>CM062368.1:68272427-68977660 GCA_031216125.1 Dalbergia cochinchinensis
TCTATAATATAAGTCATTTTTGAAGTTTTTTATCTAGTTTAAAATATAAGTTGTTTTCATATTTTAAGAACATATTAATTACATTTTTAAGTATTGATGATAAGTGAGAATAGGTAATGAATATGAATATGATTATTTATCTGAGAGATAATTTATGATAAATAGTAAAGAGTGTTTTTTCTTTTTATTTTATTTTTTAAAAAGATCAATAAAATCTAGTTATCGCCTTAATTTTCATGCATAATTTTAAATAACTTATATTATGACCATTAGAGGAATATAAAAGATCTTTATTTAGAGGAAGAAAAAAAGATCTTTATTTATATTATGCTTTTTTACTTCTTCTAGAGCATAAAAATTTTTTTAATCAAAATAATAGCCTATTTAAAAATGACCTCTTTATTTATAAAAATTTATACGCTACTTTTACTCAGAACTCAAATCTATCTTAAAAAGAAAATAAACGGCCAATCAACACTCATCGAAACACCCTCTATTCCTTGCGGCCCATCTTTGTTTTAGTCTTCATTCAACGCTCGAAGTTCAAAGCAACACAGATAATTCGTAAATGGGAGACAAGAGACAAAAGTCAAAACTGAGTTTTAATTTAGTACATTAAAAAATTAATATATTTAGCTACAAAAATATTAATAATAAGGAGTGAATAGAGTATTATCAAATTAATTAATAAAAAAAATGATGAGTTTTGAAAAAAGTCAACGCCCTTTTATTATTTGCATTTATTACTTCTTTGATTAGGGATCGCTCTGTAATTTTATTACACACATTAATTAGTACTTTAATTCATTTAGTCTTACTTGACTTTTTTTGAAAGACAAGAAGAGAAAAAATAGACATCATCTATGTAAGAAATAATGGAAAGAACATTAGAGTGTATTTAGTATGTCATATTGGACATGATAATATAAATTTATACTATATATTATGTTTTTATACATTATTTGGTATAAGATAACATATTATTATATAGGGTTATACATCATAACTCTCTTATATATATAAAATATTGTATAACTTAATATGGCGTCAGGATGTCGTATTATAACTTGATTAAACTTAACAAATAAGGTTACTTTTATTTTTTAATATTTATTAAAATAAAATAATTCTTAAATAAATAATAATAAGTAAAAACTTATGAATAAAATTATTTCATAACAAATAAATATTGTTAACAAAATAATATATGATATCAATCTAGCTATATACAATAAAAATAAAAAATTAATTATGAATAATAAACATTAAATAAAATAAATATTTAAAATAAAAAATAATATGTAATATATAAAATTAAGGATCAATAATAAAAATATTTTAAGTAAATATTTATTTTAAAATTTAAACAATTATAATTAAAAATACAAAATATAAAAATATATAAAATAGTTATTTAATATTTATATAATTTATTTAAATAATAAATAATTATAAAATATTGACATAAATAATAATATTTAAAATAAATTAAATTTAATTAATAAATATTTACATAAATATGATATCTAAAGTATATTTAAATCATTAATAAAAATATTTTTTTATTTAATTTTTAATCAAAATATTAGAATTATTTATAAATAAATAATATTATTATAAAATATAAAAGATAATATCTTATCACATCCCATTACATTCATATTTATATAAGTATTAAAGGCTTATCAGGCCTTATACTTTATTAAAAGCTTTATCCTGTCAATTTTTATCTTATGCGCGCTTTATCGTGTTGAACGTGTCAAAGCGGACCTTTAATTAAGTGGGATAAAAGGTCAAAGTAGTAATCAATAAAAATAATATTGAAATTACAAAGCTATCCATAATAGACTTTTTTTTTTAAATAAAATATGGAGTTACCTAACCTTCACATAAAAGTAAGAAATTAAAACTTAATGGAGTAGGATAAGATGAGATGGTAAGGGTTTTCTCGTTTTTAATCATTTATCGATGATTCGATTATCGCTGTGGAAATGGAATAGGCATAAGAAACATTTTATCGTTATCTCTTACGCCCTTAAAGAGGCTTTATAGTATGCGAAATGATTATGAGTGGGTATATGTAGTGGTAGATACCATGGCAGAATCTGAAAAAAAAAGTAAGAAACTTAACAATATATATTGGTGTTCATATAAAAATATGAGAATAATTTAGTAAAACATATCTAGACTATTCTAGCATCAAGGTTTTGTCAATTATTTCTTTAATCTTTAATGTGTGTTTAAAATTAGACACTTAATTGAAAATGAAGTTAGTATACATTATTGTAACTACCATTTATTTTAAAACCTTTCACAATTCATTACTTGTATTTACTTATTGTATATATACGTCACATTTGATATTTTGTTAAAAAGGTGAATTAGTTCCATTAAATTATTATCAATTAGTATCTCATCTGACATATTCACACCATACATAGCCACCAGCATAAACTTTCAACCACACAATGCTAGTAGAGACAAAAGACATGGTGACTGACTAGAATTTATAAAATTGACTTATTTATTTTATTAATATTAATTTGGACCAAAAACTTGGAATTGATTGTGATGCCATCCAGTTCAGGGAGAAGAAAATTTAAGTAAATATTTATTATGATCTTATGAGTGTTTGGTATGATATATTAGGTATAATAATATAAGATATTATTATATGTTATATCCTCATATATATTATTTGGTATAGACAATATATTATATCATATTATGTGTTATAACCCTCTTATATGTTAAAATATTTGGATAACTCAATATAGCATAGAGAGGCCTAATGTAGGCTTGATTATTATCTAACTCATAAGATTATTTTTTTAAATATTTTATTAAAATAAAATAATTTAAAATAAATAATAATAAAATTATATTATATTATAATAAAATAAATACAAATAATATATAATGTCGAATTTAGTTATATATAATAAAAATAAAATTAAATATAATTTATAAATAATAAATAAAATAATAAATATCTAATAATAAATAAATATTTTTAAAAAATAATATACAATATAAAATTATAATTAAGTATCAAAATAAATAAATAAATAATATGTAATATATATAAAAGTAAGGATTAATTTGATTAAAAATATAAAATATTGTCTTTTATTTATATATATATTACTGAAATAATAAATAATTATAAAATATTAGAAATAAATGATAACATTTAATATAAATTAAATTTTAATTAGTAAATATTTACATAAACACAAAATTTGAAAATTATAATAATAAAATTCATATTTTATTATTATTTAATTTAATTAATATTTAACTATAATATTATTATTAGAATTGTATCTGTAAATAAATAAGATGATATTATTGAACATAAAATTAAATATCTTTATCGATTATTCACAGCAGAATCTTGTATAATATTAATAGTTTAGCATATTTTATCCTATCAAGCATGCCAAACAGGCTCTTAGTGTTGTGCTTGTTTTTATTTTAGTCATTAAAATTAAGAAATTAATGATTTAATCCTTTAAGTAATTATAAAACTATGATTTAAAATTAATTTTTATAGTTATTTAAGTTAATCCTTATAAATATCATTCTATATAGGTTAACTTTAATCACTTCAATTTTTCACAATTTTAAAAGATTAAATTGTTAATGTTTAAATTTTCAGGATTAAAGTGAGTCTGTAAAATGAAATTCTTGTTTTAGATGCTTGGTGTTAAGCTATTATATTAATGTGTAACATATTATCGATATGATTTAGTTTGATTCTGTTGTTGCAGAAACATAAAATAAAAAACTAGACAGAACCAACCAATTTTTATAAAATAAGAATGAATAAAAAGTGATTTATTTCGATTTTAATAGGTTTACGGTTTAATTTTTTCAAGTTGGTTTTTCGATTAATTTGATTTGAGTAAGTTCTAACCACCCCTGCTCTCTTATGACCCACGATAAATCGTTTTCATTCCTTCAATAAATAAGAGTATTACTCACTTTCTATTTTATGAAATCTTACAAGCCTACCAGCTTGTAATTTTGATCTAAATTATCCTAATCAGAATTACATTTACCAAAGTCAAAAGTATCAGTATATTTTTAATTATTTATGACTAAAAATATTGCACATGTCTAACCTATTTTTTAAAATATCGAAAAACAAGTATTTAATTATAATTATTGAAAAAAATAAGGAATATCGATACCCTATGCATATTGAGGGTTCAAAAAATTTAAATAATAATATATAGGATAAATTACACTTATCTCCTCTTAGATTTATTGTAAATACAAGCTGTGGCATATACAATTAGCCAGGAACTGCAGGCACCATGGCTCTGCTACTCGAATTTTAAATATTTATATTACTGTTGATATTAAACTTATTCATGTAGCAGCAATTAGTAAATCTAACAAACTGATATTTTTATTATATTAACTATTTTTAATTAATAAATTAGAAAAATACCTTTACCAACACTTCGTCCTAATCTGTCATCTGACTAACAGTCAAGTGAGAAGATATTCTTTGAAAATATTACTCAGTTAACCATGATTTAGAGTTTAGACCTATGTTGTACAAATGGAAGACAAAAGTCAAAACTAAATTTTAATTTAGTACATATTAGAAAGTTGAATTAATACATTTAGCTACATGACTACTAATGACAAGGAATAAATGGAGTACTATCAAAGTTAATTAATAGAAAAAATGATTGGGTTTTGAAAAAAGGAGAAGTATGAATTTTCAATGGAGTGTGAGTCAGACAACCACGGTTTGAATTTTCACCCACCTCGTGCCAACGAAAAAACAGCAGCCTCATGCAATCTCCAAATGACTTTGATATATATTAATAAGAAATATGTATAAGATTCAAAGTAGAAGTTGGATATATTCATAGCTTGTGTTCCTCGCTGCCAAGCTTGAAAAATATAAATCTTTAAAGGCCAGATTTTTCTTCTTTTGATGATGAAAGATATGGATTTGGACAACTGAGACATCATGGAAATAATTCTTTTATTTTTATTTTTGTACAATCATGTTATAAATACAAAGAGGTTACTTGCAAGTATACTGGGATCTTTTTAACAGCATCATTCAATCAAATCTTTCCATTTATATTATTTTTCAAGTAGTATATTTGCTTTTATTTTTTGGGTACTTGATCATGGTAGTGGATAATTTGGTCCTTCATTTGTTTTGGAGCTTATAACGGTCCTTTAATTTTAACTATTAGAACTAATAGTAAATTGAATCAACGGTTAATATTAATGACAAAAAAAAAATTTAAATAATGTGACGTCGTTGGTGCTATCGAAACTCGCCCTCAACACCAACGACCCTTCCCCACCTGCACCAGATTTGTCTCTAACGCCACAAAAACAGGTGATGTTTGCCTGTTAATGTTTTTGGTCCGAACAAGTGACGAATCTTTATCCATCTCCTCGTTCCACCGGTGGCATCATCCACCATCATCATCATCATCATACGTTGAATAGGCAAAGTTACTTATTAGTGTTAATTGTTAGTAAGTAACTATTATAAAAATAGCTACATTTCTTCATGCTTGGCCAATTATATTGAAATTGGCTTTAGATTTTTCTAGTCATAAACTTTACCATTCCCTCCAATTATTCAACACAATTATTGTAATTTTGATTACAGTCAATAGCAAGAGGACTATAAAGGCAGAGAATTTCGTGATCAAATCCTCGTTTGCATGACACACCGCCAAAGAGGAACTAAATCAACGTAGAAAAAAGTGCACAATGACATATGGGGCGGCCACTGGATTATTGTTGTTTATTCTATGAACAAAAAACTAAGTGTGTGTTTCGATGTGATTCTGGGAGTCTAAAAGCACTTTTTTTACTTAAATTTTTTTATACATTTGGATAATGTTTTAAAAATAACCAGAAAAATTAGTTTTTCAGTTTTTTTTATAACTGCTAAAAAGGGCAACTTTTTTAAAAGTTAGTTTTCAGCTTTAATTTTTCTATTATATATAAAATTTAGAATTTTTATAATTATTTTTTAAAAATCTCTGAAACAAACGCACCCTGAATGATGACTCACATGCTGAAGAAACGAGAAATTTGAAGAGTAGTCTTCAATTCCATTGTAGGGAGAAATTCTCAATAAGATATTAAAATACACATACTTTTATAGTATAAAGTTACTTATTTATTTCTACTTATTAGCTTAAAATTTTGGATGACATGATCTTGTAATATAGTCTTAGAGGTTTCATGACTAAATTAAGCAGTTGGGGTTTGATCATAATCATCATATAATGGAAAAGTATTCATACTCAAGCTTAAAAGGAGGCATTACAGCGCTAATGAGGGAGCGTGAGAGAGTATAAAATTATTAATATATCTGCTCTCTTCATTCAGTTTAAATTTTGAAAAAGATGATTTCATAATAAGGCCATTAGAGTTGAAATTTAGTAGTGAGAGACTTGAATAATATGGATGTTGAGGTTTCATACTTTCAAACCCCATTTGCCTTCAAATTCCAATGAAAAAAAAATTCTATATGCATTCTCTAATAAGTGTCTATCTTCATTCATGTATACATATTAAGGAAATTATTAGATAAGTTTAAAATTAGATAGGTTTAAGTATGTTCCCACAATATTACCTTGAACACCCACTTTAATACTCTCTCTTATATACAATGTGTATCCGATGACTCTCTATCCTCTTAGGAGAGAGAGGTATCAGGAGTAAAAATAATTAATTTTTATCTAGAATTCTTAAAAAATAGATAATAATAGAAAAATAAAATTTTATAAATTGATACTTATTAGAAAATGGAGGTAGTATTAATATACAAGAGTAATTAAAGATAATATATGAGGGTTGCCTAGAAACTTTATTTTCAAGGTAAATTAAAACAAATAAAAATAAACTCTAGATCTGTCAAAGTATCACTAAATTCTAATCTTCTTTAATAAAGTTCAGTTGAGAGCGGTTTAACTTTAAAAGATATTTGTACTAGACTAAAAATAGCAGGTTAGAGCACCTTGACCCTAATCACGATAGCTTCCCGAGCATGGGTCACAGAGATCACCACGTAGCATGCTTTTGAGTCTCTCGTAGGTGCACCTCGAATTTAATTTGAAGATGTCTCTTAAATCTCATGCAGAATCTCTCTATATCTCTCATTGTATTTTGTCATTATTATATCATATCTCATATATTATAGCATATATCTTGCAAATACAGTAATATGTCCCAATAGCTATTAAATAGAGAATTGTGTCTCCTTTATATAAGGAAGATTATCTCCTAACTTATCAGAGGATCATCTCACACTATATAAAGGGCTCAGCTACTACTTCTATCACAAGTCTGTTGCATGCTATTCTTTTACTTGATACTATCTCCTTTTTAAACCTCTTACTTGAGGAGACTGAGTGTCTTTTCATAGGTACCCCGTCCTCAGATTCACATGGGCGTTGGAGCTACTTGCACATACCTCCACTACTAGGTAAAAATAATATTCAAACTCAATTATATTAATAATGATTTATAAGGTAATTTGCCTTATCTTATAAAACCATTGTGCATTCCATTTACTTTTTAGCAGCTTAAATGGTGTTTGAAAATTTCAATTAGGTATTTCTGATTTGCTATATATGTACTCTACTATAGAAGCTAACTATAGATTTCAGTTATCAGTAAATTAATATATAAAATACTTCTCAAATATGTTATATTTAAATGCACTTTTATAACAATTTTTTCAAATCTTATTTCATAAACTAATATATCTAAAAGGAACTAGAAAAAATGGATGAGTGTTTCTAAAAGAGTAATAAAGTAAAATGTGATAGATACACTCATAATATTTTTAGAACCATATAGCTAATTTAAATATACTTTTTAATATTTTTAATTTAAATATAGGTATATATATTGAAAAAACATTGAGGGCAGGAGCTAAAGCCCTGCTTGCCCCCTCTCTCTCCGCCCTAGATTGATGTTTTCTAGAGTTGATTTATGCTTTTTAAATTTAAAAGATTAATATAACTTTACTCTATTTAATAACAATAAATGTAAAAATTATTTTTTTAATATCTATATCTATTTTAGTCATTTTGGATTCCAACAATAACAAAAAGAAGCCTTACCTTTTCTTTCTCGCGTTTTGATGTCATCTAGGCTTCTCTATCTTTTCTATGTTTCCAAGTTTTCTGTTGTCAGGATTATTCCTGATGCTCGTCTTATTGTTTATGAAGGCTTTATGTTTTTACCCTTTACCTTATGCTACTCCTCGTTTGAGGTTTTAGTGCATTTATAATTATCAGGGAAAAAAAAGACGTTTTAAGGCTAGCTTTAGGTTTGGTTTGGTAATTTGTGTGGCTTGTTTTGAGTAATTTTGTGGTCTTTTTTTTTTGGAATTTCTGAGCTCTACACTCTTTAAAAACTGCTTTTAACAAGTTATAACAGTAGTTTAGTAGGCAATTGTGTAAAATTATTCTCAATAAGCATAGAGTCTACAAGAGTAATATTTGATAAATCTATTATAAAGTTATTTTCAAATTTAAAAATAACTATAATGAATATATATATATATATATATATATATATATATATTAAAAAGGAATAATTTCTAGATTTAGAAACTTTATTAATTAATGGAAAATTACACATTAGTTTGTTGAATTTGTGGAAAGCATATATAAATCAATTTTGAAAAATATCTGAAAAGGGTTTTAAAGAGTATATTAAGCTTCTTTTTTCAGTTTGAAAAAATAAGTACTTCCAAATTAAATCCAGAAGTTGTACCACAGTGATCCCAATAGTAGCATAATCTAAGTAAAAATATTATTTTAACACCTAAGGCAGTGAATATTAAATTGAGAATACCTATTTTATTATTATTAAATGTAGTGGTGAGGTCTCAATTTTTTTCACCTATCTATTATACCCAAACAACAAGTGAGTGTTTTAATTTAATCTATTTTTAAATATTAGAATAGTAATATAAGCTTAAACATCTTTTGCACTCTATCAATACTTTTTTAATAACAATCTCAAGGTCATTGGCCAATCCAAATTTTTTTGGTTTGACTACTCTGATGTAATATCTGATCATATGTCATAATAATGCATTAACTATTTTGAAGAGATATTGTCCTGGCCCTATGTTTCTTTGTGCTGCAGATTGGCTCAGTGTTGAAGAAGCCTTTATTTGAGGCAGCGTGTAGTCAAGCGCGAAGATTTGTGGATTACCTCTAAACTCTGGTTTCATTCAGATTCTAAATTAAATAATTACTTCCAATCTTAAAGCTAAATTCAAAGTGGTGTACCAGAGTTGATCATTGATCATTTATTAGTTTTCACTACGTGCAGGTGTTCATATCATGCTCCAGAAGATGTACCAGAGGACATTGAACAAAACTTTGACGGATTTGCAGCTTGAGCTATATAGATTTATACCATTGTATGTAAGAACTATTACTCCCAGCATTAACATATTCTTCTACAACTGTATTGAGTCTGCGCCCCACCCTTTTTTCTTTAATATCTAAATTATCATATTACGGAATAAAGAAAGAAACCTATACATAATTCACACATTGACACATGTATTTTGGCCGTTTAATCTGAGTTGGAACCATCTCACTGAGACACTTAAGCTGATTGATAGAGATGATTTACATAATACTTGTGATATTAAAATTTTTCATGGAAGATCAAATAATCAGAAGATTTTCATCGTTGTTATCTTTTAGTATGATTAATTATTCAAACTTTAAGCCTATCAAAAAAATGCAGTCGTGAGGATGTGTTAGAATATAAAATTATTCACATATCTCTATTATTATCTTAAACTCTCTTGCTGTGAGAGATGATTTCCTAATAAGATTAATGTAATCAGCACTTCCTGCATATATGTTGCATAATTGTCTGACATGTTTTTATTTACTAGCTGTTATTATTTTGCAATGCACACTAATTATAACATAATTGTGAACTAACAATGGAGTAGTCCTACCCTTTTAGATTCACTGGCCTGTTCGAATGAAGAAGAGGATCCGTGGGCTTGAAGCTTGAAAAACATCTATTTTGCAATCAGACCATAGGTAGCACATGGAAGGCAATGGAAGCCCTCTATGACTCTGGCAAGAGCTAAGAGCTATTGGTGTAACAACTTCTCCTGTAAGCTGGGGAATTGCTGGAGAATGCTCGTGTTCCTCCTGCTGTCAACCAGGTAGAGTGCCATCCTTCGTGGCAGCAGCACAAGTTGAAAGCTTTCTGCAAATCTAAAGGGGTCCACTTCTCGGTAAGTTTGCATATCCCAGATAATCTTATTTTGTTTTTCGGTATGAAAGTGGTCAGCAGGCTGTTATGAAAAATGTTAATAAAGGACTCGAATTTGTGGTAAATTCTATATCCATCAATATCTCAATAAATATTTTTATAATATCTATATATTTTTAAATTTAAATTATATTTTTTAGATTGTGACTTCAAATTATATTTTAAATGGTTAATATATTGTCACAAAGGCATGCCAACCATTTTATTATTTAGACTATAAGAAAAATAGTATTACACTTAACTATTGTTAATTATTGGCACTCTAACTATCTTTTCCATGCAATAGATTAGGTATATTAATAATGCTATACATAGTAAACATGGTATAACCAAATTTTTTGATAGAATACGTTGTGTTAGTTAGATTAATTGATCCTTCAAAAGTTATAAATATAATGATAAAACATATTTACTCATTCAAAATCATCAACTATACCACGTAATTTTAATATTCATTTTCTGACAAAAACTAGCCTGCTCTATTGCATTTTTATTAGATATTCACCACTTAATAGTATAGAACTATGTTTTCTTTTCCTGAAAATATCTAAAACTTTCTCGATATTTTATTCATGAGTTCAATTAGTTTATATCTTCCTTTCATAAATATTCAAAAATTGCCAAATCATATATTCGGATTCTAGTGTAAAAATTATAAAAACAATGTTATTCTAGTCTAAAATTGGGTGTTTTGTTTATACACCTATTTTATTATCATTAGATGAGATGATAGGTAAAAATAAGTGGGGATTAATATCTTATCTAAGAGCATTGCTATTTGGATCAAAAGATATTTTGTGTAAATGGTGCGAACAAAGTTTTTGGCCAATCAAACTGAGAAATATCAGTTGAAGGAGAGAGAAAATCAAAGACTAAAGCGGAATACACGGGCACTCAACCAATTTGTTTAAAATGCAAGTATGAATTCGCATTAGTACTAAACATTATTTTTTCTTATCTAATGATGATAAACTAGGTGTTTAAATAAGATATTTATTTTTAAATATTAAAATAATAATATTATTATAAAAATTATAACCTGTTATTGTTGAAAACCCCACGTTCCTACACGCTTTATATTTTGCTCAAGTAATGCCACATTTCCTCTCCCCTCGGCTGTATATCTCTTCACACCTTAATTTATTTAAATTCTTCTTATTTAACCGTTGGTCTTTTAATTGTATGTGGTTAGGGATATTCACCTTTGGGTTCCCCTGGTTGGCTTGAAACTGATGTCCTAAAGCATCCAGTTCTAAATATGATTGCGGATAAATTAGGAAAGACTCCTTCACAGGTAGCTCTACGCTGGGGGCTGCAAATGGGCCATAGTGTTCTCCCAAGAGTTCAAATAAAGCAGGATAAAGGAAAATTTTGATATTTTTGATTGGACTATACCTGAGGACTTGCTTGCTAAATTTTCTGAGATTCAACAGGTATTTAAGACACGAATGCAATAATGGCACTATTTACATTGCAGGCCCATCTGCAAAGCAGTAGAACCCATGAGAGCTTTTTTTGCCATGATATTTAATTATTGTACGTTACTCGCACCCTTTTAAAATATCCGTTAACTTAAAATAAATATAGATATTAAAAAATAATAAATAATATTAATAATCGAGTAAAATATAGTAAGTAGATTGATATATTTCTACATATTAATTGATATAGTATAATATTAAAGGTTAATATCAAATGTAATACTTTGAAAATATGAAATTAGGGATAATATTGGAAGAAAATAATTAATACTTTATTGAAATGTGAAATTGACAGATATTTTGAAATATAAAGTTGTCTGAAAGTGAACATATAGTTTGAAAAGGAGTGAATAGCATGTTTGGAAAAATGAAAAGATTATACTTAACAATCGCCTAGTTTTATAATCATTTTTTATATAATCACTTATTTGATAATCAATTTGTGTTTGGATACTTTAATTGAAAAGTGATTTTAAGGTAACATGTGCTGTTTGAATCGTTAAAAAATAATCTTTTTTTGGGTATATTAGCCTTTGAGTTATACAAAAACAGTTTTTTTTTAAAAAAAACAAATGCTAAATTCACAGCTCAACTTTTTTCCCCCTAAAAACAACTTCTGTTTTATTTTCTTATTATGAAACTGCTTAATTTTTTTTTTTTTTGGTTAAATCACCTAAACAAGACTAATTTTGGTGAAACAACTTTTTTCCAAATATGCTTCGTCATTTTAGATTTTGATCCATTATGCATCCCCCTACTGGTTTTCTCTCCTCCTTTTATGGGTTGGAGAACTGTAATTCATTTTGATTTTTGAGTAGAAGCTTAGCAAGGCTTGGTGCTTGATCTTATTGATTTTTATGGAACTGTGAGCTTTCGTGACAACAATTTTTTGTTTTCCTTTTATCAGGTGAGATTACTCAGAGTTAGCTTCTTAGTCCAAGAAACTGATGGAGCCAGCATATGTGAGGAGGAAGTGTGGGATGAAGACACTTGAGAAGTACTTTTATATCACCGGTTAATGAACAAATGGTTGAGTAAAGAAAGTAATTCTAATGCATGTAAGGCATTATACTCATAAAAGAAAACTTATACGCTCGACGCAAAGTTTCGTTTTATAATTTTCAATAAGAGGCACTGATTAGATCAGAAGGCTGTTTTGCCAAAGTGGGAATTTTTCAACTCTTTGTGCTTGTTGTCCAAAAACTTGATGCTACTAAATTGTTGACTTTAAATATATAAGTGAATTTCTATTTCATTAGACTTTGAGACCTCAACTTGCTCTTTTCTTTTACCAAATTGCTTATTTAATTACTGTTTTGCTTGGAAATTCTAGTAAGGGTGCAGATTTGCTCCAAGTGTTCATGCGAGCAGAGATGGGACACCTGCATAGACACTCTGATACTCAAGTTAGTAAATAAATGAGGCACAGAGTGGTAAAAGTGTGAGATTTGTTATACATGGGGTAGTGAGCACATTATATAGCTTAGGTTACTCTTATGGATAAATTGAGACATGATCTTCCTTGAATAAGGAGATTCTCGCGAGATTTAGGATGTAATAGATATGCTCCATATTAGTCATTATTGGTAAAAAATACGTTCTGGATTTATGTTTGTTGTAAGATCGTAGAGGATCTTGTTGGAATTATGCTCAATTAATGAGAGATCTAAGCTAAATTGGCAGAGGATTTATAGAAGGATTTTGTGCCATATAGTCAACCTGTTAGGCCATCTACTCGAGCTTGATTGTAGGCTGAGTTGTTGGTATCGAGGTGTTTATGTCGAGATCTTCATGTCAAGGACTATGGGCCAAGCTTGATTGACCTAAGCTTTCATGTGTAGTTTTGATGCAGACTTTTCGATTCTGTTTGGCGATTAAAGGGAAAAACATTATGTGACATTTGGCGCACTTTAAATGGAGGGTAATCACCTCGACATTTAAGTGGCAATAATGACTTATATGTGGGCCGTTGGATTAAAGTGACTAGCCCTCAGCTATTGGATAAGGTGAGCAATTTAGATCCCTTGATTTTAGGCATAGGCTGAGCAATGAATGTGGAGCTCCTTATACAGGGCTAGTTAGTTATTACCAAGGACTACGTGTCAATCTTGAATTGTCCAATCACAGAAGCATGGTCTTGGTGCTTCTCTTTTGTTGCTGTATGACAACCTTGTTATTCTTCATGGTATGCTATGAGCGATATATAAGTCATTATATTAACGTAACTAACTGCCAACCATTACTGAGGTGAGCTATCTAGATTCAAACGTATTGCAATTGTGTTAGTCTTGCTCTATGTGCTTCAAGCATTTACAAGTTCATCTGGAATGGCCTTCTATTTGTTTTGGGACGACTTAAGTAAGTTAAGGCCCGAGGTTGTACTGTAACATCTGTCATATTTGTGCGCGTTATGTATTGTCGTCTCTTGTGTGAAAGCGACACCAAGCATGTAGATATTGTCTGCTATGAGGCCTAACTGGGCGCCCTTATAGATTTGCTCTTCCCTCTTCTCGAGAGAAAACATGTCTGCATGGGGATTATATCCACACCCTTATAAGGCATGCTTCGTTTCCCTTCCGAATCGATGTGGGACTACTTCCACCCCTCCTAGTGGGAGCCCAGCGTCCTCACTGGCTAGCACACTAGTCTCGGGACTAGCTTTGATACTATCTGTAACATCTGTCATATCTAGACGTGCTACGTATCACTATACTAGTGTGGTGCAACACCCAGCATGCAGATATTGTCCGCTTTCAGGCCTAAATAGGAGCCCCTCATGGATTTGCTCTTCCTCCTTCTCAAAGGGAAAATGTGTCTGTATGGGGAAAGTATCCACACCCTTATAAGGCATATTTCGTTCCCTCCCCACTGATGAGGGATTAGTTTCACCCCTCCTAGTGGGGATCCAGCGTCCTTACTGGCTGGCACACCGATCTTGGGACCGGCTCTGATACCATCTGTAATGTCTGTCAAATGTGGTGCGCTACATATCACCGTCCCTAGTGTGAGTGTAACACTTGACATGTAGATATTGCCCGCTTTGAAACCTAACTGAGCGCCCCTCACGAATTAGCTATTCCCCCTTTTAAGGGGAAAACGCGTCTACATGAGGAAGGTATCCATACTCTTATAAGGCATTCTTCATTCCCCTCCCTAATAGATATGGGACTAGTTTCACCCTTCTTAGTAGGGGCCCAGCGTCTTTGCTGGTTGGTACATCAATCCTGGGACTGGCTTTGATATCATCTATAATATCTGTCACATCTAGGCACGCTATGTATCGCCTTTCCCAGTGTGAGTGCAACACTTGGCATGTAGATATTATGCATTTTGAGGCCTAACTAAGTGCCCTTTACGGTTGCTCTTCACCCCTTTCAAGGGGAAAATACATCGATATAGGAGAGATATCCACATCTTTATAAGGCATTCTTCGTTCCCTCCTCAACTGATGTGGGACTAGTTCCACCCCTCCTAGTGGGGGCCTAGTGTCTTAGCTAGCTGGAACATCCAGTCGAGGCCCGTGCTCTGATACCACTCAGCCAGCATCTATCACATGCAGGCGCGCTACGTATCATCGTCCTCGGTGTGAGTGCAACATTGTCACAACGACCAGGGGAATGTGACTGGCATGTGATGAATCTACCATCCCCATGTAAGCCTCATGACCTCTAAGTCTCTCTATATGCATATGATATAAAGAAAAAAAGTCCATTTTTCTAAAACATATTGTCATCTCTAATATAATTCTCTGACCTTTAGAAAATCAAATCATCATAATCATTTCATTTCCAAGCTCTAAATATATCTCTGTGATTCAAAATATATGAGCTACTCTCTTTACAAAATAAAGCATAAAAGCTATAATCATGTGAATATAAAATAATTAGGGTATACACTCATGTTCTAACTCTATAGTGCAGGACCACACTTGCATCATGTATCTTTGGACCACTTTATCACTAAACAAAAACCAAAAGACATTGCACTTCGAAGTGAGGCTGACTAACTGAGTTATCTACTGCTGGGGTGGAGATAGCTAAGAAGGACCCGCAACCGCTAATGTATTTGTAATAGAAAAAACGAGAAGGGTGAGTTTCATCTAAAACTCACAAGTCCTTACCCATAACTCTTCTCATGGGACAATAAAAAGAATACACACATACATGTATATAAATTCATCAAAACATAATCAGTGCAATATCTCTAAAATCATTATTCATATATACATACATAACAACTCCATAACCCATAATCTATCGTGAACACATGTTAACTGAAATGCGACAACTCATAGAGAAACAATAATCCTTAGCTATACATATGATAGTAACAATAAAAATCCTTAAGTTCCTTAGTTATGCATGTCAACCATGGCACACCAAATTCTCTGCTCTATGATCCTTCAAGGATCTAAATCGGACACCTGACTAGGTTCCATCTCTACTTTATGAGATTGCCTTTATGGACAACTTGGTACCAAGGTTAACGATCGGGTTTATAGCCGTTAACTCACTGTTTGTTTCTCTATAGCTACCGTCTAACTAGTTTGTACTTTATTCACATAATCTAAAAGCTTCTAAAATATCTCAAAGCATTGAAACTATAAAACTCTGTTATAAGCTCTACTCTGTGTTCAAAACTCTTTCATATATAATTACTCTATTCTTTGAAGTCATCAAGATAATTCGTGGAATCTATAAATAAAATCATTTTCATATTCTAGTTCTTCAATAAAATCATTTACCAATAATGGTCCTATGAGTTTGCCTTAATTGTTTCATGCTCTTATTTTCATAAACTTGGTAAAATCATCTATAATCTCTAATTTCTTAAAATAGTCTCTAGAATCAAGCAATCTTGCCATCATTTAAGGAAAATAACTCTAATGGTCAACATAAGGATCATAGGATATGAACCTACTCACCTGGAGGGGAGGAAATGATGGTGTCAACACCAGCAGACTTGAGGAAGGAAGGATGGCATCAACATCTGCCATTGAAGCAACAAATCTCTAGATCGATCTATAATACTCCCTAATTTACTCTAGATTAATTGTAACAATATTGGAGAAGCACCCCCACTTGACAATGATGAGAGAAACAATAAAGCCCATACTGTTAGTTGCAAGGTGAAGAAAAGGGAGACAACAAAAACCCATAAATCTCTTACCTTAGATCCTTGGAAGATGAAGAAATGGGGTTGGATTGAGAAAGAAAGGGTTGGGAGAGAGTTGGAGAGGAAGGGTTTTCGAATATGGGATAGAAATCCTGAGTTTGGGGTGTTTTAAAAGGTTGGGGGTTGATTAAATGAAACTACCACGTTTTGCCTTGTCGACATTGGACCCACTGGCTGCAATGAGCCTTCAGCCCTCCCGCCCACATCCAACTTTGCATCCCTTGGCTCTCCACCCATCCGAGGTTTTCTTGACAAAACCGGTGGATCCTAGAGGACCCTAGGACAATAGTAAATGTATTTGTTCATAAATAAACCTAATTATAAAACTTATCATTCTTATTGTTTTTGGTCCCCAAATTATATTTTAATATCTCAATCTTTATTTTAATTTATTTACTCGAATCATTAATTAATTTTACTTGTAAACTATTTTTTTAAATTTGTCTTGATTTTTCAGTTAGCCATCATTTTGTTGGCTTTTAAATTTTTCTATCTGCTACTACGTATACACTAGGTAGTACAAACATTTGGCATGCAGATATTGTTAGCTTTGGGGCTTACCTAGCCGCCCCTTACAGATTTTCTCTTCTTGCCTCTTAAAGGGAACTCTTATAAGGCATAATTTGTTTTCTTCCCCAGCCGATGTGGGACTAGTTCCACCTCTCCTAGTGGGGCCCTAGTATCCTCTCCTGTAACATATATCACATCTGGAGGTGCTACGTATCGCCATCTCCAATGTGAATATAATACCTGACATGCAAATATCATCTGCTTTGGGGCCTAATTGGGCAGCCCTGCAGATTTATTCTTCCCTCTCTCAAGGGGAATACGTGTCTGCATGGGGAATGTATCCACACCCTTATAAAGCATGCTTTGCTCCCCTTCGCAGCCGATGTGGGACTAGTTTCACCCCTCCTAGTGGGGGCCCAACGTCTTCGCTAATGGCACACCGGGCCGGCTCTGATACTATCTGTAACATCTATAATATCGAGATGTGCTACATATCGTCATCCCCAGTGTGAGTGCAACATTTGGAATGCATATATTGTCCACTTTGGGGGCCTAATTAGGTGCCTCCTATGGATTTGCTCTTCTCCCTTCTCAAAGGAAAAACGTGTGTGTATGCAGGAAGTATCCACACCTTTATAAGACATGCTTCGTTTCTCTCCCTAACCAATATGGGACCATATCCACCCCTTCTAGTTGGGGCCCAACATCCTCACTGACTGGTTCATCAATCCTAGGAGTGGCTCTAATACCATCTGTAACATCTGTCATATCTAGGTTACTGCGTATCGTCGTCCACCCGGCATCCAGATATTGTTCGCTTTAGGGCATAACTGGGTGTCCCTCACGGATTTTCTCTTCTCCCCTTTCAAGGGAAAAATATGTCTACATGAAGGATGTATCCACACCTTTATAAGGCAAGCTTTGTACCCTTCCCCAATGGATGTGGGACTAGCTCCACCGCTTCTAGTAGGGGCCCAGCATTCTCACTTGCTGGCATATTAATCCCAAAACCGGCTCTGATACCATTTGTCACATACGGGCAAGCTACGTATTGTCATCCCCGATGTGAGTGCAGCACCCGGCATGCAGATATTGTCCCAGTTAGTCCCTAAACCGGACAAAATCTGCATACTGGGTGTTACGCTCACACTGGAGATGGTGATACATAGCGTGCCCATATGTGACAGATGTTACAGATGGTATCAAAGCTGGTCCCAAGATTAGTGTGCCAGCCAATGAGGACGTTGAGCCCCCACTAGGAAAGGTGGAACTAGTCCCATATTGATTGGGGAGAGGAACGAAGCATGCCTTAGAATGGTGTGGATACCTCCCCTATGCAGACACATTTTTCCCTTGAGAGAGGGAAGAGCAAATTTATGAAGGACACCAAGTTAGGCTCCAAAACAGACTATATCTGCATGCCGGGTGTTACACTTACACTGGGGATGGCCATACATAGCACGTCCATACGTAACAGATGTTACAGGCAGTATTAGAGCCAGTCTCGGGATCGGTATGCCAGCCAGTGAAGACACTGGACCCCCACTAGGAGGGGTGGAAGTAGTCCCACATCCATTAAGGAGAAGAAAGAAGCATGCCTTATAAGGGTGTGAATATTTCTCCCATGTAGATGCATTTTCCTCTTGAGAGGGGGAAGAACAAATCTATGCGGGGGACCCAATTAGGCCCCAAAACAAACAATATCTACATGCCGAGTATTACACTCTATCACGACCCAATTTAGGAATGTGACCGACACATGAGGAATCTCATCTCCACATAAGCCCCATGACCTCTAAGTCTCTCAATATGTATAATATAACATACTTTTTATTCTAAAGCATAACTTCATCTAATTCTTTATTTAAATCTTTATTCACACTTGATATCTAGGATCATAGAACTGAAATACTTGATAATATAAAGCTCTCAAAGGCATTTTAATCATACTCTATAATTTCAAATCCATACTTGTAAACTGAAAACATATACATAATTGTTTTTAATGCTGAAATTAAATACATAATCTGAAAATAATGCATAGCTCGGATCCTACCTACACATCTGTTAGAGCACTCTACTTTAACCAGTTTCTAGGCTAAGCCTTACACCGAAGTAAGACTCATCATTGAGAACAACTGCATCAACTGAAGCAATGACAAAACGTATCTGTAACTGCTACTATGAGAGGAAAGGGAGAGGGATGAGTCAACGGACTCAGTAAGTGAATTTCCACCTATCACCCACATAAGACAACCAAGGAAATATAAGTAATGCAATATACATTCAACAATTATAAACCATTTGATATCTAAATACATAGCTAGCTAAGAAAAAGTTTTTCATTCCATAGATTTATAAACAAGCATTTCTAAATCATAATTAATTACGAAATCATTTTAACTAAGGTATGGTAGAGTATCGCGAAACAGCATGCTAAACATGATAATTATATATAATAACTGTGAAAACACCAAATGGTACGAACATAAAATCATATGTAAAGAGGTTACTCAGTCTTTGACAAACATGAGCATTGGTCTGGCATCTTAACAGTCCTTGCCAGACAAACTATGGACACCTAACTAGGTCCCTTTTTCTTTGGTTTATAAAAGCCTGCCTCCATGGCTATTTAAGGAGTTGCCTCCATGCCTGTATAATAATAGTGCCTCCATAGCTGTTTAAGGGGTTGTCTCCATGGCTGTATCATAATAGTGCCTCAATTGCTGTTCAATGGGGATTGCTCCATGGCTGCTTGGTACACGCCTCTTTGACAGTTAGATGTACCAAGGTTAACTACTTTCTAAACATGAACTGTAACTCTATTTAATAAACTTCATCATACATAACTGAAGGGTGGGTGCTTAGTACTTCGCGATTAAGAGCCCTAAAATTCTTAGTACTCTGAGAGTTCTAGATTCATATAACTCTCACAACCTGACTTTAGCATAACTATGACTGTGAAAATTGTGCCCAAGGAATCACCCCGTGTAGGCAATCCGATTTCAAGCCACCGAATATGTATTTGGCAGTTGCTATGAATAATAATGAATTATGTACCTCTTGATACTATAAAGCTGAAGTTCTAAATTCATATCTTAAACCAACATATTTTCATAATCTAGATAACTCTAATATCATACTTCAAAAGGTAAATCATACTCCAAATCATATACTCAAATTCGAAGTCTCGAAAACATAGTGCTATCATAAACTCTTAGAAACATATTTGATAAAAGCAACTTGATAAATCATATATTCCATCAAATCTCTTAAACTTGAGCAGATAAAACATATTTGACAACTTGTATAAACATTGCTAAATCATATATTTCCCCAATAATCATTCCATGAGCATATAAAACACTTTTATACATGCAACAATTCAATTCATGGTCCCATGGTTTTCTAAAACCTATTTTTCATGCCAAAATCAAAATCATAATCTTTACTAGTTTTATCATCACTTACAAATACATCACTATATTATATCTTCATTTCAAATTTCATGCTCAACAATCATTATGTATAAAACATAGTTATAATGACTGAAATTAAGTTCATGAGTTTGAATCCACTCACCATTTGAAGCCGGAAGTATTTGGGCACCACCAACTTCACCTCCGAAACTTGGAATGACACTAGCAACTGTTATAGAGCAACAAAGACTCATAAACAATCTATGGGTATCTCCAATAACCCTAAAACAACTCTAACAACATTGGGGGAAAACTCCCAATTGACAATAATAAGAGAAAAGACAACACCAAAGCCTTAGAACATAGAATAGAGAAGAAGTCGATAACAAAACCCATGAAATCTCGATTGGGGTCGGATTGAGTGAGGAAGAAATAACAGATGTTTGGGAGATGAAGGATTTCAGTTTTGGGGATAAAATCCTAAATATGGGGTGTTTTATAAGGGTTAGGGGTCACTTATCTAAAACTGTGTCGTTTTGTATTATGTTGACATCCAGGATCCTCTTGTTAAAATAGCCACTTGTTGCAGCAAGCCTATTCTGCATAATCCTCCAGAACCTACACTGCAATATGGTTTTCTGCATCTAGGGCCTTATCGGCTACACAGGTAGGTCTCGAAGGACCCTAGGATTGTACTAGCTTGATCACAGACACGTGTACATCGGGTGTTACACGCTCATACTGGGGACGACGATATGTAGCGCGCATAGATGTGACTGATGTTACATGTACTGATTACGAGCCATTGCTCTATAGATTCAGTATGATCTCTGTAGCCCTCGAGTTTGGTTATTGGCTACTGGCGGTGTATTGAGCCCGTCGATGTTCCTCGGGTCTGTCCCTTTGTCTACGAAATTATGCAAAGTAATAAGCATTCACAAGGTGTGCATTGGATAACTATTTAGTCATATAGCTTGCTTGCATGTTAGTGCAATTGGAGGCCCAGTTTGTCGATTACTCCAACGTCTTCCTTTAGTAGTAATGCATAGGTTGAAAGTAGAGGTTTTTGATACCTTTATCTCTTTATTTTTAAGTTGAAGACTTACTAGGGTACTCTTGGTTGACGAGATCTACATATTTAAGTATGAAATTAATCCCCTATCAAAGAATTCAGTCAGGGATGATGAGTTGCTTAGTCAAGTTGTCAAGTTTGCTTCATTAGATCTACATATTTGGTGAAGTTTCTTTAGTGTTCATTGCTGAGTTATCGGCTTAGGACCACACATGATGCTTGGCCGAGAATGACTAAGTGCCCTAGTCGGTCTATTGAATTAACTTTCATGGTTTCTTGTAATATCTTGAATATGGATGCCTTTAGAAAGGTCATGCCTAAGCTAAGGAAGAATTGGAGACAGCCTAAGAGAAATTTTAATGCCTTAAGAAAAAGGAATGATGTTATAATTACAAAATAAATAACAAATGAATAAACATAAAATTCTATTTTAAATTTGTATGAAAACAGCAAAGTTAAGCAAATATATACCACAAAAGGATGAAATAAATTATAAATTTATAATGAACTTTGTTAATGAATATCAGTTTTATTTGCAATTTGATATTAGTCTTTTTCTGAAATCTAATATTCGGCTTGTGATATTATGATTGGTTTTGAAATTTTGAAAATATTATCTGATCAAAATCTATTAGATTTAGTGTTGTTTATTGTCACGACCCAAAACTTATGACCAGCATATAAAGGATATTGTCCCTTATGGAAGCTTTCTGATATTAATTTCATACAATCATGCATACTAAATTACTAATTTGATGCTCATAATAGATCATAAAAATAAATAAATAACTAATTAACTAAAATTTTCACAACTTCTTGAAAAACTTTATTCTTAAAATACATCAAATATTTAATTATTATAAATCATCCTGAAATCTATAACTCAAATAGACAATCCTAAATTATATTCCTGGAAGAAATTACATAAAATATCATTATGACAAAATAACAATTTTAAAATAATAATGCATGCTAAATGATATTCGATGACCTTGCCTGCACAATAATGGTCCTAATCTAAGCTTTATAAAGTAAAGCTCACCACTGGAATAGCTGCAAAGCTTCTGAAGCTGAGTTTGAACAATAACTAAATATGCAACTATAACTGTAATGAGAGGAAAAGGAGGGGTGAATTCATCAAAACCCGGTGAGCGAGTCTCTATTCACAAGTGACATGGGATAATAATACATATAATATACATGCAACTGAAATAAAATATTTTAATATTAATATACATAGATATACTAGGAAATGCATTTAAAATTTTATAATAGCAAATCGTTTAATCCTAAAAAAATATATAAATTATTACTCTAAGGGAGTTAGGAAAGAAAAAGAATTCTAAGTGGGTTTTGAAAAAACAATACTCAGTCCTTTATGAACATAAAGATCTGACTAATAGCAAATAGTCCCTTGCGAATTGCGTCTCTCATGGACAAGCTATGAGCACCAACCAGGTCCCATTATCTGTAATCTAAGTAAAAAAGGTGATTGCCCCTTTGTGGGAAATATGGTATACCAAGGTTAACGAATGCACTATCATTAACTCATAGCCCTGTTTCTCACTAATTACCATCAAAACTAACTCGCAATTAAACTAAATAAATCTAAAAGCTCTGAATTCATATAATTCTAACAATCTATCTTTCAAGTATAGCTAAGTTCTAAAATTATGCCCAAGTGATTACCAGCCGTTGACATAATGATTTTAGAAGCTCAGAGTATGTATCTGGCCATTGTTATGAATCATGTTTAATTCAACATTTTCAATAAACATAACTATGATTCTAAAATTTTGATTACAAAATCCATAATCTAAACATGATAATTTCATCAAATTCATAAAAGATATGTGGCAATTAAATAAAGATCAGCTTAATATTTTTGAGTAAATCTTTTCTTGGAAAAGTAAAACATTTGTTTCATGGCATATAGGCATTATAATTTCAATGATAACTACAAAAATAATAATTTTTCTAACATTGGCACAACTTATATAATGTTTGTCCATGGCATAAATCAATTTTAATATTTCATGAAAAGTGCGTATGATGCTAGTAAGATATTTATAATGACAAATAATATGACCATGAGCTTAAATCCACTCAGCATTTATTTTCTGGGAGTGACTAACCGTTGCCTATATGATCTTAGGACACTAGAATGATGTTCTCAACATCCACACAAGTATAGAATAAGGACTAGAAATGATTTGGAATGGAACAAAACAGAAAATCATGTAATGGAAGCCCAAAGATTCACTAAATTCATAACCCATATAAGGATAGGGGTAAGCGCAGTTACTAGAAGAGATTAATCGGAGATTGTTAAGAGAAATCATGTTTTATTCTCTAGGAAAAAGTTCTTGGGTGGCTAGGGTTCTTGAGAGAATGTTTGAGAGTATTATAATGTGCCTAATATATACTATTCAATCCGTTTCAAATTAAATATCTTTTTCATATTTTTGGGTCATTCATAAAGCAATGTAACTAGATACAAATGTCTAGATACATGAGTTTATGAATGAACTAAAAAAGTGAACAAGACATTTAATTTGAAATGGAGGTAGTATGAGATAAGAGATAGCCCCAAAACAAAATAGTTCTCGTCCAAGGAAGCGCGTCCTACAATAGGGAGACAAATCTTGTTTCAAATTTTCAAAAGTTTAACCCAAAATAATAATAAAAAAAAGACTTTTGCCTCCAAAATTTTATCACACTATTATTACTATTTTTCTTTAAACAAACCAACACCAATCACGTGGTGTATTATTGCGAACCAACGCCATGAATTTTGGAAAAATAATAATAATAATAATTTACATGATCAATAAATTTTGCACTCAATTTTAATTATTAATAACTTCTTAAATAATATATAATGATTCACTATAAAAATAAAAGTTAACAAATCATTTTTATAATACATGTTAACTATAAATAGCATCTAATATTTTCAAATATGTGCTATTGTAAATCATTGATGTCTCGAAAATCTTTTCAAATTTATAATATTCATGATTTTAGTTAACTGCTAATCATTTTGAAAATTTTCACTATTATTTGATAATCAACGAGTGTTGATTTATCTATATTCAAATTTCAATGAAAATAATATATATATATATATATATATATATATATATATATAAACATATTCTTCTAAAATATTCATTTTATTCTATGTATTTATCTTATTGAAAGTATTTGACTTATTTATAACTACTTAAAAATTATATCACTATATGAAATACTTTATGCTAATAGTATTATTATGAAAGTAAGATTTGCGAATATTATATATATCCACACACACACTAATAATCAAATCTCCCCAAACAGTTCAACCACAAACCACTATGCTAATGTATCGCTTACCTCTGAGGTATACACCCCCAATAGCAACAAAAGCCAATATGCTGCCCACTACTTACAAGAGTATGTGGCTAGTGGCAGCCAATTCGAAAGAAATGTGGGAAGTTACAGTTGCCCATTACAATATCAAAATCATCTATATTCACAAGCCATAGTTTTCAATATGCCCATTTTAGGTCTCAAATGGGCCTTATGCCATCTTATGGCTAGTTGGCGAGTCTTGGTTTTAGACCTATCTTTCAAAACATGCCTAGGCATATGTCGACTAATTTACCCATATACACTAATGACAACTTGGTCGTTTTTTGACAACGGTTAAATGAGAGTCATCATGAGTTAATAAATATGCTAACTCAACAAATGACCATTGTTTTTACACCTTTAATAGAGTCATTGTATCTTAGTTTTGAGCAGATTGCTCGATAGATGAACAAAATGGTCGAAGGAGCCTATGAGGACAAAAATGATACAGTCATAAGACAATTTGAAAACATGCCACCATATTTCCTAGACCATAGTGAGGATAGATGGATCATTTTGAGGCATCAAAACACTGACGAACTAGTCCATCAGATAAGACAAAATGACAGCGAAAGGCATCAAAATATAGCTTGAATAGTTGAGCAAGTTCTAAATAGATTCGGGTTTAATGTTGGCTATGCTAGCTAACCCTTTTTCATATTATCCATTCTCCATTGTGTGCAACAAGCTAAGTTGCCTAGGGAATAGAAAACTCCTAAGTCGCTAACCAAATTATCGAGAAAGAGTGGTGAGAGCACTGTTGAGCATATTGCTCAATATACTATAGAAATAGAAAAATGAGATTTTTTCCATCTTCCTTAATGAAATGAAAGTCAACTTAACTGACTTATTCTTCATTCATTAATCCCAAAATGAACCTGTGGATGACTATCTGGCAAGGTTTATAACAATGAAGAATAAGTGTTTTACCTTTATTCGTAAGGCTAAAATGGTAAAGATGGTTACTAATAGACTCGACTATAGCATTAGGAAGAAGTTAGTAAATTTACAGTTCTTGGATTTGTAATACCCGGTGTGTATGTGGCAGCGGATAAGTTCCGTATTGCTCCAGGGTCCTCTGGAACCCACCCGTGTTGCCAGGAAGGCCTTCGAATGTAAGGGAGATCCTTAATGCAGCAGATATGGTGAACTGTCACCGCTATAGCGGTCCTGGCCTTCGGATGTACAGTTGGTGGCAGCGTGGTTTTGGGTGTTCTGAGGACTGCTATAGCGGTCATATTTAGGTGGCAGCAGTGTTTTCACTCCCTAGGGACCGCTATAGCAGTTCAGGACTGTTATAGCGGTCATAAGTGATGGGTTCGTAGAGGGCACACCTAGCAAGACCGCTGTAGCAGTCGTACACTGCTATAGCGGTGTCAACAGTGCAAAACACAATGTTTTGCATAAGTGAGCCCCTCTATCCTATTTAAACACCCCAACTCAAAAATTCTTCCCCATTTCTGAGCCCTACCTTTCCAAACTCCCTCTCCCACTCCTTCCTTACAAATCCACTCCATTTGTTTTCCTCCCAAGAGATCAAAGGTAAGATTTGTGAACTTTTATTGTTCCTTTCCTTCCTATTTCATATCTTGGTGATTGGGTTATGATTTGTCTCCATTTTTGTTAAGTGGGGGTGCTCCTCCAATATTGTTAGAGTTGTGTTTGAGTAATCTAGAGGTTAACGGAGACTAATCTAGAGTTTTATGGCTTCAATGACAAACATTGCTGCCATTCCTCCTCCTCGGAGTCCCCGTGGTGTTGGCACTTCACAGTCTACCCCTCTAGGTAAGTGGGTTTGAGCTCATGGCCTTAGTTTGGTCATTTCATTATTATTTTCTAGTATTACGGAGTATTTAGAGGATTTAAAATGGATTCTTATACGATATTGCTTCATGAAAAATATATATATATTACTAGAAAACTCTATTTGAACTTATGCATGAAAATATGATTTTAGAAATGCATGGGACCATATTTATTTTATAAAAAGCTTCATATGATTTAATTCGTAAATTGATTTGATTATGAATAAATGACATTTACTATGATTTACGAGTTGAGATTTAAGAATTTACAATTGTTATTAATGAGAAATGTTGAACTAGAAACATAGAACTCTCCTTTTTGATATTCAGAGGTTTAGTATAGATAGAGTTACTGAAAGGAATGGAACTGTGAGTTAACGACAGTTATTCTGTTAACCTTGGTATACCAAGGCCTGTCAGGGGCAATTCATCCTTGAGTTAGATTTGTCCACCAGGGACACAGTTCGCCAGGGACCAAACAGATCACTTTAGCCAGGGGCTTTGTCCGCCAGGGACTTAGCACCCTCCCTACAGTTGATGAGCACTTTGTTCCCTTGTGTAATTCTTGAGATTTTAAAAATTATAATTAATATGTAAAGTAAATAGGACTGTTTATAAATGTTGTAGTTTACCATTATTTAGATATTATGTTCTCTTGTCCCATGTATGATTATGAGTGAGAATCCACTCACTGAGTTTTGATTTCAACCCTCTCCTTCATTTTTCCATAGATACAGACGTAGCTCAGGATCCTTCTTTCCCACCTCCTTAGTAGTAGTTTTTCTCCAATTTGGGTGAGCTTCACTTTGGCGTAAAGCCTTAGTGTTCTATTCATGGTAGATGTGCTCCAGTGATGTGACGGGTAGGGTCCCGAACCACATATAGTCATTTTATTTTGCATTTTGATTATACCATGGTTCTTTTGTATTTCACAGCATATCACCCATGGTTATTTTTTATATGAGTACTCAGTGAAATATACGTTGTAGCTGCAGTTATGAAAATTATTTATGAAAAAGGATGTTTATTCCTAAAATTTGGCAAAGTTTATGGGTTGTTTTGACTTATAAATAAATTGTGTTTTATGGATAAAGTAAGCATATTATACGGTATTGAGATCACGAGGCTTACGTGGGGATTTGGACTTCTCACGTGCTGATCACGATCCTAGTCAGGTCGTGACATTAGCACAGTTGGCTGACAATGTAAGGCAAATAGAATAATTTCAATTTGAAAAAAAAAAGATAGAAAGTAAGAAACTAAAAAGAACCTTTAAGCGGGAAGTTAGTTATGCTGACTTTGAGTTGGAAGATGAAGATGATGAACTCAACCTTAATGACGAAACTTTTTCTTCAATAAAGGATGGGAGGCTGAAATTTGAAGAAAAAGTTTCGTCAACTATGATCGTTGATGTTGATTAATTTGAAATGAATTTTGCCTTCACTAAACCTATGGCATTTCCTATGAAAAAGGCTAGAGTTGATGGCAAAGATTCCGTGGATGAAAAAAATGAAGGACAAAATGAACTTGGATTTGTTCGAAAATCTAAAAGACTAATCTTTCCTTGGCTTGGCAAGGATTTGCTAGACTTTTTGCTAAAACAAAGGGAAGCAAATGCTAATGTGTGCTTGTGTTCAAGAGGTAATACATTGTTTGGCATAACAAGTGCAAAATGGAGATTACCAAATAGAAGAAAGAGGTCGAGAAAAAACTTTCCAGAAGGAGGCAGAACTGACCAAATTAAGGAAAAAAGTATTGGGGAAGCCAAAGCTGGTAGAGAATGAAACCCAGCAAATGAACACAACTGGAAAACAAAAGCTGAGGACTATGGTTGTGGTCACCAAAGACCCAAGGGACTCTCAAGCAGGACTTGTGTCCCATCAGTCAATGTTATGAATAACAAGTGGGTGCAAAAAAACCGACATGCACATGGCCCATACATTTTTATTCATAAGAATAAGAAGGGGAACAAATGGTTTAGGCCGTGTCAGGAGGTGTTACTTGTCAACCAAGTTAAGGAATTAGATCATAGCAAAATTTGGCAGAGGAGAAACAACCCAGCCTTACCACAAAATGTCAATATGTCGAACAAAACCACAAGGCTATTACTCTTAGCAACTGATGCCTTTAGCAGAGAAATTGCTTGAGTACATACCTTTGAATGGTGCTAAGACATACCCACAATACTCTCGTGTGCCTATTCCTCCTATGGCTCCTATAACTCAAGCCACTTCAAAGAGTTGATTGCCTAATGAAGAAATCGGTCACCATTTCTCCTCCCCCTTAAGATTAGATAACTTATTGATAGAAAATTTTGAGATAGGCTTCGCCGATAACCTAAAAGCTGTCTTTGGGGCATATGTGGGAGTACCGTCTATGCTGCCAGCTAAATTCAGGGAGGTGATCGAGCTTGAGTCACCTAAGGCCTTTGCACATCAAGGCCATGATGGAAGGGAGATTAGTGAACCAAGTGCTCATTGATGGCGGAGCAGCCACTAAATTATTATGAGAATCAATGTTAGAGAAAGTAGGAAAATCAAGTTTGAATAATTTGTTAAAGACCAATGTAGTGGTCACATATTTCACTGGAAAAATGTTGGCAGCCAAAAGGGTGATCATTTTGGATGTTAAGGTTGGAAATGTGGACTGTTTGACCATGTTCAATATTGTAAGGCAATGCAAAAAGAGATAAGCCCCAATACGAAATCTAAACCTTGCATTATACACATATTTCGGGACAAAGTACCAAGAGGTCTATGATTTTGGACCATGTTATTTGTGTTAATCCTATTAATAATAGTAGGCCAAACAAAAGATTTGCCCTCTGAAGGAGACATAAATTCACAAATATGTTCATCCTACAAAAATATTTCTCCTGTTAGTCTTTCTATGTTAATTAGTGACTCGATCCTAGGTAATGAAATTGAGCGAGGTTTGCAGGACAGAGTAAATTAACCTTCCATGAGATTTAATACAATTATACTAGTCACTCTTCTATTTAAAATTACATTAACCTCTCCTACATATGTAAATTCATTAATTTATGTGACAAAAAAGATAACATGTGATATTCACATGATTATTAGTGACAAATTATATCATTTGGACAATATTTGATATGTATATTGACTGAAATAACTCATTTTTATCATAAATTATAATTATAAGTTTCATATCCATGTCAGAAAAAAGGTATTTTATTCAACCAATATGTTCAATATTGTCAAAGTATTATAATTTCATCATTAATAATTATGTATAGTAACATGTTATCCTTTTGTTTTTGAAATCTAAACAAAGTCTATCAAGTGTTTGCACTTGAAGGCAGCAGAAAATCACACGTTAAAAGTTTCAAAAAGTTACTTTCTAAAGTAATTAGGAACTTACTAAGCCAGAAACAATTTTCAAATAAGTTTGAAAATCCATGCAACAAAAATTAAATCAAGTTCTAAATATTAAAGAGATAGAGAAAGAGAGAAATTACTCAAAAAATTTTATACTGATTCGGTCAAGCATTGCCTACATCCAATTTTCAACAAATTTGTTGAGTTCCACTAAACAACTAGTTTCTCAACTTGAGAAAGTAAGATATTCTTTAAATGACCTACTCAAGCTCTCTCCAGTGAGTAGTAGATACAATTTACTCTCGCTCTCAAGTAGTTTTGTCCTAGTCTCTTTAAGCAAATATCACTTGATCACTATTAGATCAGGATACAAAGTGTAATAAAATTGGGTGTGGAACACTCCAAAGAAAAACATTCACTCAAGTCTCCTAAGATAACATAGTGTTTAAGGAAATGACTTGAGATACTTCTTTCTAATCTTCGTAAAAAGAATGTTTGCTAAAATGTATAAGAAAGAACATTTTATTTACAAAAACTGATTACAAAGAAAGAAATGAACTTTAGAAGTATAAGAGAGCTTCAGCATTATGAGTAGGGATTCTCAAGGGACGGGTTGGACAAAATCCAAACCCGACCCAACACCCAATTTTTAGACTAGGTCAATTTTTGAAACCTGAACTCGACTCGCTGATGACCCGACTATGTAACGAGTCATATCGGATCAACCTGACATTCGAATGATATATGAGAATTTGGACATTATATATAGCAAAGTTATAAAATTTTATCAGTAAGAAACAAAATTTAAGAGATATTTTACTATATTGGTTTCCAAACAAATCACAACAATATAAAAATAATATCAAGTTATGTAAAATATATTAGTTGAACTTTAAAATCTTATATTTTCAACAAATTATTATTATATATATATAGGAATTATTGGATGATGTGAGTTGTCGCTTCTCACAAACAAATTAAAATTTATAAAGTGCCAAGTTGCACAAAAATATAGTAAAGGGCACAACTCAGGTCGTCTTATGAAGAAGTGTTACTAGCCAATTAGAAATTAGGGGCTTTAAAATTATTTGGAAGTAATATTAAATTGAGAGAATATTATTGGAAGAATTACTTACACAAGGATTCCCTCAGATTAAGAGTTGTTCAATCATTAGTTCAAAAGATAAATTCATGACGGTGGTTATTTTCATTAGTTATGCTACCACACAACAATAATGCAATTCTACTTAATGGTCACACAATTGTACTCCTATTAAGGGTTTGACTAACATATGTACTAGTAATCCATAATCATGATTCTATGAACCTATACCAGTTTAATTATCACTTGCAGCAACCTAATTCCCAAACGGAGTTAATTTGAATCCCTTACCAATTGGATGTAATTTAATCGATTGGCCATAGTCATGTATGCAGATGAACACACAATCAAGAAACCCTCAAGAATACAATTGTAATAATTCTCACAACTGATATTAGAGAGAGAAGACAAGAGGGGGAGAAAGACCAAACATAAATTGCAGTTAAAAATAGGAACCTCAAGAACAATATTAATCTTTAGTTATTCTTCCACACGGTAAAAGGATAAATCCTCCATAAAGGGAGAATCATCATCGTTGTTAAGGAAGAGTGCAAATTGCTATCCCAAACGGGAGCTAAAACAAGGATTGAAAGCTCCCAAAGCCTAGAGAGAGAGTAGAGAGAGAAAGTGCTTGATGGTAAAAATAATAACAATGAGCAAAAAAAGTCTTTACAATTATTGACCTATTCCTATTTATAATGTAGCAAAAATAACACAAAGTTTGGGCCCAATCTAGAGAAATTGCACCACACTAACAGTGCCTAAACTTGCATTGTCTTTGTCCACCGTCAAGGCGGTCATAGACTGCTGGGGCGGTCAACTAAACATTTCCAAGCTTATTGTGAGGCTCCAACTATTCGAATTAACTCTTGGACCTTGAAATAGAACTTGTACCCCTTTCAATAAGCTTTCCAATGAAAGTTATAGAGGACTTCTGGAGCTTTTCAAAATATCTTTGTTTGTCTCAATCTGATCTTTGTAGAGTGAGATACGAATTTTCCGTTGTAATGCTTTTTGTAAATAGGTTCTAGAACTCTTCTATTTAGCTCTTTAAATTCGCCCAAATTGAACGTTGCTACATGCTCCATGCACCTTTATAGTATTCATACACCAATATAGGAAGTCTTTATAGGAAAATAACACTAAAAAAAGAGGATTAAAGGTACAGGAAGCTCCAAAATCTAATTAGTCACTATCAATGGTGCTAATAGCCAAGAAATTATTCAATGATGGATGATGAGGACAAAGTGCAAATCCACCAATTACTCATCAATTAAGTACAATTAAGATGCAAAATATCCAAAATTAGGATGAAGAATGGGTGCATAAATGCAACCCATAATTGGACTTCGAGTTGGGCTGGGCTAACCCGAATATGACTTGAACTCGGCTCGAAAGTGTATTGGGTCAAATTTTAAGCCCCGAATCCGTTCTAATCTGCTTCAGGCCGGCTAGATTATGAATACCTCTAGTTATGAGTGCAAAAGTTTCTTCAAGTTTGAAGGTTTCCTCCTTTTATATTTGGATTTTGAATTAGATTGTTGTCTCTTAATTTTTCTTCCTCTTGATATGTATTGATCATCTTTTTTGTGTCATAGGATCTGTCTTCTAGATGTGTAGCTTAAGCTGTGTTAATGTTGTCCTTGTTAGTACAGAATCTGTTGACAATGGTTTTTAAATAATGCTTCAGATATTACTTCTTCGTTCTAAGCATGATTTCTGAACTTTTCTTTGTGTGAGGACATTTTAGAAGATAGAGAACATCTAAGGAAAAATTTGATATATCACTTCAATATTTTCTCAGAGTTGACTTTATTTGAAATTCAAATTTCATTTAGTTTCAATTGATAAATCAGTTTCTGATGTATATGTGCTTTATGTTGTAATTCTAAACTTTCTTAGCCTTTTGATTGTCTTCTGAATTCTTTTCTAAAGTTGATAAAGATCTTCTGATAAGATTGACATTCTTTAAAAATGATAACAACTGTGATTGATGATAATGTGCTTGAGATGATCATGAGAAATTACTTTCTCAACTAGATATAGCACTTTCTGAATGCACGAAACACCTTCTGAAGACATCAATCACTTTCTAAAGATACAAGTTACTTTCTGATGCCACGAGACTTAGTTTCTGATGCTTTATCTTTCTTTCTCAAGTCTCTTACAAATCTTAATTTATTTTCTGATCAACTTTTTACATCCTTAAGATGCTAAATCTCTTTGAATGAGATTTAAATCATGTTAAAACATGATATTGTGAAAAATAACTCATGAATTGGATTTATATGTATGTGAGACTAATCATGTTAATTACTTTAGAAATTCAAGCAATCTATCGTTAGTCTTTTTCTGAAAATATTTTAATAAAATTTGCTTTGTTGTTGGTCAAAATATATGCCAAAATAGCTTTTTGAAGGATTTTGGAGCTAATGATATTTGTGGGAGAGGTCGGTAAGTCAATGATAGTTTTGCAAACCAAAGGGGTGCCGATAGTAATTACACTAAATCTCAAGGGAGATTAGTGTAATTTTCTCGAACCAAAAAATGTTTCAACCGATAAAAGGAAATGACATCATTAAGATTTCAAGGTTAAGGAATAAAAATTTCAGTGTGATGGGCTTCTTCAGTTTTGTTTGATTGGAAGGAAATTGAAAGAAAAGATCCAATTTTCGTTTTTTAACAAGAGCTAAAGAAGCAAAAAAAAAAAGATTTTTCTTTATTTATTTGAAAGAAAAACGATGAGAGGAAATATAAGAAAAACAAAGGATGTGTCTAGTTAAGGGATAAAAATCGAGTGAAAATATTCTTAAATGAATTTACGTGTAATTTTATATATAAAACTCATTCATGAAAACTTAAGGCATGTTTAGTTTTAGGAAATAGTTTTTGCTTTTCATTTTCAGTTTTTTTGTTTTTATGATTATGTGAAGGAAATACTGAGAACTTGAAATGAAAACTAAAAATTAAATTTTGTAATTTTTATAAATTTCAATATTGTGTTTTCAAAATTCAGAAAATAGGAAAACAAGAAATGAAAATTGAAAACTGTTTTTCGAAACCAAACGCAACCTTACCCTCTATTTTCACCCTACCAAACATACCCTAAAATTAAAAATTAAGATGTGGAACCCACCCTTCGTTTTTTTTTGTAATGTTTGAAATCATGTTCCCCAGAATCACATTCCCAAGAATGATATTTTTGAGAATGGTATTCTCGGATATTTTAAACAAATAGTTTGTTTTGCATTAAGCATTCCCGGGGTTCTTTGTTGAGATTTTCAAGAATAAATTTAAAAGTTGTTCATTTTATAATATATATTCCTAAGAATATATGTCATTATTTTTAGAATATCCCGAATACATTTATTATTATTATTATCATTCAAGATGAAAATTACTCTTTTAGAAAAAACAAAAATATAAATTTAGTTATATTCCTATATCAATACAAAATTAACAATTACTTTTTTAAAATGTGTTCATCTCATCCAAATCTATTAATTAAATAAAATGCTATAAAAAGAATAACCACATCAAATGAAACTTACTCTTCCAAAAAAAAAAAGAAACAATTAAACAATCATAAATTCGAAATTATTTTCCAATCAATATAAATTACTCTTTTATTCCCATATGTTTCCAATAAATAATTGATGTTCGAGAATAATTTTACAAAACTTATAACTTCGAAATAGATAGTTATTCATCGGAATAAAACAAACGCCCCTTAGGAGCGCTTATTTCAAAATTTGAAATTACATTCCCAAGAATCATATTCTAAGAGAATATTATATATTTTAAATAAATTGTTTGCTTAGCAAACATTTCTAGGATTATTTATTAATATTCTTAAGAATAAATTTAAAAGTTGTTTGTTTCATAATATATATTCTTGATATTAATATATGTCGTGATTTCTAAAATCTCCTTAACACATTATTATTATTATTATCATCATCATCATCATCATCATTCAAAATAAAAATTATATGTTCAGAAAAAATATAAATTTAAATATATTTCTCAATCAATATAAAATTAACAATTATTTTTTTAAAGTTTTTGTTCATCTAATCCAAATCTAGTAATTAAATAAAATGCTAAAAAACTAATAACTACATCAAATGTAGATGAACACAGGTAAATAAAAATTATGGGAAAAGTCATTTAATTGAGGGATATCTTTGTATTTATGCTTAATAACGATTGTTTCCAAGTCAAAAAATTTTTTTATTCCCACCTCCTACCATGGAAATGAGATCTTAGTAAATCATAGAAAAATATTTTTTCAAAAAATAATTAATACTCAAAAATAATTTTATAAAACTTATAATAAATATAAAATATATTATTTCAAAATAATTATTCCCAAAAATAACTAAACATACCTTAACACATACGTTGTTAAATTATCCCCTCCTAGAAACGGGGAACGGAGCGGAGAATTGCATAGTTCCTTTGCACTCCTATAAGCGCTTACAACGCTGCAATCACACCAACTCACCAACAAAAACCTTCGTTCGCGACTACGGCCTTGCTCCATCGTTTTCAATTGACCGCCCGTCGTGTCCGCCTACCGCCGCCACCGTCGTCCGTCGTCTTTCCGCTGCCTTCCTTCTCCTCGGCCGCCGCCCCATCAGGTTTGGGCAATGCTGGATGCTAACTGCTCCCCTGTGTGTTTGTGTGTGTGTGTGTTTGTGATGATTTCTGCACTCGGTTTCATTATATCTTCTTTTTGCTTTCTTAAATCTGCGGTGAACATAAGGTTATAGGGTGATGAGGGGCGGCGGTGAACAGTTCTCGCATGTTCCATTGTTTTTGTGTGGTTAGAGTAGCTGGGAAAGTAGCGTTTGTATGGTTTGGAATTTATCTAATAGATGTTTTGGTGTGTTTGGATTCATGGTTTCAGTGTAAATTGAGATGTCCTATGTGCCTGGAAGTGGTTATTGTGAGGGCTTTTATTTATGGTTTCCTCATCTAGAGCAGAGAATGACAAGCATGGAGAGAACTCTCCTTCCCATTGAATAGAGTACTATTTCCCATCTAAATGTCTATTGGCATTTGTCAAAAGACAGAGCTTGAATATTCCACAAGGCTTTTGAAGTTACTTATGTGAATTGGCACTTACAAGTTATAATCCCCATCATGGCTCTAACTCTAATCATTTTTTCCATGATTTATTGCCACTTGGAATAACCAAAGAGCTAACTTGTTATATGCCCAATTTCAAGCTTAGGCCACTTGGAGTAACCATTGTTTGCATGATTTGTTGATTTGAATAGGACAGTCACCGAGTCTTGGTGTTGGTTTGGTTTATTTGTAGGTGTTTCCATGGACATGGAGTGGTCTGGACTGAGGTATGACGCCCGCAAGGGCAGAAATGATAAAGATGATTCTCATGTGAGGGAGCAATACGATGAGGATTTGGAGCAAAGTGGGGCAGAGAAATCCAGCAAGCACAGAAGTAAGGATAGGAAGAAGAGCAGCCGGGGAGAGGGCAAGGAGCACCAAAGTGAAGAGAGGGAACTGCTGAAGAGGACTGCTGAGCATGCTTCAAACCAGGCAAGAGATCTAGAGAAGGATAGAGTGGTCAGCAGGAAACGGAAGAAGGAAGATAGGGATGAGCGTGAAAAGGACAGGGGTAAAGATAGTAAAGCGAGGGACAAAGATTATGAACGAGAGAAATATAGGGCAAAAGAGCGTGAGCGGGATAGAGACAAGAAGGACAGGAGTAAGGATAAGGATTGTGAGAAGGAAAGAGAGACAGAGAAAGGTAGTGGTAGAGCACGAGAGAATGAGAAAGGAAAAGAGAAGAGTAGGGATAGGGGTAGAGAAAAGGAAAAAGAAAGGGATAGGGCAAAGGAAAGGGAGCAAGAGAAGCATAGGGATCAAGAAAAGGAGAGGGAAAGCTATAGAGATGGCGACAAGGATAAGGAGAAAGATAAAGTCAAAGAGCAGGAGAGGGGGGTAGATCAAGATAAGGAAAGGTTGAGAGATAGAGTAATCAGAAAGACTCATGAGGAACATTATGAATTGAGTAATGTTGATGATAGAGCAGACTATAATGACAAGAGAAATGAGGAGGTTGGCAAGCAAGTGAAGGCTTCAAAGCTCAATGAAGATGAGAAAGATGGTGAAACCTCAGCACATATTTCATCAGCGGAACTTGAGGAATGCATCTTGAAGTAAGTTGACTAATCCTTACTTGATATGTTTGCATACCATTTTTATTTTTCCTCAATTTTTGCTTTAGTAGTTTTTAGTATTGTTAATTGGTTGACTTTGCAATGTAAATTTGAAATTTATTACGTTATCCTTCGGACAAGGTTATTAAAACTGGGATCCTTCTTATATATTTGAGAACTCTTTTGTAGGATCTGATTGAGAGTTGAATTCATGTCTTCAGTACACATAATGTGATAAGTTTTTTATAACGCCATTACATGCTAGAAAGCATTGTAAAGTTGAAAAAGAAAAGTTGTTAAATGTTGGTTAATAAAATAACATGTCTTATCATTCTATTGAAACAGTAGAATATATAAGAGTTAGCTTTGAACATAAATAGAATACAACAATGCATGTAACAATCTAGTTTTTCTGTATCACAACCAATTGACCAAATCGTTTGAAAGGCTGATTAATAGTTTTTCCATTTTGATTGGGACGTGCTAATGGATTAGTTTTTGTAGCGTTTTCTATTTTTGACTTCTCTGACAAAACAGCTGACATTAAACTTTATTTTGGGGGCTTCTAAGATGCACCCTTTATTGCTATGTCGTCACTGGCAGGGGTGGGCTTGGTTTGGTTAATATGAAAAATCAAACTCGACTAAAGTGAACCAATTTGTGGTTAGAAGAACTAAACCAAACTAGTTTATACACACCCAAACCAGTTTGAAACCGGTTTAGCTTCAATTTTAAACCCAAAGAACTGGTTTGGAACTAGAAAACACAAATTACAGCTTATGACTCATTGGGCCCTTGTTTATTTCCTGATATAACACTCTGCATGTGGCCGGGCCCTCACTTACCACCATTCCCTTTGACTAGCCACCATCCTTTTCAATTTCAACCCATGTCTTGTATACCAAAACTGCTATATTGCATTAATGCAATATCAATCTATGATGCGACTGAAGTGCAGGAGAGGTTTGGCGATTCTGAGGTGCACCGAACTGAATTTTGGTTCAGTTAATCGAATCATACCATCCAGTGGCAGTTGAAGTTTTGAACCATATAATGTTAAACCATTTTTTTTTTAATAAGTTTGGTTTGGTTAGAAATTTGGTTCAGTTCAACTGGGTTTTTTAGCACGCCCCCACACTAGAACGGTAGAACTCATTTCTTTCATTTTACTACAGGATTGTATGGAATGCGTTGTAGAATTCTCCTTTTCCTCATTTCATTGTTGCTTGTAAGATAAATGATATTGACAGTTGTAAATTATGTTTACCCTTTATTCCTGTTTTGAATGATTTATATTTTAGAATAATTTCAGTCTTTTTTTGAATCATGAAGGTTTGAATTTATATCATACTATCATATAATCGGTGCATACTTGATAGTTCATGGGCTCTTTACTAGAATTGTTTGTTGGTATTCTGCTTATGGTTGGGTAGTCACATCATAATTGCTGTATGTATTGGACATGGATTCATGGTCTTGTTTGCATCTACCGAATGCATGTTATATTCTTACTCAATATTGCTAGTAAGCTATCCAGCTTTTACTGTTATCTTATTAGGGAACAGAATCTTTGTGGTCTTGGTCACACTACATAACAAATGTTATCTATCACTGCTTCCATTTTTCTTTTGATATTTTAAGGAGGATTCCTTCATTTTCACATTTTGTAATTCTCTGTCTCTTGTGTCGATAGAATTCTTTCTCTATAAAAAAAAAAGACTATGAAACAAAAGAATTTCTGAGATATCTCTGACCAAAACATAAATAACTAATTAAGTAAAGATAACAGTGAGTAAGCAAGGTCTATGAAAATATATATTAGCCTCATAAGTTTGCATAAGTAGACCAGTTGCAGTTTGGAAGTTTTGGCTGTGGGGAAGGGAAAGGGGAGGGGAGGTAGGGATTTTTTTTTTGGCTGGGGGTAATTAAATTAAGTAGATGGAAAGAAAATATATATATTTTTTTAAATAGAAAAAAAGGTTTTATTAGAAGAGAAGAAAGTAGTACAAAAGAGGATAAGACATTATTTTCACAAAGATATAGAAGTAATAACCAGGTCCTATAAGGCTAAACTACATAACACAACGCTTGCCAATTCCTTTATATATCATCTAAAGGAACACCACTAAATAGAAGATGTGAAGGGTAACAAAGAGAGGCTAGGAAAGTAATCCTGTCCAAAATAAAATCTACTGCTGAAAAGGAATCATTAAAATTTCTCGAATTCTTTTGTAACCAAATACATCATTCAAAGCATCGCAAAAATTGTGGACTGTCAAAGAATCTTTGCTTCTTTATGAGAGCCAAAACCTCTTAATTTACATAGTAGAAATTGAAGTGAGTCCATAGTGCAAACCCACAATTCTCCAAAGATTCCAAAAAGTCCGTTCCAAAGAGATCTTACCGTAGGGCAATGAAAAAAGAGATGAGCCCCCAATTCGGAATCTAAGCCATGCATTAACACATTTGGGGAGGTCTGCAATTTTGGAGCACATCATTTGTGTTAATCCGATTGAGAACAATAGTTCAAACAAAGGCTTTGTGACCTTTGAGGTAGGCATAGATTTACAAATATTTTCATCCTAGAGAAGTCTTTCTATATTAGTCTTTCAACTGATTCATTATGATTGTCTGAGTTCTGAATGTTACCTATTATGGTTAATATAAAAGTATGGAATTTATTCTGACATGGCAACATTCTTTTTAAGGATGAAGAAAACAAGGACAAAGAAACAATCAGAAGCTGCTTCTGAGATCTCAGCATGGGTCAATAGAAGCCGCAAGCTTGAAAAAGATCGAATGTTGCAATGCTCAAAGATGTTTGAGGAGCAGGTTATTTTCTTTATCTTGTACCTTTGCTATTGTCTGTAAGTTATTGTTTTTTTCACTTGATATGTAACCAGTGCAAATCGGTCGAAATTTTTATAGGACAATATTGCTGCAGAGGGAAGCGAAGACGAGGATACAGCCCAAGATACTGTTGGTAAATTCTGTCCTTGTTTCTTTATCCTCTCCCTGCCCCCTCCCTTTTCTAATAAAATGGAAACTTTACTTTTGGGACACCCAGTTTGTTGGTAATTCTAGGACAACTTTTAGGGAGAGCGGGAAACTTCAGCAGTTAAGGTTTAGCATTTAAAACCCAAAGCCTTGCTGACTAGTTTTGCACCTGACAAATATGTGTAATGACTAATGATATGAAAAATTATATAATAGATAATTGCATATAAATAATTAATAAGGCATAACAGGTTCATATAATTGATAAACCAGTTGGGTTATGGCACATTAATGGTTTTATATCTAATATGCTCCATATGTGACTGCCTTTTTTGGACTTGAAACGTGGATAATGCACAGACCTACCCTATCTTGTGTTGAAATTTAATTATTTTATTTAGAAAAATGGAGGTAACAAAGATTGAACTCTAGACTTTTGGTCGTAGAGGCTCTGATATCATATCATAAAACCACTTATCCCAAAAGCTTAAGTTGTTGGGTTGAGGAACATGAATGGTTTTATAATAGATCTCATGCCATATTCAATAAAAGATGGCATTTTTGTTATAAAGAATTTAATTTTTTGATGCAGCGTTGGTGTAATTTTTTTTTCTCTTCACAATTATCTAATTGTGTATGGTCACATTATTTCAAAACTCATATAAAGGATAAAATATGGTTGATTGACATTGTAAAATATTTTGTACTGACAATATGTTAAAACTGATCTCTAAAATAAAATAATAAGAACAATATTCTATACAAAAAGAATATATAAATAATATGAATTGTATAACTTCTCTGGTGGCATGATTTCATTTAAGTTTGTTGTATCACTCTTCTATTTCTATTTGTTTTAAATTTTAGTGGTCAGGGCACATATATGATTACTAATGGCTTGATCGTTCATGATAAAGCTTAATTTCAATGATACCAACTCTCACTAGTTGTGATGACTCTGCCATTCATATAACTTCAATCATTTTAGATTTAGTATCATTGAAAACACAGTGAGTATGCCCATATGACTAACACTAAAGCGCTTAACTTTATCCAGCTACCTAGTTATACTTATTTGTGAGAGGAATACAACTCTATGTTCGATTGTTGATAATTTGAGGATAAAACGATACTTATATGTTGATTACATTTGGCAGATAATCTGTCAGGGGTGAAAGTTCTTCATGGCCTGGAAAAAGTTGTGGAAGGTGGGACCGTAGTTCTGACCATCAAAGATCAGCCCATACTCGCCGATGGTGACATTAATGAAGGTACATTTGCTTGATGCACTTTTTATGTTATCCGAGTGAAGTCTGTGAATTACACACGTCTTTGTATAACAGAGTTTTTTGTTCTCACACGGCAGAGATTGATATGCTTGAGAATATGGAGATTGGAGAGCAAAAAAGGCGAGATGAGGCTTATAAAGCTGCAAAAAAGAAAACTGGCATATATGATGATAAGTAAGATGGTCATTAATATGATTTATGTATGATTGAAATAATGAAAATAGAAATTAATATGAATTAGAAAGAAATTTTATGAATCTTGTGCTCCCAATTTCAGGTTTAATGATGACCCCTCTTTGCAGAAGAAAATACTTCCCCAATATGATGATCTGGCTGCAGAAGAGGTTTGATGCTCTTTCTCTTTACATTCTGATGGATACAGGAAAAAGAATTTACTGAAGTATACCGAATATAAAGATTTCTGTTCAGGAAAATAACAGTAAAGAATAGATATGAAAGTGTTGTAAGAGTGAGGCAATTAAGGTAAACACAGAAAACAATATATACAGCACAGCCACTTTGAGGGGCATGTTCCTTCCTGCCTAATGACACTTAATCCTTGCTTGCCTCCTTTCCATCCACATCCTCCCCTTTACTTCCCCACTTTTTCTTTCGCCACAAGCCACCTTTTCCGCTCCATTTTTTCCGTACACCATGACCTGGTCCTTTGTCACCTCTATTTTTCTTCCTAGACTAATGGAGAGGCCTAGCACATTCCAAAGCAATAGATATTTAGTGACGTACGTTTTTGTCAATGCTTCTACTCATCAAACTGACTCTTTTACTCAGGGTATTACTTTGGATGAAAAGGGAAGATTTTCAGGTGAAGCTGAAAAGAAACTTGAAGAGGTAGGTGATGATTTTTTTTAATTAAATAATTTATGAAATATTTTGAGAGTTGTGTCATATCATTGGTACATGACTGCCTATCTATTGTTGTTTTTCTAATACTTCTTTCTCTATGAATTTGTTCCTCAGAATTGTGTTGGTCACATGAATGTATCATTTATTCTTGTGTTTTTCTCTCAATTTTTTTTTTAAATTTATTTTGCTGAACCTATCTGTCGTTGTTTTTCTAATACTTCTTTCTCTGTGAATTTTTTCCTCAGAATTGTGTTGGTCACATCAATGTATCGTTGATTCTTGTTTTTTTTTTTCATTTTATTTTAAATTTATTTTGCTGAAGTGTATCTTTTCCCCTATTGCCAGCTCCGAAGAAGGTTGACAGGTGTTCCAACAACTAATGCTGAGGATCTAACTTCATCTGGAAAGGTATCTTCGGATTACTTCACTCATGAAGAAATGCTTCAATTTAAGAAGCCCAAGAAGAAAAAATCCTTGCGCAAGAAAGATAAGCTGGACATCAATGCCCTTCAAGCTGAAGCTATCTCTGCTGGATTAGGTGTTGGTGACCTTGGTTCTCGAAAAGATGCAAGGAGCCAACCTATCAAAGATGGGCAAGAAAGATTGGAGGCTGAGGTGAGAAAGAATGCTTATGAGTCTGCTTATGCTAAAGCGGAAGAAGCTTCCAAATTACTGCGCTTAGAACAAACTGTCAATGTTAAGACAGAGGAAAATGAAACTCCAGTTTTTGTAGATGATGATGACGATCTTCGTAAATCCTTAGGAAAAGCAAGAAGATTAGCTCTCAAGAAGCAGGAAGAAGGGACATCTGGCCCTCAAGCTGTTGCATTTCTTGCCACTTCAAATCATAACAAGGAGACTGAAGATAGTCAAAACCTTGCAGCTGAAGAGTCACAAGAAAGCAAGGTGGTCTTCACAGAGATGGAAGAATTTGTCTGGGGTCTGCAGATTGATGAAGGTAAATTCCTATTGTGTAACCCAAAAAAAGAAAATTTTTCTATTGTGCATTTTTCTAATTTAATAATATGGGTAAATAACAAAGACTATCCTTGAGATTTGCTCAAACGACACTCCGTCCCATTTTTTCCCAAAATTGACACTCCACCCTATTCTTAAAAAAAAGAAAAAAAAAGAAAAAAAAATAGAAAATAAAAAGTAGTGGAATAGAATAAATTTTATAAATATAGTATTAACTCGACAAATTTCTTAGTTCTTAAAATTCGAATCCTAAATTTTATATTCTCAAATCTATACCTAGCTTAAAATAAAATAAAATTATTCATTTATATGATTGGCTGCATAAGAATACACAGATATATTCAAAAAAAGAGAGTGAACTGCTAAATTGATCCCTAATAAAAAATAAAGCAGATAAATTGGTCCGTCAAGGGGAAAAATACATTTGTGATCTCTCACAATTACAAACATGACAAATTAATTATTCTTTAGTATTTTAGTGAATTTATTTATTCTATTTATATTCTTATTAGAGACCAATTTGAACAATTTTATAAATAATTAGGGATCAATTTGTCTAGTAAATCCTTCAAAAATACTGAAGATTGATTAAATTGTCCTACATTTCTCACTACTTTTTAATCGCAATGCTCATATATCATTCTTATGCAGAAACTCAACTAATTTAATTTTGTTTTTAGTTAGGTATAGATTTGAGGAAATAAAATTTAGGATTTGAATTTTGAAAATTAGTTTAATCTAAGATACATGTCAAGTTGAAATTACATTTGTTAAATTAGACTTGCTAGTTTTTATTTTTCTTATTAATTTTTTCTTTATTTGTTTAATTTTTATTTATTTTTTTGGGGTAAAGAATGGGGTGGAGTGTCATTTGAGCACACCTTAAGGGTGGCCTTTGTTATTTACCCTAATTGTATCCATATTACATCAGTTATGAAGTGTGATGGTCCTGTTTAAATGTAGAACTTATTAATTTTGTTTCTTGTTTGTTTTTGATTTTTATCTGGCCGTCCAATATATTCTGGCTAATTTGTAGGTAGAATTTATATTTCATAACAAAATAAGTTTTCGCTGATACGAATTCTTTTTCTTTTGGCAGTCTTCTATCATGTGCTCCTTGTAGACATTTATGTTGATGATGCCATAATTATGTGAATTTGATATAATCTGCCTTTTTTGGTTTTGAAAATTGAAACAATCTTTCTTTGTTATGTTTGTTGGGTATAATAGGCATTTTGACATGTTAAATGTTAGAAATAAGTAGATATTTCCTAATATCTAACATTGAGAATGTTTTGTGGGTTCATTGGAACTGCTGGAGAAAATGTTGTATAAAGGAAGCAGAAGCTGATTAGTAGGTATATAACTTAGTATTGCTGCTTTTCTAATTTTTCAGAAGCACGTAAGCCAGAAAGTGGAGATGTTTTCATGCATGATGATGAAGACACAAATGCTCCTGATGAAGGAAAGAGTGACGTGGCTGGTGGATGGACTGAAGTTAAGGAAACTAATATGGAAGAACAACCCGGTTCAGAAGACGAGGAAGAGATAATTCCTGACGAAACTATCCATGAAGTAGCTGTAGGGAAAGGATTGTCAGGTGCATTGAAACTACTTAAAGAGCGAGGAACACTTAAAGAAAGTATTGAATGGGGTGGCAGAAACATGGACAAGAAGAGAAGCAAATTGGTTGGGATCGTAGATGATGAAGAAAAGGAAGCATATAAGAAAAAGGAGATTCGCATTGAGAGGACAGATCAATTTGGGAGGATTGTAAGCCTTCCATGTCCTTCACCTCATATCCTTTTGTCATAAGTTTTTGCTACTATAGCACTATGTTTATATTTGTCATTTATGATCACTACACTGGCATTTTTGCCGGAAGAAAGAACACTTCTGGGACATAAACTCGTAAAATGCAAAAATTGGTTTATCCCTTTAGTTCTTGGATGTTACCTTTGTACTTGTGTGAAGATGTCTTATCCTCTTTTGTACTCTTTCTTCTCTTCTAGCAAAATATAAAAAAAAAAAAGAAATGCAAAAATTGGAGAGGAATTGAGTGTTTATATGGCTTTGAATCTCCTTAAAAAATCGTACCTCTTGAGATTGGCCTTTTGAAAACTAGTTCCTTCTTTATCTTTAATACATTATCAAGTTGGGGAGAAGCAAGATTGTGGGTTTTGATTCAACATTGTTAAGGATTGACTTGTCATGACGCACCTAAAGTCACGTTTGAATTGGGGTAATTGCTTTTTTGGTTAGTGCTCATTGTTTTTTGTTCCTTTTTTTTGAGGGAAAAAAAAGGGAAGAAGAAAGGGTTAGTTCTTATTGTTTTTTCTATAACTTACCAAGTTTGCACAAAGAGAGGGGACAGTTGGGGCAGGAAGGGTTGGAGAAGGGTTCAACTAAATGTTATTAGCCTACACAGAGAAGAAATTGTAGTGTAGGTTTTTCAATCAACTTCTGCTTCGCCACTGAAACTTGTTAGTATGATCACCTGGTGGACTGGGAGTGCTCATTGAAGAATGCTGATGTTTATGTCGTGACCTACATATGGTTTATATGTGTGATGTATCTTGTGCTGAGAGCAATGGGTAGTTGAGTATATATATAATATGTAAAAGCTCCAATATGGGTACTTGTATTGTCAGAAAATGAGTCATAATTTATTTTATGTGATAAAATTTGGTTTATCAATGTCATGATCCTGCTCTCATTTCCTGCTATCACCGTTTTATATTCTCTTTTATTTGTTTTCTTTTCATTTTCTTGTTTGGGTTGATTGAATTGAATAGCACAATTGTTAACTGAATGAACTGATCATACCAACATATTATGAATTTGACCTCTTGGGTCCCCTGACACCTTGCTGAGGTCACTGTTTCATGACTTGTTCCAAATCAATCGGTTTGAGTAAAAATAAAAAATTTTAAGGATGCATAATTAGGTTAATACATGAAGCACTGCCAGGTATATAACTCATATTTGGAAGCATTGTCATTTATGGAAGATATTAGTGGATATAGCTCCTAATGCAATTGTTTCATGTCCCTCAACTTCGTCATATGTGCTCTATTGATATTCTAGCCCCTGGAATTTTGTTTCCCAAGGTTCCATTACCCTTAAGTCTTTGCTTTTGTTTAAGGTAGGTAATGGTTCTCGTATTAACCTTTGGGAGGATCATTGGGCTGGAGACCTCTATTTTATTCTGGGTTTTCTTCGCCTTTATTTCCTATCTTCATTACAAAATTCTCCAATCCATAACTTTCATTGTGCAGGACTCCATCTATTCTTAGGACTTTCACTATTTTCAGAACCCAAACAATAGAGTCCTTTGAATTGGTTGTTCTTTTGAGTCTCCTTGATTCTGTTCTTCTATCCTCTAGCCTAGATAAAAGAGAATGTTCTTTTGATACATCTGGATTGTTTACTTTCAAATCTTATGTATTGTTTACTTGCAAATCTTACTTCAAGTTCCTAACTTATTCTTTAATTACAACCTTTCTTCATTGATAAACCCATTTGGAAGTCCAAAGCTCCTTTTAAGGTTAAATCTTTTATTTAAAAAGTTCTGCTTAATATAATTAATACCAATGACATGTTAGAGGTTTGAACTTTGAAGGCCTCATGAGGCTGTTTCTCCTAATGTGTTATGTGTGTGGCATACTCAGAATCAGTATTTCACCTATTTTTGCATTGTCCTGTGACTGATTTCTTATTGAATACTTTGGTATTTTTTGTGAGTGTTGGGTGTGCTTGCAAGCTTAGATTAGTTACTTTCTGACAAGTTTTGTTGGTTTTGGGAAAAAGAGGCAAAATCTTTGTGACAAGTTTTATGGTTTTCCTCTAGCTAATATTCAAGGGATTGGCATTCATTGTTACATAGTTTATACCATTAGGTCTTAATATCTTTCATATCTATGTGAGGATCTCTCATCCTCTTTTGTACAATCTCTTCTCTTCTAGTAAAATTTCTTTTCCTATAAAACAAGAAAAATTATGGCAATGTTCTATATATGTCACTATTTGCAGTATTTTGTTGGAGCATCATTCTTGCACCTTCAATTATTGTGGGATAAGATTAGGCATTTGGCCTCTTTCTTGCAAAGCGTAAATGATGAGGCTGTTACCAACAGTAGAACAGAAAGGCATGCTTATTGCTATGGATCTGGCAAAATCACCAAGATCTGAATGTATGAGTACAAGAACCCTGGAGAGAAGAGGATTCCCAATTCAGAACTGGTTACAGAAATGAATCAACGACCTAACTACTCTTATTCCCTTCTATTTATACTGTTTGTTAACCAACTAAAATTCCCTCCAATTCTCCTTTCCTATTTACTGTTTATTAACTGCCTGCAGCTACTGGCAGGTATTTGGGCCCATTCTAAGCCCATTATTTCCCTCCTTAGTCCTTCTAGAATAGACCCTACCAAACATAGGGTCTCTAACATTACCCCCCCTGCAAAAGCACTGCCATGACAATGGCCATAAACACCTTGGTAAAGTCTGGACAGCTAAAATAAGAAGAGTAGCCATGGGTAAGTTGGGATTTTCAAAGGCTTGCTATGCTGCATCTGTCCACACAAAGGAGTCTTTCTTATTGAGGTCCATAAGAGGTTTTGCATCCTACCATAATCTTGCACAAACTGGCGATAATACCCGGTTAACCCCGAAAATCCTCGCAAGCCTTTGATGTCCTTAGGAACAGGCCGGTCCCTCATAGCTTCAGTTTTCTTTGGATCGGCTGAAACCCCTGCAGCTGAAACTATCACTTGAGTCACTGCAAAGTCACATTTTTTCTTGTTTAAAATTAATTGATGCTGGTGCAGTAGTTGAAAGACTGCTGTGAGGTGTTCCGCATGCTCCTTCACCTCTCTACCATACACCAAAATGTCATCGAAGAGAAGTAAAACGAACTTATGAAGGAATGGCCCAAGGATGTCATTCATAAGAGCTTGGAAGGTGAAAGGTGCATTTGTAAGACCAAACGGCATGAGTTCGAAACTGCTGTCTTTCCAATATCCTCCTCAACCATCCGAATTTGGTGATACCCGGATTTAATATCGAGCTTGGAAAAAATAGTGGCCCTGGTGAGCTCATCAAGAAGCTCATTTAGGGCCCCTATAGTTCCCCGCAAAAGCGCCAACTACCATCCTTCTTAACCAAGAGAATGGGACTAACAAAAGGGCTCACACTAGATCTAATAATCATAGCTGAAAGCATCTCATGCACCAACTTCTTGATCTTGTTCTTTTGGTAATAAGGATAATGGTAGGGCCTAAGGTTAGGGATAGAAGCTCCCTCATGCGATACAATAGCATGGTCATGACTCCTATGGGGGGTAGGCCTGGTAATGGGTCAAAAATGGTATCAAAAGAGTTTAGCACCTGTTGAATTGCATGTGGAAGAACAGGGGCAGCAGCCATCTGCTATAGTCTCGGCCAAAGTTGAACCATATAATCTGAACCCACGGTTTCCAACTCCTTTAATGCAGCCTGCTAAGCCATACCTCCATAGCAAAGCCTTGGATCCCCTTGTAGACCAGCCTAATGATCCCCCATGTTGTTGATGATCAGCCTTAACTTACCATAATCAGTAAGAGTCATTGCTAATGTATCCAACCAAGCAAGGCCCAAAACCACCTCTGAATTATTGGAAGGGAAGACGTAAAAGTCTTGTGTGACAAACAAATTCGGGAAATGGACAGAGACATCACAGCACTTCCTTGCCCCATGAGTTGTCCCCTTCATGCCATTGTCACAATGAAGCTTCTTGCTTTCTTGATGGAAATCTGAGCTTGTAGAACCAGGTTGGGACAGACGAAGTTATGTGAAGCTCCTTGATCGAGTAAAACCCTCACCTGCCACCTTGCCATAATAGCCCAAGCATGAATTGACATTTGGTTCTTCCTTCCGACCATGGATTTGAATTTTGAAGTCCATGAACAATTTACAAACATTCTCTGGTGTAAATCGCTCGTCATAAAGGAAGCACAAACCTTTGGAGCATTTATCCCTATATTCCTCATCCAAGAGTTGTTTAAAAACTTTTCGACCTGCCATTGAATTCCCTTGCACCTCCCCCTTACTCCCTTGGGAATTACTGCTCAGTGGAGGAAATTATGGGCTTGTTCTTACCAAACCGACCTACTCCACTCATAGTACGATTAACAGCTTTAATGTGAATTTTCTGCAACTGTATATTTCGACTTCCTACCTTTTCAGCTAAGCACATCAATTCATCATGAGTATGAAAAGTTTGGAGTCTCAATTCAGCTCTTACCTTAGGTCGCAATCCATTTAGAAACAACCCGGTCAGGTACCTCCTCTTGGTGATCTTGAGAGGACCTGCATACAACTCGAACAGCTCCCGAAACTCGCGTATTGAGCCTTCTTGCTTCATCTCAAACAAAAGCTCAAATGGATTCTGAACCAACTCTGGATGAAATCGTTGCAACACCGTGTCCTTGCTGAGTTCTCCCACCAATGGAACCATATGAGCACTTTTCCTTCCATCGCTACTTAGCCACAAAAAGCCATTGCTCTTCAGGCACTTCTCTCACCTAGAAATAGCATTCGATAGAGTCCAGCCACGAGAAAGCCTCATCGCCTCGGAATAGAGGAAGATTGATCCTCCTCCATTGGTCAATCAGACGATGTCGCGTGCCACTGCCACTTGATCCCTCGCTGTCACTACCATGCCGTGGAGTCATGTTGTGTCTCTGATGAGTCTGATCCCAATGGAGGTTCTGCTGATTTGCATGTTCCTGTTCTAGATCCACGTGTTGATGGTTGTGATCCTGATGCAAGAAGGAATCGTGATCAAAACCACGCTCCATCATGTCTAAGCGATTGGTGACTTTCTTCAATGATTCTGTCAACGAAGCAATCAAAGCTAACAACTCCATATTCTTTGTGCGATCTGCATCAAGTTGCACGTGATCTTTAATGCGTTGTTCTCGCATTGCGGTGATCGCGGTTTTGATCGGTTCGAGCTTTTTGTCAACTTTGACAGCCATTGAAGCTGAGCTCCAAGATTACTATGGAAGCTCTTACTAATTGATTAGGCTGTTATCAACAGTAGAACAGAAAGGTATGCTTTATTGCTATGGATCTGGTAAAATCACCAAGATCTTAATGTATGGGTACAAGAACCCCAGAGGGTTGAGAATTCCCAATTCAGAACTAGTTACAGAAATGAATCAACAACTTAACTACCCTTATTCCCTCCAATTCTCCTTTCCTATTTACTGTTTATTAATTACCTGCAGCTGCTAGCAGGTATCTGGGCCCATTCTAAGCCCATTATATCCCTCCTTTTTCCTTCTAGAATAGACCTTACCAAACATAGCGTCCCTAATTGCAAAGTCTTTTTAAGAGTATTTCTCTCCCAGATATGTTGCAAGATCGGAAAGCTATACTTCATTGATAGGTTTTTTCTCTTACTAGTTTTGTGATCATGTATATGTTAGGTCCCTGTGGTAGTGTGCTTAATAATGGGCCTTATTAGTTTGGAATAATGATCAGTTAGTTAGTTAGAAGATTGTTATAGAAGAGGATGTTAGAGAGGAATAGGGGAGTTGTTGAGAATTTAGTAGTTGAGACTTGAGTGTTTTGGAGAACAAGGGATCTGTCCAATATCCCTAACATTTGTAATCTCATCAGGAAATAATACAGTTTCATTTGTTTTCTTGCATTTTTTTATTGCCAGTTCTAACAATATATAGGTTCTCTTATCCTCCTATCTTCTTGTAAATTTCTTTCTTCATATCATCTCTATATAATTCTTCTTTTATCTATTGTGTGATTGTGTGTGTGTGTGTAGATTAAGGCGTGGTTTCTCCTAATAGCAAAAAGTAAAGGTGACATGTGTTGTACTAATATTATATATAGGTTTGGCTCCTTATTTTTTATGGGGTAACCAACCTCAGCTGCATTTTTAATCAATGCTGAATACCATTCATTTCCAATTTTCATTTTCAAATTGTAGTGGAACATCATAACATTTTTCTTTTACTGCTGCTAGTTGACTCCAAAGGAAGATTTTCGGATGCTTTCTCATAAGTTCCATGGAAAAGGACCTGGTAAAATGAAGCACGAAAAGCGTATGAAGCAATATCAAGAAGAATTGAAGATGAAGCAGATGAAGAGTTCAGATACACCATCACTATCTGTGGAGAGAATGAGGGAAGGTCAAGCTCGTTTGAAGACTCCTTACCTTCTTCTTAGTGGTCATGTCAAGCCAGGGTATGTTACTTCGAAGACTAATAATTTTTGAAGTTTTGATTAGAGTAAAACACTTGTACCTTTAATGAAATGAAAAAGTATAATCATAATTTAAGATTCCACCCGGGAATCACATACTTCTGAAGTGGGAATCAAGTCCCATATGTTGCAGTTGGATCCTAACACCATATATCATTTCATGATCTGCTGAAAATGTTGGAGCTGCAATGAGGGAGATGCTTCTTAAATTATGACTCTTGTTTTTACTTTTTAGTTATAACACAAATTGCTCGGGGTGATTATAGTGATCTATATTTCAGGGTCTATTTTCTATTATCTAGATTCAAGGTTGCTAGATAATAGACATAGCATAGAGTGGTGTTCTTATTATGCTGACAAATTCCTTGTTTCTACCATATCCATATATATGATAGGCTTCCTGGTCCCTTTTGTGCCATTGCAACATTTCATATATTCTCAGTATTCTCCTGTCCAAAGCCTGCACTACTTCACACTAGTGTGTTTGGGTTGCTTTCTGAGAGGTGTTTTAATTATGCTGACAGATTCCTTGTCTCTACCAGATGCTTGTCATTGGATTCCTGGTTCATTGCTTGTCATTTCATTTTATATCTTCACTCTATTTGTCCTCCTACATTCTGCACTTGTTTCTGTTAGTATGTTTGGGGATGCCAGAAAAATGCTGTTGGTGAAATTTGTCTTTTGTCTGGGTATATGAACGTGATTGGATTCCTGGATCATTTCTTGTCATTTCATGTTATATCTTCACACTATTTATTCTCCTATAGCCTCCACTTCTTGCCATTAGCATGTTTGGGTATGCTTTCTGAAAAATGCCGTTGGTGAAAATGTTTTTGTTTGGGTGCTCTTAGATAAATTTACTTCCCACTTCAAAACTGTTGGATATTGTGTTGGAGATGATTTTTGTTGATATGGTTTCTCTTGTACAAAATCTATTATAGGATTAGATTTGCAAAGAAATCCATACCCCAATTCAGACATCATATTCGCATCTTAAGCAGTGATAATGCAAAGGAATATTTTTCTACATCTTTTAATAGCTTTATGGCACCATATGGCATGATTCATCAATCATCTTACATGGTGATTTGGAAGAGGAGATTTACATGGAGCAACCACTTAGGTTTGTTGATCAAGTGGGGTCGGGCCTAATTTGTCATTTGCACAAGTCTTTTTATGGTCTTAAATAGTCTCCTTGAGCATGGTTTGGGAAGTTCAGCAAGGTCTTACAATAGTTTGGTATGATTTGTATTGGAAGAGACATTTAACCCTATGCTGACCTTCTCAGTGCCCTTAAACTTCCTCTTATTGGTGCACAACTCCTTAAAAACCTTTGCATATTTAGGAATTTGTCTTATTGCATCCAATAGAGGTGTGCTTACCTCCACCTTCTTGAAAGTGTTCTAGCATTCTTTTTCTAGCTCCATCTCAGCTGGCCTCTTGGGCTTAGTGATCCTCTAGGGAAAGGGCAGTGGAATAGGACTCTCCACTTGCTCAACAGGTTTCTTTCATTGGGGTGCAGGCTCAGGCTTCCGGTGACTTATCTTGCAACCTCAGGAAGTATCCAAAGATAAATCATAATGACATCAATGTACTTTTGATAAATCAATTTTGATAGAATCATGTTGGCCCAAACTCATTCGCAAAATCTAATCCAAACACACTGAATGAATTCTATTTGGGTACTATCAGATAAATTTGCATCTCAAAACATCAAATGCTGTAAAAGTGATATCTTATGTTTGAATTGCATGATTCAGTGACACTGCTTTCAGTGTGAAGCAAATTCCTCCTTTAGTTTTGCCAAAATAATCCAATTCTTCAGTCAGCAGTTCTATTTAAGTGTTGTTGGGACTTCATTATCTGTGGAAAAGTGTTTATGGTATGCTATGATGCAAGTCATTGACCCCAAAGTTCCAAACATCAGGTTGTGCCAGGAGTTGAAGTCGAATGAAACTTTAGTTTTTTTTTTTTTCCCAAGGATATTATGCTAGTAAAGTTAATGGCTTTTGTCCCACATTGTGCAAGTTTCTGATAATTCCAATAATTAAATAACCGTAATAAGGGTGTTGTTAATCAGTTTTCTTTGTCTTTCTCATTTTCTCAGTTAATATACTGACCTGTGTCTGTTGTTTTAACAGACAAACTAGTGACCCAAAAGGTGGTTTTGCTACAGTTGAGAAGGATCTTCCTGGGGGCTTGACACCCATGCTTGATGATCAAAAGGTAATTTAAAGCTTGCATTTTTTTTTTTTAATTCTCACACATGTTCTGTTTTTCGTTAAACCGAAGAAAAACTTAGGATGTAATAACTAATATGTAGATATATCTCCCTCTTACTTTACCAATGAAATGTGTATAGATTTGTTGCAGTGTTTCTTCTCAGGTCCTATCATATTGGGTTTTCATTCCTAGTATGATAGGTATGAAAAGCCCTACAACATAACCTTGATGGCATGACCTATTGTTATGTGATAGTGCCTCAGAATATGCTGGTGTTTTATTGCTCTTTTCATGTCCACTTGTGTTTATGTTCTGCATGCTTCTTGTAATATTCTTCTCTTCTTCTTAATAATATTTCTTCTTTTTAGCAAATAAAAGGAGAATACTCTGGTGGTAGGCTTAGACTAGAAGAAAATATGATTTGAAGGTTCAGAATAGATATATCAGTGGTTTCCTGAGTATGAAGTTCTCTTTTTGCTTTTGCCACTAGGTGGTGGCTTTTTGTAGTTGTAGGAATCTGGTGTCTGGAATGTTAAACTTCCACTTTTGATTCAAGTGTGTGATAGAAACCACTTGAGAAAGAAATGAAAAAAAGGTTTAGATAAAATGGAGAAGTGTTTGTCTGAATTGCTTAAGTTTCAATAGCACTAACCAAAAAACGATTGCAACAATAACTCAGTAAGTATACTACAACTTCCTACGTAGATGAATCTGTAGGTACGTGCAATTGAATCAGATGGGACGTACTTGGCATGTTACTTGAGAGTGTGAGATTCCACTGAGGGTGAGAGTATGGGACGTACTTGACATGTTACCCTTTACTGTCAAAGGGAGACCACCAGTAGATTGAGCAGCAAATCTTACTGAGGAAGAGACAGATTGCGGGAAGTCAAAGACAAAGGAAATAGAGGTTTGTGAGTTGTCTCGGTGGTTTTGTGAGTGAATCCTGAGCAGTGCAGTGTTTGGTCAGTCAGAGCGGATATCATTACAGCAGTATGACATTATTGCATCATCTTGCGGGGGACTTCAAAGCTTGAATTCGGAGTTTAAGAAACCATAAGCTTTAAGAAATTTTGTAGGCTTAACTTCTTTGATTGTGGAATCCATTCGGTATATAGATGATAGACAAGTTAAACTATAGAGACATGGCTAGACTCAAGTTTCTGATCCATCTGGTTTTGGGACACCGAATTTTAAACAACAGATTTGAATGTCCTCAGAGCTTAAGGAATTGAGTTGGGTGAATTTCATTGATGGCACAGCTACAAGGTTTAGGGTAGAATCACCCTTCTTCCCTCCATTTTCTTCCAGGTATGTGTGTGGGTTGTGGGGGAACAGAACAGCTGATATACACGATGATTGGCATGCCCAGTTTTAGTGCAGTGCCATCAGATATCTGACATTATACAGATGAAACTTGGTGATGTTATTATAAACGAACGTTGCAGGGAGAACTTTGCAATATGAGATGTTGAATGGAATAACTACCTGGCATGCGTTTATAACTCTCACCTCACCAAGTATTTGATACATCTTTATGCATAATTAGCTTCATTTATTCAGTTTGAGCTTTTGCATATTCCTTTGTTTTTTTTTTTTTCCCCCTGGTCAAATCATATTCTTTTGTTGAAATCCATGCTTTTCCCGTTCCAGGTAGAGCACTTTCTTGGAATTAAGAGGAAACCTGAGCCATCAAACTCGGATAACCCAAAAAAGCCCAAGTCTTGAGCGTTTGGTCACCTAACTCTGTGCACTTTAAGCTTAACATCTCCTCGAACCGTAAGCTAGAATGTGACCCATAGTGCTCATCTATTCTGTAGCTGACTGCAGATGGTCTGCAACAGAATTTATCTCGGTTCACATTTCATTGCCGAGACTTGATTTCCATATATGTGCATTGGTAACTTGAAATTTCAATTACTAGAAGCCTGACACAGCCGATGGGCTTTTTCCCTTTTTTTTTCTTCTTCTCCCTCTTTGTATATTCCATGAGTTCGAGAATAATTCTATATTCCTGTACAAATTATAGTTGATTTTTAGTAAAATTTTGGATTTTGGTGTCTTTCGATTGAGAATAGTCGCTTGCATTGTGTTTCTTGGGGACAATTACCAAATCATGAGTAATGGTATAAATTCCTATAGATGCTTCTAGAAATGAATCTACATACTCAATAGAAGCAAATATTAAATGCAATTCATGTCATGAAACTTTGAGAAGTGATCAAAACTTAGTTTAATACCTAGGAAGATTTGTAGGAGGGTTTAGTAGGAGGATGTAGCATTTTTCTTATCGTATATGGCGATCCACGACCCAAGAATTCCTCATGCAGATTAATCAATTGGGGATCGTGCTCCCAGCAACCATCAATTGCTTTTTATGTTCGGTTTATTTCTTCTTGCTCAGACTTAATTATGTCCGGTTTGGAATGACGGTGAAGAAGACTTGATGCTAAACATGTTGCGAAGAGTTAACCCCCAACAAAAAAAAAAAAAAGAAAGAGGAAAAAACACGACGAGGTTAGGAGAGTTAACAATCCATAGGAGATGCAAGATTCCTAAGCCAATTTAGTCATGAGAATAAAAAACATCCAAAAATGATCCTTTTCTCTTCTTTAGCATTATCAGATAACCCATTCCGCTGAAAAGCATGAAATCATCATTTCCTTATTGCACCTAGTTGGCGATCAATATTAGAGAGAATATTTGCTCTATGAAGATTGGTATGCTGTCCAAAATTATCGCATAGTGGATGGTTTCTCTTTTAGTAAACATGTTTTGTTCTAACATTTTTAATTTAACACCAATCAATTTGATCCTAACAACATTTTTTATATTAATTCAATTCTAACCAAACTTTTGTTATTAATTTAGTCCTTACATTTTTAGTTTTGACCTTGATTTACTTCTAACTCTTTTTATTCTGACATCAATTTAATCATTTCATGCAAGTGAAAATCTAACAAAATGACTAAATTTACATTAAAAAAAATGTTGAGTTAAATTGATGAATAAAATTTTATTAAGACCAAATTGATGTCAAATTGATAATATTTGGAGCAAAAAGGTTATTTACTCCTTTTCAAGGATTTATTTTTGGTAGCAGAACAAGGAGAGGAGGAATAGACTCTCCATGCTGATGGAGTTAACCCTTCAAGAGTTTTGTTATACACTAAACCCCTCAATCAGATCCTAACAATTCCCTCATCGTACAAAGTGGTTCCTCACAAAAATAAACTAGACTAAAATTTTAAATTAGTCCTTTTAGATTTATATTGAGAGATAAATTAGTCCCTCAATTTGTAAAATCCATATTAATTCTTCAAATTTTACAAAAAGAGGCAAATTAGCTCATTTGTAAAATTATCATTCATGTTGTATCCTATTAACTTACTTATGCGTACTGTTAATATATTTATATGTACTGTTAATTTTTATTTTGGATCCTACTTTTTTTCTTTATTTGTTACCAGCCGTTTGACCCGTGCAATGCACGGGATGACAATAAAAATAGTTTGTTGACTATTATTGAAAATAAATAATTTTTTTAAATATATCTTATAAAAAATTAAGTATATAAATTTATTTTGAAAATAAGTTAATAGTTAAATAATTAAATAATTTTATAAAATATAAATATGTCATTCTATTTTATATCTTATTTTAAATATCCTGTTTATAAGGGTAGAAAAATCTTGATAGATGACTATAATAATGAAGAGCATATTTTAAGAAAATTTTACACATTTTGAAAGTTGAAATTGCTGAATAATAAAAAAGAATAAGTTAATAATTTTATTATATCATGAGCCGTTTACGAGGATGACAATGGGTATCCATAACTGAGAGGACATGTTTCATGCCCCCGTCCTGGTTTAGAATTTTGTTTCTCATTTCTCACTTCCCCATGAGGATTTGAATACCAATGTATATTCACAAATTTATTAAAAGAATTTTAAATTTTTTTAAATATTTTGAAATTTAAAATATAAATATCTATAATAACAAATATTATTAATGCAACATAATATAAATTAAAAATTAAAAAATACATATATAATGCAAATCTAATATACATAATTGAAAAAATAAATATATGTTATCCCTATCTCTATCCCATTTAACAAACAAGGACTCTACCTCTATGAAGATAAAATTTGTCCATATTTCCATCCACACTTCAATAATTTTTTTTTTTGTTATCATTTTTAGTCATTTATATCTTTTTAATAAGTTAAAATGTTTTATTTATAAAAATATAAAAATATATTTTCTAATTAATAAAAATAATTAAGAAATTTAATTTATATAATTTTAATTACCCTTTTTCTTGTACATACTTTTAGTGAATTAAAATATCAATTTTTAAAATATATGTTATAATTAATAATTAATGTGTTATAATTAGTTAAAAAAATCACATATAATCTTAATTTATATTATTCCAATTATTGGAGTAGTATATCAATTACACAATTATTTTCATAAAAAAATTTATGTAATTATTTAATTTTTTTAAAATAATTAATATCATTATCAAAGAAGTGTAAATTATGGAATTTTTTCAAATATTTTAATATTAAAAAATTGAGGTCATATTTTTCAAAAAAAATTAATATCAAACAATTATGAAATTGATAAGTTGAAATCTTTAGGTTTAAAAAATTAAATATGATATGGTGAAACTGAAAGATATATTTTTTTTTATGATTTTAAAAGTTTTACATTTTAAGTTACAAACTCCTCTTTCTCCAACCTCATTTTTATTTAGAATTTCGCTTATTATCCCCATTCTCGTCTTCGTCATAGGTCTCCATTTCTCATTCCCTGTAGAAATTTAAATCCCTATTGATATTCATATGTTTATTAAAAAAGATTCAAAAATGAAAAAATTTCAAAATACTTTGAAATTTAAAACACAAATATCTATAATGACAAATACCACTAATGCAACATAATTCAAATTAGAAAAATACATATATGATGAAAATTAAATCCAATAAAGATAATTAAAAAATAAATATGTGCTAATATTTTCTTGTTATCATTAATTATTATAATTACAATTGTTTTGTTATAATTAATACTATAATTATAATCACTAATTATAATTTTTTTTGTAATGTAATTATAATAGCTTTATTATCTTTAAAACTATAATTATATATATAAATTTTAATAGTATAATACATTCAATTATCATTTTGTTTATATCATTTGTTATTTGATAAATAATTTTAATGAAGTGGGATATGAAGGTATGATTCGAAAAAATAATTAATAATTAGAAGATAAATTAAATCCAAAAACTCACTTTAAATATTAAGATTATGAAAATGATAGAGTATAATTTTCTCTATGAATGATACATAGAAAATTATCTATGTAATAAATCTTAATTATTAGTATTATGGATAGATTATAGATTATATTAAATCCTTAAAAAATACGTTAATTATAATATTAAGTTTCATTAAAATATCAAAACTAATATAATATAGCTTATATTATTGTATTTTTATTATCAATATCGTTACAGCATATTGTGGAAAATTTTATATATTATAATAATTTTTAATAAATTATATATTATAGTAATTAAATATAACATGCAAAAATAAAATGATATATAATTAAGGTTATTCCTTAAGATTTTAATTTAAATTTGAGAGTGATTGTTTAATTAAAAAGCGATTGTTTGATCATAGTTATGTGTTAATTTGTGGTATTAAATTTTTAGTTATAATTTGTTGACCAAGATAATATTTGCAATGATTTTAATTAATAAAATAATTTGAAATTAATATAATTACTATAACATGATAGCATAAATTTAAGGTTGATTTAATAATATCGATTTGATATATCTTCTCTAAATTCATGGACCTATCCAAAGCTAACTTAAATTATGATTGAAAATACATATCTCATTGATTTTTACAATATATTGTTCCAAAAATTTAATTTTAATGCATTATTAACATAAAAAGATATTTTACATAGATATTCAATTATATAAAATTAAAGTATTCAATGCTAATTATCATATTTAAATGTAATTTGAATATAATAAAATTAAAAGAATATCATATTTAAATCATATTAAAAACCTAAAAAAACTCGAATCCTCTTTAAAATAAGTGAATAACTTCCATACTTAAAAATTTCATATTAAAATTAAATAATAATATTGTATATATGAGTTTATTAAAAAAATACTCAAGGATTAAATAAAGAAAATTCTTTGAATTTAAGTCAAAATAAATATATCATAGTAAATATTTATATTTTTAAAATTAAAAATATATTTCAAAAGGTAAACTAAATTATTTAAATAAGTATTGAATTAATTCTAGAAGATTTTAATTTATTTATCTTGATAGGCATATTTTCAAATAAAATAATTAATTTTAAAATATACATCTATTATCATTTATAATTGGCATCATTATGATAGATTACTTTAATTACAAATTAATAATTACCTATTGATTGAAAACTATCATATAAGTTAATTTTAAATTATGCATTCATTGATAATATAGAAATCACGTGTTCCATATAGAGCTATAATACATTTGAAATATGCCATGACTATATATTAAGCCAAATATTTTTTGATAAACAAGCCAAATAATACAATTATAAAAAAATAATTTGAAATTTATTAGAAAGAAAAACAATACTATTTCATAAATTTAAAATATAGAATAAAAATTTACAAAGTTAACCATCAGAAAAATATTTACAAATTAGTGATATTGCAGTATCTAGTAATAGGTTTTGAAATTGGATTGTGAATTGAAAATGAGATTATGATTTATAATTAATATCTCATAATTAATAATTAATTATGATTGATGTGATTGATATTTATCAATTAAGTATAATAAATATGATTGAAGATTCAAATTTTAAATGAAAATTGTGGGCCCTAAATTGCTCTAGAAGTGACACCTATAAAAGTTTTCTTTATAAGAGTCTGAAATATTAGTATTATAGATTATAAATATATTTATTTTCATATCAAATGATTTTTTGTTATAATGGGCACCATTAATATTTTTATCACTCCAATACATTTATATCTAATCCATTTTCAATGATTTTTAATCTATATTTTTTTCCATTCTTAATGATTATTAATCTCATAAATATATCTTAATGATTTAAATTTTTTTTCATATAATATTTAATAATTTTAATATTTGATTTTATTAATAATTAATAATTAAATTGTAAATTAAGTTAAAAAAATTTGTAGGCATAAATGTTGAGAAAAGTAGGCCTAAATCACTATATGAATGACATATGTACTCTAAAGTTCTGTATGAAAGACATGTGTAATAGATTGCATGAAATGACTCTAAAATATTATAATAGTAGATTCTTCCCGACAGAAGCATGGATAGTACATCCTTACAGCCAGCACAATCAAAAGAAGTCAATATCCACACATCAAAACTAAAGAAAGAATGATAAAAAAAATGAAACAAAAATTAGAGTTTATGTGAGACTTATAAACTCGTCCATAAAAGCCATTTCAATTAAGTTTATGGTTAATGGATTGCTAAAGCTCAGGAGAGTCCATAGCCATATAACCCGAACTTTAACTCTCCAGCACTCATGCAGAGGAGCAATTTTTGCCAAAGAATGGATAAGTTTCCCCATAACAATCAAAGCAAAAGTCAAGAAAAAGTGCGAATTAGACAACTAATGTCAAGGGATAATAGGGAACAATTAAGAAAAATGACTAAAATTTATAGGAAAGATTGAAAGCCGCCATGAATATTTTGGTTTCTAGGGATTCAATCAAAAATCAGAATCCGCAACTTTCGATTGTAATCAATTTGGGATTCAAAATGATGATCCGTTGAAAATGAAAAGATCTAGTCGAAATCCAAAATAGGTTAGGATTTAGGATTTATGATGAGAACAGAATTAAAAGTCATGATTAGCTAAAGGAAAGAAATATCGTAATCCAATCGAAATCCAAAATAGTTTAGGGATTTAGTATTCATGGTAAGAGCAAATAAAAAGTCATGATCAGATGAAAATAAAAAAAAAAACTTAATTAGATCAAAATGTTAATTGAAAAGAATATCTAACCTCATTTTTGGGGAGATTGTAAGTGCTCTGAGATTATTGAAAGGAAAGCATAAGTTTCTAAAGGTTTTGAGGGTTATTGAAAAGAGAGTATAGGTTGGTTATCCCCTTTACATTCACTGTATCAGCGCACAGAGGCAATTCAAAAGAGAGATTTTTTCTTGTTTTCCTTTCCTTTTTGTGTTTTTCGTTCTTAGCGGGTTGTTTCCTTTTTTGGTTGATATGATTAAGGCTTTCAATTTTTTTTCATATCACATTATTTTTTATTATAATGAGCACCATTAATATTTTTATAAGGGTGAATATATCTTAATGATTCTAATTTTATTCTTAATGATTCTTAATTTTAATTCTAGATTATAATTTTAATGATTCTTAATACGGTGAATATATCTTAATGATTCTAATTTTATATATTCATGTAATATTCTTTAATAATTATAATATTTGATTTTATTAATAATGAAATTGTAAATTAAGTTAAAAAATCTCTAGATATAAATATTGAGAAAGTAGATCCTAAATCACTATATGAATGATATGTGTATCCTAAAGCTCTGTATGAAAGACACGTGTCATAGTTTTTCTGAAATGACTCTTAAATATTATAATAATAGAATAGATATCACCATCGCACTCTATTCAGAAAAAATAGTTTAATTTTAAGTTGACATTTATTTTCTTGCAGAACCTGAGATAAGTTACAATTCACTGTAAAAATTAAAAATATATATAAATAAGTTAATAGAATATATGAATATTTTTATTAATAATTTAGATAACAATTTAATGTACTACTAATTTATCCGTTTTTTTAAAAGAGTAAAATGGGGGGTTCTGTACAACAAAATGCCTATAATTGCCTACCTCCACTGGACAGTCTCAACTTCTCTCCTCTCCATTTTATTCCAGTGCCCTGATCGAGACCTCTTCGGTCTTCCCTCCAACTCCCAGAAGCGCAGAGTTCCCTTTCTTCCAAGCCCTAGCCGATCATCTTTGCTTCTACACTCACGGAGACGCCGGCGGTGCCTTTCCGGCAACCACCATCGCTGCTGTCGTTCTGGCGCCACCCTTCGCCGTCGCTCGTGCGCTTCGTTCCCCTGCTCGTCGTTCTCCGCCGTGTCTTCCCTGTTTACGCTGCTGTTCTGTTCCTTGTTCCCGCCATCCCCTTACCACTCCGCTGAAGAACCGAAACCAGCCACCAGGTTTGCCCCTTTCCTATTTGGTCAAAGTTCGAACTTTCGATTTGTTCCGTTTGGGTTCGGCAATGTGGAAATTGGAATATCAACAATTTTGTGATCCTATGAGTCACTGAGTTGTGAATTGTGTGTGCCATCTTTCTCTCCTGCTCTCTCCGCAATTTTTAGTGTAATAGTTTATGTGTCAATTAATAAATGAGACGGCGCAAGTGCCTTGTCTTGCTCTCCGAGCAACTAAGAATTTCTCCTAGATTGGCCGTTGTTTATCCTGTGATTAAACTAGTCTTGTTTTGTCTCTTGACTTCATTTGCTTTCAGTTACTAATTGATTTGCATGAGGGATTTTACTAGGGGCTTGCTTTTAGTAGCTGAATTTCAAGGTTTTTATTTTTAAGACAAATCTTTTAAGCCATGGAAGTATGATGTTCAAGCCTTCTGGTTTTGATAATTACTTCACTTTGCCAATTAAGGATTCATTTGGGTTCTCATTTGACAGCTGGCTTGTGGATGTGATGATAGTTATTGATTTTCTATAAAGCGGCATCAGCAAAATCGAGCTTGCAATTTCAAACTGCTATTTTATGAAAAAATCATCTGATTGATGGACTTCTTGCATTGGGTGATTTTGATTTGATTGGATAAATGGATATTAATTCTTGCCAAAATCAAGTCTGCATGCTTCATCAAAATATTTATTAAAAGAAAAAAAGTTGAAGTTGTATGTTTGAATTAATTACTAAGCTAATTGGTTGTTGATGATTGGCAGATATTGTAACATTAATTGAAATATTCATCTGTGTCAGCTGTTATTCATGGCCGCAATGGGCTGTTGAATTTAATCCATATTTGCTGCTAAAGAACCTTGAGCATCAACTGTGATGCCTTTTTTTTTCATGATGTTTGAAAATGATGAGTGTCGGATTTTTCAATTTGAAAATGCTAGTCTTGTAGTGGTTGGAAATGATATCTCCACATGTAATTGATGGCACCAGAGGAAGTGATATATACAGAATTAGAAGAAAAAAGGAACTCTCAGAACATTCTGAGAATACTTCTGTTTAATCTTAATGCATAACTCATTTACTTACCTTGATGAATTTTCTCGTCCATTTGTCTAGAATCATGGCTAGTAAAGCGGAAGGCAAAGAACCAGTAAATGAACAAGCTGTTGCAAATATATATGCAGCTATGAGGTCTGAACTCAACCAAATTTACTCGAAAATCACTGAACTGGAAATGGAAGTTGGTGAACACTCATTGGTTATTAATGCCATTCAGCCGCTCGATCCATCCAGGCGATGCTATCGTATGATCGGAGGTGTGCTGGTGGAGAGAACCATCAATGAGGTCTTGCCTGCTGTGTTGCGCAATAAAGAGGGACTTGAAGAGGTTATTGCCAGGCTTAACGAGGCACTGGAAAAGAAGAAAAAGGAAATTGCTGAGTTTGAAGCTAAATATAAAATCAGGATAAGGAAGGCTGATGCTGAGGTAAAGGATGAATCTGGCAGGAAGGAAGGTTCTGCTCAAGGAGTTCTTGTGGGCCCTGCAAGTGGAAGTGAATAATATATCTAGTTTTATTCTATTTCTTGATAGTGGTAGCATGAAATTTTCTATCCTCTTCTACTTTTAACTGGTTTCAAGAGATCTGATGGTTTGTTGATCTTATGTTCAAGTTGCTTTGAGATGAAAAACTGTCATGCTTCTATCTTCTGAGTAAATTGCAGCAACTGCTTATTTAGGATTTAAGGCTGGTAAGTATCATAATATCATACGACCTATCAATTTTCTCTCCCGTATCTGATGTTTTGTGTGACAAATCTTTAGTATTTGTTTATGTTTTGGGAGCGACTATATTTTGTGCTACTCCAATTTTCATTAATTTTAAAGTAAGTTTACTAGATTACCCTTCTTTTATATATCCAACTAATAAAGTCTAGAATACCTCAATATTTTTCACATGTGCATTTTCACTCCATCCAACCAACCAACCATACCAACTAGAAGTTGAAAGAAAACCCATAGTGAATACCAACTCGAAAAATCACAATAAAAGCATGTGCAATTAAATCAAGCACAGAGATGAGCCCTCCAATTAAATCCTGTCGTATTACCTTCTCCATCAATTGAGAAAAATTTCCAAAATTGAATGATGGTGAGCCCTAATAAACTGAAGAAAGAAAGCATTTTTAATTATAATCTTTGCAAATTAAGAAATATCCATAAAAAAAGCGGTCTTAACTCTTTCCCAATAATCAAATAAAGGAATGAGCTCAGAAGGATGTTGTTGATATTAGGATTTTTTTGACAATCACATACTTCTCATTGTTTGATATCTTTGTTATTAATATATTAAATTATGTAATTTAATATTAAATTACCTTAAACAATAAATGAATGTCAATAGTAGTAAACTATAGTATCATTTATTTATTTACCAGTTTTAAAGTTATATAGATGTTGTGTGTTATAAAATAAGAGATGTAATTATATACCATAATTTATTATTTCACCTTTATTGTTATTCATTTTATTTATTATTTTATATAAAAGACTCAACATTATATTAGTCATATAACTTTCATAAAAAAATAATTTAATATATTTTTGACTTGAAAATAATTTAATATTTGAATTTAAATAATTTTATTTAATAAATTGATTCAATACTTATAACAAGAAGTAACTGTTTATTTATACAATACTGGGCTCAATGCTTAGCAACGAAACCAAAACAAGAAGGCCTAGTTTGTCCATTGTTTCAGTCAAAACCAGTAACTGTATGAAAATTAAAAACGAGATAAATATCAAATACTAGATCTGATCCGTGTGATGTACAGAGAGATAATAAAAAATAATTTATTAATTATTATAAAAAATAAATGATAATTTATTTACATATATCTTATAGAAAATTGAGTATATAAATTTATCTTAAAAGTAAATTAATGATTGAATAATCAATAAGTAAACAAAATATAAATATATCATTCTTTTTATATCTTATATTGAATATAATATTTATAAGGTTGAAAATATCTTAACAGATAACCTTCAACTAACAATAAAGAGCCTATTTTATGAAAATTTTATACATTTCAAAAGTTGAAATTGTTAAATAAAAAAAGAGAATAAATGGATAATTTTACCGTATCATGAGTCATTTATAGGAACAATAATGAGTATCCATGAAAAATGGGACATGTCTCATGCCTCCCGTCACTGTTTAGAATTTTGTCTCTTATCCCTATCCTCCTTATAGGTCTCCATTTCTCTTTTTCCATAGAGATTTTGAATTCCTATAGTATTCAATGGTTTATTATAAATTTCAAAAAGAGAAAAATTTTAAAAATATTTTACAATTTAAAACATAAATATTCATAATAACAAATACTATTAATACAACATAATCCAAATTAAAATTAAAAATATATACATAATATAAATATAATAAAAATAACCAAAAAATAAATATGTATCATCCTTATCCCTGTCTTATTTAACAAATGGGAACTTAGCTCCTATAGATCATCCATATAAAGATAAAATATGTGTCAATTCCTTTCCCACTGGATAATTCTTGTGTGTACCTATTTTCATTTTTTTTTATCATTCCTAACCGTTTATATTTTTTTAATAAATAAAAATATTTAATTTAAAAATATAAAAATATATTTTCTAATTAATAAAAATAATATATAAATTTAATTTATATGAATTCAATTACACATCCTTTCCTAGTTTTTTTTAATAAATTAAAATATCAATTTTAAAATATATGTTATAATTAATGTGTAATAATTAGTAAAAAATTATTTATAATTATAATTTATATAATCTTAATTATTAGAGTAGTATATCAATTATAATTTTTTAATAAAAAATAATATAATTATTTACTTTTTAAAAATTAATAAATATTTAATATCATTATCAAAGAAGTATAAATTATAGAATTTATTTTTTTAAATATTTTAGTGTTAAAGAATTGAAGGTATTTTTTCAAAAAAAATTAGTATGAAAAAATTATGAAATTAATATATTGGAATGTTTAAGTTGTAAAAAATTAAATAGAATATAGTGATTCATGTAGATAGATATATTTTTTTTATTATGATTTTCAAAAGTTCTAGATTTAAAATTAGAAAATTTTCCCTAATCCCATCTTCATTTAGAATTTTTTCTCCATTTTCACGCACATCCCGGTCATGGGTCCTCACTTTTTATTTTACATGGAGATTTGAATCTCTATTGATATTTATGAGTTTATTAAAAAATTTTAAAAATGAAAAATTTTAAAAATATTTTGATCTTCAAAACATAAATATCTATAATAACAAATACTACTAATGCAACACAATTATAATAGGTTTGTTATCATTAATACTGTAATTATATATATATAATTTTTATGGCATAATATATTGAATTATAATTTTATTTATGCTATTTTTTATTTTTTATATTAATTTTGTTAATGGTAGAGAGATATAAAAGTATGATTGGAAAAAAAATTGATAATTAAAAGGTAAATTAAACTCAAAAACTTACTTTAAATATTAAGATTATGAAAATGGTAGAGTATAATTTTTCTATAAATAACACACGAAAGATTTTTTATATAATGAGTCTTAAATATTAGTATTTTATCAATTATTATCATATTTGATTAAGAATAAATTTGGTATAAATTAAATTTTGAATTATTATCATATCAAAATCAATCAATTAGCAATTTGTTAATAATTTGACCTACCCATTTTCTTTAAAAAAATGTTAATTTTAAAGCTTATTTATTTTGAAAATATTTTCTTTATAATTTTTTATATTACCTTCATAATGTGAGGCTATTAATATTTCTTAATTTAATTATAGATCATAATTATATTAACATGGGTTCTCTCTTGGTGCAAATTATAATATTTAATAATTATAATATTTGATTCTTTAATGATTATAATATCTAATTTTATTTCATATAAAAAATAATTAATAAGTAAATTATAAATTAAGTTTAAAAAAACTTTTAGACATAAAAATTGAGAAAAGTTGGGTCTAAATCACTTTATGAATGACATGTGAAGCCTAAATCACTATATGAATGACATGTGTAATAGTTTTCATGAAATAAGTTTGAAATATTAGTATAGTAGATTTATACAATCAATAAATTTTATATGAAATCTTAATCATTAATAACTTCTAATTATAAATACGATTATGATAAATTTATATCATTTTTAATTCTTTTTAAAATCTTTTCTAATTTTTTTAATTTTTTCAACACTATTTTTTTTCAAAATTCATTCAAATCTTTTAAAGTATAAAATTATCAAATTCATTATGAATTGTATAATTGATTTTTTTTAAAAAAAATTCATTCAAATCTTTTAAAATATAAAATTATCAAAATTATTTGTAATAGCTCAGAGGTTATTGAGAGTATAATTTTATGGTCATCCTAGGTAATCCCAGAATTTTCATTTTCACCTGCATATATATATAAACTTTTTTAATTGAATTGAAATATTTTTTATCTTCAAATCATTAAATTAGTCTATATATATAATCAAATAATATCATCACTAATGAGACGAAAAAATATTATGCCTTTAAATAATTAAATTCATCATAATCTTATTATTAATAAAAAAGGTAAATAATATAACTCAGCCTAAATATTTTGCATCTTTCTTATAATTTATATGTTTAATTTTATAAATTTAATATAACAATATTCAAAAGAAAATCACCACTCGCATCAAATATAAAAATTTAAGATGTGAAATTAATACTAAAATTATGAAATTAATTTATCAATATGATTCATGATTTCAGCATCACAATAATTAAATATATTTAATTAATGTAATGCAATTCTATTATTAAACATGGGTGATTATCAATAATATGCTAATAATATGTAATAATTACAGTTTTATTTTTTTCAAAAAATGTAATGAATAACTCCTTAAAAGATGTGGGCCCTAAAACATTCTCATTACAACACATGTCAAACTTTCCCTCAAACGACTCTAAAATATTAGTATTATAGATTGTCAAGTAGTCAAATTAATAGTACAAGAGAGGTATCTTAATAAATATGAATAGAAATTAATGAAAGCAGAAGTGATAATAGTCAAAAGGGAGTGGCAAAAGTCTTGGGAAATAAAATGCAGAATAGTTTCATGTCAAAATGCGGGTATTCCATTGTCTAGGAAAATATTCTTGCAAATTCACTTTTGCTAGCGAATATGAAGGGTGTTTTTGTCAATATATTAAATTGTTTGCTAGGTCTGCTCAACATGCAATTGTAAGAGGAATGTTATGATAATGCACAAAACCTCTGTAACGAGAATATTATGCTCACGCACAAAATCGATGAACATACGGGACACATAAGGTACTGTGCAAGCCTAATGAAGGAGCCTCTATTATACACACATTGCACGAAAGCCAAACGGTAGACAAGGCTATAAAAGCAAATTTCAAAAAGAATGAAGAAAGGGGAAACCTATGAAAAAAGTGTTCTTTGCCGCTCTCTCTGCTCCTTCCCCTCATCCCTATAGCCCTATTAAGTCTCCCCTTCTTCATCCTACTCTCTCAACCTAGCTTCTTCTTCTTCTTCTCAAAATCTCAACCTTAGCATAGTTGCGCCTCAACAATACCACCCTACTGCCCTCAGTCCTTCAGACATCAAGAAATACCTACATTTGTACATCACTTACCAACATGTACTAGAAAAAAATTGGCCAATTTTTGTCCTTGGGGCACAAATTGGATGTTGTGTTGACTATCGATTCATCAATTCAAAAGGCCTATAAGTCCTCTAGCATAGTCCTAAATCTCAAATTCCCCAGAAAATTCAAATCCATTTCAATATCAGCAAAATTGATAATTTTTTCCACAGTCACCAACAAATTTATCAACAAAAACCAATATTTGTGCAGCACCTACCAATGGGTACCAAAAAAAGATTTGGCCTGTTTTTTCCTTTGGAGAACATTTTGGATGTTGTGTTTACCACCAATTCATCAATCCAAAGCGCAACTATAAGTCCTCTAGCATAGTCCTCAAACTCAATTTCCCAAGCAAATTCAAATCCCCTTCAATACTAGCAAAACTGATAAAATACCATATTCTTATCATGATCACCATACTATTTATCAACAAAAACTAATATTTCTGCATTGATCAATAGTTACCCAAAAAAAGATTTGAAATCTCTTTAGCCTTGGGGCACATTCTGGATGTTGTGCTTAGTATCACTTCATCAATTCATAAAATGAAATAGTATTCTGAACGTAAATGCATTTTCTATCAATAATTAAAAATTGAAAGCCTAATTTTTTCATAATGGAAATATTGACCTTTTTATGAATAAAGATCAGCTCTTTACAAAATATAACAATATATTTGATGGCACATGTAGAGTATAGACAAAATACTACCACCTACATACATAATTACTATCAATCATGTGCCGTTAAATAAATCATCTATTATATTCTAATAATACAAAAACAAAAGACATTATTTTTCTTTCAACTTCTCCTATAGCAATCAGTATTGGGGGTTGCTTAGTAAGATACTCCGTTGTCCAACATATCTTCCAAAAAAAAAAAGATGTGCATTTGGACCTAAATCACCTCTATACAAAATACGTGTTGTCTAATAAAGAGAGTAACAACCATCTTGTACAATTATAAATAGAAAAAATGTCAATATAAAATCTATTATGCAAGGAAACTCCAAAAGCAACATAATTAATAAATCCTAATAAGCAACATATCTTTACATAGAATAAAGATTTCATTGTCCTAATGCATCAAACCTACTATCTACCACAATATAAAAAAAAAATATACATCCACTCTCCAAAAGGCCATAAGCAAAACTATTAAGCAATGAAAATATTTCACTCCTATTACGTTTTTATTAACCTCAAATTGAAGGATTTGGTCCTCCAACATCCACTGGGAGTAGAGTTACATTGCTATTACCCAACAAATCTGTATATGAGAAACCTTTTGCACCTAGAACGGAATAGTTTCATTAATAAGGATAACCAAATGAAATTGAAAAGTGATTTTATTTTCCACTAGTTTGAATACATAAACTTACTTCATCATGCAAACAATCAAGCAGTGACACAAATTTGTTTGGTTGAATAATGCTTAATTGAGTATTCAAAAAACTATCTTCTAAACTGGAAATCGAAACATTTTGCTGCATGCAAACAAACCTATAGACTATTTAATGACAAAAAATAAAATAAAACAACAATCAAAATTAACAATTATTAAGTATTAACTAATATATCACTTAGTAACAATACATAGAGGCAATAAATGATAATTTCTCACAGAACATTAAAATTCCAGACATTATTACATAACATACACCATAAATGCTAGGTTCAAATATTATTACAAATTTAATATGAAGTTTGTGTGCAAACATAACATCACACTTTTAGTATTCAACTCTTCAGTACATCCAACCTCAATAGATGACTGTATGCAAAAGTTGTTTCCACCTTCTTGACCCATCCCCATGTCAATAGATTTCTGCGTAGAGGATAATGAAGATTGAGTTCAACATTTATCTCTAGTTATGTCATTTTGGCAAACATAAAAAATTATACATCAAGGAATAAACAAACTTGCTCATTTTGAACTTTTTCGGTGCCTTTCTTTCTGTTTTTTTAGATAATTTTCTCAACTTGAGATAGTTTTCTCTTTGAAGGTGGTCTACCTTTAAGCGCTATATGCAAAGGGTTTCAAATATAATTCACCTAATTTTGACAATTGTCCCTTAACTTATTTGCAAGATCTTCTCCAATAGATGGCGTATTCAAATTGTGTACTAAAGAAGGTACAGACTGCAAATTGGATCTAAACCTATCAAGAGTAGTAGTAAGAAGGAGATCAGTTGCATCATCTGAATCTGTAACTTGTTTTGCAACTCCATAGAAATTCTTGTACAATTTATCAAATCTTTCCATTCTTGGCTTCAATTCGGTTCCATCATAATTACTTTTTATGTAAGAATGCTTCCGTTTAATCCTTTTGCTCCATATTACTAAAATATAATTACATGGCAACTCCTTAACCCTTTCAAGTGTAAGCACACATAGGAAATGCCTACAAATTATATCTCTAAATTCAAACAGCAAGCACTGACAGCCTATGTCATGATTGTCGCGATTGAATTTGACCTTGTACATAGTATCCCTTGGTCGGTCATTGACAACAATTTCCTCCCACACATTGTATGCAGCGGTTGGTCCGTCCACAAAATTGAGACATGCACTGTAATTCATTTTTCCTCTAAATTTAGTCTGTAGCTCACTGAACTTTGTATGAGTATATTCCAATTAGAATTGCTTTTCAATGGTGTAGTTAGACCCACTATGTATAGTTGTGTTCATTGATTGGAAATCAGTCTCTAATTCCTTCTCTTCTCTACTTCTAAGAACATTGTCATATTGCTTGACAAATTGCTGCAGACTTGTCTTTGAGTTGACATATCCATAAAAAAAAAAGCATGTATACTCTCACTTCGTTGTGTTGTGGACATCATTGCCTAGAAATCCTTCTTCAAGAAAATTGGAATCCATCTATGTCAATCCTTGTACAATCTACTAAGTCACTCAATTTTTTCCAGCTCAAATTCTTTCAATAAAGAACACCATTTATCATCAAATTCTTCCTTTGTCAATGTCTCTTATAAATAAACAACCGCCATCATTACAAACTTTATCTTCTTATATGATCTTCTTATATGCCCTATACGAGCTAAGCTTCTCAAGGATCTTTCTCATTATATGCCATAAGCACCATCCATCATGAGTATTGGGCATCACCATCTCAATTTCTTTTTTGTATAGCCTTACATTAATCTATCACAATGGCACTAGGTAGCTTTCCAAGCATGCATATTACCTAACAATCAAAAAGCCACACAAAAGACTCAGTATCTTTGATGAGAGTAAACCATACCAAAGAAGACATTTTTGTCCATGGTGATTAACACCAACAAATGTAACAAAAGGTATTTCATATTTATTTGTAAGATATATTGTGTCAAATGTCACCACATCTCCAAATGATTCTTATGCAGCCCTACTTCTAGCATCAGCCCAAAACACATTTCTCATATGGAACTTATCATTAAGATCAATGTCATACACAAAATTGCAATTCTTTTCCTTCATTCTATGGAAATAATTTAGTAAGGCTTTGGCATCTTCTTCCTTGCCAGTTGCATGTCTTTTCTTCTGAATGTAATTTTTGACATCCTGCTCATCAAATGTTAAATTCTTATATGCACTTGCAGCTTGGGCAAGAGATTGAAATGTCTGATTAATTCTCACTCCCACATCATCATTCACATGAATTGTTCTTTTCACATGCATACTAATGCTCTTGTTTATCCGAAACTTCCTTGCTTTTGTAGGACTGAGATCATAAGTGTAGTCAAGAACAACTTTTTTTATGCTCCACAGTCCATTTTCTGTCTTTCTTGTTGTAATCTTTGCATCATATTTTGCTATACAAGTTGGGAGTGTCTTTAATGTTGGTGGTATTTTGGACATATGAGTTCCCTCTCATGAGCATGTAAGAACAAAATAATATAATTTCCCATCAAGCCCTCCTTTTTAATTTCTTATCTTCCATCCAAAGCCTTTTCTAGAAGCATAAGTTTGACAAAATGACTTAATATCTTCTTTTATATCAAACTTCATTGCCATAGTCAGCTCCTTCAATTCAAAATTAATGTTTCAGCCATTAACATGACCTTCAACATCAATATCAATAGTTAGATTATGACTGCTTGCTTCCTCTATATACTTCAAAAAAAGATATACTAAGCTTGTTTGGAAAAGACAATGCATAAAAGAGTAGCAATTAAAACAAATAAGAATTAAAACTTAAGTAATACAATTTAGAAAATACATAGATAAATAGGTTATAAACAAGAAATATCAATAGGTGCAAGTGATATTAAAAAACATCACATAGCTCTTACAATAGCTAAATAACATATATCGACTTTGCAATCAATTTTTTATTTGACATTGCAACTCCTATTACTATTCTTTATCTTTATTTTCATCTGCTGACAGGTTATTCTTTTTTAAAATAAGGAAACTTAAAATTAACTCATGTAAAATTACAAAGTTTGAGAGTAGAGGATGATATTTCTAAAGAAGAAAACTAGACAATATATAAGCCAAAATCTTCCTATTCGACCCAAATAGGCTAATGCATTGCTAATTGATGAAGGAAGTTCAGTTGCATCATTCAATTAATGCCACAATGGCAAAGTGACTTCAAATTTTTCCTGCACCTACTTGCTAATTTATCATGACTTGATTTGGGAATATGACTGGCACGTGAAAAATCTCATCTTCACGTAAACCTCGTGACTGCTGAGCCACTCTATATGTATATTTAAAATCATAAAATCCATTTCCAATCAATAAATCTCTTTACATATCCCATTTATAATAATCATAAAAGGCTTCTTCATAAATTAGATTTGAACAGTAACTGAAGTACTAATTTTAATGAGTTACTCTTTATACAAAATAAATATGAAATTTATATCATTTTAAATACAAAAGAACTATGGTAATCAAAATGCAGAGTCTATCCATATATGATCCGGGACTCTGCTCGTACTATCACTAGAGCACTCTACAAAAGACAGCTCACTTCATGGCAACATGAAACTCACCTAACTGAATACTAGTGCTACTGAGGAAGAGGTGAAGGATCCAAGGTTGCACCTGTATTAGTAAGAAAAGGGAGAAGAAAGGGTAAATTTTATCTTCAAACTTAGTGAGCAGATAGTCGCCTACTGCTCACATGAAATAATAAGGAACTACATAATAACACATACAACATGGAAAGGAAATTGGCTACATAATAATAATATTTACATACATGAAATTCAATCCATGTCTGAACTAAATAAAATTTCAACTTTACAGAAAATTCGCTTAAAACTAAATTTATATTCCATAAACATTTGCTTGCATCACATACATTCACTTATGGGATTGTTCTTGTATTATGTGGTATATTTGAGTCCATGGCAGCTTGGTATACCGCCTCCTTGGCAGCTAGGTATACTGAAGTTAACATCTTGTAAGACTGCCTCATGGCCGCTCGGTACACCGCCTCTTTCATAGTTAGGGTACTAAGGTTAACAACTTTCTAAACATGAATCGTAACTCTGGTTTAATAAATCTCATCGTATATAATTTAGCTGAAAAGGAATAAAATCCATAATATTGCAATTTATTTCTAAGACTCTGTCTGCTCCCATAAGTTAACAATTAGGATATCAACTCACTTGAAACTGTATTAAAAGTCTAATCATTATTTGCTAAGAGGCTAGATCTTGAAATGATTATTAATAAATTAATAGGATAAACTAACAATACTTATACATCCACTTCTCTCTGACTAATCTCAAGCATATATAAGTTAACTGAATCTTATTTCTTTACCCTGTTTGCTGCTTGTGAGATAACAACTTTGCCGTTTAACATTTTGTCGTCAAAACTGTTCATGCTATCTTATCTATTGATCCACTTGCAACTATAATGACAATACTAATAGCAATAATAAAATCTAACTTTGAACCTTTGATTATTATTTACCTATTAATTATTGTTCATCTATTTATTTCCAAGAAGATGTTGGGTTCACTCCTACTATATAAATAAATTAATCGTAGAACTGTCACTAGTTAAATAATATACATAAACTAAAGGTAGTCTTGCTATTTTAGCTACTATTCATTCTGTAACCATAAAAAAGTTATGGACTGCTTTATCTCCTTAATTGTATTATATTAACTAAATGGGTCGTACTGTGCTAAACAAATCACATATTGCTGAAACTTAATATAACTTGAAGTGGTGGTACCTTCCAACATTCATGCAACAATGGTTCCATGAGTTTTCTAAAATATAATTTTCATGGTGACGGTGATAATAATCATTTTTTAAAATACTTTTAATGGTCAAAATATAGTCAACAGCAACTACCCACTCACCTGGAGGGGTGGAACGTGACGGAACAACTCCACTTGGGCTATATGGAGTAGGGTATGGCACTAACAACTACCATAACAATGACAAAACACATAAATGATTTATGGATATCTATAAATATCTCTAACAATATTGGGGGAGCACCCTCACTCGATAACAACTAAGAATATACACAGCCCATACCCAATAACATGGAAGAATAGAGAGAAAGGATAACCTATCAATATATGCATACCTTGAAATTTGGAGGAGGAAGATATGAGTGAGGTTGGGAGGGAAAAGGTTGGAAGAGGGATTGGAATGAGGGTCTCGGGTTTTAGGGGTGATTTACGAGTGGGAGAGGGTATATATAGGGTGGCAGGGTTCTTTAAATGAAACAACATTGTTTCAGCATTGTACAGTCATTGGGGGCCCCATTATGGCGGTCTCAAGAAACCTCGAGAACCCTCCTAAGTGGACATATGACTGTTATAGTAGTCAATCACGACCCAAAACCTATAAAAATCTTCCATCTTATCACTATAGCTGTCCTAGATAGCTACAATGGTGTAAGAAACACTTGTTCTCCATTTGAACTGACTTTCGAGCATCTGGAGCCTTTTCGATAATAAGGGTGGGCCCCAGGAGATCCTAAGGCTGTGCTAGGCTTGTCTAGGTACACGTGGTCCTAAGGCATTACATAATTAGCTCATAACTATTGGTAACTTTAGCTCAAAAGGTTGGTAACTTCCTTAGGTTATTGGTAATTCTTCATAAATTATTGATCGACATAGAATTACGACTCCTAATAAGTTTGGATCAAAGAACTAGTAAAACAAACCCCTTTCTACCACAAATTATTGAAAGGAGCCAAATATCAGTGATTGCAATTGATGATAATCTGAAAAATTAATGTGCACTATCCAACACCATAGTTGATAAGCCACAAAAGGGTCATTTTTTAGCAAAATATATCATCACTTGACTTAAATTTAGCAAAGAAGAAAGTCCAAATACCTTATTTCTATTCAACTTTGATTTCGAACAGGTGGTGGTAGCCAATGAAAAAGAAGAGTGCAAGAAGGAGTTTAACCAAGAGAATTGCAGAATTCAAGTCACATGTATACACACTGATCATGCTGTCAAAATATAATCAACCCATCATAAGAAGGGAAAAAATAGAGCAAAGACAATGTGGCCTCAACAATTAATTAATCTAGTACACAAGAAAATCAAAAGTAAATAAATAAATAAAAATAATGAAAACATAATCACTGTAGGTTGAAATGTGCATGAGAAGGGGGTTGAATCATGAATTGCTTCTTTTTATGTTTCTGAAACTATTGACAAAGATACTATCAAGTGTAAAACTTGTATTGTAGAGGAAACATATTTAGTGGTTTCAGAAAGTAGATTTTTGAAGCATTGTTAATAAACATACATCATAAACTAAATAACATAACAATAAGACAATAATTTCAGTGTATGATTGAATAATAAAGCCCAATAGAGCAATAAAGGAGATCAAAAAGAGAAAGATAAGACAAGAATATTTTTATATTGGTTCGGCCAAACTGCCTATATCCAGTACTCAACAAATGTTAAGGTTTAACTAAAAACATCTTTCTCGACCTGAGAAAGAACAAATGGATAGTCTTTACATTAGCCTTCCCAAGCTCTCATCTATGACCTACAGAAATCAACTGTTGCCACAGATTGAGTAGTTCTTCCCAGCCTCTCCAAGCTGAAACCCATGACTAGTAGCAACCTCCACTGTCAGGTTGAAAGTGTTATTCACTAGCCTCTCCAAGCTAAACAGAGTAGTCTTGCCCTAGCCTCTCCAAGCTACAAGTAGTCTTGCCCCAGCTTCTCCAAGCTGCAAGTAGTCTTGCTCTAGCCTCTCCAAGTTGTAAGTAGTCATTGACTAGCCTCTCCAAGCTAAACCGTGATTAGTAAGAGGACCTCACTGTCACGTTGCAAGTAGTTTTACATTAGCTTCTCCAAGCTATCTCGTATCGATCACTACCGGATCGAAGATACAAAGGTTTAGTGTTTGGGTTGCCACTCAAACTAACCTACACTCAAATTTCCTTAACATATACATGAAAAGTTCCTAGGATAACTTGAATGACTTTCTTCTATCATTTCTTTCCTAGGAAGAATATAAATCTAATTAAGAATATAGAAGGAAGATTTTTACAAGTAAGGAATTTGATTATATAATGATATGAACCTTACTAGAGATGAGGAAAGATTTTTCTAGAATTTCTTCTTTATTCTTGGAGTCTCTCTCTCTTTACATTAGAGCACAATATCTCTATTTAAAGAAGGTCTTCCATGTAACTGTTGCCTATGATTTGTTCTTCTAGGGGCATGGGCTAATCATCCATTTGTGTCTTGGAAAGATAGTCTAGAAGTATAACTGGTCTGTCTATCAGATTAGTTTTCAGAAATCGCTATGGAATAAAGGTTTCTGATGTCCTTCAGAAATTACTCTTACTTTATGAATCATGGTTTCTGAATACTTTCTTATAACACTTGGAATAGTTGACTTCCAAGGCAAAAGAGATTATTGACCGGTTCTAACACCGGAATTTGACTCTTTGAAATTTCAAATTCAAATTCAAATTTTCCTTCATTTCCAGCAATGCCCAGAACTCCACAGTAACATGAGCTTTCTAACATGCGATATTAGATCCTTAATGATATCTTCACTTTCTGATCTTCAATCCAAGCATTTTGATGATGATTGATATGCGATTGTGCTGATTGAAGATAGTGTAGCTCTAATCTTCAGAGATTGCTTGATATCTTCATGTAAGCGCATTTTTTTATGTCTAGTGCTGCTTTCTAAAGTCTCAGGACTTGGTTTCTTGTAGCGTTGATTTCTTCTTCAAATCATTAGCTATCAATTGCTTGAATAAGGATATAATTTCACTTCCATTTCAGTTCAAATCTCATAACATGAGATAAACATATTCACACACGCAGAGTGAACTATATTCTCATTTGAGTAAGCGTTGCTCTTGATAAATGATAGAAACCTATTATAATCTTACAAGAAACTCAAGACAAACATCAGTCATTCTTCAAAGCATTTTCTTTAAATAGGCTTTGTTGTCATTCAAAACTGATTAGCGCATATTGATAGGGTTATGAAGCTAATAGTAACTTACAATCAATTTTGATTTTCATCAAGAAGCAACCTTAAACAAGTTTTTATACATGAAGAACAAGAGGGTTTAGAGTTTTGGCGAGGGTAAGGATTCAGCACCCTCAATGTTTATATACACAAGCTTTCTTTCACAATTTTTTCAAACTTTTTTAATCTCCTTACCCCAACCTTACCCAAGCTCAGGTTGACTACATCAGTGTACCAGTTGAGGGTCCATACAAGCCTTCTAACCATAGCTATTGAGAAGATTATCATCAAGTGTTAATGAGGAGGTTTGAGGGAAAAGAAGAAAGTACAACTGCTTAGTAGTAGGAGAGTGCATTTTCAAACCTTAAATAGTGAAGGTTTGTTGAATGTCGGTAGAGGATGAGGCTCCATGGTGGAGATGGAGGATGTCATGGACTTGCGGCGACTGCATTGTGAACTCGCGGTGGCTCTGTTGCCAACTCACGATTCTTTCGTCAGGGAGACCCACTAATTCCTCATCGTGCCTCCATTGTGGAGACCTACTGCCTTAGTTGTGATAGCTTGTGTGGATTGTGGCTTGTGTGTGATGGATGAAGAAGTGAGACTGGGTGGATGAAGAAGTGAGTGTGAGAGTGACACTGAGAGGTGCTTCTGAATTTTTCTCCTTTTTTTTCCTTGGCGCCTTCAGGCGGTGCTTTATTTCTTCTCTTTTTTTGAAATTTTCTTTTATAGCCTTGTTCACCTTGTGGCTTCCATGCAGTGCGTGTATGATAGAGGCTCCTTCATTAGGCTTGTACAGTACCGTATGCGTTGCGTTTGTGCGTCGGTTTTGTTCGTTAGCATAAAATTCCTCTTCCTCTAATTGGAGATAACCACAACTGGTTGAAAGTTGGAGCCCTTTGTAGATGTTATGGGAAATGCCATAAGTTTCATTATGGTTTGAAACAATATCTAGGGACAATCTATCATCAGAATGTAAAAATGGTAAAATAAGTTCTACATCAAATCCCAGGTATGTTTGGATTGATAGAATTGGGCGGAACAGAGCAAAGCAGAGTAGGATTTTAAGTTGCTTCATTGTTTAGATTTGGAAAATTTTGATGAAATGGATAAAAAATGGATAGATTTTATACCATCCAATTCTATTAACTCTTCACAAATTTCTTCCCCTTAAATTGGTAGGAATGAAATGGAACACAAGTTACCTAAACAATGGAGTAGAGTAATTATTCTAATTCACTCTGTTTTGCTCCACTTCATTTTATTTTGCTCCACTTCACTCTACCACACTCCACCAATCCAAACATAAGGGTATGTTTAGATTGGTGGAATTGGATAGGGGTTGGGCAATAGTTTTGGTGTGACTCAGTGAGAAATGGAGAGGGTTTGTAATTAGATTTAGGGTTTGTGTGTTGTGAAATTTGCATTGTGACTTGTGACTATTGAGTGTAGCTTATATCAGTTTATTTTTAAAAAACAAATACAATATTTTAATTGTGTGAGTTATTACCAAACAAGTTAGTATAGTGGTTTCTAGTGTTTTAAAAAACTCATGACCTTGAGTTTGAATCTTCCATATATTTACATTTAATTTTAAACTAGCATTTAAATACATATAAATAGGCCAGCCTATTAAGCCTAACAGGCTCCCCAAGTAGCCTAGGCCTGGCCTTAATTGTTAAAAATGTCAAGCCAGGCCTTAGGCCCCTAGCAAGTTGCTAAGCCTATTCCCATTCCTAAACACCTTCACTTGGTTCTCGAATCTTAGGCCAAACTCTATCCATACATGGACTCACTTAGAAAAAAAATTTGACGAATAGTTTATTACGGGAGAAATGAAAGTTATTTTGGTCGGCTTATTTATGAGTCATTGAACCCATGGTGAGTCAATAGATAATTAGTTAGATTTAGTAATTTTGGTCATCGACTTTTATCTCAATATTCTATATTCTATATATAAATATGATATGAAATAAAATTAAGAAAATAACTCTTACACATTAAATTTATGAAGACATTTAAATCTTGAAAAACCAATTTGTTCCTCCTATTTTCTAGTGAAAAAAAAATCTTTTTTCTTCTTTTTTTCCCAACGCTTTTAACTCATCAATAGAGGTGTTCGTAATCCAGTTTAGCCCATCAACCCAACCCGGTTTGATTCAAAACTTATTGGATCAGATTCAGGTATTAAAATTTGACCCTGTGAAATTTTCGGGTCGAATTTGAGTCATATTTTGGGTTGACTCGACTGGGCTCGAAATTAAATAATTCTTGTAGTAATATTTTTTAATAATAATTAATGAAAAGTTATAACATTTTATAGTTTAATTAATATGTTTTACATAATTTAATATTATTTTCACATTGATATAATTTATTTTGAAACACATATTATAAAATATTTGTTAAATTTTATTTTTTATTTATAAAATTTTATAACTTCCCTAATTATAATGTTTAAATCATTACATGTTATTTGAACATAAGATTGATCCGGTTACTAGTCAAATCACTGTCAGACGAGTTCTGCTTCCAAAAGTTGAACCATCTCAAAAATCAAGTTGGATTCAAATATGGTCCAGCCTAGCCTAGCCCAGCCCCTACTTTGCCCACTCCTCCCCACCGTCCGAGACATTTTGATCTCAGTGAATTGACATAGGAGCCCGGCTTGGGGATTGACAGATAGTTCTACTTCCGCCGCCCGCATCTCACTCTCCCAACCGGTACAACTACTTCGAGTAGCTGAGTTATTCCCATCCACCACTCCTTCGCCACTTAAAACACTCCAAACGGAGGAGGTGGGTGCCCAAAGCAACAACGCCACCCATCGACATGCCTCAACCTCACCCCACTCCCTGCAACAACGATGCATAATACGAACCCCGCAGCGTCTTTTCTCATAGCACGCGTCAAGTCCCTCCAACTTCAAAACCACCACTCTGCCCCGAGTTCCAAGCTCAAATCCCAACCTTTCCTGTCTTCCCTCTTCAATGCCAGCTCCCTCATCGCCAGGCGCCTCTTCTCTGGCTACGCCCTTGAGCAGTTCTCCGATGACGAGTATGACTGCGATTTCGAGAACCATCAGGTCTCTTTTTTCCCCCCTTATGAATTAAATTAAATTGGGCTTTGTGAAACATTTTAATTTATCCTATAGTATTATTATCGTTTTGATTGTTCGAACTAAACTCAAATCTAATTGACCAGAATTCTGGGGTCAGTTTGCTTTCAGGAAACGGTTTCTGGTTCATTTCCTGTCTTTTCGGAACTTTGTGCGAAGGAAATAATGAAAACTGTAAACTCCAGCTTCAGTTTTGATTTCTCGTTTTCGTTATTTCCTTAACAAAACCCTGAAAATAGGAGACAGACTGAAAAAAAAAATATATTAAAATGGGAACTGAAAATTATTTTTTAGAAAATGAAATGAAAATTGATTATTGAATTCTTCTAGGCATGGCAGCGGAATTGCTACTCTGTAAGAAAAAATTTTGGTGACGATTCTGAAATTGTGGTTATGGGGAATGTTTGCTTGTGTGGTTGTTTTGAATGTAACTGTGGAATTAGATTTATTCTTCTATCAATATTCTATTCTGTTGGAGTGACTGGCTTCTCAAAACCATGATCATCTATGTCATAAGGCCACTTTTGTGATTTTATTAGTTCTAAAAGGATTGAATGGTAATTTATTGTAGGCATCGTCTACTGTGGCCAATGTGGACGAGTGGAAATGGAAGCTCAGCATGCTGTTACGTAACGAGAAGGACCAGGAGATTGTATCTAGAGACAGAAAAGATAGGAGGGACTATGAACAGATAGCTAACCTTGCCAAAAGAATGGGTCTTTACAGGTAAAGAAATGCAAATTTTAGAGGGCGCTTGATTCAATGGGACTGGTTTTTGGGCACTATTCTAACAGACATTCTTGAGTACAACACTCCCAAGAATTAGATTCCTGGGAATGTAATTTCAGACCTTGAAACAAATGCACACTTACATATGCTGTGTGAAATATGCTACAAATAGACTCATTGCTTGAAGCATCTTTACCCCGATTGGCTTTTAATGGTTAAATTCAACTTGCGAATGAGCTTTGTCTGTTGTTATCAATCATTTATTGTGATTGTCATTTATAATATCATACAGTGAGATGTTTGGAAAAGTAGTTGTTGCAAGCAAGGTGCCACTTCCTAACTACCGGCCAGATTTGGATGACAAGCGTCCACAAAGAGAGGTAATAACTTCAGGTTGCACAGGGTGGTGCGCTTCAAAGATTACTGTAAGGTTGATGTGTGCCTAGAAAAGTAAACCTCCCATTTTCCGTTGTTACAGGTGGTGATTCCGCTAAGCTTGCAAAGGAGGGTTGAAGGCCTGTTGCAGGAACACCTTGATAGGATTCAGCTAAATTCTGAAAAGTCAATTGACAATCTGGATTATGTGAAGTCCACCAATCAGGATAGAGATATAGATATGGATGAAATTGCCGATTCCCTTGTAGATGGATCTGTTATGGAAAAGGTTCTCCAGAAGAGAAGTTTGAGGATGCGTAATATGCAAAGAGCTTGGCAGGTTTGTCTGTTTTCGTTTGATTTCTTGATTTTGTTGCTGGATATGACATTTGGAATTGCATGCTTGAATTAGTAATGATCAAGAGTGTGACTCTGTTTTGTTGAGAATAATAGATGGCTATTGGTATTTTAGCACGTGCTTAATGTGTGCCACTGGAATCCTATAGGTGTATTAGGAAATAGTTTAGTATTAATTGCATGTTATTGAAAATAGACATGAATTTATTCCTTTATGGCTTTATATAGTGCTGCTGGTACCTATACTATGTAAGAATTTTGAATCTAAATATTTTGCCCACACATATTACTATTTCACTTCCGCTCTTCTCTTATATTTTCCCCCAAATTCAACATGGTATCAGTATTTGCATCTCTCTGTTAGAAGGTTTCAAATGAAGAGATGTGGTAGATGATGTGTAAGTTTTCTTTTTATAAATGATGCTGCAAATGACTGTTGGTCATTTTGAAATATTGACCAAAATCTTTGAACTAAGATAAGAAATGTTCTAAAGGCTGATGGTTCAAACAGGGTGGTGGGCAGATGAACACACAGACACAGAGATAGAGAAAAGAGAGGAAGAGAGGGGGGGGGGTGAGTGGGTGGCGCGGGGAGAGAGGGAAAGGGAGGAGGAGCCGGGCAGGGGGAGGGAGAGGTGGAGGGAGGGGAAGTAGCTCTTATGAAAGGTATATGAGTATGATTGACTATAGTTATCAATAGCGGCGCTATTGTGCGCTATAGCGGAATTACGGTGCAGAGTGGAGGTCCTCCGCTATATGGCTTCAGTCGCTGCTGCGAATCACGGTGCATCGTGGCTTCGCGGCCGCTATCTTCTAAAGGGCCATAAATCCCTAATTTTATCCCTTTATTCTATTGAGCCCAATACTAACGGGGTAGAAACATCATTCTGTTCTTCCCTCTCACTTAAAAAAAAATACGTTTTTTTTTATTTCACTCCAAAACTCCAAAAGAGAAGAGAATGGAAAAACAGCAACGGTTCTTCTTTCATTCTCCTCTGCACTCACATTCTGCTACCATGCTTTAATGGTTCCTTCATTTATGTTTTATGTACTTATGTGTAAAATGCACAATATTTACATATGTTTTTATGAAATAGCAGCTATCCTGCTATCTGCTATACCGTTATAGTGTTGTTCGGGGTCAGCCGCTCCTCGCCGTGATCCGAGATTGACTACTATGTGATTGACTTGGTTTCTGCTTGTTCCGTTGCACCTGCTTTATTTATATCAAACAGCCCAAATTGAATTGATATTCTCAGATGAGATGTAAAACAAAAACAACCAGCTGCAAAACACTTGAAATAATTTGCACATTACTTGGCCTTAAAATTATACATATTCTACTCACTTACAGGAATCACCTGAAGGCAAGAAGATGCTGGAATTCCGGAAGTCTCTGCCATCATTCAAGGAAAAGGAAGGTTTACTTCAAGCTATAGCACGAAATCAGGTATTCTTCCAACTGTTTTTAGTTACTTGTTTTCCAGGGTCAATATCAGTATGTTTTTAGTAGTTTCGACATTGAAAATCACTCCCTGTATAGTGTTCACTTCTGTTTGTTACATGCAATAATGGATGTTTATATTGTATGTTCTATGACTACAGTGAAAAGTTGAACATCTGGGAAGATGGCAATTTTGCTATATTGTACTTGTAAGCTGATCATCTCTATAATATATATAAAGGGAATAGTCCATTTTAACTACTTTTTGGTATCCAAAATTTCTATTTCCCAAAATACCCTTGATACATAGGGAGTTAGAGGAAGTTACAAAAATAAATAAAAGAAGCTAAAAAAATTGAAAGAAATTATAAAAATAAAAAGAAATGTGGATTGATAGGCACGCAAGGGCCTGTCAATTACTGTAAATTAAGTATCTATTCTTGTTAACATTTAATGATTTGGTCTTTATATCTAATCCCACAAGGAATGAGAACTTCCTCTGATAAATGCTAAAAGAACAGAAATTGAATCTTGAATGCAACTTCATCACATTTGAATGTTGTAAATCCCATGACCAATTACAGTTTGTGGTCATTCTACCAAACTAGGAAGGGACCCCTTGAACTGTAAAATCAGGTACAATTACTCTGAAAAACCATATCAAAATTAGACCATATTTTCGATTTAAATTTGCTAATTGAGCTTTTGTTTTATTGGTCTTCACGTACTCTGTGTCAAAAGGTTATCTGAAATTGATTTGTATCCGCTTCTTTCTTTCCCTTGGAGTTTTCCTTTGATTTAACATTCATAGGTGCTATGCTATGTACTAAATATAAAATTAGACGTCTTGTAATGAGTAGCAGGTTGCTTTTTAACAGTTTAATGCCTATAATTATCTTAGATTTAACCTTTCAGTTAATTAACTATGAACTCCCCTAATTCAATCCTTGCTAATGATCTTTTGGTGTAATATTCTATCTGTGTCTGTGACTTTCTGATACAAATGAACTGAATTTAATGAACAAAGTTGGGTTTATGTGTGCTAATAATTAATTCCTTATCTTCATGAATAATTTGTCATGTAGGTGATAGTAATATCTGGAGAGACTGGCTGTGGTAAAACTACTCAACTTCCTCAGTATGTATTAGAGTCAGAGATAGAGTCTGGCCGTGGGGCATTTTGTAGCATTATTTGCACACAGCCTCGAAGGATATCTGCTATGGCTGTGGCTGAGAGAGTGTCAGCTGAGAGAGGAGAGCCTCTTGGTGAAACAGTAAGCTCTGCTTTTTCGGAAATGGACCAAAAGACATACAAATGTTAATAAGATGACAAAAGATTCATAAACTATTTATTCTTTTGAATGAGATTTTAAAATTGGGAATATCTTTGTTCTTGCTGCTATACCACAACAGAGGTTTTTTGATAGGTTGGTTTTAAAGTTCGATTGGAAGGAATGAAAGGGAAAAACACTCATTTGCTCTTTTGTACAAGTGGTATATTACTTCGAAGGTTGCTGAGTGATCGAAACCTGAATGGTATAACACATGTTTTTGTTGATGAAATTCATGAGCGAGGCATGAATGAAGGTAGATTCCCTACTGACATCATTTTAATGCCCTAAAATTGCTAGAGAAGTAACGAAGTAGATTTACTGTTTCCAATTTTGGTTTTGTTGTTTGCAGACTTCTTACTGATTGTGTTAAAGGATCTTCTTCCACGTCGTCCAGATTTAAGATTGGTTTTAATGAGTGCCACCTTGAATGCCGAACTCTTTTCTAATTATTTTGGAAGTGCACCAACATTTCATATTCCAGTAAGTTGGCGTGAAGGTTTTATTAGAGCAATTATTTGTGTTGACTATTGAACTTTCAAGTATACTGATTATTAGACACGTAATTCAATTGGGCATTTATTTATACTGAATATACCATTGCCAACTGAAGTTTTTGTATCTTGTATGTGTGTGTGTGTTGATAGGTGGAGGGGATAGTGGGTGAGTGATTGGGTGGTTGAGTGAGTGCATGCAAATCCATGTCCAAATCCATGCTTAATGCCTTAATCTGTAATGCATTTGACATTTTTTAAGCCACTATATAGTCATTTCTATATTCCGTTCTTCACATAGGCTTAGTTTGTATTTGAATTAGCTTCCAAGGTCCCAAAACAGATGGCAATGGAAATCAGGAAATCAAATGTATTGTTTTGGAGAAAAAATTATTCTTTGGGATACTTTAGGGTGCGTTTAGTTTAAGAAAGTATTTTCTATTTTCATTTCCTGTTTCCATTTTCTGAAAATGGTTTTCATTTTGAATTTTTCAGATTTCAGGAATTGTGTTTGGTTTGCAAAAGTAGATTATGTTTTCAAATATAGAAAACAATGAAAATATATTTGGTTTGTGTGTTTTTAAAAAATAATTTTCAAAATCAAATTCAAAATAGTAAAATTATATTTAATATTAAATAATAAAATTATATAGGAAGCTGGAGAAGTCAGGCACGATGGAGAAGAAAGGCACTTTCCTAGCCTCTTTGTTGATAGGAAGCTGGAGCTCTTCTGGTCCAGTGAGAAAGAAACAAAAGTTGGTTATAATTACGATCAAGCCATTGCTTTTTGGGGTAGACATATTTTGTTGAAAATGGTGAAACATGAAAATGTTCTTTTCAAACTTTCAAAGAATTTGAGAAATATTTTCTGGAGAAATTTTCAATCAAATCAAACCAAACATATTTTCACCTGTTTTCTAGATCCAAGGAAAATGAAAATGGAAAATGTCCAAACCAAATGTGCTCTTAGAGATTTCCTTTACACAGATTCCAAAGCCAACAAATTCACGTTGTTTACCAATGTTTGTTTTGGAAACAGCATTTTGTAGTAGCATTCAGAAACAATTTTTTTTGGGGTCTTTTCAATGATTTTTTCCTTTTTTTTTTTTAATTTGGAATCCTCACAGCAATCCTCAGACACTGTGCTTATGTGAAATGTGATTAGTTTATGTTAGACTGAACTTAGTAACAGACTCATACTCCATGTAGCCATTCCCACATGGCAATTCAGTTACACAGTTGGTTACTCTGTTATCATCTAGTTAGGTTAAGTCAGAGGCAGATATACCAAGTTGTGATTTATGGCACATATAAATTCTGTATCAGAGCTTCTTAATCAGTATCTTACAATACACTCCAGTTTCACATTCTAACAGCCTGTCTGAATTTTATTTTCTCCTCACTTTCTCACCCTTTACTTCGCCTTCTATCCATGTCTGAGATACCTAAAGTAATAGGACCAATATATAGAAGTCCACTGGTGGTATAATTTATTAAATTGTGGAAACAAATTGGGCTATCTCTGTCTTTATATCTTCCTTTCTATTGATTGCTACAATGTGATAGATCTGCTCCTGTAAGTTGCTTTGCCTGTGTTTCCAATGTTTAATTGTGACGAGAGAAGTGTTTTGAGTGAATTTGTTCATTGCTCAGGGTTTCACCTATCCTGTGAGAGCTCATTTCTTGGAAGATGTTTTGGAAATGACTGGATATAAGTTGACTTCCTTCAACCAAATTGATGATTATGGTCAAGAGAAAATGTGGAAAACACAAAAGCAGCTAGCACCACGGAAAAGGAAAAATCAGATTACTGCTCTTGTTGAGGTATGAAGCATATGTATATCTCTTTGTTGTAATTGGAAGTTGGATCATCTGTTTTATCTGAAAATGTTTGGGAAAAAAATATTAAATTGTTAAAATAAAGCATGTGACTAAATGTATTGAGTCATGTGATTAGTAATACATTGGAAAGGATAGTCAATGCATTGGAATAACAAGAGTCATAGGAACTAGCTTAAGTCTTTATTATTGTTTTTTGAAAATGTAAACTATATTTATTTTCTTTGTTGCACTATATATAGTGCTGGTGGGTATCTATCCTATAGTAAGTATTGAACCTAAGTAATTCTGTGACATTGTTCCACTCCTCTTTTTCTTTTACTATCCTATGAATTCATCATGGTATCAGAGCGGTACCATCCTCCATGACCTGTGACATCCCTATTCTGCTGCTGAGATCTTGAAATTTGGAACTTTTTGTAAACCATATACTTTCGATCTTTTTCCGTCAACTTCACCTTTTCTCTCTTTTTTCTTTTTCTTAGTCATGAATCACCCCGACGTTTGTCATGTCATCTTTTTGGCAGCCTTTTTGCTTTCAAAAAGCTGCTTCTACTACTGCCAGCGAATTTTCCGATTACTGTTCATTTTCAGACAATTTTTCCAGCAATTACCCCCCTTCCACTGACCTTTCTGGCTGTCTACACTGTTCAACTTCCCTTTTTTGTTGTGGCTTGTTGTTTGCCCCATGGAACGGAGTCATGAATATCAGGTCGTAATTCCTACCAGCCTCCCGTTGTGGATCATACCTATGGTGATTTTTGTTTCTCACTCATGAATCATGCCAGTGATGTGCTCTTCATGGCTGAGATGTATACCATCCTTAATTTTTAATTTAGTAGTTTCCATTATGGATTTCAACATTTTCCCTACTATTCAAGGCTTTCCATATGCTGTTCCTTTTGTGTATAATTGCATTTTCAGAAATTTCAGCTGGTGGTCATTCCAACGGAGTCTCTTCTTCCCAATAGTGCAATATTCCAACAAGTTGTTCAAGCTAACAATCATTCTAGTTGTTTTGTTGTGTTATCTTTTCAGACGTATCCAACATTCTTGAGTTGTCTTGGTAGTCTCTAATGGAGTTCGTTTCATTTTTTTTCTCTGTTTTTTTTTTTTTGGTTATTTTGTAATCAGCTTAAAGCTTAGCAGGCTTTAGCTTGAGGGGAAATGTTAAAATAAAGCATGTGACTAAATATATTGAGTCATGTGATTACTAATACATTGGAAAGGATAGAAGTCAATGCATTAGAATAATAGTATTCATAGGAAATAGTTTATGTCTTTATTATTGTTTTTTGAAAATGTAAACTATATTTATATGTTTGTTTCTTATTGCACTATATATAGTGCTGATGGGTATCTAACTTATAGCCAGTATTGAACTATTGTTTTTTGGCACATTATTTCACTCCTCTTTTCCTTTTACTTTCCTATGAATTCAACATAAATATTGATAATGCTACACAAGCCGCAAAGATGCATCAAGACACACAACACATATGCACACATTGACTTGTGGATTTTTATCTTTGGGGTAGGTGACCAGTGCCTTTGGGGAATGGGGACAGTAACATGGTTTTCCCCCAGAAAGCCAGAAGTCGGAGGTCATTTTGTTGATTAAATTTCAAAGGTTTAGGGGTTTAGGGTAGGTGTAAGGAGGATGAGGTTTAGTGGAGAAAGGAGATGGACTGTTGCCATTGTTCTTTGGTGCTGTTGGATGGAATTTGAGTGCAACACTGCAATGAACAACAATATGAGAAGGGTTGGCTTTGTTTTATTTTCATTGCTGTTGTTGTTTACCTGGCTTCACTTTGATGTGCTACCCATTGATAGTTGTGGGCGATTTCCTTCCTAGACATTCAGAGCAGCATAGGGAGTGGATACTGATGCACTCATTTAGCTGTTGCATTTTGTTTGCTTCCTTTCTTTTCATAACTAGATTTTCTTATTTAGGGTGTGTTTGGTTAGGGGGTAAAAATGATGTATAAATTTTCATGGATGAGCTCCATGTATAAATTATACATGAAGCTCATCCATGAAAATTTACACATAATTTTTATCCTATAACTAAACATACCCTTAATTGATAAAAAGCGTTATTGCTTAATCTTACATCAATCCCAGAAAGAAGGCGCATTTTGATATTTTTATTTTTCTTATGAGAGTGATTGCAAAGTTGCATTGGGTTGGGTTTCTCCATCCATATTTTGGTGTGTTGAGCAAGGGAGAGACGTAGATGAAGAAAAAGGAACAATGCTTGAATAAGTAAGAAAGAAATTTGTCTTTCACATCACATCAATACTTGATTTTGTCTTTGCCTCTTATTTCTTATATACTTTGTGTTGATTTATGGGCTCATTTCCATGCATCCATTGTGGCATATTTTGGTGCTGAAAACTTTGTTTATTCCCTTAATTTTGGCCACAAATATGTCCCTAAGAACAGTGACTGGTACCTTGATGCCGTGCCTTGCTGCATCTTTTTTCTTAACCGTTTGACACAAGGGACATCTTAGACATGATAGTCTATGGTGTACCTTGTCTGCAATCACACCCTCCCTTTTTCTAATGATCATCTGCAATCCCCTTTTATAAATCAGATGAAGTTTCTAGATATTCCATATTTGCCTTATAAACTAAAACTGAATTCTGTTAAAAGTGTTTTATGTTGAAAACTAATGTTTTTTTTTTCCATATTGTTGAACAGGATGCACTTTCTAAATCGAGCTTTGAAAGCTATAGTTCCAGGGCACGTGATTCACTAGCATCTTGGGCACCTGACTGCATTGGATTTAATCTCATTGAGGCTGTTCTATGCCATATATGTCGTAAGGAACGGCCAGGTGCTGTCTTAGTGTTTATGACTGGGTGGGAAGATATAAGCTGTTTAAGAGATCAGCTTAAAGCGCATCCTCTCTTAGGAGATCCAAATAGGGTTCTGCTGCTAACATGTCATGGTTCAATGGCAACTTCTGAGCAGGTTGTGTATCTTCCTCATATTTTCTTTGGACATGTCATTGCAATGTCTTCGACTGAAACTTTTATTTCCCTCTAATTCTTGTGATTTGTTTTTCTAATAAAATTGTCTACTCTTTCTGCTTACAACTGATGGAAATAAGTCATTTTTTATCTCGTTAGATTATCTTATATTTTACAATTAAATTAAATTATATAACATAATAGTAGTTTATTGTTGCTTTAAAGTGCTTTTTGTATAGATGACACTAAATAATCTGTTGTGTATTTTAAGAGACATTTCCTAACCTTTTTCCTTTTCATAGAGATCATAAATTTTTAGTTGTTTTAAGTTTCCTTTTCTTGGTTTTCTCTCCTGAAAACCTCTGATGCCATTCATCTCGCTCCTTTCTAAACTGCACATTACATGTATGCGGATCACCATTGCACTATAATGAAGGACCTGGAAATTGTGGTGGCAAAATGAAAGTAAACACTGATATTTTTTGAATTCCCTAAACTTTTGCTGAGTCTTTATAGTTCTTAGGTGCTACATTTAATGTGTCATAAATTCATAATTTTGACTGATAATGGGGTGCAACTGCATTTTATGGGTACCCCATTGTCATTTTGTTTAGGGTATAAAACGAATTTTTATGAGAGAAGGGAAAGTACCACTTAGGGGAGGATGAGGTTAGGAAGAAAACATAAAAGACAAACGAGCATGCATCCCATTAATATTAACTTGGAGTGGTACGATTATGTCACTGCCTTCAAATTTCAATGTCCCAGAATAAAAAACAATTACTAGTTTTTTTTTTTAATTGTAATATAAGAAAATTCTACTCGATACTAAACAAAAACGAATTTGCCAAGGATATGAAGCACTGTTGAAATTGAAATGGGGAAAATGGGATTCTAGGAGGGATTATCTTCTTTTCCTGAAGTCCAATTGTTTCTTGCTTTTATCAAAATAGAAATATTTTTCAATATATTATAGAATAAGTCTTCTTAATCACCTTCCTTGGAGAATCCTATTCTTAGTCTTGTTTCAATTTTTTACAACTTTGAGCAGAATCTTTATGAGATATAATATTTTACGGTTTCATATGGTAGAGTACAGAGTGGGCAAACAAAAGAGGTGGGATTTTTTTGTGACCAAATACAACTTCTTTAACTAGTTTTGAATAGAAAGAAATTCAATCATGTTTCGATACTATTTGATACTAAAGTTAATTTAGAATAAGATTTAAAGAATACAACAGAGAAACGAATATGTATCCCATTAATATTTCGGATCTTCATATATTATATAGTGACTGTGTGAAGATTAGAATTTTTTGGTTCAAAAACAAGTCTTCCTATTCATTTTTCTGAAGATAATCTAGTTTCTATCATTCTTTATTCTCTAGTCTATTATTAATATAATTTTCTCTTATCATAACCTTTTTTGACAGAAAGGAAGCAGTTGATGGTAGAAATTCATGCATGTAGATTTTGATTCTTACTTTGTAATAATTTTAGCACCTTGTTTCATGTTCTATTTTCGAAAAGCATGTTACTGATCATTGATTATCTCCTTTTCTGTTCTTAATTTGCAATATCTTGAATAAATATTTTTTTCCCGTGTTGTATTCTGTAGAAAATCATATTTGAGAAACCGCCTCCCAATGTAAGGAAAGTAATACTTGCCACAAATATGGCAGAGGCAAGTATTACAATCAATGACGTAGTTTTCGTAATTGACTGTGGAAAAGCAAAAGAGACCACTTATGATGCTTTGAATAACACACCGTGCCTACTACCTTCTTGGATTTCACAAGCATCTGCTCGGCAGGCAAGTATCCATGTCTCCTAATTCCCAAGCTTCCTTCAATGGACTTTTGTAGTGTTCAAGTGGATACTAATGATCCACCTCCTCTTGAATATACTTTTGTAATACCTGTCACTTAACTGATATTATTCTTTTTGATAAATATAGCTAAGCCATTTCAGCTAAACAATAGTTTAGCCCTTTGTTGCATCTTTATCTCCTGCAATTATTTTCATGACACTGGAAATTGCTTTTAAGAAACGCATACTGTTTTTATAACTTCATTAATATTAAACCTGTGCATATGGATATCTTGTTCATGAGTTCTGTTATATTTGTTTAAATATGGACAAATCTGGAATTCTTGGGCACATATGGATTTGTTCACTTATAATGAAGCTGGGCAAGGGAGACCTTTTACCCTGGAACTGAAGACAATGTCAAATAATTTGTTATGGCAATTCTCTTTCCCTTCATTTTGATGAGTAGAAAAATAGGGAGAAAAAGTTTAGGTGGAAAAGTGTGTGGTTGCTTGGTTGAATCAAATTTGGGGTCACACATGCAATTTATCAACATGAGGCTTTCTTTTCTGTTTTCTGCATGCGAAATGAGAACAATTTTCATCTCAATTTTCTTAACTCCCCCTTTGTCAGGATACCAGGAAACATAGCTCTATTTTTTTCCCCCCTGATGAACCCTTAATCTCCACTACTGATATTTAGGACAAATTAGTGGAGAAAAGGTTAAGAGTTCTTAGAGGGAATAAAGAAACAAGCAGTACATAATTTAGGGGGCATGTGGAAAATGGGATTTTTAGCATTCCTGAGGATGACCGTGAGAATGTAAAATTCCCATGCTTGGTAGATGGTTTAAAAAATTATTCTCGGGGAACAAAAATTGACTCATTAACACTAATGACATGCTTCCTGTTAGAAATAAGGAAATATTTAGTAATATTTCCATCATTTCTTTAGAATATTTCATATTATATCATGTATTGATTTAGATTGGTTTAGGTTGATTTTATTATTATGATTATATTTATCTTTGGCTTATAAATCGAATTAGCTCATTGAATCACATATCACAACATATCAATATATTTCCATAATATTGAGTATCTTGATCCTCTTTCTTTTATCCCTCTACTATCTAAAATCCTCAATTTCAATATGGTATCAGAGCGATACCATCCTCAATGACTTATTAAACCAAATTTTGGAGCTATTTTTATTTGCCCTTTCCTTGTATCCTAATTAAACCAAATTCCTCTAAAAATCACAATTTCAAAGTTCAAACAGCCACTGTTTTTTGCCAATCTCAGCTGGCGGTGACTTTTCCGATGACGTTTCTGGCCTTTCAGCTTGCCCTATTGTCGCCATCTCCAGCAGCTAGAAGCCATTGTCCGTCGCTCTCTACTGCTGCCTATCGCTCTCCGCTGCCGCTAGTGACATTTTCTGATGATGTTTCCTGCCAAAGATCCACTATTTAGATCACCTCACTCTGGGCGGCCCCACCCCACCGACTGCACCTTGTTAGGAGGTCAGATGTGTGCCTTGTGCTTAAAACAACCACTGCTAGTACTGTTCATCTTAGAGCTTTCTGCTGTGCGTGTGGGAGCCTCCGGTGGCGTCTTTGGCCGTCACACTAGTTGCCATGCTCGCGTCGCTATCCTCTTTTTGGATCTGTGCTTGGTTAAGTTGGTTTCATGATTTGTGCACTTCGTCAACTTCAGCTTTTTCTTATTTCCGGTTTTACCCTAGCTTATGACCTATGATTGTGCTCCCTACCAACTTCCTATTGTGAATTATACCAATAGTGATATTTGTCTTCTACTCAGTCATGCCGGTGATATTCTCTTTTGGTTTCTTTGGATTTCCAATCTTTTAACTATTCAAAGCTTCCATGTGCTATTCTTGCGATCTATTGTTGCATATATAGGAAATTTCCATTGCCTTTTGTTAGAAATAAGGAAATATTTATTAATATCTTAGAATATTTCATATCATATCTTAGATTGATTTATATTTATTTAGGTTGATTATGTCATTATGATTAGATTTTATCTTTATCTTATAAATAGGATTACCTTATTGTATTACATAATAACACAATATATCAAATATATTTTCATATTATTGAGTCTTTACTCTCTCTCTCTTTTCTTCCTCCATTATTTAAAACTCTCGATTTTAACATGGTATCAGAGCGGTACCATTTACTATGACCTGTGTCCGTTGTTTCGCTGTAGAGATTCCACTAATTTGGAACTCACCTTTACTATGTCCCCTATTATCTTTACTTTACTTTCTGTCCCACCATTGGTCCATTGTTTTGCCTGTCAAGCCCTTCAATTCTTTTTTTAGGTATGACAATGTTCTTGTTTTCCAGAAAATTCCAAATATAAAACCACTACGGTTTCTGCTTCTGGCCACTTTTCCGGCGACCTTTTCGATCTTCTATTTGCTGTGTCATCCATTCCAGCCTTTCTTTGCTGTCGGGGAGCTTTTTCGGTGTTGACTCTGGCCGGAAACCTCACAATCCTCCCTCACTCTGCTGTGTGTCACTTCCAGCAGTAAGAAAACCATCGTCCGTTGCCTTCCTCCACCATCAGCGAGATTTTCCAACGCCGATACCAACCGGAGACCACCACGCTAGCACCGCCTCCTCCTTCGCGGCCCACCCCTGCTGACCGCATCCGCAGACACCCTGTCATGCGCCCACACGTGCGTCTCCTGTGTTCTGATGCACAGTCACCCGCTGCCTCTTCTTGCAGCGTGTGGCGGTGCGTCCGGTGGCTTCTCCGGCTGCCTTGCCCACCGTCGTGCTCGCGTTGCTGCCCACTTTCCAGATCTATCCTTGGTTTTGCGATTCGTGCACTCCGTTAACATCACATTGTCTTATTTCCGACTTTACCCCTATTTTGTGCCCTGTTTTATGTCCATGGCTGTTTGTGACCTGTGAGTGATGAATATTAGGGTGTGCTCCCTACTAACCTCCTATTGTGAATCATACCAATAGTGATATTGTCTTTTACTCAATCATGCTGGTGCTTCTAGCTTTAGATCTCCAATCTTTCAACTATTCAAGGCTTCCATTTGTTGTTCTTGCAATTTATTGTTACACGTATAGGGAATTTCCATCGCCTTCATTACGTCTCTTCTAGCGCTGATAGCTATGTGTGTCTCTTCTTTTCCTTGTCGTGCAATTATCCAATAAACTGTTCAAGCTAATATTCATTCCAGCTACTTTGTTGTGTTATCTTTTCAGATGTATCAGGATCCCTGAGTTGCCTTGCTAGTCTTCAATGATGATCATTTTTATATTTTAAGGGTTTAATTGTAACAAGCTTAAAGCTTAGTAAGCTTTAGCTTGAGGGGGAGTGTTAGAAATAAGGAAATATCTATTAATATCTTAGAATATTTCATATCATATCTTAGATTGATTTATATTTATTTAGGTTGATTATGTCATTATAAGTAGATTTTATCTTTACCTTATAAATAAGATTACCTTATTGTATTATATAACAACACAATATATCAAATATATTTTCATATTATTGAGTCTCTACTTTCTCTTTTCTTCCTCCATTATCTAAAACCCTCAATTTCAACACCTTCATTGCATCTCTTCCGACCTTCATTGTTGGTGCTGATAGTTGTGTGTGTCTCTTTTTTTCGTAATCATGCAATTATCCAATAGGTTGTTCAAGTTTGTGGTCATTTCAGCTGCCTTGTTATGTTTTATTTTTTTGGATGTATCTAGCATCCTTGAGTTGCCCTCCTAATCTTCAATGGAGATTATTTTTTATTTTAAAAACTTAATTGTAACAAGCTTAAAGCTTAGTAAGCTTTAGCCTGAGGGGGAAGTGTTAAAAATAAGGAAATACTTAGTAATATCTCTATCATATCTTTAGGATATTTCATATCATGTTATATTGGTTTAGATTGATTTAAGTTGATTTTACCATTATGATTAGATTTTTACTTTGGCTTATAAATAGGATTACTTCATTTACTATCACATATCACACCATATCAATATATTTCCATACTATTGAGTATCTTAATCATCTCTTTTTTCTTCCTTCACTATTTAAAACCCTCAATTTCAACACTTAAAAAGCGCAAGCCCCTTCATTACTTTGTTCCCTAATGTTTTGTTTAGATTTTGCATGAAGGGCATATCTCGTTTTGCATTGTCCTATGGAGACATCTCTTAAGATCAGTCCTTTTGGTATCTTCGGGTAACTGTGGGTTTGCACTTTGGACTACATCAATTTTTGGCTACCAAGTTCAGAGGTTTTGTCGCATGTAAGGAATCAAAGATTGTGTTGCAGTCCTCATTTTTTGCATTGCTTTGGTATATTTGGCTGGAAAGGAATTCTAGGGTTTTTAATTATTCCTTTTCGGCTAGTGATTTTATTTGGGATATGATTACTTATTTGCATCCCTTTCGTACTCAGTACATGGTCTATTTAGAGGTGTTCTTCTAGCTGATATTCAGAGGGGTTGGCATGCATAGTTACATGGCTTATTCGTTTAGGTCTTAGCTATTTCTTTTGCATCTGTATGAGGATGTCTTATCCTCTTTTGTATAGTATATTCCCTTCTAATTAATTGGATTTTCTATCAAAAGAAAAATAAAAAAAAGAAACTACATCAAATTAATCTTTGTTTTGTCGTTTAGTCCTTTAGGTTTTTGTTTAGCTAGATTTCTGTAATTTGAGTTCCTCTTTTCTCTTATCGTTTGTTCTATTTGAAAACTACAGGATGCCTCCAACTGCTTTTGTTGCCATATTATGCTACATGCACATTTGACATTCTTGTTTATGCTATTGAACCAAACTTGCTACTAACATTCTTATTTTTGGCTTCACTGGTTGCAGAGAAGGGGTAGGGCAGGTCGTGTGCAGCCAGGAGAATGCTACCACCTTTACCCTAAATGTGTTTATGATGCTTTTTCCGAGTATCAACTTCCTGAGCTGCTCAGAACGCCCTTGAACTCTCTTTGCTTGCAAATAAAAAGTTTGCAGGTTGAGAGCATAGGAGAGTTCTTATCAGCAGCTTTGCAGGCACCAGAGCCACGGGCTGTAAGTGCCATTTCTCCTTGGCGATATCCGCTGCCCTTTTATTCTTATGAGCAACATTGTTTGAACCTTTGCGCATATTTTGAATGTTTTAAAATGACCAATATATATAATTTGATGGGATTTGGATACTCAAGTGAGGAGTTCACTTTGGAGGTAAAAGTGTCAAGTAATAACCACAAAATCAGCTATTGAGATTGACAAAATATATCTTGTGTACTATCAATTGATTATATACAAGATGTATTTTGTCATGATCTCAATAGTTGATGTTCTCATCAATGTTTATAACTCCTCATTTTTTCCCTCTAAAGTGAGGGGCTTACTTTAGAAGAGCCAGCTGCAATATGGATTTGTTAGAAGTTACTACCTCTCTCATCATTCATATCTAATCATGATCGGAACTTTGTTAGTTGTGAGTAACAGAGACTCTCTGCTTGCATGACCTCTGTTGTCCTATGTTAGATATTGATCCTTGTAGCTAGGAGCTTCATTTATGTAGTTCTGCTTGATATTGTTATTTGCATATTTTGCTGCTCCTTGAAATGTATGTTATACATACAATCCTTAGTTTTATGGGTAAAAACGACAATTGATTAATTTGATAAGAGATAAAATTTTGTTCAGAATGTTCTTGTATTTGTGTTATCTTCTGAGTTCAATTATTTTAGAATTAATTTGTGTCAGGAAAAAGAGGAAAATGCACTAATCAAAACTTTAATTTCCTTTGGATTTTTAATATGTATTTCTTTCAAATTTGATATTTGTGTATTGGTTGGACCGTTTGTAAATATTCCAAGTTTCCATAAATTTTAATGAAACAGGTCCAAAATGCTATTGATTTTCTCAAGATGATTGGAGCGTTAGATGAAAAAGAAAATCTTACCAATCTTGGTGAGTCTGTTCATCCTGTCCATTTTTGTTGGTTGCTATGTGGCTGGCTATTTTCTAGATTATAAGTAATTCCTTTGTTTGTCTCCATTTTCATTCTCCAGGGAAGTTCCTTTCGATCCTTCCAGTAGATCCCAAGCTGGGGAAAATGTTAGTAATGGGAGCTATATTTCGTTGCTTTGATCCTGTTCTCACGATAGTTGCTGGCCTTAGTGTCAGGGACCCCTTCCTTTTGCCCCAAGACAAGAGGGATGTAAGTCAGCATATTACCTTTTTGTGCTCTGTCGAATCTAATCTTTGTACATGTGGTTCGAAAAGCCTTTTGATGGAGGAAGGCTAAATTCGCCTTCAACATGTTGCTGATCACAGTAGTAGCATCAATTAAAGTGGTGAAAGCAGTATTGATGTGATGTGAAAAGTAGAAAAGGCTAGTGATCCTAACGTACTATGATGGTAGTTAGCTAATTTTGGCTTTTGCCTTTGTTTTCAGTTAGCAGGAACAGCAAAGTCTAGGTTTTCTGCTAAAGATTACAGTGATCATATGGCTCTTGTTCGAGCATATGAAGGGTGGAAAGATGCAGAAAGAGAAGGATCTGCATATGAATACTGCTGGAGAAATTTCCTCTCTGCTCAAACCCTTCAGGCTATCCATTCACTTCGGAAGCAGTTTAACTTCATCTTGAAAGAATCTGGCTTGGTAGAAGCAGATGCAAGCCTCAACAACAAATTGAGTCACAGTCAGGCTCTTGTGCGTGCAGTCATTTGTTCTGGACTCTTTCCCGGCATAGCATCAGTAGTGGTGAGCTATTTGTCTCTTGTAAACTTTATTTCAGTACCTCCCATGCTTAGCTTACAGGTTGAGCTTTCATTATTTTGCTTGCTTATTTTTTAATTTGTCCTATTACAGCACAGGGAGACATCCATGTCATTTAAAACAATGGACGACGGCCAGGTTTTATTGTATGCAGTAAGTGGCAAAACGATGTTTAGTTTTCCATATACCTATCTCTTTCAATGAGTGTTCATCTGCTATCTTGTGCAATATAAATCTGGTTCACATTCTTGTAATAGCCTATTTGCCGTCAAGGTTATTGTTGAGCATCTTTTTTTCTTTTTCTCAAAAAGAAAAAAAAAATTGTCAATCATCCATGGGACCTGTGTTGCTCTGCATTTCACGATTGTTATTTTATGGGCACCAGATTTGCATGGTTCCAAAATTCTTAAGGACAATTTTTTTGGGTAAATAACAAGAACCACCCTTGAGGTTTTGCAAAATAACATTTAACCCCATTCTCACACCAATATTACACTCCACCCCCTTTGAATATGTAAAAGTAACGTTGCTTTTAGTGTACTGATGCCTATCAACCTTGGTTAGCTTCATCCCAGGAAAATAAAAAAAATGTGCCCCAGTCTAGGCAATCCTTGCTAGTTACACTAATTTATCATCACCTTCCTTGAGCTTGCCAGCCTCTATTAGTCAACTATTGACTGGAACCTGTTATTTTGCATTTTGGAGATAAACGTGTAATATAAACAATTTAGCATGCTGTCCACGTTGCCTGAAGGGAGGCTCCAATCAAATGACCCATATTGGCCTAAACATGCTGAAGAACACCACTGACCACTGGGCAAGGCCCCTGCCAGCAGAGAACGAGATTAGATGTTAGAGGGTAGTGTTTTGGGTAGGATGGTGCATGGTTTGTTTATATGTTTTGAGCATCAATTGAATAGTCAGTGATAACTACTAGAAAGAGCATCGCATATAGTGAAAGGTGAACCATGCAACAAGCACATAACAAGATTAGTGTTGGGTGACGCCATATGACACCCGGACTTCAGATGAGATGATGAAGGATTTGTTCGACTGCGTAAGGCATTTCTCCTAGCGTCTTGTTCTTGTATGAGAAAATAGAGTTACTAGAAAAAGAAAGGTAACATACCCAAAATATGACAATTTGAAGAGTTTTGGTCATATTGCTCCAATTTGGCATTGGAGCTGCAGAACGCATATGGCATGTTCACGGTCACACAGGCTGGTAATGGGAGAACAAGAATGTATGAATTAACAGTTAAGTGATTGAGAATATTCTGTTAGAATATTCTATTAGCGGGAAAGTAAATGAGATGGAGTGTAATTTTTAAACTAGAATGGGGTCAAGTGTTGTCTTGGAAATCCTCAGGGGTGGTTTTTGTTATTTATCCGGTTTTTGTTATTTACCCTTTTTTAATTTATTACTAAAGATCAGAGACGAAAGTGCTTTTGGGTTGGGGATAGGTTACCCTTAAAGGTGGGAATGTTCCTTCCTTAGAGTCTTATCCCCACCTATTTCATATCTCTATTTTGCATAGTTAAGTCATTCTAGTTTTTAGTTCTATTGAGAGTCCTAATTTTACTTGAGATTTTCACTTTCTAGACTGAAATGAGAGAAGCTATGAGCTAGCGTTTTTTCAAGATATGCATTTCTCTGCCAATTGGACTAAATCCTTGTTTCAGTGTCTTACTCACTGTCCTAATTATGAAAGACTTATTCATGAATCTCAACAACTCATTTGGAAGTTGAAAGCCCTGCTAAGGTCAAATATTTGTTTTTAACTTGTTCTCTCTTGAGATGATGTGTCATTCCTAGCTGATCACATATTTTTGGCCACGATGTGGCTACTTTCCATAGGAACAATCTTTGAGATTTTTGTGATCACTAGATGTATCTATTGATGTTGGAGCTTTTTTCTGTTGGCTAGTCGTAGAAGTTTTGTTGAAGACTGAAGACGGAGCTAAAATTTTTGTGGCATAATTGTATGCAGTCCTGTGGTCTATTTGGTTGGAAAAGAATGCTTGCATCTTCGTAGGTTCCTCTTTGGCCCTAAACTAGTCATGGTATAGCATGCTGTTTATCAATATTCTAATGCCCTCCTCATGGCTGTTTCAAGGGAGGTGCAATTTCAGACATGCAAAGAGATTGAGCTTTTTTTTTTTTTTCTTCACCTCCATGTTCCTTCTTGTAGTTTTTCAAATTTAGGAGGATATCTTATCATTGCTTAGTTATGCCCCCTTTCTTATGGCAATATTGTTATCAATTAAAAACAATTTCTGTAGTTCGGTAAATGTAGTTCGTTCCTATGCCTCTAGTGAGGTTTGAGGGCCAGAGCTGCACTACCACTAGGCAGTTTTGTATATGTTTGCAAAGAAAGGATATAGATATTGTCAGATAAATTTCCCCCCCGCCCCTATATTATTCTTCTTGCTATTTATTAGCCCCTATGATTTTGACCAGAATTCGGTGAATGCACGTTACCAAACCATTCCTCACCCATGGCTGGTTTTTGGTGAAAAAGTAAAGGTCAATGCTGTTTTCATCCGTGATTCCACTGGTGTATCTGACTCAATACTTATCCTTTTTGGTGGTGCTCTCAGTAATGGGATACAGGTGATTTGTTGATTATTCATGTTTATCTTCCAGCACAAGATAAGACTACATAAATTTCAATACCTTAACATGTGTTTTTTGGTTGGTTTTTTAATTTTTCCCTTTGATGGGTTTAGGCCGGTCATCTGAAAATGTTAGACGGGTATGTTGACTTCTTCATGGATCCTAGTTTAGCTGACTGCTATATGAAGCTCAAGGAAGAACTTGATAAGCTTCTCCAAAAGAAGGTTGGCGGATATACGTTTCCTTGCAATGATAATCCCTGTTGACATTTCAATACTAGACATTGCTGCAGGGTTTCAGTAAATTTTAACTGTCTATCAGAAGTCTTTGTTTTATTAAAGTAAATAGAACTTATTCATGTGTCATTGCTTGTGGATGATAAATTGGGATTGGTAACGGTTTTGTGCTGATGCAGCTAGAAGACCCTAGCATTGACATTCACAAGGAAGCGAAGTACTTGATGCTTGGCATTCAAGAACTAGTTTCAGGGGATCAATGTGAAGGAAGATTTGTATTTGGCCGTGAAAGCAGGAAGCCTAAGGCCTTTAGTGATGAGAATAAATTCACAAGAGATGGGACAAACCCCAAGAGCTTGCTGCAAACACTGTTGATGCGAGCAGGTCACTCCCCACCCGCATACAAGACGAAACATCTGAAGACAAATGAGTTTAGAGCATTGGTGGAGTTTAAAGGTATGCAGTTTGTTGGCAAACCAAGGAGAAACAAGCAGCTTGCAGAAAGAGATGCTGCTATAGAAGCATTGGCTTGGCTGACTCACACCTCTGAAAATTATCAGCATGAAGATGATAACTCTCCACCTGATGTCACTGACAACATGCTAAAACTTCTAGGAAAACGTAGAAAGTCAAAACGACGCTCTGGTTGACGGACGACAGGTTTTTATTTGTGAATGCGAGTCTTAACTCATCCTTTTTTTTTTCCTTCCTGGATGAGGAGGGCTGCATGGTGGCCAACGAAAGCAGCTTTCAGGACAACAGGAGTATGAGGTCCTGCTAAGCATTAATTTAATGGGAACTAATTTTTCTGTTGGTTTCTGCAGGGGTTGAAAATAGTTCAGGAAAATAGGGTTAATTTATGGTGCTCAATTTTGACTCGCCGGCCACTCCGAGGCCGATCCAACTTTCTTTCCTTTCTTTTTTTTTTTTTTCAAGTTCTGTAAAATATATATTCTTGTTTGTATTTTTGTTTATGGAGGGGAGGTTGGGGTTTGAGGGGCATTTGATATGTACGCTAGTTACGAGTTTCATGGAATGTAATGAGTTTCATGTAACTTCTATAGCAACGATTCTCCCATATGATCTGTTTCTACTTACTGATATGAAGTTTGGTATGCTCTTTCATGGGGTTTCGGATTTGGCCTAAGTCGAGGTCAGGAAGAGTTTCTTCCACCGTCGTCCCGTCTTCATGGACTTTCATTTCGAGCTGATCTATGGGGTGATGAGTGGCTGCGCTTAGTACTCTGCTGTCATTTCTTACGTCGGAGGTTGTCTTTTGTGGCCTTCAATTCTTTCACTCAATCCTCTCTTATTCGGATTTTCCTTTCCTCGTGAGCTTTTTTTGCTAGAGCTCATGTTCCATATTTTGCACCTCAATCCCTTAACAGGTTGCCGCTGCCCTCTTCCCCGCTTGCAACAAGTTCTGCTGGCTGTTTCCGCTGTCTGTCGTCGCTCCACTTGGCCGCCAGTAGCAATGTATTGTATTTAGTTAAAATTGTGTGATTATGTTCAGAATTTCAAATGTTGATGGCAAGAAATGATGGTTCTGAAGATTTTTTTTTTAGGAAAAGGATCACGGTTACATAGATTTATCATTGCGCTGTTGATGATTTATTTTAATACACATTTTTAAATATATATATATATATATATAATTTTCTGGACAAAATAAATTTCTTACTTGACTTCGGGGACTGGGAGGGAGGTAGGGAATGAGGATAGGAGGAAAATTCCTCCAATCGGGGACAGAGACAAGGGACATGTGGGGTGGCAATGATAGGGGGTAGGGAGACACTCCCCACCTCATCCCGCATGGGTGCCATCCCTACAAGCCTTATTTGTGGTGGCCCTTGCCCATCTGTTTAGGATCCCGACTCTGCCCATCCTTTGGTAGATTAGGTAGACCATTAACCCCACCTCGGGGGTTATATGTTACCACCCTCGTTGTTTGCTTGGTTCTTGGCATAGCTCTCTCAGAAAAATGAAAGGGAAAAGGCTGGAAAGCAATTGTGTTCTCAATAGCGGTACCAATGTCATGAAGTGGTGAGACAGATTGAGAATACCTCGGGAAGAGAACACACAATGTGCCCGACCTTTGTGAAGCTTGATATTTGGTGAAAATGGTGGGGTACCGACAAGACTCGGATGTCTAAACTAGCAAATATCCAGGAGCTTGTGTGTGTATAGGATAGATTGCATGCCTATTTCCATAGAATGGTTTCTATATTTATGTCTTATTTTCCTCCCATTGGTCCTTTCCCTTGTTTTAGAGGTGGTATGCAAGTCGTGGGGAAATCATGCACACAATTCTCTTAATGGACTTCATGCCTTATTCACGTCTTCATCCAAGCTTTTGGCCTTTCAAATGAACGTTTCCCAGGCCGAGTCTTGTGACAATGAAGTTGGGCTCATAGGTCAATAAGGATCAATGCCTCTACGTGGGCTATGTTCATATTGAAGTCGATTATTGTCCATTGGGCCTTTAGAGCACTTTCTAGGCCATAAAACCTTCCTCCCATTTACCTAATTTCCCGTTAATACCTTTCATTCTCTTTTCTTCAAAACCCGCGAAAAGAGTAGCTACTGTCCTTAATATGATTTTATTTATTAAGTAATTGGCTTTGATGTATTGATTATAGAAATTTAAGGGGCTATACAAGTAAAGTACATTTTTATAAATATTTTTTATTAACTTTCTTTTAACTACTATAAGGAAAAATTTGTTAATACACTATAGCATGCATATATTATTTTATAATTGTTTTACTGTTTTACAATTTGATCTTTGAATTTTTTTTACGGTAAAAAAGGTACATAAAAGTGTTTATATCTAGGTATTTATTGTAAAATTTAATTATAATATTAAATATAAAGATATATTTTTTGTTTGATAAATTTTATTCTTTTATGGTACTTTTTATGAGATTATAAAATCTTCAAACAACACAATTAAATTCGAATGTACATAAATAAGAAAGTAATGCTTTTTTAAGTTGTTCAATTTGAACTCAGAAAATGTAAATATATATAATCAAATAAAATGAATCTCAACGGTCTATAATTTTTTAATTTTAAAATTTATATATTTTTTCAATGAAATTTTCTCCTTTTTTTGAGGCTTAAAAAAATATTATTTTCCACTAAATAAATATATTTTTAATTTAAATTTTGAATTACATAATATTTTTATCTTTATACATATTGTAGATATATATTTGTATTTTGCTTTAAATGAAAAACGCTTTTATTTTGATTTTTATATTAACATTATTATATTAAAATATCTTATTTTCAATTAATTTGATAATAAAAATGTTTTTTTTTACAACACCCGTGATCAACTGAACACCCATTTTCGGGGTTGAAATAAGGTTGCTCTTTCATAATAAAGCAACCTGTTCTCATTTAATCCGCAATGATATATGCGCGCGTGCAGTGTTGCAGAGCTAGGACATTGTTTTTTTTTTTTTTTAGGGTAAGGAGAACTAAGATATTCTCTGATATTCCCAAGAATTGCATGCTATTTTTAATATGTACTGTAGAAATAATAATAATCATTTAATCTTAATTTAAAATACTTAAAATTTATATAAACAGTAAAAATATATAGATGTGGTTGCTCTTTGAGCGGCATTAAACTGCTCCATGAGTATATCAAAAAATTTCCGGATAGTATCCGTTTGTTACTTGCTTTTGTTGTTTGGTTGGTATAGCTTAGCTTCCAATTCCGCTTGAATCGCCGCCCAAACCCAATGGCTGCCACTGCCACTGCCACTGCCACTGTCTCATTCCACTTCCCATCTCCAACCATTTCTTCTCGTTCGCCCATCCATCATCACAATCACAACCATCGACTTTGGCTCTCTCCCTTCTCACCAGCGGCGTCCACACCCAACGCTTCCACTTCCCCAGCCGCTGCTTCCCGCCAAAACATCTGCACGCCCCTCTGCGCTTTCGGGAATCCAAGCTCTCCCGCCTTGCTTGCAAAGGCTTCTCTCAACACACAGCCCATGGTCCCTCCTTACAACGTTTTGATAACTGGCTCCACCAAAGGTCGGTTTTTTGCTTTTTTGAACTTCTCAATTAAAATGGGTTTTTGTCACTTGGAAAATCTAATTCCCTTGCAATCTGGGAGCTGGATGTGTGCTCCATGAGCAATAATAGCAAGAAATTTCACCTAAAGTGAGCGAGGGTTAAAAGTGGAATCGCAGTTGAAATGTCACTTTGTTATTGGGTGCAGATTATATATACCGCACAAATGGCTTGAGGAACGTAAATAATATATTATTATGCCTAATCTGAGTAATTTTAAACTCCCTACTGTCACGTTGATGGAAAGTTTGCCTCTCTTGGGTGTCCTGGGCTTTTGTTAGGAACAATTACAGAAGGTGCTTGAATCAAACTGAGGAGAGTCTGGGAAGGGGGGACAGTTAGTTTGCAGTTTGTGGAGAGGCTGGTCATTGACCTAATCAGTAGTATTATTGGATTGAGCTATTCTTGAAAAAAGGTGACCTAGTGCACGAGGCTCCCATCTAGTGGGGTTTGGGGAGATTATATCTACGTAGCTTTATCCCCGCTTTGCGGAGAGGCTGTTTTCAGGATTTGAACCCATGACCTTCAGGTTCCAAGGCAGCACCTTACTGTTTCCATGATTTTCTTGCCAAAAGTATAACAAAACTTTATAGAGGTGAAGGGAGTTCTGACATACAATGTATTTTTTAAACATGATTTGGGAGCTTTTAAGTGAGATCCAGTTGCATATGCCTGTTCAATGAATACATGATTCAAGTTGTGGCCTTGATGCCCGTAGCATGAACAAGACAATATACAGACCATTATTTGCTTTACATTTCAGTTTGAACTCTGCTCCATTGTTAGCTTCTTGTTTGTTATTATTGTTATCTGGATAAGACAGTTTAGGGAAAAAGGGAGAGGGTCATTTCAAGTTTTGAATATATGAAGAAGATCCTTGTATCATCTATTTGTGGCTTAAATAGCATGGAATACTTCTTTCTTAATTTCTCATTATAAAACAACTTCTATTCTTTAACCAGAGATTTAACTTTATACTCTGAGCTTTTTGCCTTCAAATGAATATAAGTTTTGCTTAAGTAGCTTGTGATTCTCTCTCTCTCTCTCTCTCTCTCTACACGCACAAACACAGCATAATGAATTTTATTTTCTCATTTGTTCTAACTTTGTCTCCATTGGTATGTTGTATTTTCCATATGATTTCAGGAATAGGGTATGCTTTGGCAAAAGATTTTCTAAAAGCCGGTGACAATGTCATAATTTGCTCAAGATCATGTGCGGGGAAACTATTGGTGTTTCAATATGTATCAACTATGCAGTTTGTTTATTTCATGATTTATACTTAATACCTTTACTGTTTGTGCCAAATTTACATAACTGATTCATCAATGATTATCTTTTCTGCTAACTTTTTTATTCTCTAGTTCCTTTCTGTTCTATTTGTAAAAATTGGAAAAACTTTGGGATTCTCATAGGGACCATGTTATGAAAAATGGTATGATCCCTAGATACAGAAACCTATTCATTGAACACAGATTATCACATTGCCTCTCCTCTCTCCTTACCCTCCCTTATGTTCCACTTGGTTCCCTTCATTGTTCTCATGCATATTCTCTTACTTGCTTGTATAAGGCACTAAGCCACTGGTGCCTTTCCTTTTCTTCCAACAGTACACCTTAGTTATAGTTGGCTGCCTAAAAGACTATCTGTACTCTTCTTAATAATTGTTTGCTGGTGCAGTTAAAAGTGTTGAAGCAACACTTTGAGTAGTTATTTTTTCTTGAAATAATTATTTTTTTTTAATTTTGGATATCCTTGATAATTGTTTCCAGGAACTTTAATCATATGCTATCTAGTAGTTTCTGTGGGCTTTATGTGATTTTGATGTTGAATAGGTTTTCACTATTAAAATATAAAATCATTTATGTGTCTCTATTTAACAGCTTAAATTTTGGGAAAGATAGTTCATAACATGGTATCAAGAAGCCAATATGATCAAATCTTCTAGAATTCGGTTCTTACCACCCCTATTCTTCTTCATAAAACAAGTTTAATTTCAGTACAAGCTATAATTGAGTCTATGCATTGTCCATGCTTAAAGCATTAAGCGCTCTTGTGTGAGGTGGCTTGCTAAGAGATGGTTCATGGCATTTCCATGCAAAAAAGTATAATCGGTTTTAATTTTTCAATTTAGTTCTAGTCATTCGAGCAGGAGAGTAAACCAATCATTTTGTTGCATTCATTTTGAGTATTTGTTTCTGTAGATAATTGTTTATGGATATTTGTGTCCTTTCTTTTATTCTTAGTCACAGTACTGGTACTTGTGCACTTGAAATTGTGGCTTCCAAGTGATTATCTGATTTCTCTGTCTTTATCCTTCTCTGTTTCTTGGTTGTCCTTTAGCAGATGATAGGGTAGAGACTGCTGTTCAGGGCCTGAGAGTTGAATTTGGGGAGCAGCATGTGTGGGTACCTCCTCCTGAACCTCCTTGTTAGTTGTTAGGCAGTCTATCGTGAATTTATAGATGTCTGATTTTTACTCAGGTTCAAGTTTTTTGTCTTGCAGGGAACTAAATGTGATGTTAGAAATGGAGAGGATGTGAAGAATTTAGTTTCATTTGCTAAAGATAAACTGAAATACATTGACATATGGGTACTAATGCCTGATTCTTTTCCTGTAGTGCCTGTTTACTTTGCATATATGGTTGGTAAAATATTGTTTGGATTTAATTTTAATTAGTTCTCGTTGTTAAAACAAAGATCTAATCAAATAAGGTAATGCTCTTATTGCAATTATATATTAGAGAAATGATTTTTGAAATTATTTTAGTGTAGTACCATGTATTTTATTAGAATAAGTGCTAGACAATATTATGACATGTTTGACTTGGTTATTTTTATGGTAAATTGCCTTGTGTTTTCTTTTCCACAAATGAGCAATTGAGTTAAATTTGACAATGAAAGATTTACAATAGGCTTGCGATAGAGGTCATCATATTAAGTGTGTGTCAAAAGGGTATCAGAGAGGACATTTAGTCTGTTTTGATTCCCTAATTTTTTCTTTAAATAGGATTCGTTGTATTATTATTTTATTTCTTTTCTTAGCTTAGCCTATTTTAGGTAGTTTATGATGTCAAGAAAATCTTTCCTTATTCTAGGCTAGTGACTCCCTTAAGTCATTCACCCACTGCAATCCCTTTATAAAGAGGAGAAATTTCTGTACATTAGAATCAGAATCATATTTTCCAAATATTTCAAGGTGGCATCAGGGCAAGATCTCTATGTGCTGTGCCTCTAATTTACAACCAGGGCCGACAATTTGTTAGAACTGGTATCTAGCAGAGCAAGTAGACACATAACAGGGGCTGAATATGCCTTAGACACAATTTTCATTGTGAAGCCAGGTCTATGTGTTTGTATTTTTTGGAATTGACAAATGGGAAACAAAGCTTACAAATGACAATGCAGAAGATAAAACAAGTTCCTGGTCCTGGCTATGGAGGAGCCCTTTTCAGAATCCTAATATCTCATTTTTGAACCCTCAAACTCCATAACCTTAGTCTAAAACAGGTCAGCCCTAAATAGAGCCTTAAAACAACTGCACTGTCCATCTCGGTCTCATCACCAAAAGTCAGCCCCACTACCAATGAACCTCGTCAACCGTCTCAAACAGGACCAACCGACCATTCCTCGGAGAGCTGCTGCCAACCACCATCCGACGTGCTGTCACGCGCGGTTTTTGTCTATAAAGCTCACTAATGCATGAGCTACACTTGTCACCTTCTCGACCCCCATTTGCGACGCCACCGGCACCCTTGGACCAGTTTCAGGTGTCAAAAGTTCCTTTTGCAGTTGTTTAAATAGTGGGTCTGTCCCCCAACTTATGCTGTTGTTGAAGAAGTTCCTCTCCCTCTGTTCGTGACTCGACTGCTTGATCTGGGTTCTCTATTCTCTAGCTCTGTTTTCTTCCCTTTTCTGCGACTATGGTTTCGGGAAAAAAAAAAGGGATAGGGCAGAGGTGTTTCAAAGTTAAATGGAGGCTACAGTAGTGTCCTCTACTTTCTTTTTCCACAACTCTAATAGTCACTCTGGAATTGTCTGGTTCAAAAGTTTCAGAAGCAGAGTATCTCCAGTGGAAGGTTATTAAGCAATCTCAAGACACTTCTGGTACGTGGGTACATAATTCCAAGGCCAACATGTCTCAATCTGGAAATAGTCAAAATCTGTGGATTCTTGATTCAGGTGCTTCTGACCACACTGCTGGTAATAATTCTTTACTTTCCTCAATATCTTTCCCAAAGTTTCCCCCTTTTGTTACTTTAACCCATGGTTCTAAAGTGGCAGCCAAAGGAATCGGATCTGTGTCACTCACTCCTTCTATAACCTTGCAGTCTGTTTTATTTATACCCAGCTGTCCCTATAATTTGATGTCTCTTAGTAAACTTGCCCGATCTCTGAATTGTTTAGTAACCTATAATGCTGATTCCTTTCTCATTCAGGAACATGATGCAGGCTGGATGATTGGAGTAGGATATGAATCATGTGGCCTTTACTACCTTTAGTCAGCCCTTTCTTTGACTTGTGCTGTGCTGCTTCTCCAAATCTAATTCATGAGTGCTCGTGTCATCCAAGTCTGTCAAAATTACAGAAAACGGTTATGGGTTTTGAAAAAATAAGGCCTCTAGATTCTGAATCATATCAACTAGGAAAACATGTCCGATCCTCTTTTCCTAGACAAATTGAAAGCTGATTCAGTCATCCATTCAGATATATGGGGTCCAAGTCGTGCATCAATATCTTTGGGTTTTAGATATTTTGTCACTTTCATTGATGAGTTCTCTAGGTGCACTTGGGTATATTTAATGAAAGAACGTTCTGAAATACTTTCCATCTTCCCTTCCTTTTATAATGAAATTAAAACTGAATCTGGGAAGAAAATTATACTTCTTAGAAGTGATAATGCCAAAGAATATTGTTCTTCTATCGTTTCTTCTTTTCTATCTTCATAGGGTATCTTGCATCAATCTACTTGTCCCTATACACCTCAACAGAATGGGATCAGAGAGATAAACCAGACATCTTGCTGAGATTGCTTGGACTTTGAAATGTTCCTGTCTGCCATTCGGGTGATACAATTCTTACATCATGTTTTCTAATAAATCGAATGCCTTCTTCCTCCATTGATAATAAAGTTCCTTATTCTGTTCTTTATCGTTAAGAGCCATTGTTCTTGGTGGCCGCTTGTGTTTGGATGTACTTGCTTTGTCCATGATCTTTCTCCAGGTTTGGATAAACTTTCAGCTCGAGCTATCAATGTGTTTTTCTTGGGTGCTCCAAACCTAAATTATAAAAAGGATATCGTTGTTATTCTGTAGTCAACAATTGTTATTACATGTCTGCTAATGTCACATTTTTTGAAAAGACTTAATATTTCTCTTCATTTGTGAAAGAGTCTAATGCAATTTCTGATGTTCTACCTGTACACTTATTTGCTTCATCAATATCCCTTGCAAGGTCAAGAGCCTCCAAATGAAGATCTAGAAAATGTTCAACCCATAACATCACCTTTTAGAACATATTAATGCCGCCTAAGGGCTCCTAATTTAGTGGAAGAGGCAGCTGCACACGCAGGTGAATCATGTCCTACTCCATTGGCCATCTCTACTATGGACCTTCCCAAAAGGAGTATTTATTCAAGCATTTTCACACTATGGATCGGGGAAAATTAAAATATTTCCTTGGTATTGAAGTTTCTCAATCAAGTGATGGAATCGTGATCTCACAAAGAAAGTATGCATTAGACGTACTTAATTAAACATGAAAATTGGATTTTAGATCTGTTGAAAGTCCCATGTATCCAAAAACTAAGTTCCTAGAACAAGGGGAGCCTTATTCTGATCCTGAGAGATATAAAAGATTGGTAGGAAAACTCATTTGTCTCCCCATTACTAGACCAGATATTTCTTTTGTTGTTGGAATGGTAAGCCAATTCATGTAATCCCCTTACATTGATCATTTGGATGCTGTAATACGAATTCTTAGATATATCAAGAAGGCTCCTAGACAAGGATTACTGTATGTGGATAGAGGAAATATTGAGGTGGTTGGTTATACTGAGGCAGATTAGGCAGGTTTTCCCGTTGGTAGGCGTTCTACCTCGGGGTATTGTGTTTTAGTTGGTGGAAATATTGTCTCATAGAAAAGTTAAAAACAAAATGTGGTTGCTCAGTCTAGTGTAGAAGCAGAATACTGAGCAATAGCTACAGCCACTTGTGAGCTTATTTGGATCAAACAACTTCTCTAAGAGCTAAAGTTTGAAGATATTCAACAGATGAAGTTATGTTGTGATAATCAAGCAGCTATTCATATAGCTTCTAATTGTGTTTTTCATGAGAGAACAAAACATATTGAGATTGATTGTCACTTTGTGCGAGAAGAAGTCCTTTCCAAGGAAGTTATTACTGAATTTGCCCATTCAAATGATCAACTAGCAGAAAATTTCACAAAATCCTTAAGGGGACAAGGCATTCATAAAATTTGTTGCAAGCTTGGAGCTTTTGAATTATACGCTCTAGCTCGAGGGGAAGTGTTAGAAATAGAAAACATTAATAATATGCATGTACCTCTAGATTTATGTACATAGGGAGTTGTAGTATACTATTTATTAGTTACTACTGTAATCAATATTCCTCTCGTGTATTTTGTTTAGTGAATGTGAATAGAAATTAAGAGAGCACATCTCAGCAATCACTCTCAAGTGGGATCACCCTTAATTAAGCCTGTCTCTCCAACATTCGTCTCTATTTCTTATCTTTGTTCTGTTTACCAATAAGGGTGGCTAATACAATGGAAAAGGTTATGAGACTTTCTTTGCTAAGTGATCACTTGGTAAGCTGGCGGGTTTGTTGACGTCCTAAGAAGGAAGGGGGTTTGGTCTCAAAAATTTGATTTCTAAAAATATTGCCTTGAGAACTAAATGGCTATGGCGTTGTTTTCTTGAACCGCTTTTCTTATGGCATAGGGTTATTCCAAGTAAGTGTGGCCTTGACAGGAACATGTGGGATGCTAATACAGCTTACCGAACTACTCATTTTAAGCCCTGGAAATTCATTTACCAAGGTTATTCTAGGTTTAAATCCTTACTCTCCTTGAGGGTTGGCAATGGTTCTCATGTCAACTTTCGAGAGGATCATTGGATGGGTGACTCATTTTTTGTATAGCTTTTCCACGACTTTATCATTTATCTTCTCTTCACCATTCCCCAATCCAAAATTTTCATTATGTGTAGGGTTCCACTAACTCTTGGTAGTTCCATTTTTTCAGGAATTTAAATGACAGAGTCTTCAAATTTAGCATTCCTTTTGGATCTCCTTGATTCAGTCATGTTATCCTCTTATCCAGATAAAAGGTCTTGGTCTTGAGTCTTCTGGGATTTTTTCATATAAATCTTACTTTCAGTTTCTAACCCATTCTTTGAACAATTCTTTTTGCCTTAATAAACCTATTTGGAAGTCCAACACGCCCTTGAAGGTTAAATCCTTTATTTGGATGGTTATGCTTAACAGAATTAATACTAACAATATGGTGCAAGCTCAAAGACCACAAAAGGCTATTTCCCTTGATATGTGTGTTATGTGTAATACTAGCTCAAAATCAACCTCACACATGTTTCTGCATTGCTCTGTAGCTCACTCTATGGAATTCTTTGTTCGGTCTTTTTGGTGAATGTTAGGTGTGTCCTAAAACCATGGATCATTTCCCTTTGGCTAGTTTTGCTGGTTTTGGGAGGAGAAAAGAGGTCAAATCCCTATGTCAGTGTGCCGTCCTTGCAGTAATTTGGTGTACTTGGTTAGAGCGTGATTCTCACATTTTTCATGGCAGACATTCAAATAAGCAAGTTTTGTGGGATAAGATTAAACGCCTAGCATCTATTTGGTGTAAGACACATGACCTTTTTAGAGGGGTTTTCATCTATGATATGATAAGAGATTGGAAAATTTTTATCTTTTGATATTTTATTTTGCTTTCTTTTGCGTTTTTCCTTGAGGATCTCCCGTCCTCTTATCTTTGTATTATTCTTCTCTTCTTGTTAATATATATATTTCAATCTTTATCCTCAAGCGATATACTGATTTTTCTTATTAGTTTCAACTCTAACCTTTCGTTGAATGTGGTTGCTAAATATACTAATTCTATTGTTTCTCACCCTATGTTGAAATGTTGCAGATTAATAATGCTGGATCAAATGCATATAGCTATAAGCCGCTTGCTGATGCCTCAGATGAAGATCTTATGTGAGCTACTTACACCTTGACCCTAAATGTCCTAGTTTTAAAGTTTTTTTTTATTTTTTGGATGAAATTATTTGTTCTGTGAATGCAGTGAGGTGGTTACAACAAATACACTTGGTTTGATGATATGTTGTCGAGAGGTAAAATATATTCTCATCTAAGAGGCACAATGAATGATGTAGGAGCACTATTATGCATAGATATTTAGTTTTTGTTCAGGCAATAAAGATGATGGTGAGCCAGCCTCGCGGGGGTCATATTTTCAATATTGATGGAGCTGGTTCTGATGGAAGACCAACACCAAGGTCATTTTTTACTTTAATATAAGTGTTACATTTGTTGATTGGTTGCAATTTTCTGGTTATTCTTTGAGAGTGTTTGTATGTGTTGAGATAGACATTGGGAGAGAAAAAAGAGGAGACGACAAAGTGAAACAGCTAAGAGTGGTAGAAAATGGTTGGGGTTCTTAGGTGATTAGTATCGACACCCTGTTACTCATTAGGAGTTAAATACATGACATATTGTCAGGACACATTAATTAATGACTTTCTATTTTCTAAGAGCCTAATACTTCCAATGCCTCTCATATAAGCACATGGCACAATACATTAGTCAGATACATCATTTCTAACGCTCCTCATCAAGATATCGCTTACTGAACTTTAAGTTGTTGGTTGTTATAAATGAACCCTTAACAATATGAAAAATACAAAGAAGACATGATAAACATGAATGGGAAGGCAACATATGCTGGACTGATCTTCAGCAGTAGATAACAAATCAAGTGCCTGGGACTGCCAGATAACAAGCCAATCACCTGTGGTGCAAGATAATGCGCCTGGACACTTCAGATTGCAAAATAATAAGTCAAGACGCCAGAACTTTTGGGATCAACAAAAGACAACAAAGAGGATGAAGACATCAAAAACACACTTGCCATATGACCTAACTTAGATTAGGCTGTCCTATTGTTAGGAACCCATTGGTTAGTTAGTTAGTTGACTATAGGGTAGAATGGATTAGTTAGTGTCTTTGGTCAATTGATTGGTGGGTCTTAGACTCTTAGATAGTAGCGGAGCTCTCACTCTTCCTCACTTGTATCACAAATTTTTCAGGAATACACACCCTTTTCCATTATCTGTGGTCCAGTCCTTGCTGCTATAGGGGCTGAAGTTGAGGCATTTTGGGCTGCCTCGAGTTAAAGATACTCTCCATATTTGATATCTGACAATGTTCAGATTGCTGGTGAAAATAAATGATTCAGAGGTGACAGTTGAACCTAAGCGAGATGCCATATGTAATTGAAAGATATAAAACTTGTCGTATGTCTTTTCCTAATAGCTTAAGCTTTTGGGAGAAACGGTTCTTGACATGGTATTAAAGATTTTATAGGGTTACTAATTTAGTTCTTTGTTGACCATTCAATGAAGCATGTGTAAGAGACCATGTGTCAAAGGGAGGGCTGAAAGTGTATAAAAGGAAAAGGTTCAAGGGTATTTTGGAGAACCCTGATGGGGAAATGATTGTAAAGCCTAACAACCTTGCTAAGTTAGTAGGTGTGGGCTCAGGTGAGATTGACTGAGGGGAATTCTGTTAGCAAATGCTATATCAGCTGAGTGTGGAGGCTAATGGCCATTCAGGCAAGAATTACGAATTGAGACTTGGAGAGCTCAGCTGCATAGTGCTGAACCCTCTTCTCTTTACACTTGCATACTTGTTGCTTTTCTTTTCCTCTTCTACCCTAAGCTAGGGTCACTTTGGTTCTAGACCAGGAGTGTGAATAATAGACATACTCTATACTATTTTCTATATTTCTTTGTGGTTTCTTACAGCATGCTGTAGTGTTGTGTTCACATTGGTTTGGCTCCTATTCTAATGAAAACAATAAATCACGGGTTCTTTCTTCACTTTAGTAATTTCTTATAATCTCTACCACCACCTGCAAAGTCAGGAGGTAGCATACTATAGGTAGTGTAATTTTTTATTTTTTTTTGGATAAAAGAAGAATTATAAGCCAAGCAAGTAGCTTAGTGGTTGAAGCCTTGTAATTAGAAGCAAAGGACTTGAGTTAAAATCCCATAAATGCATATTTTGAGAGGGTGAGCCTTGGCACAATGATAAGGTTGCTATCTTGTGACCTTGAGGTTATAGGTTCAAATCCTGGAAACAATCTCTCCACAAAGTAGGGGTAAGGCTATGTACATCTATCCTCCTTAGACCCCACCTAGTGCGAGCCCCGTGCATTGGGTTACAATTTTTTTTTAATAAAGGAAGAATTATGTTCAGAACAGATAGGAAGTTATAAGAATTATTATGCTTCACTGATAGCTTTTCTCTCGCTTGTTATGCATGGTGTCAATTTATCAGTAGTTTTTTAATGAAATCCAATAATTGCATCCTACATTCTTCTGTTATTATCTCAGTCTAATTTTTTCAAAACTGTCAATGCTCTTATACATGCCGTGATGAAAATTCTCGATTTTTCCCTTTTTTTCATAGGTTTGCTGCATATGGAGCAACAAAGAGAAGTGTGGTGCATTTAACAAAGTCATTACAGGTTGATGTTATGAATGCACAAAATTATATTTCTATTCCTGCTCTTTGAATGTCTTCAATTCTTTTCACTTCCTGTCCATGCATGTTTTGGTACTAGCATACTAATGTTGTGTATTTTTTGCTTAGAAGTTCTTAGGCAAAAAGGGGCATTTTTGTCCCTTATCTTTATCTGTTTGAATTTTTCAAATTGGTCTTTTATCTTTAATTCTTTTTTCTCAATTTGGTCTTGTATATTATAAATCGTCTTCAATCTAGACATCTAGTCTAAGGTCACTTTTCTGTCACAAAATTGACCACAAAAAAAAAAAAGAAATACTAACATGGCACGAATAGTGCTCATTTGGCATACACATTAATATGACATGGATTGTGCCTCATCTGCATTTTTCATTAGTTATGTGATGGAAAAGTGACTAGACCAAACTGAAGATGATTTTTAACACAAGGGACCGAATTGAAAACGATTATAAAGTTTAATTAATCTGTTAGTCCTTATAGTTTTACTGAATTTTCAATTGGATCACTACATTTTAAAAGTTTTCAATTAGGTCCTTATATTGAAAATAAATGTTTAATTGGGTCCCTGACCCCATCACCCTTACAAAAACTTGAGAGTTAATAGAATATTTCTAGAATATTCTTTTACTATAATTTTATATTAAAAAAAAATCCACCTCACCCTTCCCCTTCCCCCTCCCCCTATCACTCCCACCATGATACACAAAAAAGGAGGCAGAAAGCAAAGGGATGAGGTGGCAATGCCCAAAGGGGAGAGGTGACGTGAGTCCACAACTGCGGCGGTTCATGTAGTGGCACGAGACTGACTTCACAGTGGCTGTTGCTATGCTTCACAGAGGTTGGTGTGCAAATAGATGTCTGTTAGTCCTGGGGTTGAGCTTTGCGGTGGGGCTCCGCGGAGCTATAGTGGGTTCCGGTGGAGTCAAATATGGAGCTGCCGATCTTGGTTCCCTTAGCGCAATTGGTTCAGCGCGTGAGCAAAGTAGTAGACGCGGCAGCGGTAAAGGGGTCCCATCATTGCAAAGCTGTGTCTTGTAGCTAGAAGGATGGATCCAGCACTCAAAGAAGTCGTGAGCAAACTCGCAGGAGTTGCCTTTGTGGGGGTCTCTCCGGCGGGCATTCTAGGCGGGGTGGGCATAGGGGCACTACGTCTAGTCGTGGGACCTGACACGTGGATAGCTGCGGATCTTGTAATGGAACATTCGGAAGTGGTTGGTGGAGAACACACGAAGGCCCCTGCCTAGGGGAGGGGGGTCGAGGTCGTGGTCTTCGATGAGTGAGGGAGCAGTGTCAATGGCATTGATGGAGAATGGGGAAGGTGCTCCTCCTCCTCCCTCGGATTGAGGCGTGTCCCAGTGAGGGATTTGAAGGTTTTGGAGAACGTTTCTTTTTTTTTGTTTTTTAAATATAAAATTATAGTAAAAGAATATTCTAGAAATATTCTTTTAACTCATGTTTTTATAACGAGTGATGGGGTCAAAGACCCAATTAAATATTTATTTTCAATATAGGAACTCAATTGAAAATTCAGTGAAACTATACAAACTGATAGATTAATTAAACCCAATTATAATGAAGACAAGGGACAAAAAAACTTATTTTTCCATGCTCTTACTTTATATAATTCTAATCAGTTATCATGTCAAATTGCCAATTGTGTTTTCTTATTTTTCTTAACTGCTACCAGTTCTAATAAATATGATAGATCTATATTACAACCACCAGCTTTTTCTTGTTAAACGAGCACTGATCTCTGAACTAGTAGTTTAGTGCATGGAAAAGAAAAGAAATCAGTCCCACAAAAATTCAAGAAATCAGTCCCACAAAAATTCTATCAGAATTACTGTTTGGGCACCTTAAAGTTAGATAGCAGACAATTTTTGGTTTGTCATTTGTTCTCAGCACTAGTTCAAACTTTAAATGCAATTCTTGGTTTTCAAATAGAAATAAGCATATAATGTAGTGTTACAGAATAAGCAGTGAAGCTAGAAAATATTTGGCATTGGATCGTGTGTTGGGGGCATCCTGTGTTGACCTACAATGCAAGATCCATTTTGGTGGGGCATTTTGTCATTTGTTCTCTTTATCTCCACGATAGCTCTACTTATATGCAATTCTTTTTTTTCAAATAGAAGTGAGCAAATAACAGTGTTGCTGAATAATCAGTGAAGCTAAATAATATTTGGATTTGAATTATGGGTTGAGCATCCTTAGTTGACCTACAAAGAAAGATCCATGTCTAAAATATAATTGTAAGTTGTTCTGAAATAATTAGATTGCTGCTTAGTGCATGGTGGATTGACATTTCTTGCTATTCGTCAATGTTTTATGTTGTGTTCGTGTTAGAGATGTTTGGTATTCTGGAATGCCACATTTCAAGCACCAAGTGAACTTCAGTTAAATCATTTTAGGAGTAAGTTATTACGGAAAGTTAAAATTCCCCATTAGATAAGGTTTCTTTCTTTGTTGTCCTCTCTTCCTTTTCTCAATGTAATTCATAAAATAAGAATTACAATTGTAGATATGGAAATGCATGTTTACATATATAAAATGGTTGTGTTGATGTTTCACAGGCAGAATTGCAGATGCAAGATGTTAAAAATGTCATGGTGCATAACCTTTCAGTAAGTTTTGCTTTATGCATCCTTCTGAAAATTGATGGAATTTGTTGCTCGAGTATGAGTACTTGCATCTTTCTCCATTTTAAGTATTGTTGTGGTTATGTATTGATATGAAATGATTAGGTAATTTGAAGAATATGGAAGAATTGTTACTACTGTACAGAAATCAAATGCACATACATATATAGGATTAGGAAGCTCGAATAGATGGACCTAATTTTCTCTAATTTAAGGGTTTAATTGCTTGTCCAATCAGGGAAACAATTACCTAATAAATACTAGCTTGGCTATATACATAGAAGACATAATTACATATACTCAAGGTTGGATCTTACAATACTTCCCGCCTTTAAGTTGGTGAATAGATATCAAACATTCCAAGCTTGCTGGTTAGGTCTTGAAACTTCTTAATGGTCAAACCTTTAGTTCATAGATTTCCCAATAGAAGATCAGAAGGAACTAATGGAATGGTGATCAAGCCATTTCATTTATGAAATGGTGGTCAACCTCACTTTGTTTTGTTCTGTCATGCTAAATTGGATTATTTTCAATACTAATGGCTGACTTATTATCACAAAACAGGTTCATGGCAGAGGTGGAGTTTACCCTTAGGTTACCTGTGTTAAGATAAAACAAGAGCAAGAGAGAAACATATGAGAATTTGTGTCTCAACTACACAGCGGAGAAGGATTATATAGTTTCTGTGTGATAAACACATGGCTATTTACAAATATGATTTCCCTAATTAGAGATAATAATTTCCTTAATTGCAGAAATTTATAAATTTTAACACTCCTCCTCAAGTTGGGGCATTTAGATCATATAGCTGAGAGATCATATGGACTTCAGCTTATTTCGTAGGCAACTTGTAGGATCTTAATGATTTAGTGAACACATCTTCCAGCTAATCATTTTGAGATGACAAAGCTTGTAATGGTATCCTAGATAGAATTTTTTCTCTGATGAAGTGACAATCAACTTCAATGTACTTGGCCCTCTTAGGAAAAGCTGGATTAAAGGTAATATGCAAAGAGACTTTATTGTCACAAACAAGTGTCGTATGTTTGAGTTCATTACTTATCAACATAAATTTACCTTGCAAGATCAACGGATGATAATTTAAAAATTCAAGGAAAAAAGTCATTAAGAGCAAAAAAATACCTTTTGTTCATGAGCATAGTAGAATCCGAAAAAAGAAAAGGACACAATCATGAAAACCAAATGCTTTAGGTGCAAGCTATTGCCAGACATCTTGATTTTCTGAAACAACGAATACACACCTTACTTGCAGGGCTTTCTTTTAGTGTGCTTTAATGTTTTCTTTGTCATGTTTCTCACTTCTTCACCTTAAAAATGACTTACGAAAGCATGTTATGATGGGCTTTCTGAAGAAATTTGATGGTTGATGTCCTCATTCCATGTCAACAGTTACGGCTTGTTTTTCATTGTTTTTATTCCCCTTCATGTTTGGTGTTGTAGCCAGGAATGGTCACGACGGATCTTCTCATGTCTGGTGCTAATACAAAGCAGGTACATATGAAACTGAAGTGAACTTATCTTTTTACTCTTACTTTGACTAACTGATTTCTGTGTTTTTGGCAGGCAAAGTTTTTCATTAATGTCTTGGCTGAACCAGCCGAAGTGGTAAGATTTTCATAGCATAGATAGGCTAGCCCTGTGCCCCGTGGTGTGCCACTAAACCAATATGATCACCCCAAGCATCTTCAAAAGTGATTTGTTTATTCATGTTTCTAAATTCCAAGCTTTTGTGAATAACTTAATGCAAACAAACTCAAGCAAAAGAGTGATATAGAGATCCTGTAAAATATTTCGAGTAAAACCCTTCATGATCACATTCATCGCTGGAGCATTTATTTAATTATTTCCATGGAATAGTGATTATTCATGTTAGTGGATTTAACATGATTATAATATATGATAAAGTTTTATATCGTTGCTTGATCTATGTAGCCGACTCCAGTTAGTAGAATAAGATTTTGTTGTTGTTGTTGTTGTGATTATTTAGCCATATTATATACTTCTGGTATGATGACTATCCAGGGTATGTGTGATTGCTACTTGGTGTGTTATTGATGTGCATGACATTTGTATCTCAGTTATATCATTTCCTTTCTTCTTTTTCTCTATATTCCTTGTGCTATCTATTTTCGTCATTTTATTTTTATCCAACGGTTTGCAGGTTGCTGAACACTTGGTTCCAAACATTAGGTCTATCCCTGCCAATGGATCAATGAAGCCCACTTACATTCGTTTCCTCACTGGTTTGAAAGCATATTCCCAGATATTTTCAGTTAAGAAAAATCCTTATCAGAGATAATCAAGTAACCTCACATTATTTATTTTAATTGAGATCACGTACTTACATACAATATCACGCAGTGCAGTCATGCACTTATGCTCTATTTTCATAACATAACCTCACATTTCTATTTGGTCAATAACTCATTGCTTCCTTTTCTGTTATCATGTAGAGATTAGCATTCGGGGCAAGAAGGAATCGGTATATTCTTGAAGACTGAACAGCATAAAATTGGTCTCATGTGCCTTTTTGGTATTTTATTATTTATTTTTCTCTTGATCCACATCCCCCCCTCCCCCCTTCTCTCTTTCTTTTCTTTTCTTTCTTTCTTTTTCCCTCCTTCTGTACAAAATAAATAAGATGACAAGTTTATGGCTTTTTATTTTTTTTCCCCCTTTTGGGGTAAGCTGAAATCTACACATTTGAGGATCAGAGCTACATCTAGTCAACTGCTAACTAAAGATGAAATTCTGGTCGTTTACGATCTTGTGCAAACACATTTTGACGTGATTATTTACTGGCGTATCATGCTAGTTCTTTGGCTGATGAGTGGTTGAATGGTTGCCACTTTTTTTTTTTCTGATAAGTATACTCGCCCAGAGGTAAGGAAGAGTACATTGTCATAATCTAAGCATAACCATCATTGACTAATAACTTTTTATGCATGTCAATCATCAACTATACAAAGAACAAACATCTGTACTGTACTCCTTTTTTGTTAGGCTTCCTCCCCTTACGTAACTTTCCAATCAAATCAAATTAAAACTGCTAAAAAAAACTGGTAATTGGTCCATATTGAAATAGTCTCTGGATCAAACTGATTCTTGTTTTCTGAAAAGGGATAGAATTTCGGATTTAATTCTCATGATCAATTTTATGCAAATAAAATAATAATTATATAATTTTTTATTATTAAGATTAACTTTTTAGTTTTATTTATAATAGTTTTAATTTATCACATAATTTTTATTCATATATTATTTTCACTTAAATATTGTTTTTCATGTAAATGGGTGGTTTTTATTTATTATGTGAAGTCACTTTTAGTTCATAATATTTTAAATTTAAATTTTTTATTTTGAATTTTACACTATCATTTAATCATGAATTATCACATTAGTAAAAAAAATGATAATGATCAGAAACCAAATGAAGTTAATATCTCAAGGATACAATTAGCAAAAAGGAATAGACTCCGATGATTTGCTCCAATTGGAAGACTTGAAGTTATCATAATGATACTCGCGTTTAATTATGAAGGTTTTGTCTTATATTTGATTTATGTGAAAGTGTATGTTTAACAACCTCAGTTTTGAAATGGTTTCATATATGCTAAAGTGTATGTTTAACAACCTCAGAGTTTTGAAATTTAAATTTTTCCAAACCATGTTTTCAAGCTGGGTTGAGCCTAAGGGTACTAGGGTGCCAAAAAAATTATGATTTAGTCATAGGGTCAAATACGAAGTCATCTCTTCTAAAAATGCAAGACCTGATACCTAAACTAATGTAGAACAGATCTAATCGGGTTTGACTCGATTGAACTCGAATCAAACCAAACTAATCAATTTAATTTGTTCGCTTCGGCTTTTCAGGGTTCAACGAGTCTACATGAACTGCTTACACCTCTATGCATGATGCATTATGATTAGTAAAACACTTTATATATACTTGATTTGAAAATGATTGTAAATTGTCATTTGTACCCTTAAAAGATTAATACGTTGGCAAATTAATCCATAAAAGATGTGTTATTTGTTAATTGTACCCCTATGCTTAATTCTGTTATTGCTAAAGAACACTTTTAGAGTTAACAAACGACGTTTGATACATTAATTTGTTGATACGTTGATTTTTCATGGACTAATTTGCCAATATTTGTCAAACGTGCTCATATTGAAGTACCATAGGCTATTGAAACATTTTTTAGGCTTAGTTTATAGGATTTTAAGCTTGGTTTGCCTTAAAATTTCCAACATTATGCCAACACCAAACATGACATCTTATACACTTCAACAGATTAAAGAATTTGAAAACCAAGGTCTTTCTCACTGATGCATGGACCTTCGGACCCTTAAAACACAAATAACGAAACAAAGTCAATAATAATAAAAACACAACCAAACAAACAAAGATTAAAAAAGGAAGGGCAAAATAAAAAAATGCATACAACTCCATCCAAGAGAAACCATTTCCAAAGAGGATGGAAGTTTTGAACTTCCAAACCTTGGAATACTCCACAATCTCCTACTTTCCAAACACCATGTCTCTTTTGAAGGGTTCACATCCGCAACCTTATCAATCGAAGCAGCCATTACAGCTCTCGCAGCAATGAAATACAAAAATCAAAGAATGAGCTAGTTGACAAGAGAAAGGAGCAAAGATGGCATCGAATAGGGTGGAAAATGAAATCGAAATCCTATGTATGGATTCATCAAGCAGTACAAATTATTGTACCGGTTGACAAAAATTAAAACCGATTTCATTTCCAAGTAAGAAGTTAATTGTAACTTCACCCTCTAGATTGGAGGAAAAGAAAGAAGAAGCAATAATGTGGAGGAATTCGAACAGGTAAACGACGGTAACCTTAGTAGATGGAAGAAATTAATGACCACCAATTTTGATTTGATATATGCATAAGCATTATCTTTGGTAGAAGCAAGAAATTAGTAAAAGAAGGAGCTTTATTCTCGGTAGGAGTAAAACAATGAGTAAAGGAATAAAAAATTAATTATACTATTAGACCCGGTGGTAATATTGCTATCAGAGCATAGAAAAATTCAAATTTCAATAGAGTTAAACTAAAAAGAAAAGATTATTTTTCTTGTTACAAATCAGATAGTAGGTCCCCATCATTGTAACTTTCTAAAAATAGTAAGAATTCCAATAGAGCATTGAAGCTACCAAAAATTTGATGCCACTTGCCAATAGGTTCCCTGTTATGGTAGCAATTGTACCAAGAATAGATATAGATAGATAGATTATAAATTAATCTTTTACACGTCAAAATATTAATTTACTCTTTTGAAAAGGGAATTGATCTAGCCCAGTCTTTAATTGGAGCGATTGGTGCAATTATGGGATTGCAAAACTACAACACGTGGAAAATGACATCGCTTCACAGCAGGGAGAACTAGAAGATGAGCTCGGGACCAATGCTGCACTCTGTGAGGGCTACGCGCTCATCGAAGGAGCGGGGGTACTAGCATTATGCTCCTTCGATGGTCCTTACGGTGCCTCCTTTGACTGACATCGTCCCCACCAATGGCTGGTCCTCTATTTAGAGTTTAATTAATCTGTCGGTTCCTATAGTTTTATTGAATTTTTAATTGGGTTCCTACATTTTAAAATTTTTCAATTGAATCCTTATATTAAAAATTAATATTTAATTGGGTCTCTGACCCCATCATCCGTTATAAAAATATTAAAATCAAGAGAATATTCCTAAAATATTTTTTGATAATAATTTTATATTAAAAATAAAAAAAAAGTCCACTTCGCCTTTCTTCTTCTCCTTCCCCTCTGCCTCACCCGTCTGACTTGCCTTAGTCTCCAGGTTCTAGATCTGCCATTATTTTTCATATTAGAGCTTCCTTGTGTTACTTTTCAGAGCTTTTCTATTTTGGGGGGTTTGAGCATTTCTTAACACAAGATGTAATAATCATAGTTAGTTAGTTATAGTTAATTAACTCAGTCTAGTTCCAGTCAGTTATACACATATATAAACACTCATTGTAACCTTCTTTTTCAGTTTTCTGAAAATAAATGAAATATTGTCTTCTCCTTACAAGTATTAATATGGTATCAGAAGTTTTTCTCTCATCTTCTTGATATTACTTCCGCTACACCCTTTCGTCACTGACCTAGCATTCATCTCCTTCATCTTTCCTCTGCTTCTTCAATGGAAAATCCCAATTTTGATCCTTACTTTCTCCCACCTTCGAATCAGCCGAGTTTGGTGCTAGTCATGCAACAACTCACCGAAGAGAATTTTCATTCATGGAGTCACGCAATGCGCAAAGCCTTAAATGGCAAACGCAAGCTTGGGTTTGTCACTGGTACGATTCCTCGTCCTAATCCTGAGGAACAATTAGACCTTTTGAGGCATGGCAATACATCAATGACGTTGTCAGTTCTTGGATCTTCAACTCTGTTTCTAAAGAAATCGCAAGTTCTCTGCTTTATGCTGATTCTGCCGCCGAGCTTTGGAGCGACCTTCATGAGCGCTTCCAACATGGCAATGGCCCAGGAATTTTTGAGTTGAAGCATGAAGTATTCACCCTTCGTCAAGGCTCAATGACTGTCTCACAATACTTCACCAGAATCGAGATTCTCTGGGAAGAATTAAGTTACTATCGCCCTACCCTGAGTTGCAATTGCGAAGGTACTTGCCCACTTCAAGATTTTCTCCAATCTGAATTTGTTCACTGTTTCCTGATGGGTCTCGACGACTCTTACTCCCAAATCCGAGGACAAATATTGCTCATGGAACCACTTCCATCAATCTCAAAGGTCTTGGCTTTAATTACTCAAGAGGAAAAACAACGCATTGTTGGTTCTTCTTCCTCGAACCCTTCACAAGCACAAGTAGCTTTTCATGTTCAAAGACCTGCTGCAAAACCTAACTTTGATCCCAAACAAAAATTAGGTAAGAAGGATTGTTCTCTTTGTTCCCATTGTGGTATTCTTGGCCATACAAAGAAAAAATGCTTTCAGATTATTGGATTCCCTGCTGGCTATGGACGTGGGAAAGGGAAACAATCCATGAATCTTGTTGCTTCTGATAATGCACAAATGACTGAAAACTCCTCTCTATAATTAACTACTACACAAGTTCAGCAATTGGTTGCACTACTGAATTCCCAAGCAATGAATCCTATTACAAATGCAACAGATTCTGTGAATCCCACAGGTATGATTCTTTCCACGTCTTGTTCAAAACCTTTTAATCCTAATTCTTGGATTGTAGATAGTGGAGCCACATCACATGTCACATGTTCACTGTCTCTATTCTCAACATCAACTCCATTATCAAATTACTATGTGAATTTGCTCAATGGAACCAAAGTGTTTGTGCATTCCATTGGTACAGTAGTTTTAAATACTAATCTAACTCTGCATAATGTATTATACATACCCCAATTTCGAGTAAACTTAATGTCAGTTTCCTCTTTACTCAAACACTCAGTACACATGGTATTATTCTTACCATCTTGTTTCTTTATTCAGGCAACCAACCCATGGAAGGTGATTGGGAAGGGTGAAATGCAAGAAGACCTGTATGTCTTCAATTCAGATTCCCCTTCACTACCGATCACTAAAATCCCGTCTTTTACCGCTCTCTGTAATGTACAAACACCTAAGTCACACTTATGGCACTTTAGGTTAGGCCATATATCAAATAGAATTTTACACAAGATGTCGAATACTCTTGATTTGCCTAATTCTTTTTCTGATTCTCATTGTTCAATTTGTCCACTTGCTAAATTTCGTAGATTGTCTTTTGTTTGTAATAATAACATGTCAGATAACCCTTTTGATCTTGTACATTGTGATGTATGGGGACCATATCATTTACCCACCTATAATGAAAAGAGATATTTCTTGAGTATAGTTGATGACTGTACATGTTTTTCTTGGATATATTTGTTATCAAATAAATCTGAAGCTGCTGCTTGCTTAATACATTTTTTTACTTTGGTTGAAACCCAATTTCATGTCACCATCAAGCAAATAAGGTCAGACAATGCTAAAGAATTAGCAATCACAGACTTTCTACAAAAGAAAGGAGCGCTGCATCAATTTTCCTGTGTACATAGACCTCAACAAAATGCTATGGTTGAGAGGAAACACCAGCACCTTCTCAATGTAGTCCGAGCCCTATTCTTCCAATCACAAGTTCCTATCAATTTTTGGGGTGACTGCATACTTACTGTAGCCTTTCTAATCAACAGGACCCCCACACCCTTACCAAAATTCAAATCCCCTTATGAAATACTATATGGCAAAACACCAAATTATTCTGAACTTAGAATCTTTGGATGTTTGGCTTATGCTGTGACTCTTCCAGTTTCAAGATCAAAGTTCTGCCTTAGAGCTGACCCTGCCATTTTTGTTGGATATCCAGTGGGATACAAGGGTTACAGACTATACAACCTGAAAATAAGACAATTTTTTATCTCTAGAGATGTTGTATTTCATGAGAACATCATGTCATTCACATCTGTCCCAAATAAACATCATCCTCATGATCTATTCTCTGACATAGTTCTACCATCTCCTTTACCTCTACCCTCAACCACTACCATTAACTAACCAACCCCACTCAATCCTGGCACTCTTACTGACCAACCTAATCCTGAAACCCTTCTAATACAAGATGCAAATACTCAACTTACCAATTCTAAATCTGATCAACCCATAACAACCATTCATAACCCCCAACCAACTCTTAGGAGGTCTTTTAGAACCTCACGTACCCCTGCCTATCTCCAAGACTATGTCTGTCAAACCTCAACACCTGAACCTTACCCCATTTCAAAACACTTAAGCTATCACAAACTTTCTCCCTCATACTCCTAATTCATCATGCACCTCAACTCTATACCCGAACCTGTATACTATCATGAAGCTGTAAAACTCCCTAAATGGAGAACAACTATGAATGAGGAGCTTAAAGCCTTAGAAGAGAACAAAACATGGGAATTAGTCACTTTACCACCTGACAAACATACCATTGGATGTAAGTGGGTATGCAAAGCCAAATATTTAGCTGATGGAACTTTAGAAAGATACAAAGCTAGGTTGGTGGCAAAGGGCTACACACAACAAGCTGGGGTAGACTTCCATGACACTTTTTCTTCTGTTGTAAAACTCACAACAGTTAGAATTTTACTGTCTATAGCTGCTGTACAAAACTAGAGCTTATTGCAACTTGACATCAACAATGCATTCCTCAATGAAGAGTTATTTGAAAAAGTATATATGGATCTTCCCTTAGGACATCCTAGAGAGGGGGAGGGACTTGTATACAACCTAACCAAGTCACTTTATGGACTACGACAAGCATCTAGGCAATGGTTTCATAAATTCTCAACCACCCTTATCAGTCAAGGATTCACACAATCTAAAAATGATTATTCACTTTTTTCTATAGGTTCTGACAACTCTGCAGTTTTTCTATTGGTCTATGTTGATGATATCATAATTGCAAGTCTAAATCCTAGTGCAATTTCTCAAATCCAGCAGAAGCTACAATCCCTTTTCAAACTCAAGGTACTTGGAGATCTGAAATATTTTCTTAGACTAGAGCTAGCCCGATCCACCACTGGTATCTTCCTTTCACAGAGGAAATATACTTTGTCTCTGTTAGAGGGTACAAGATTCCTCAATTCAAAACCTACAACCTTACCTATGGATGCTAATTTGAAACTTAATGCCACAGATGGAGAACTCCTAGATGACCCAACTTTATATAGAAGACTCATTGGCAGGTTAATGTACCTCACTATTTCTAGACCAGATATTACTTTCTTAGTCACTAAGTTAGCACAATACATGTCCAAACCTAGAATTCCTCATCTTAATGCTCTTCATCACTTATTGAGATATCTAAAAAATGCCCCTGGTCAAGGCATTTTATTTCCATCCAAATCTAACTTTTCCTTGACTGCATATGTAGATGCTGATTGGGGTAACTGTTTGGACACCCGTAGAAGCACAACTGGATATTGTATCTTTTTGGGGGAAGCACTTGTGTCTTGGAAAAGTAAGAAACAACCTACTGTCTCTTGAAGTTCAGCAGAAGCTGAATACAGAGCCCTAGCTAATGCATCTAGTGAGCTGACTTGGATTGTTGAATTGCTCAAATTCTTTTCCATCACAGTTCCACCAGCAGTGGTCCTTTGTGACAACATGGCTGCCATACATTTATCTTCAAACCCAACATTCCATGAGAGATTGAAACATGTGGAAATCGATTGTCATTTTGTTAGAGAGAAAGTCAACTCGGGATTACTCAAGCTCATACACGTTCCGACACAACACCAACTAGTGGACTTACTTACCAAGCCAGTCAACTCAACTCAATTTCGCAATCTGATGAACAAGTTAAGCATATTTGATATTTTTGCTCCAACTTGAGGGGGAGTAACACAAGATGTAATAATTATAGTTAGTTAGTTATAGTTAATTAACTCAGTCTAGTCCCAGTCAATTATACACATATATAAATACTCATTGTAACCTTGTTTAGTTTTCTGAAAATAAATGAAATACTGTCTTCTCCTTACAAGTATTAATATTTCTTTTGGCCTTATTTCTCTGTTCATAGCTCACCCACACCATTACTTATCCCCTGAGTGCTTCAGCTCCTTATTTTTGCTCTTCTAGCAATGAGTTCTTAAGTTCCAAGGACATTCTTGATCGAAAAGAGTATTTTGGCATATCATGAGGCTTTCCTTCAATTTAAGCCACCTTATAGTCTTAAACATTAACTACAGATATTTGTAAAGCTAGTAATCTTGCTGCATATTTTCTCTCAATCATCACTTGGACCTTGGGTAATTGATTTTGGTGCTTCAGAATATCTTTGTGGTAATAAAATCTTCCTACCTCCCATTCTCTTTCAAATACTTTACCCTCTTTCATCCTTGTGGGATGCCGTTGCGCTCATGGAGGAGCACGAGGAACGAGTGGGAGAGTGGCATGGAGCTAATGGTGATGGTGATAGTAGTAGATAAATTGGGGGAAAGAGTAAGAGTAGTCCTAGAATATTTCTAGAATATGGGATTCTTATCAACAAGAACTCATAATAATATGTAGTTAAACCTTTTTATTTTCAAGGGAGTGGTTATAATCTGTAGTCCCTGTAATTTCATTAATGCAGAACGAGTTTTTTCTTTTTATTTTTAATATAAAATTATTATCATAGAATATTCTAGGAATATTCTATTAACTTTAACATTTTTGTAATGGGTAATGGGGTCAGGGATCCAATTAAACATTTATTTTTAGTATAGGGACTCAATTGAAAATTCAATAAAACTATAGGGACTGGCAGATTAATTAAACCTCCATTTATCGAGCTATTGTTTGTTGCCATGGACTTGAAGAGGGCGGAATATGATCTCGTTGCTAGGAGACTTGAATGACGTTTTCAGCCAAGTGCCCAATATGGTAGACAATTATACCAATTACATATTATAGATAGATGGATTATAAATTAATCTTTTACGCGTCAAAATGTTAATTTACTCTTTTAAAAAGGAGATTACTCTGATGTGGTCTTTAATTGGTGCAGTCGGTTCAGTTATGGGATTGCAAAACCATAACACAAAAAATAATGCCTCTTCACAGCAAGGAGAACCGGAAGATAAGTACGTGACCAATGCAACACTCTGTGAAAGTCTATGAAGCCGGGTGCTAGCTGTAGGGTGCAGCTGCAAATGTTGAATCCGAGAAAGTTGAAGCCGAAAAGAAAGAAAAAAGAGAGAGAGTTGTAGTTGTTGAAAACTGAAAAAAAGAAGGGACAATTTTTCAAATGCACAGTAAAGGGTGGTTGGTTTCGAGTGAGAATTCCTTTCTTTGTGGTGCCTAACTTTGTTGTGTTTACGCTGTGCACATTGCTTCTATAAATAGAAGCATTTGTTAAATTTCAGAAATATAATGAGAAGCAACAGAAGATATAAAAGCTGCATAATAAGAGAAATACACTGAATGTGTTATTCTCTGAGAGTGAGAGGAAAAATAGAAAGTGCGAATAAATCCCAAATAGTGTAAGAAGTGGGTAGATACACAAGGAATATTTTAGGTGTCATCTTTATTACTCCTTGATACTGCAAAATTGTAGTATTTGAATTGGAGGGTTCTCACCGGGAAATACTATATTTACCTCTTAGGTTGGAGAGTGTGGAAAGGATATTTTATAATTATCCTAAATATAGTGGAATAATTTTTAGAGTTTGTCTCGTGGTTTTTCCTTTGGTATTTGGGGTTTCCATGTTAAAAATTCGATGTGCAAATTTCTCGATCTGGTGTGAATAATATTGTTCACTTGAATAGTGACAAGCGGGTCCCACCGTGAATTATTGTTCATCCTAATATTTATTTTCACTGTATAGCGCTGATTGATAGACTTAATTCTATCAGATTTATTTTTGGTGTTCATTCCCATACATTGGCATCATTTTAATTACACCGTGAATCAGTTTCTGACCCCCAACAAGTGGTATCAGAGCTCCAAGTTGAGCTCAGGATTGTGCTGTGTAAATTAAATGGAGGAGAATATGGGAACTATAATCAAGCTAACAGTAGCAAATTACTCCATTTGGAAGCCAACAATGAAGGATATACTTTTCTATAAGAACTTGTATGATCCTGTAAAGAAGGGAGATGTAAGGCCGGAAGACGTGACAGTGGAGAATTGGAAAAAGATGCACCGAAAGACCATTAGATTAATTAGGCAGTGGGTGGATATTAGTGTATTCCACCATGTGGCCACAGAGACAAATGCTCATACTCTGTGGAAGAATTTACAAGATTTCTATGAGAAAAAGATTATACAAAATAAAGCTTTCACAATCAGAAAGCTGGTGAATCTCAAGTATAGAGATGAAAGGTCTGTTGCTGAGCACTTAAGTGACTTCCAAGATATGGTGAATCAATTAAGAACCATGAAAATAGTGCTAGATGATGAGTTACAAGCACTATTACTTTTGAGTTCTTTGTCGGAAAGCTGGGAAGCCTTAGTGGTGCTGCTAAGCAACTCTGCTTCAAGTGGGAAGTTGTCTTTGGTCCAAGTAAAAGACAGTATGTTCAACGAAGAAATTAGAAGGAAAAACTTGGTAAGAATAGATAATTCTCAGACCCTTGTCATAGAGAACAAGGGGAGAAACAAGAGCAGAGGCCAGTCCAGAAAATGTTATCATTGCAGCGAAGAAGAGCACACCAAAAAGAATTGTAAAGCTTGGAAGAATAGAGACAACAAAAATTGGAGAAGTCAGGACGTGACTAATGACGAGAATATTGCAACCCCTATGACAAATGGGGAAGTGGTGTTGCTCTCTTTTATAAATGGAGAGTGTCATATTACAGATTCATGTGTTAAGTGGATTGTTGACTCAGTAACTTCTTATTATGTCATTCCTAACAAGGAATTCTTTACTGTGTACAAAGTAAGAGACTTTAGCAAAGTAAGGATGGGAAATACTAGTAATTCTGACATTGTGGGAGTTGGTGATGTGTGCATTCAAACAAATATGGGATATACACTAACATTGAAGAACATGCAAAAAGTGCCAGATTTACGCCTGAATATAATCTCCGTGCATGCTCTGGATCTAACTAGATACCATAGTAACTTTGGTGATGGCGTATGGAAGCTTTCCAAAGGTTCGATGGTGGTTGCCAAAGGAATATTTTACAACACTTTGTACAAAACTCAAGTTAAGTAGATCAAAGGGTTAAATATAGTTGAAGGCGATGCTTCGCCAAATTTGTAGCGTGAAAAACTGGCTCATATGCGTGAAAAAGGATTGTAGATTTTGGCTAGGAAATCACTCATATCTTATGCGAAAGGTACAAAGTTAAATCCTTGTGATCATTATTTGTTTGGTAAGCATCATAAAGTATCTTTCAACAAAAGATTGAAGCTGAAAAAGAATATTCTAGATATGGTTTACTCTAATGTATGCGGTCCCATAAAGGTGAAGACTCTGGGTGGTAGGAAATATTTTGTGATGTTTATTGATGATGCTTCACGAAAAGTGTGGGTTTATTTCCTAAAGAGGAAGGACAAGATGTTTCAATACTTCAAGAGGTTTCATGCCATGGTGGAGAGAGAAGTTGGGAAACTTTGAAGTGTCTTCGCAATGATAATGAGGGAAAGTACACTTTCCATGAATTCAAGAACTATTGCCTTGAACATGGCATCAGGCATGAGAAGACAGTTCCTGGCACCCCACAACATAATGGTGTGGCCAAAAAAATCAATAGAACCATTATAGAAAGTTAGATGTATGTTAAGAATGGCTAAGTTGCTTGATCCATTCTAGGGTGAAGCTGTTCAAATAGCACACTACCTGATTAACAGATCTCCATCTGTTCCTTTGGGTTTTGACATTCCTAAGAAAGTATAGTTTGGACATGATGTTAATTACTCTTATTTGAAAGTGTTTGGATGCAAAGCTTTTGGTCACGTAAGTAAGGAGCAGAGATAGAAGCTTGATGATAGAGCTATAGAGATGAGGAATTTGCTACAAGCTATGGGATCCAGAAAAGAAGAGGACTGTTAGAAGCAAAGATTTAGTGTTCTACGAGTAAGAAACTATGTCAGATTCTACTATTCCAGAGAAAACTAGTGAATTTAGTGGTAAGATTCTTTTTACACTAGTTTTTCTTCCTAAAGAAAATGCCACAATAGGGGGGAGGTTCAAGACCATGGGGTTGATGATAAGCCAGCTATTAATGATGCTGGAAATGGAGAAAGTGTTGAGCAGGGGGAGCAAGCTTGTACACCATAACTTAGAAGATCTAATAGAATGCGATATCCATCTAGTAAGTACCCCATATCGGAGTATGTCCTTCTCACTGATGAGGGGGAGCCAGAAAGTTTTGAAGAAGCTCAGATTCATAAGGACAAAGTTTAGTGGACCAAAGCCTTGCAAAAGAACGATATTTATGAGTTAGTAAAACTCCTTGAAGGTAAGAAAGCCTTGAAGAATAAATGAGTATTCAGCTGAAGAAAGATGAAAACAAGCTAGTGAAGTATAAGTTTGGCTTGGTTGTAAAAGGCTTGGTCAAAAGCGAGGGATAGATTTTGACGAGATTTTCTCTCCAGTTGTCAAAATGAGTTCTATTCATGTTATACTCGGATTGATGACTAGCTTGGATTTAGAGCTTGAGCAATTAGATGTGAAGACAACATTTCTCCATGGTGATTTAGAGGAAGATATCTACATGGATCAACTAGAAAAATTTGAAGAGGCTAAAAAGGAAAACATGGTTTGCAGATTGAAGAAGAGTCTGTACGGCTTGAAGTAGGCTCCTAGATAGTGGTACAAGAAGTTTGACTCATTCTTGATGGGTCATGGATATACCAGGACAGATGCACATCACTGTGTATATGTCAAAATATTTCCAGGTGATGAGTTTATCATCCTTCTGCTGTATGTAGATGATATGCTGATAGTAGGACAAGATACGAAGATTATTGGTGACGTGAAAAAGGAGCTATCAAAGTCCTTTGATATGAAAGACCTAGGCCCTACAAAACAAATTATAGGTATGCAGATTTTGTGAGACCGGATAGCTAGAAAGCTTTGGTTGTCATAGAAAAGATATGTGGAGCAGGTTCTAGGTAGGTACGGTATGAAGAATGCTAAAGCAGTTAGTACAAGGTTGGCCAATCATTTCAAACCCAGCAAAAGGAGTTGTCCCACTACTGATGAAGAAAAGAAAGCTATGGCTGATATTCTTTACTTCTCTGCAATCGGGAGTTTGATGTATGTTATGATTTGTACTCGGGCAAATATCGCTCATGCAGTTGGAATTGTTAGTAGGTTTCTTTCCAATCCTGGTAGAGGCCACTGGGAAGCAGTAAAGTAGATCTTGAGATATCTGAAGGGTAGTTCAAGAATGTGCTTGAGTTTTAAAAGACCAAAACCAGTTTTGGAAGGTTATACAGATGTTGATATGGCAAATGATTTGGACAGTTGGAAATCTACTTTTGAATTCATGTTTACTTTTGCAAATGGAGCTGTGTCTTGGCAATCAAAATTGCAAAAGTTTGTTGCCTTGTCCACTATCGAGGCAGAATATGTTGCTATGACTGAAGCTGGGAAAGAAATACTTTGGTTAAAAAGATTCCTTGAACAATTAGGAATAAAGCAGAATAGGTTCGTTATCCATTGCGACAGTCAAAGTGCTTTGGATTTGAGCAAAAATGTGATGTATCACTTGCGGACAAAGCACATTGATGTTAGGTATCATGGCGTCAAGCAATAGAAGAAAAACAATTCAAGTTGGAAAAGATTCACACTGATGAAAACCCTGCTGATATGATGACAAAAGATGTTGTGCGAGATAAGCTTCAACTTTGTGTCAAGTTGATTAGCATGGATTCTAGATAATTGCTCCCAGATTATTTCCCTATCAGCTAGAGAGGGAGAATTGTGAGGTCCAGCTACAAATGTTGAAGCTGAAAAGAAAGTAAAAACAGAGAGAGTTGCAATTGTTGAAAATTGAAAAAGGAAGGGACAATTTTTCAAATGCACAGTCAATGGTGGTTGGTTTCGCGTGAGAATTCCTTTCTTTGCGGTGCCTAACTTTGCTATGTTTACACTGCGCATTGCTTCTACAAATAGAAACGTTTGTTTGATTTCAAAAATATAATGAGAAGCAACGGAAGATATAAGAGTTGCATAGTAGGAGAAATACACTGACTGTATTGTTCTTTGAGTGTATTATTCTCTGAGAGTGAGAAGAAAGATAGAGAGTGTGAGTAAATCCTAAAGAGTGTAGGATGTGGGTAAATACACGAGGAATATTTTGGATATCATCTATATTATTGCTTGGACTGCAAAATTGTAGTGTTTAAATAGGAGGATTCTCACTGAGAAGCACTATATTTACCTCTTGGGTTGGAGAGTGTGAAAAGAATATTTTGTAATTATCATCAATATAGTGAAATATTTTTTAGAGCCTATCCCGTGATTTTTCCTCTGGTATTTAGGGATTTCCATGTTAAAAATTAGGTGTGCAAATTTCTTGATCTAGTGTGAATAGTACAATCCATGTGAATAGTGACAAGGGAGTCCTATCATGAATAGTGACAAGGGGTCCCGCCATGAATAGTGATAAGCAAGTCCCACCATATATTACTATTCACCATGATATTTATTTTCACTACGCTGTGCTGATTGGTAGATTTAATTCTATTAGATTTATTTTTTGTGTTAATTCCCATATATTGGCATCATTTAATTACACTATAAATTAATCTCTAAGCCCAACACTAGCGTCATACTCCTTTGCTAGTTTTCATGGTGTCACCTTTGATTGACGTCACCACCACCCATGGTTGGTCCTTCATTTATTGCTTGTCAAGACTAGAAGGGGGAGGAACTTGATGTTGTTGCTAGGGGACTTGAATTAGGGGTGTATAAGGGACAGGTTGGGCCGGGTTGGACAAAAACCCAACCCGATCTGATTTTTAGACCGGGTCAATTTTTAAAACCCAAACTCGACTAAAGAATGACCCGACTATGTCTGGAGTCGTACGAGGTCAACCCGACATTTGAACAATATACAAAAATTTGGATATTGTACATAGTAAAATTATAAAATTTTACAAGTAAGAAATAAAAACTTTAGAGATATTTTACGATATAGGTTTCAAAATAAATCATATTAATGTAGAAATAACATCGAGTTATATAAAATATATTAATTGAACTTTAAAATCTTATAATTTTTGATAAATTATATATATATATATATATATATATATATATATATATATATATATATATATCTTAAGAGATTATTTGACTTCGGGTCGGGTCAAGCCAACCCGATGTATAAACTGAACCCATCCCAAAAAGTGTATCGAGTCAAATTCCAAGACCCGAATCCGTCCCAATGAGCTTCAGACCGGGCCGGGTTGGTGGGACATGACAGGTTATGAACACCCTTAACTTGAATGACGTTTTTAGCTAGATGTCGAATATCTTAATGGAGGATTCCAACGAGGTGGACTTGCCGAAGACGGTGAGGACGTTGGAGTTGTTATGGCGTGGGCATTGACGACGTTGGCAGGGTATAGTAAGGCATGTAGCCGCAAACACGTCAGGGGATTTGTTGGCTAAGATGGAGATTCCGGAACCTGTCCTAGTGTTGCACGGCACGAGATCGTGAACCTCGATATTGGAGGAAAAGGAAGATTGAAAGACGTGGCGGCTGAACATCAACTCTGACGGAGTAGTAAGATGAGGTTTTGAGATCTTCAATGTTGACATTGAAGGAACGGAGGTGGGAGACTAGAGTGTCTTTGAGAAGGGTGCCAATCATTAGCACCGACAATGATTTGATGGGGCTAGTGGTGGTGTCTACTGTCACGTGTGGTGAAGGTTGAAGGAGATTGGTGGAGGTGGAGTTGGAGGACAGGAAAGGGATGAGAAAGGGGTGGTGGAGGGGAGATTTACTATAATGGGAATTGTTGGTGGTGATGGATTGCACCAAATGCACCAAACACCATCTGAACCAGAGAAACCACCCTAAAAAAAGCTTAATTTGTATGCACTGACAAAAATTTTACACTATTATCCAATTATGTATTACTATTACTCAAAAAATCATTCAAATTAGATTATTTAGTTGTGTAACAAGAAGGGGGATAAGACTGTTACCTTATTACTTTGACTTTCCATAAATGCCCCCACATCATTCTCCCACGACCCACGTTCATGGTATTGGGGAGAGTGGGGGAATAACACTTCGGAAAGCTATGCCACCTGTCTCTGGTGGTTTAATTTGGGCTTACACGGATACTGAGTTCCCTTAGCCTAGCTTCCGCAATGGGCCTTTTGAGATGGTTCGCATGTTAGGCCTAAACCATTGTCCATAATAAATTGAATGACAGTATAAAAAAATTTTAAATCATCATCATCATCATTGTATCAAAATTAAACTCTGAAAAAAAAAATACAACTAAACGCAATATGTACTCAAAGCAAGAAACCATGGGAACCGAGGTGCGATGATAATGGCTCTTTCCTTTCTTAACTAAGTGTTGAGGATTTGATTCTCTTCTTGTGAGTAATTTTAAAATCTATAGTTAGCGTCTATCTTTTAAATGAGTCTAGAGTACGTGATAGAAGTAGTCACTCTATTCACTAGTAGAGTATTGAAGGCCGGAAATGACACCTATATAAATTGAAAAACCCCAGTAGGCGGGCTGGATACTCTGCATTCTAAAACCCTAAACCCTATTTGCGCCCCTTTGGTCCTCTGTCTTCTCTCTTTTGTGTGGGCAGACCCCTTCCCTTCCCGACCACCACAAATGGCCATGTTCGCCGCGCTCCGCCGTGCCTCCTCCGCCGCGCTTCCTCTGGCATTGCGCCGGTCCGCAGCGTCATCCTCGTCTTCCAGAGCCTTCCACAGCGCGCTCTCCGTTGGCGTCTTCCTCCGCAAAGAGACGCCCAATGTTGCGCCCTCTCTTCGCTTCGCCAACAGCTTCGCCACGAAGACCAGCGCCGACGATAACCTCATCCAAGTCCTCGATTCTGAGATCAAATGCGCCCACGACGATCACCAATCGCAGCACGTAATTTATCTTCACTTATTATTATTATTATTAGTTTTTGTACACGATTAAGTTCAACCCCTTTTACTATTATTTTTTCTGTGGTAGTGTGTAATCGTTGTAATTTTCTTCGAAGTTTGTATCTTTAGCTTAACCGTTGCGTTTTCCCCGTTAAAGCTTCGTGCCTTTTCTTTTTTCTTTTTTTCGCTTACCAGTAAGACTGTTTCTTACTTCACCTGTGTTCCTTGTAAGGTCTAGAAGTTTTGAAAGTAGTAGTTATTATTTTTCATCGATTTTTTAAGCTCCCCCTTTTGAAAGGTGATAGGTTATTGCATATAGTTTAAATGAAAGAAGTGGAATGGTGTAGATTTAAGATTTTGAACGGATTTTTCTGTTAACAGCTTATGATGATATGCCCATTTCCACAAAAATTGGGCTGGTTGAACTGCAGTCTGTATCTTTCTTATCTAGATTTGCCACTCATTTGTTTTTATTTTGCTTCACTCTTTGGGAAATCATACACCAACACCAACAAGTGAAGCCTTATTGGGGTATTCTACATGGATCAGACAACGCCACAATATTTTATCGTGTATCATATTAATATTTAAATAATTGATTTCTAGTTCTCTTTTGATAATTTCGCCTATTAGTTTTTCTAGGTATTCTTCTATGCCTAGGCATTGGGCTACCTTCCATTTGATCCACTCTCTTTACTAGAGCTCTCTGGGAAATCAGTGAGACAAAATTTTTCCAGGATTGCATAACTGCTGCCTTTGTGCATCTCAGCTTTCCAATGTTTGTTTGATCTTAACATTTTAAAATTAATAGTTTTTAGTGCCCTATTTTTATATATCTGATCTTATTTTTCTCACCAAGCCGAGCAGTCCAATTATTTTGTCCTCATACCCTGAGTGGTCTACTTTAGAGTACTGTGTCTTTAATTCTTTATATGCTCGTATATTTCAGTTTTTGTGTATTGTAGGTAATGAAATTCTGCCATTTTTCAGTCAGAATAGTTAATAGCATGCGATAGTGGTGCTATAGTGCCATCTCGTTGTGGTGGTTAGGTAGGATACTGGTGACTTCGCGTCTCATTTTGGGATGATAACCGCCGCGGCTGTTCACAGCCGGAATAGTAGTCATTGCAGGTTATTGTGTTTTTGGGGCTGAAAGCTTATTTTGCCCTTTTTCCCTAACCTAATAGGTTAACTATTCTTTTTGCATCATTTTTCCCCTTAAGGTCCATAATTTGTATGTGCTAACTGATTAGTCTGGTGTCAATGCTGCATTTTAAGATATATTTCTGAAATCGTTTAGTAAATATGCGTTTGGGAGTTGCTATAAAGATAATTGGTTGTTTCTATCAGATTGAGGTGCTTTTGGCATTGACTCTATCGTATAACTTTTCCAGGTTGAAATCCCAGATGATTTTCCCTTTGAGATTGAGGACAATCCTGGAGAAAGAACCATCCAACTTAAGAGACAATATCAGGATGAAACTATAAAAGTTCAGGTTGACATCCCTAATGTAGCACCTGAAGAAAATGAGGATGAGGATGATGGCGAGGAGAAGGGTAGTAATGAATCTAGCATTCCTTTAGTTGTGACTGTTTTCAAAGGAAATGGTGTGTGTCTGGAGTTTGGCGTGACTGCTTTCCCTGATGAGATTGCCATTGATAGCTTATCAATAAAGCATCCTGAAGAATCTGATGATCAGCTTGCATATGAGGGACCTGAGTTCACGTGAGCATTTAGCAATATATGGTGTCATCTAATGTTATCATATAATGTCCCTTTTCCCTTTCTGAATATTTCTTTTCCATTATTTTTACAGGGATCTGGATGAAAATCTGCAAAAGGCTTTTCACAAGTATCTTGAGATCCGGGGGATCAAGCCCAGCACAACCAACTTCTTGCAGGAATACATGTTTAGTAAAGACAACAAGGAATACCTGGTGTGGCTGAAGAACCTGAAGAACTTCATTGAGAAGTGATTTTAAAAGCAAATCAATTTTTACTTTTGAGGTTTATGAAATGGTGACAAAGCCATTGTTTTTGTGAACATCAGCATCCTCCTTCCTGTATCATGACATGATGAGAAGTATTGGGGTTGACTGATAATTTTAATAGACTTTATTAGTCACCATTGCTTAGGCAATCGTTATAGTTCAACTTCACCCTTCAATCAATAGTCTGTGGGTGGTTTTCCCATTCCTGCAATCCTTGGGATGTAATTTTTATGTGTTACACTGCTGTTTATAGTTTGGCCAGATACAGAAATAACTGCCAAAATTTCATTGATGATATTTCTGCTATTCTTTGACTCATACTAGAGAGTCGAGATTCATCTGTACTACGCTATTGTGCTTGGCAAGGATATCATCCTGGACCCGACAGGTAGAAGCCAAAATTTGTAGTTAGTGGGTATGATTCCCATCTAGAATGAACTCTTTAGGTTTATTAGTGAGACTCCCATGAAATTGGCGAAGCCTTATTATAATGTGTTGTGTTTGTTGTCACGTGAAAACTACATAATAAGATGATTCTCGATCAGATTATAGGCAAACCAACCCAAGTGCAGCTTGAGTATGACCCAAAACATAGTTTTTAGTTGCTGTTCTTTCTTCTTTTAAATTTGCTATATACCTACAAAAAGAATACAGTAATGTTTGTTTTATGTTGATATTTATCCTTACTAGTTAGACCAACGCTGATGGCATCTGTGCGTAGTCCTATCTTCAGAATGTGGGACCCTAGGTGACCGTCCCCAAAACCATTGGAGCTCCTCTCCCAGCTGGTACAAATCCCACAAAAGAGGGGCCAATGCCACTTTGTTTGGTAAAACCAATTAGCGAGGGACATGTGGGAACGTTGCAGCTTCTGATGCAAGCTGTTTTTAATTTTAAAATCATGTGCCACTATGCCCCCGTTTGGGAGATTTAAAAGGAGGGGAATAAAAAGGTTATTAATGGAAAGACATAGAAAAATAGAGAAAGGAATGGTCATACGATGTCCTCTCATTGTTTGGAAGTTTAATGGAGGAAGGGAATGGAGTTGCTTGGAGCTCGATCATCATAGGAATGACTTTGTGAAATTTGATCCTTGATGCTCTTTTCATTGTGATTTTTCAGATTTCTTTTGTATTTTCATTTTATTTATATTGTTTATATTATTCACTCCATTCAACAAGTCTAAATAGTTTATAAATTAGGGAAGTGGTGTTGATTGAGTTAATCTGTGTGGAAACGATACTCTACTTACTCTTTCATTATTTGTACGACCCGATACAGTTGTTGGAATTGCATCAAGTTTTTGTACTTTTGTGTAAGAGTTGTAATATTAATCAATAAAATGGAATGATACCTATTTTTTTTTCCAATGTTATCCTTTTTGGACTGTAAGTGTGCGCTTTTTTATTTTTGTAAAAGAAGCTTCAGGCAAAATGGTAAATATACCTAGGTTTGAGGAAAATTATTTATCAAACATTTTCAGGCAGCACTAGGGGTCACTTGCTTTGCAATATCAAAGACAGGGAGAGGTCATGTCTTCCATAGGTAGCCATCCCATTGCCTCCAACAAAGAACTATGCAACATACATTTTATTTAAGTTTCCTTGTCTTTTCATTCCATCCTCTTAATTTTTATGCTCTCAAACATATCCTAAAGTTGAGAAAAAAAAATTAATCCTTTCTATAGGAGGAGGAGTCTCAAATTTAACCTACTTTTTTTTATAACCTACATTTTTTTTTTTGACTCGGATTAGTAGTGCTAATGTCAAATGTGACAAGCAGTGAGGTTAAAAATGGCATTCGAAGTGGAACTCTCATTAGAGATTCTTTTAGATAACCTCTGGTGATCCTTTCTTCTTCGTAGTTTGTGCAATGGCTCCTGGAAGAAAGGACTAGAGTTGCTGCCAACTCACTTAGCTCCCATCTGAAGTGAGTTGCATCCCACTTAGTTGAGACTAATCCCATTTTGTACCCAACAAATATGAGGTAGACACATGATAGTTGCAACTAATAGTGGTTTTTTGCCGCTATAGTTTAAATCACGCAGGGATCAAAGTTGGGACAAAAATTAGACCGTTCCATGAGTGAAATAGGTTTGAATGCTAACCCACTTCTCGATGGTAAATAATTGAGTCAGGGAATCCAAAATGAGACTCCTATCGGAGATGCTCTTAGACTTTACATATTAAAAATATAACGAATTTATTTTTGACGTACTTTATAATTTTATACTATTATACAATCAAATTCTTTTATTCAAAATATACAAGAGAGTCAATCATATTCATTAATATGATAATATAGGATTGGATGGTAATTTACAACTCTTCTACAATATTAATACATATTTGCACCATCAAAATTAAGTTCAAATATAAAAGAAAGAAATAGTATAATTATGATAAAATTATCATTATCACATGTAAAATTAATTAAATTTAAAATAAAATATGATTTGGCAAAAAATTCTCAAGGTTTAATTGTAAAGTATCACCAAAAAATTAAGAGTTTAATAATAGTGCACTTATCATTTCATTTAATCAAATCTTTCTATTTGTATGGTCTTTCACATAATGAATGAGAGACTTCGTCATATTTACTTATATGAATAGTATTATAATTTTTTTTTTTATTTTGTACATTGTAGATCTATCAAAATTGAATCCAAAAATTTAAATAGCAATCCATATTTGTTATTCCATAAATAATGCGGGTCCATATTTTTCGCACCAAAAAATATCTGACTGCAATTTTTTTGAGAAAAAAAAAAAACACTTCTTATCTTTTTAACAAAAGACATGTTCGATCACAAACCAAACTAGGAAGCACGCAGCAGTTGCAGATATTAATTTGACAGAAGCACAATGACAGGAATCTCCGTTGCCAAACAGTGACTTGGGTATGAACAATTTCTTCCCATGTTTTCTATTCATTGATTACTCCGAAATTCCAGTTAAAGAGTCATGTAGTGATCCAACTTTTACGCCTAGCCCTTTGGCCCGTGGCACAATAACACACAACTACATTCATATATACCTGCTTCAATAATTTAGCGGCTATACTTCCCTGAAAAATTGGTATGTAAAGATCACATCTTTCCTCACAGAAAAAAATTTTGAAAAAAAATTCCAAAGCAATTTGGCTCAAGAAGGGTGTGTGTATATTTGATGTAAAATCTGTTCAAGCTCTTCATTTTTTTCTTTTGGTTTCAAAGTTTGATAATTTTTTATTCTTATTCTATCTCTTTAGATTAGTGTTTGTTCTACATTTTGCTTTGGGTCATATGCAGGAAACATGGACAAAGAAAATGCACACGGGCCTCTACATTTTGATCTGAATACTGGTGCAAAGATACCATCAGTAGGCCTTGGAACATGGAAAGCTTCTCCAGGTGTAGTGGGTGATGCTGTAGTTGCTGCAGTCAAGGTAGCATTCTTTGCATTTTTGTGTCTTTGTTTCTTGGTTTGTGTTGAGAATTGAGATTGAGTCATAACAAGAAGATAAGGTTGATAATTTTTGCGTTGATTGAACTTTTCACAATGATGTGTGCAGGCTGGCTACAGGCATATAGATTGTGCTCGGGTATATGATAATGAAAGAGAGGTACATGTAGTATCCTAATCCTCCTATAACCAATATGATAAATGTATAAAGAATTTTGTCTGTTAATATTCTGAGTGGGAAAGAATATCCTGTTTTGTTTGCTTTGGCTTACTTGATGCAAAGAAGTTCATGTTTGGTGCAGGTTGGGGAGGCACTGAAAACACTGTTTTCTTCTGGGGTAATAAACCGTAGCGATTTGTTCATCACATCAAAGATATGGTATGCCTTTGCACTAATTATTGTCCTCAATTGACCTCAGTAATAGCATGTTTGGCTTTCTGATTGAAACTTAAAAGCCATGATTTGTGCAAAGTGGCAAGAGAGTAGAGAGTTGCTTTTGCCAAAACCATGGTTTTGAGGTTTGCAAATGGAAAACCAATAACACTTGTTTTGAATCAAGCTTTTGATGCATTTGAATGGACTTATTATGGATTTCATTTATTTATTTGTTTTCGATGGAACTATAAGTCTATATTCATGAAAGTAAGAACAGTAAACCAAAAATCTCATTTGGGTATGGTACATTTCTAGCAAGCTGAAAAAAAAAATTGATCAGAGTATCAGACAAAGAAAGGTGTGTGTCCAACGCATGTCGTACAAGTGTCTCTGAGTGTCAATGTCCAACATATATTGGACGATACCAAGTTGGTGTGTCAATGCTTTCTAGAGAGTAACGAATTGCCCCTGGTTGCCTTGCAATACAGGACCAGTGACTGTGCACCTGAAGATGTATCAAAGGCATTGACTAGGACTCTAGAGGATCTGCAGCTTGAGTACATTGATCTATATCTTGTATGGTTCTTGATTTTAAACATATCTCTGCAATGATGCTGAAACTGAAGATGATATCATGAAACAGGTTGATTTTGGTGTTAAATTATTTTGTCACAGATGCATTGGCCTTTTAGGACAAAGGCAGGTTCACGAGGCTGGGACCCTGAGGTCATGGCTCCCCTGTGCCTTCCAGAGACATGGAATGCAATGGAAGGTTTATATGCCTCAGATCAGGCACGTGCGATCGGGGTGAGCAACTTTTCGACTAAGAAGCTGCAAGACTTGCTCAGATATGCTAAGATTCCACCAGCAGTTAACCAAGTTGAATGCCACCCCGTGTGGCAGCAACCTTCTCTTCACAATTTGTGCAAGTCTACTGGTGTTCATCTCACAGTACTACTACTCTGACTGATCTATATGATGTTTTCTGGTCCTGTATTTTCCCCGTGTTTATGTGTTTTAAGGGGTCTGTTGCCTGTGTTTTGTTAACTACAAATACAACGCTTCCTTATTACAGGCATATTCTCCTTTAGGCTCTCCTGGGTCATGGGTAAAGGGGGAAATCTTGAAGGAGTCAGTGTTGATTGAAATTGCTAAAACACTTCGCAAGTCTCCGGCACAAGTGGCGCTACGTTGGGGACTCCAAAGTGGTCATAGTGTTCTTCCCAAGAGTGTTAACGAGTCTAGGATCAAGGAGAACCTTAGCTTATTTGATTGGAGCATCCCTCCAGAGCTCTTCTCAAAATTCTCACAGATTCACCAGGTTTGAATGCCTTTGAAAAATTTACAGATTCATCATTCTTGGACACAATTGTATTTAACATTTTTTTCCCCCGATTTATTTCATTCCTTTTGTTGTCTGATGCAGCAAAGGTTACTTCGAGGAGACTTTGCAGTCCATGAAACTCTAAGTCCTTACAAAAGTCTTGAAGAAGTGTGGGATGGAGAAATATGAAATGCAAATTATTTGTCCTATCCTATAGAAGAAGCACATGATGTAGTTTGACATTGACTTCTAATTGCCTAATGCAAATTGACGGAATTTCTTTCTTCTAGCAATATTTATCTAGTCCAAGACAATCACCCTTCACCATAGGGGTTTCATATGAGTCTCCGCATATGAATAGAAGAAAAATTAATTCATTTATTTTCTTATAAGACCTCGAGTAATCTTTTTCCATTTTATCAATGATTTTTGGTTATATTGGAAGAAAACCTAGAAGAAAACAACTGCTCAACAAACCTGCAATTGACTATAAAAGCATATTAAAGGTAAGAAGACAGTGACACAGAAGGAGACAATATTTTATGCATAGATCTGGCGAGCACTGCTTAGTGGATTTCTTTTTGCTTCAAACACATATCAACCTTTCTTTTGTGGTACTCGGTGGATTCGGTACCAATCATTTTATTAAGGTCAGAGCACAGTCCTGCGACTCTACTAGTACTTACAGGGGATTTATGAGAATACCTACCAAATGAGTTCTTAAAATAACAACGGGGATCAAACTCCCATCCTTATAGAATACGAGTCCACTCCTTACCATCTGTGTCAATTCTCATTGGCCACATATCAACCTTTTTTCCTGTGAATACCTGATTTTGTCCGATCTTTTAACAATAAAACCCAAAAATTTGCACTTAATTTACCTTTTTTTATTTTATTATAGTTTCATTAATTGTTTCCTTTTAAGAAAATAGAAAAAAGATTTGCCGATTGTTTTTGCATTTCCAAATAAAAAAACCTATTTCATTTATTTTGGTCCGGTTTTATTAACTTGATACCCAATTTAGTTTTAGTCCATTTGTGTTTTCAGCCCATTACCTCATTTTGCTTTTATTGTTTAACCCCAGTAAAAAAAAAATTAATTAAAATTAAAAAAGGGCCCAAACTGTCTCGACCTAATCCATGTTTGTCCGGAAAAAATAATAAAATAAATAAAATAAAGATTGAAAAGGAAACAAAGGAGTTCACGGACTCCTGCCTTCTCATTTTGACCGAGATGCGCATGTGAGGCAATAGTAACTTTGGAATGAGAGAAAACATGAAAAATCAAACAGACAATGATCGTGTCCTTGCAAAATGTTGAAGTTTCTTTCGGTAAAGTGGGGAGAATCCGAAAAACACGGGATATACATATGGAGGAGGACACCAGTTTCAGGGCAGGAAGGAGAAAATTGCTAAATAGAGGGGAATGAATCAAAAAAATTAAAAACATAGAGTAACATCAGCAAAACACATCAATCAGAAAAATTTCAAGCACATAAGAAAGATTCAGGAAGAGAGCTAGCAATTTCGGTCCAGTAATACAATCCAGCAATATCAGAAAAGCAAAAAAGGAAGAGCACCAACAATAGGTGTATATATATTTTTTTCTTTATCAAAATAATATAAAAAAAACGAAAGGAGGCCGCGGCCTCCCCCTCTCCACCAAGCACTGCCGCGGCCTCCCCTTTCCTTCCCCATCATCACCTTTCTATCTTCAACATTGAAGCCACCATTGTCATGCTCAACCCTAATCTACACAACCACCCATACACAAGCTACCTGAAAATTGCAAAAATACAGATTCAATTCCAAAGCAAAAGAGAAAACAAAACAAAACCAAAAGAGAGCAGAAGAAACCGTTGCAAGCCGCCGGCCACCGCGCACAGGTGGTGGCATCTTCTCTTTCTCCGGCGACCTAATCACCTCCAGCCATCTCCGATCTCCTCCTTCGCAACCTCCACCCAAGCCACCGCAACCACCGCCAACATCACTCCCCCACAACCGTAATCAGCCACCGACTGCGCCTCCGTCCATGGTGGATCGATCTTCCAAAGCATCGCGCCTCCGATCTCCCTCACGGAATCGCAACCCACCGCCGTCTCCATGAGCCATCCTCCTTTCTACAAGCAAATCCATCATCACCACCGCAAACACTTCCTTCCTCAGCCACAAGAATCCCCGATCTGGTTGCCGCCGGCACTCTCCGCCGTGAATCGGCCCTCTCTCCCTCGTCCCTCGCGTGATCTTCCTTCCCCTTGTGCGGTCAACCACGATCTACCCTCACCGCCATGCTCTCCCTCTCGGTACCTCCACAGCCTCCATACCCCTTTTCCTTCTTGAACCGCACTCCCACTCTCAACCTCTCCCCATCATCCTTTCAAACCGCCATCTTCCTCTCCAACCACCTCACGTTGCCATCATACTCCCCTTCACAACCCAAACACCAGATCCACCATGCGCCGCCTACAACATCGCCACGGCCTGTAACACCCCGATTTTTCTATCTGAGGAAAATGACCAAAATGCCCCTGAGGTCATTTCCTGACCCGAATTCGAGGGTAACCAACTCGGTCGTCCTCGAAGGGTCAACTCAATGTTTGAAGGGGATTGAATGGCCTTTGAATGCTTCCAGAAGCGAAAATCTCGTTTTCCGCAGTTTCGGGTCAAAATGACCAAAATACCCCTATAGCGTTTTACGCGGGTAAAGGTGCCGTTTGAGCCCGAAACTTTCCCCAGAGGTTTAAAAACACGTTTTCATGTGTCTAGAGGTCTCTGTTCAAGTCCCGGTGGTCCCGGGCAGTTTTAGTGTAAAATTACGATTTTGCTCCTAGAATAGTGTTTTTGAGCTTAATGACGTAATTAAGCAAACCTAAGCAATATTAGGCTCTAAACGAAGATTAATTAATTTCCATAATTAATCTAGAGTCAAAATAATTTATTAAAGTTAATTAGAACCTAAAATTGCTTAGATTAAACTTAAATCCCTTTTTAGAACTCAAGATTCCTAGTCTTGGAATCTTAAATAGTGTTTTCTCTCTCCAATTCCTTAAATCAAAGAAGTGTGTCTAGAGTTGTTTAGACTCTAAATTGAGGATCTAACTCACTAATGGTGCAAGACCACTCCTTAATTATGTCTAGACCACCCTAATTATCCATTTTTCCTTACCTAAACACTTTCTTACAAATTCCTAATCTTAAGCATAATCAAAGATACACCTAAACACAACTCTAAACCACAATTAAAATGCAAACTAATCCTCCCCCAAATCTGATGCACATGGCCGAAACTCTCACCCCCTTTGGCCACATGTTTAATTGTTTTCTCACTCAAAGAACCATGCTTGAGGCCATACCTTGAACCATACCTCACCATACTTTGAGCCATACCTCACCATGCCTCAAGACCACATTATCTCACTTCATGGAACTCATGGATGCCTTCCAATTCTGCACACATGGCCGAAGCTCCCCTCCTCCATGAGCACCCTTCATTTGTTTCATTTCTCTATAAATAGAATGCCTTGATGAGCTTGCACCACTTTTAGATCATTTGCTAAGTTTAGGAACACTCAAAGCTTTTTCTTTTTCTCTCAAAGCTCTTGTGTTCTTCAAATTCTTGGAGCTCTCCATCTTCTTCATCTTCTTCTTCCATCTTCAAGATCATCACACCAAGTAGGGATTTCCTTTCATGTATTCCTTTCTTTAAAGTTCTTGTTCTAGCTTTATGTTCATAGTTTCTCTTGATTCTTTTTAGAACTTCTTTTCCTTCCCTTGTTCTTTCTCATTTTCGGCCATGGGCCTTGAAGTTCAAAGAAATGAGAGCTTGATGATGAGAGTTTCATGATGATGTTCATCACTTGAAACAAACTCTAAAGCTTGATCTTTGTTCTTGAGCAAAAATGTTTCTAGTTCTTCCTTTCTTGAACTCTTGAGAACTTTAGTTTTGATGGTGATTTAAAATGGTTCTAAGGACTTAATGATGAGGTCTCATGATGTTGGTGTTAATATATCATCAAGATCATGGACTCTAGAGTTTCAAAATGTTCTTTTGTTTTCCTTGAAATTTCGGCCATTTCCTTTTCTTTTACATGCAAAATGTTTTGATTTTCTAAAAATGTTATGTTGAGTTCTAAGGACTCTAGGCTTTACTTTATCTTGGTTTGATAAGTTTGGGTTGAGGTTTAAGTTCCTTTAAAGTCTTGTTAAGAGCTCTAGAAAGATAAAATGAACTTGCATAATTTATTTTATGCTTGCATTTATATTTACATTCTTGCTATGCACCTTTACTTTCAAGCTATCACCTAAGAACATAAAGATTAAAATGGAACTTGCATCATCACTCAATTTAATTCTCAAAGCCTTTCTATTTCAGCCTTAAAGTCGATTGTTGTTGGGCCGAGAGCACTAAAATAAAGAATTGAACTTGCATTATCACCTAATTAATTTCTCGAATGCCTATCTATTTCGGCCTTAAAGTCGATTGTTGTTGGGCCAAGAGCACTAAAATAAAGAATTGGACCTTGCATATTTACTTTTAAGCTTGCACGTTTAAGTTTATGCCTCGCATATTTACTTTCAAACTTGCACGTTTAAGTTTATGCTTTGCATATTTAATTTAAGTCATCACTTTATTTTGTAAGCAAGATTAAAAATGAAAAGCATGAGCACGTTTATTTTATGTCGTAACTTAAGAACCTAGAGCTCAAAGACTTGCCCATTTCATTCCAAGTTAAAGTTTAATGTGAAATGCATTCTTTGAATGCATGTTTTCGGCCAAGTAGTGATGATGGACTTGCAATGAGTTTTCATCTAGCTACAAGGACTAATAGTCTATGTTATAAGTTTTTCTTAAAAGCTTTACAATCTTTACAAGGTTATGTTATCATGAGATATGACTTTATTCCCTCTTAGAAGATGAAATATATTTTGGTCACTGACCTAAGGCTTCTCTTAGCCTCTTGATGAATTAAAATGATTTGCAAAGAGTCTTAGAAATTCTAAATTGATTTCAAGAGAAACTAGTTAACTTATGTACCTAGAAATGTCAATTTAAATCCTTTACTGAAGCTAAATGTTTTCGGTTCTGATATGATGAGTGTGATGCTGTATGATGATGTTTTGATGTGTTAGAATGTGTGAAAATATCATATGATGATGTAGAAATGATTCTATGCATAATAGGTAAGAAACTAGCTAACTAGAAATACCGTAAAGCTAGAATTTAACATACTTTTGACCCATTTGTTTATGGAACTTATCCAAACTGTTTTAATGGGAGCATAATCATATTAGGATTGTTTAGACATGAAAAACTTGGTAACATTTGGATTAGAATCGAATTCTAGCACCTATAGGGAAACTAGTAACTAGAAAACCGTAAAAGTGCAAGTTTAGAACATTTAGTTTTCTGGATTCTGTCCAGCAACATTACAACATGATAAATGTGAATTATAATTAGTTCTTAAGTATGGGAATGTCTCATAATTGATTTAGATTTAATTTATAGCGCCTTAGGCGAAGACGGAACCGAGAAAGAGTCTAAAACGTAAGTTCTAGAACCCGTAACCACAAGTTAGAAATTTTTCCCTATGCCTTTCGAATTTGAGAATGAATATGATAATTAGGAATGATGATTAATTATGAGCCCTTAGGTGCATAACTTATGAGCGACGGATGTTAGAGAACTATATCTCAAGATTTAGACCCGTAAGGGTCAAAGCATAAGCTACCGTAAGGGTAAACGTTTGAATGTTCTATGCTGATGCATGTGGTATATAAATGATGATGATGTTATTCATATGAGGAATTCATGAGGTTGTATGTTTATGAGAGTATATAGTGTTGATATGTTGATGCTCACGCCATGATGCGTTATGCAAAATTATGATATTATGATGCTTATGATGCACACGATGATTATGATGCCTTATGTTGGTATTGAATGGCTATGCATGCTCTATATGTTTGGTGGCATAGAGCAAGTTTGATGGAAATCCGGTGTACGCCGTTACGCTGCCGAATTTCCCATCAAACTTGAGTACTTGAGAAAAAGCTTGTGAAAACTCCTGGGTGACACCGGTTCGGCCGAGCACCCCTAGGATAGGTTTTGGGTGACACCGCTTCGGCCGAGCACCCCCAGAACAGATGTGACATAGTACTGAGACGCATTTCTCCCGCTACGGTGGGGAGGAAACAAATCCGTGAGGGTATTGACATTGAGCTTGCCAAAACGGACAATTCGCTGTGTATTAGATACCAATAGAGCATTTCAAAGAAGGAAATGATCCTAAGATAGGTGATCCAAGAAAGTTATGTATACCCTCTCTATTAGCCCATGTTAAATCTAGTGACGACTAGTTAGGATTGAGCTCATTCCTAGGAGATAGGTGAGACGTAATTTGGTGACCAGATTATCGCCGGGCCGGTGAATCGGTTGGACTTTTGGTGGATATGTTAAGAGGGTGGTCTTCAAGAAAAAGAACTTAAGAGCTTTATTTATAAGAAAGATATCACATGAAAATTACTATGCCTCTTTATGCCACATATATGATTCTTGTTTCCTTATGATGTGCCCAAGTATTACGACTTTCGTGTTAATGTGTATATGGTATTGTCATACATTCATCAAATATCTGTTGCATTCATGTCATTAAGACACATACTAAAAGACACCCACTTCAGATAAGTAGATTTGAAAAGCCTAAAACCAATCCTTATGCATGTACACCTTTTTCATAATTAAAACCGAGGTGGTTGAGGATGACGACGATGACACTTGTGTTAGAGTCGGGAATTCCTACTGAGAATCTTGAATAAGTTTCTCATCCCTTCCTCTTCTTCCGTGTCATCTCTAGACGAGGATTACAACGAGGTTCGTGACTTCTGTTAAGGCTCGTACTTAAGGATCACACTAGAAGACGGGGCGGAGGGTCGCTGCGGGAGCATAGATAGCTTAGCTTGTTGGGTTGACACTTATCCAACCTCATAGGTGGATAAGGATGACTTCACATAGATGGGGGTGTTTTGATGTAAATGATGGTACAATGATGTTAGTAGTCTATATATCTATGAAGATGTGATGATATTATGATTGATATGTATAATACTATGTTTCATGATTATCAATGGTGTGGTTACTTTTTCTTGCACGTTATGATTATGACAAACGTTAGGTTAGTGCGCGGCTCGCATTTTGCTATCAAGTTTCAAAAAGAAAAATTTATTCGTATTTTCCGCTAAGTATTTTAATGAAAGGTTGTAAGGAATGAGACTAAAAGAGTAATAGACTAATGGTTAACCTAAATATGTTCTAGAGTATTGGGTTAAAAATTAGGATGTTACACGGCCTCCTTGTGTCAACAGGCGCTGCTCCCTGCTTCCTCTGCTCCCCTTCCCCGTCGCGATACGCCCTTCGCCCGCACTGCTTGCCTTCGCTAGTCCCGGCCGTGTCCCCTCTCTCCTCCGCGTTCTCTCTTTTGCAATCTCTCTTTCTCAGTTTTTCAGGGATGGAATATGGTGTTGTGTGTGAGTGTGTGAGAGAAAGAGGGAGGTTTCGAAAAGGTGAGTGTGTGCATGTGAGAGAAAGTCCCGTGAGTGTGTGTGTTTTGTGTGGTGAGAGAGAAAGAGAGAAAGATTGGTCCTTTTTTTTCGCTGAGTTGGGTTTGATGTTGTTTTTTTTTAAGGGTTAGGAGTTCTCTAAAAAAAAAAAAGTGATCGTGGGCTTAGTGCTGTTTTTGTGTGCGTTTGTTTTTTTTTTTTTTTGGTTTACTCTTTGTTAGGAGATGTTGGATTTGTTTCTTTTCAGGTTTGTTTTTAGGCTATGGGGCTTGATGTTTAGATTTTTGTTTTTTTCTTCTTTTGTTTATTTTTTTTATGGGCTGATTATTGTCTTAGGCCAAGCTTTGTTTTTCTTTTAAAAAATGATTATTTTGTTTAGTCTTTCTTTACTTACTATTTAGTTTTTTTATTTTATTTATTATTACTATTATCATTATTATTATTATTATTATTATTATTTTTTGATGTGTTTTTTTAGTTTCAGTTTTTTTAACAATAATGATAAAATGTTTGCTTCATTAAAATAAAAGGAAAAGAAAAGTTTTTTTTCAATGAATTCGATATTAGTCTTCTTTTTTTTTTGTTTCAATAAAAATCCACGTGACAACTTGTGATATTGATGTATAGCACGCTATCCTCAAGTTTCACAAGAATGTAAGGGTTTATCGTATAGTTTATACTATCTTAAATCCTGTGCAAGAATGGTTTTTGGTTCCTTAAAATTATTTTCTTAAATAAAATCAATTCAATATGGAATCTTTTTTTTATAGAACTACGTGACTTTGAATTCCCTATTGCACCAGGGGATACGTAAGAGCAGACGATTTCGATCCCTATCAAGTCAAAATTAACTTTTCATAATTCATTTTATTTGTCAATTTTTAATACTTTTTACTTGTAGTTTTTTTTATGCAATTTTTATGCTTTGTTATATTTACAAATATTTTCTTTTTTTTAAAAAAAAAATATTTTATTTAATATTCATTTATGTGGGGAATTCTAGATAAAGATGTTAATTTAGCTGTGACGGCTTATTAACTCCATATTTCGGGCATTTGAGTTGTGACGGCTTAATGACCTGAAAATTTCTCTAAATTTTTTTTTTCTTTTATATTTGTTTCTTTTTTATAAAAATATAAAAAATAAATTCCTTTTTATCTTATTTGCAAATATTTATAATTTATATTTTCGTTTTCAATTTAAATTTATTCATTTATCAATTAAAATTTTTATTTCAAATAATGAGGTTAATTTAGTAGTAGCAACTGTTAAACGATGTTGGGATATCTGAGTTGTGACAACTTGATGTTCTAAATATCTCTCGTAAAGTTTTTTTTATATTTTCTCTTACAAAAATACCAAAAATAAATCTTCGCTTTTTTTTAGATTCTATTTGCAAATATTTATTATTTAGAAGAATTCTTTTTAAATTATACGCTTATTGTCAAGTGCTTAGTTTCAAATAAAAAAGGTTAATTTAGTCGTGACGGCTTGTTAACTCATTTTTAGGACACCTGAACTATGACAGTTTGGTGCTCTAAAAATTCTTTTCTTTCTTTAAAAAAAAAATAAATTCCTTTTAATTCTCTTGTAATATATATTTAAAAGGGGTTATTATTTAATTCTTGATTAATTAGAGTGACTGCTCTAAAGAGTAGAGAGTCTTGTGGGATTAAACTCCTACCCTTCCCTATGCATAACCGACTCCCGAATTCAAATCTGGTTTCAAAGACCATTTTCAAAATAAATGAGTTTTTCCATGTTTTCTCAAATTTAAATAAACTTGGTGGCAACTCCATTATTTTCAAAATAAGAATTTCTTTTTTCGCCGTCCCCGTTGCCATCTCGGTTGTTGCGACACTTTCACCGGCAGATTCTCATGTGGCGAAGGTTATGTTTGTGAACATGTGGTCACTTATAATATTTTAATGGAAAATAATAATGAATGGACATTTTGCCCTAACTTTTTCTTCCAGCACCCCATTATGCCCTTCCCTGAACCCTGTCCTTCCCCCATCCTCTACCCCCTCCTATTTTGAGTAAAGCAATGGAGTGCACCTGACCATCCTCTGCCCCCTCCTGCAAACACGGAAATTACTTTTGAGTTTTGAGGGATGTTGCTCAAATGTCATTCCTAACTTTTGAGGTTGTTGCTATGAATTATCCAAACAAGGAAATTTCATCAACAACACAGTTTCTTCTTCTTCTTGGGGTAGCGAGTTGATCCGAGTCAAGCTGACCATAGTTGAGTCGAATAGGAAGCAGACAGAGAAAGAGAAAATTTTGTGACAAGTTATTGAGTATTACCGCTAGTTACCACCAGTTCCTTGCCAGTGCCAAGCGCAGAGGTCCACCCCTTCTCCTTTATTTTTTGGTGTAAAGTTTCTTTTTTGTTGGGCTTATTTTTTTTCCCATTGGACGCTTGAGCAGAGACGTAGGGGTAGAGGGTTTTAAAAGAGGTAGGCCCAACATGCGCCGTTAATGGATAAAGGAAGAAACTAACGGTTAGGGGCTAACATAGGAGGGCGCGTCCAGGAGGAAGAGGGTAGTGGTTAGCATAGTGTTGGTACAGTGTTATTGGTTTCGTCATTAGCTGTTGATGAATGGTTAGGGCATAATCTTGTGGAAGCCGCTTTGACTTTGTGGCTGCAGTTGGGGACCACAGCGGTGGCCACAGTCTCACCGTCAACGACATTGCCCATAGTTTGCTATGCGGTGGAGCAAATGTAGAAGCTTCTTGCGAGAATGTTGGAAGTTCATGTGGTTGTCATTGTGCAGGTGTGCTCATCGTCATGATGCAGTGAAAGTCCTTATCACCGAGGGGGAGAGAGAGAGGGGGGGAGGGGAAAGGGAAAAATGAGAAATCAATTATGAAATTATTTTTATAAATATTAAAACAGAAATATACATATCTTAATTTCTATTGATTTTGACTGTTAGATTCAACATTCAATGGCTAAGATTCAGTGACCATGTGGTTATAAACTCACACATCCCCGACTAAGAACTCACCTTCTTCCACCATACAATCTCAATATATTGTTTGAATGAAACTTTTGTCCGTCCCAAGGACTACAAACTAGACCTCATCAGCATTCTCATATATCTGAAGGGTGGCCATCGCCCTTTTGAATTTTAATTTTTTAAAACTTTTATATATATAGGAGATGTACCAAGTGAGAATGGTTTTATTTTTTTTACGTGAAAAGTGAGAATAATATTTTTCAGCCTTTTGATATATTTACACTTTGAGATTAGATAACAAATTAAAAAGCTCATGGTGATATATAGGAGATTTATCAAGGGATATGTCAAGTGAGAATGCAATTTTCTTAATCTTGAAAATAAATTATAATGCTCATTTGATTCTGGTATCCAACCGACCATGTGTTGATTAATCAAGTCTTAATTTTGATTCCTTAATTCTAATGCTAATGGCTAAGGAGTATGTTATGCAGGCAAGTACCCTGATCTGAGCGGAGTCAGTGACACATGCATTGTCCTCAATTTCTTGTTCGATTTCTCCGTTCTTTGGTCTATTCCTGGTCCAATTCTATTATGATAATATATGATAGTACAATTAAGTCAAAAAAATGTGTTCATTTTCAAATATTGACTTGGTAATTGGATAGTGCCTCTATGGTGAGAACTTTGAACTGACACCATTTGCTTCCTGGGTCCTCTCTTCATGACTATTAGTATACAAGGTAGACTATGCAGAATAATAACTGGTGTATGGTTTATTCAAGAACAATATACTGCTACTGATGACCTGTGTCAAGATATTGCATTGCAGTTTCACAGTCTCGAGTAACAGTACTCTTTCAAAGAGCAACAAAGTACATAGTCAAATAATATCATTCATACAAATATTTTCTTTCATCTGAACATGCTCGGGGTAAAGAAAAGGAAAAAAAAAAATCTGGTAGTGGTAACTGGTAATCGAGATTATACAGTGCCAGCATCACAACAGCTTCTGTACATAAAATAGAGCAGGAAAAAAGCTGCTGGTTTGATGAGGTGAACAACAATCGTCCATACGTAGTAGCTTCAACTATCTCTAGCTGCATAACTGTGCTTTTATTGGCAGTCCCTTGTGAGTATAAGTGACCCCTCGATCGCCATCTACCACCTGCCCACTCCCTCTCAATACCCTGCAACATATTGTATAATTTGTTACACCATTATTAACCGTATATAGAAAAAAAAATAATAATAATGAAGTTACGAGGCATGATCTTGGAACAGCAAAGCATTTGAAAAACTTCAGGTTGAATCATACTGATTTCTCCTTTACAAAATTTAGAAAACTACACTTGACACCTCTTTATTTACAAAATTGTTTTAGCGGATCTCTAAGGTTCATTAATTTAAGTGACAAAAAAGATAATAATTGACATGTATATAATTATAAACGATAACATTTTAATATTTTATTAGTATTTAACATATATCCACTAACTAAAATACCTTTCTTTAATCACAAGTTATAAGTTTCTTGCTCACATGATAGAAAAAGACATTTTAGTCCATCCATATCTCAAAGTCAGAATATTCCAGGTCACATATTTCTTTTGCCACTTAAATTAATAAAGCAGAAATTGTGAGGGAAGCCAGTGTAATTTTAACAGATCTTAGGAATCTATGGGGACAATTTTATAAATAGATGAATGTCGAGTATAATTACATTAAACTAAACCTAAGACGTCAGTGTAATTCATTGAAAAAGTATATGTTTATGGTAATGCAAGCATGATGAGAAGGTAAAAACAACATAAAGCATCATAAGATAGACACAAGGTGCTGTATTTTCTTTTAATAAAACAAAAACCAAGAAACATTGCAGGATTGCATACCATCTACTAGTTAACAACCCCTCAACTCCTACTGGACCTCGGGCATGAATTCGGCTGGTGCTTATTCCAACCTGATAAACAATTGATAAAACCAAGAGCATATGAGAAAATAAAAATAACTCTGGCTATTACAATATGGTTAGCAGGAGATAAACTACCTCTGCACCAAGGCCAAAGCGTGCTCCATCACAAAACCTTGTACTTGCATTGTGGAATACAGCAGCACTATTTGTACATCAGTCAAAAATGCATATTTCACCGTCAGCAACATAAAGTCAAGGACAAGATTCATTCACGGAGTAGTTATGAGTTGAAATTCACCGAAACATTAATTCTGTTTAGTGCTAAAGGAGTGAATTATGTCCAGAGGAAAGATGAAGAGTGTCCTCAATTTTTATCTTTTTGTTTTCTCCTTGTTTTCATTTTCATATGATGAGAAATAATTATTATATTATTACAATTTGATATTTAGGTTTTTACTTTATTTGGGAAACATGCTAAACAAGCCACAACATGTTAAGAACATTATCAACAAGAAAGTGAGATGAAAAACTGTCTCTGTTCACTTTATGAAAAGAAGAAATAAAGAGTTCCATTCTCAAAAAGTGAGTCTCTTTCACCTCGCCTTCGGAGAAAATTTTGAAGAATTATCAGTCACGAAGTTTGCTTCATTGAAATCCAACTACACATAGCTACTTGACTATTGGATGCAATATCTTCTGAATCTTCTTTTATCTTTACATTACCATTAGAACCTATTTGGTTTGAGTTTTCAGTTTTCTAGTTTTTCAGAATTTGTAAAGGATAAACTGAAAATTTTGAAAACTATAAATTTTAATTTTCAGAATTTTCAATTTTTCCTTCACAAATTCTGAAAAACTAAAAAACTGAAAATTAGAAATTCAAACCAAATAAATCCTAAAATTTTTATCAGAATATATCACTGGAATTTGAGAAAAGCATCAAATAAGAAAAATTGATTTTTCGGACAAATGTAATACCCAATCGTAATGATAATGTATCAAACTATGGAAGGGGAAGAGTTTTGTGATTCAGACATGCTATGGAAGCCATCTGAACTAAAACACCATAACATCATGCTACATTAGTATCTGTTGCCATTTAGCATTTAAGGATGAAACAAGGATGCTGCAATATATATATATATATATATATGTATGTATGTATAGATGATCTAGACTTACCTGTCAACTTGACGTAAGAAAACTTCAGCAACTTCACTGTCTTCTGTGACAATGCATTCAGTATGAGAACTGCAGAAACAGTAAAGAAAGTAATATTAGAATAATCGTGTTGATGATTTAGAGAACCAATTATGCAAAGGAAACTGGCATGCCTTCCATGTTGATGTATGTGGTCAATGGCAGCAGATACATCTTCCACAATTTCAACTGTGCAAGCCGGTGAGCTATACTCCTTGTGGAAAGAACTTGTTTCAGCAATATTTAATAAGGCACTGGCTCTTGGTCCACCATATAGTTGAACACCTGCCAATAGATAAATATTAGTTTACAGCAGCCAGGTTATACCTATATATACATGTTTTCCAGTTTAACAGGAGGGTCTAGACCACACATCCAAGCAATCAATAAGAAAGAAAAATACTAGATTTGAACATATGACACTAAAATAGGAATGAAGGATAATAAAAAGGGTATTGATAAAACTCCAATTTTAATGCATATTTTGTTCACTATAAATCCATTTGCAACTAAGGTCAAACCTTCATGTTTGAGTTCAGCAACAAGTTCATCAAGTGCACCATTTCTTGACAGATCCTTGTGTAAAAGAAGGGTTTCCTAAGAACATCAATACACAATACTTTAATGAGCACAGTAGATAGATTCAATTTACATCATGCATGGTCAATGAGGAAACCCCAAAAGTATAGATGGATGTAGACGAAAGCATATTAGTCGGAAAATTCAAAGGGACGTAAAGTTGTACTGTAATTACCATTGCATTGCAAGCTGCAGGATAATCAGTCTTTGCATCCCTAACAATCTGCTTTGCCATATCAATATTAGCTGATTTGTCAACATATACATGACAAATTCCATCTGCATGCCAAAAATAACAACTTAATATTTTAATAGAATCCTAGTATGTTTTTGGAACCAAACATAAGAAACTTTATGTATACATTACCAGCATGACCAAGAACTGGAATCTTTGTTGATTCCTTGATTTGAGAAACAAGCTTATTACTGCCTCTGGGGACCACAAGATCTATCACGTCATCAAGCTGTGGCAGGGTAAAATTAGTTGAAAAATCATCTGAGACAAATAACTGTTAGGAATTTTACTTGTATCCACCTTGAGGAGATCTGGAATTTCTTCTCTTGAAGTCACAAGTCCAATGAGTTTGTGTCCAACTGTATCTGGAATAACTGAAGTAATAACCTGCAGTAATGAAGAAATCTTTAAGATGAAACATATTTCAAATAAAAATCAGACAATTCTGATTCAGATTAATCAGATAAAACATCAGTCTCAACTAAGATAAATACACATACCTTGTGTAAGGCCGCATTTGATCGTTTGGCTTCCTTTCCTCCCTTAAGCAATAAACCATTCCCACTTCGAATTGCCAATGCAGCTATCTGTTAATCCATTTCAACAAAAATATTGAAGATCAATATTTATTTAGTTCACAACCAAACAAATTCTCACAATTCATATGATCAGAAAATTTGACTTAGAATATTAGATCTGTAACTAATAATCATGCTCATATATATTCAACACTTGCAGCAGTTATTGAAGATTCAGGATGCATAAAAAGGCGTAGGTATCTTATCCTAACCTGAACAAGGGCATCGGGTCGAGACTCAAATATAACTAGGATGACACCCAAAGGGCATGATATTTGCTCCAGGATGAGTTTATCTGCTAGCTGGATACAAATAGCAGTAGTCAGAACTGTCAAAAAGAGTGTTGAATAGAAGAATGCAAGTTTTAATGGCATTAATCTTTTGTTAAAGTAGTGACAATATATTTTTTTCTGGATCAAGATCATTGAATATATGTCACAAAAATCAATACAGAATTTGTAATTGAATAATAGTGTTTCAAAGAAGCATTTTCACGTGTTACTTATCAACTGATGAGTGATGAAATAATTATATATGGGGTTTTGACCTCAGTTCTCTTTAAAATCTGACCAATGGGTTCTTCCATGTCTGCGAGCATGCGAACAGACTTTGCAAGACCAGAGATCTGAAAATAAAAAAGTCATAGGTCAGACAAAAGCATCTTCTCAAACAGAAAACTTCACTAAACATTCTTGGTGAAGTAACAAGTTGGTGTTATTTGGACAGTGACATAAAAAACAAAAATAGCTGGTAAAGTTGTCTTCCAGTATTTCACTTTAGTGAGTAGTCAACTAAGTTCTTGCCTTCTCAGGCTTCAGGGCTAAACGTGAAATCAGTGATTTCTCATATCCAGCCACCTCGGCATCAGCAACATCAGCTCCATTCTCATCAATTATCATGCTTTGATTATTCTCTAATGCATCAGCCACTGCCAGCAATATTTTCCTCCTTTCTTCAGAATTTAAAGCCTGAAACCAAAATCACCAATATAGTACAAAGGTCATTATGTTGGCAAAAATAAGAAAGAAACTAGTAGAAGGTAGATCTCAACTTGAAGAAGTAACTTGAAAGTAAACTATGCCTTTCACACACAGTAAACATGTAACTGTACGTACTTGAAGTCGCCTTGAACAATCACGTGCTGAAATTGCCATTTCACGCGCACTTACTTCCTTTATGTTGGTCCACAAATGTGCATCTTTATGGAAGACAGTACCAATTTTTTCTCCTTGGAGCACTCTTATGATATTGTCTGTAGCATAGCCACTTCAAAGGTGGTTGAAATACAATTAAAGTCAGTAAAATTGTGAAAAATCCACTTGTATATACTCATGTTGCTGCATAACAAACGTGATGTTGGTGGAACATCTACATGGGAATGTATAAAGGCCAGCTGATACCCATACCCATAACCAGCTTTAAATTATGTTTTTAGAAAAATGCAGAAAATGTAGACACCCTTTATGCAGTTTGACAGGTAGGAAATGATAAAAGATGCTTTACAAGCCAGTTCATTAGAGAATCTAATTTTATGATTGGAATGACTCTTCCAATAGAAATAGTCAAATGAAAAAAAATGACAAATCATAACAATCACTCTATTGTATGTTGGATTCTAAGGTGAAACCAAAAGTAGTCATGTTCAGTGTAAAGTGTAAACATTTTTCAATATCAGAAAAATCACATCAATAAAAATGGAAGGTACCTAGTAATAATCACTGGGGTTCCAGCATAAGCAGCACAAACAGCAGCATTAACTTTGGCAGTCATACCCCCTCTGCCCAATCTGGACTTGTCTCCAAAAGTAATTTCCTTTTGATGCTTTTCTTTTACATATGTATCAATTAGCTTTGAATTTGGGTCAGACGGAGGGCCACTATAAAGGCCCTCAACATCACTCAATAAAACAAGCAGGTCAGCTTTCAGTTCTAGAGCCAATAGACCAGCCAAACTGTCATTGTCCCAGAAGATACCAGAGGAATCCTGCAGACGGTGCTTGCAATTAAATGTAATTATCCGTCATAAAACCAAGATAATCAAACTTATATTCTTTTTTTCAAAGGTAACATTTTACAAATGCAAATTAGGAACAAGCATCAATCAAAAGCATAATTCAGAGTAAATAATTTGGACTAATTCAAATGAAATGTTGCAACTGCATTAGGAAAATCAGGATACCTCATATGGTGCCTTCCTGGTGCTAACAGCATCATTTTCATTGAAAATGGGGATGACCCTTAAACCTAATAGCGAGTGAACAGTGTCTGAAAGCTGTTTTCTGAAAGCTGTATCCCTAAAGAAGCCATCATTCACAAGAAGTTGGGATGAAGTCACATCAAGCTGCACCAAGCAAATCACATATCAGCATCAGTAAGAGGGAAACAATATGATATTAATTAAGCACCTGTTAATGTATTAAGGCCTAACACATATATACTGATTGGGGACATATTAAAAGGTAATTTTGTGCATACCTGGCTAAACATGGTATCATAGAGAGCCATGAGACTACTCTGCCCAACAGCTGCACATGCTTTGCCATCAAGTTCACCTTGTGGCTGTTGAAGATCGGCAAAGCTGCATGACAAGCAAACCCTTTATTTAAGGCTCATGATTTTCTTACTATCTCTTAAAAATCAACATCATATTATTAGAAACATGAAATTCCTTCAATCCTTCTGAGGTCTAATCTTCACTAAACAACTGGGCGAAAAAAAAACACACAACAAAGGTGCAATGCATGCTTGGATTGTGATATGAGAAACTTGAATTACTTATTGAAAAACTTGTTTTATCTTTAGTTTAATATTGCATGAAAAAATCATTTTTTCAGAACATCACCTACTGGATAAGCTGTTACCAATTTCTACAAATTGATGTAATGAAAGAATGAACAAGTTATTCATTGAAAACTTGATGTATGTCATGGAAAAATGTACAGTTACTATATAGCAGAAGAGAAACTGCAAACACCTGCTATTAGCCAATCTGCGATATCTTAGTCTCTGACGGCCAAGACCAACTGCGCCTGAAGTCACTAGTATTACCTCATATCCCCCAGTATTTAGCTCTTTAAGCTGCAGAAAAGAAAACTTTCAGTCACAACAAAACTCACATGACCAATGAAGAATGCCAAAGACATGCAAATTTGAAAGTTTAGTATAAGAGCAAACCAAGGCAAGGATTTATAACTGCCTGACCTTATTCACCATTTGCTTATAATTTGTAAAGTTCTTATATATTTAAATCAAAAACTTTTGAAAAAATATATATATACTTTTAGGCATTTTACTGGATTCAGATCTGGTTTGGTTTTTATAAGGTATTCAATGTTACTGGAGTTCTGAACTAAGCAATGTAATGCTATTGTGGTCTTGCAGTGCAAAATGGTATCTCTAACAGATATACCTGCTCACAGAGAGCTCCAAGTCTTCCCAATGCTAGTCTTCCATCACTTCGAGTAACCACAGCAGTTCCAACCTTCAAGCATAAGGAAATAAATAAAAGGGTTAATCACAGAACATGGAAAAATTAAAATAAATAATAGAAATATCACCGATGAAACGCTAACAGATCATGAAAAATAAACTATCCTCAAAAAAATTTAAACAATCCATGTGAAAAGGGGACATGAAGCAAATCAAAAGACAGTGCAAATCAGAAACTGATTTGAGCTAAAATGAACATCTAATGCTGCACCGTTTCATCAGTGCAGTTTCCTCTAGACAGATCTCATTTCCCTAATCCATCATTCATGATTACGTTACAAGTACATTGCCAGAAGTAAAATTGCAATCAATACATGGCAAAACCAAAGAAATGTAAAAATGTAAACTAATAATAATAATGAAAAATATTCTCATCAAACCCATAATATGCAAGGTCTCATCGATCCCCATAGCTTTCAACTAGAAAAACGCAGCACAACAACATTGCTGTTCCCAGAAGTTAAGAATGTTTGGTTCCAAGGATTGCTTTCCTTATTTTCTTTTAATCAAAGCAAGTTAATTTCATAACACAAGAACAAAAAAGCAAAAAGAAATTAAAAGGAACATCCTCAATCAGAAAAAAAAAAAGATCACAGAATTCCCGTTCGTCGATGTGATTGTGATAAAAGCAGGAGAAAGACCTTGACGACAACACGCCTAACACTCTTGACAAAAGCTCGAGAAGGATCCATGGAGTCCATGCAAAGTGATCAGTGAGTGTGAGTGCCTGCGTAATGCGTATGCGTCCACACACTAATTATATGCGACGATCGAAGAGGAGCAGGTGAAATGCATTGACATAGCGAAAAGCATATATTCGCATAGGTTAAGGTCTATGTTGTTAATGTTACGATCAAATCGGTAGGGAAAAAAAAAATTGTTTATACTTATTGTATATGAGATATTATGTGAATTCATCCTTTATTCACATCATTAAATAAGATATAGATCTTATTTATATAGAATCTATATCTCATCTAATAATTAATATGGCATGAGTTGACAAAATGTTCTAGAAATAATAAACACAAATAACACAATTCAAACTATATTATTTGGTTGGTGGAAGGAGCTGTTCCAAGAGACGCGGCGAGCATGCCACGTAGTGGGTAGAGGGCTTTTTTTCAGTATTGCAGGTGGGTCCCATCGAAAAGGCTAAAATCCAATCACGGATTCTCCTTGAAGTCGACACTGAAACCCGTGATGCTCGCTCACTCACTAACTGACACTTGGCTACTCCCAGGTTTCTGGCTTTCTGCTCCCCACTACCCCAAAGGATATTTTTTTAAAAATTATTTTTGTATATTTATTTATTGTTGTTGAAAAACCTATTAATTATCTTCTTTGTTCTACTTCTACATGTTAAGTACTAGTATTAAATGTTATAAAATAGAAAGCATTAGTATTAAATTATGAATTTAATTTTTATGCATAAAAAATTTAAATTTTTTTTACATTTTTATCTAATCAAATCACTCAATTTGAATGGCTTTACAAGTAGTGGTGTGAGATTTAATCACTTTACTAATATGGAAATAAATGATTAAATCACAATGTAAAAAAGTTTTATTGGTGCATTGAAATTAAACTCTTAAATTACTGAAAATATATTTTAAAAAAATTAATATGAATATACAATCAATATAAAATAATTTTACACTGACATCCATCCAATGTGTTGCCATCAACAAAGCTGTTTGATTCAACTACAAACTAAAAAGTCTTGCAAATAGGAGCATATTAAACTCTTAAAAAAATAGTTTAATTTTGATACACTAACAGTGTAAAAGCCACTTTTACATTATTATCTAATCAAAATATTTTATTTACATAATTTTTTAAATAGTGAGTAAAAAAATCTATCATAATTTATATATCAATATATGACTAGATAAATATGTCAATAAATTTATACTTTCGATTAATGAACAGAACTAAAAATCAACTAGTCTATAGTTAACTCAATTAATTCAAAATTTATTTTTTTCTTAATTTCAAATTTTGTGAATGAAAATAAATAATATTAAAAAGTGTTCTGCTTACGTAATAAGCTAACTCGTTTTAGATGAAGCAAATTCAGTTTAAATTTTTTTATGATGTAATATTGCAAAAATATTTTTTTAAAAAAATTATAAGATATTGTTAAAATTTGGTTGATTTGCATGAGTAATGTTATTTAACTGTGGAAGTACAAGAATTAATTGATTTTTGTGAATCTGATTTTCATTTGACAGCGAGATAATAAAAAATGTGAAAAATAATAATTTTTTTAAAATACAGTTACTTCTCTAATATTTAAACTTATATGCTTTGATCTAAAAGATAGATAAAAAAGTTTCTTTACAAAAAAGTTGCTTCTCTTTCTTTAAAATTTATATTTTTGTCTCAAGAGATAGAATTTGCTCAGCCAACCTTCTCTATTATTTAAATCCATATCTTTGCCGATCTCGAGATAGAATTTGCTCACCCAACCAACTAGTTATTATTAGTTTGTTAAAAAACTTTGTACGTGTCTTACAAAATCATCAATATTATCTTTCGTCCTTCAATTAAAAAAATTAATTATCTTTATTTCTTATATCCATGTCTTGTCCCTACTCTATGGACCACAATAACACTACATGTCTACATAACACGTCTTTGTCCCATTCATTGTTAATAGCTTATTAGTTTAGGTTGAGTGAAATCGTACGTGTTGCACTATAACAAAGCTCTGTTGTCTGTTAGTTAACAGAAGTCCTTTACCAGAATTTTTTTAATAATATGCATGTGGTGATCTGTGTCTCATAACAATGAATGCTTGCTTATTGGTGAAGTTGAGCTTGAAAATTACTTGAGATAATGATTTGCCTCAATTTAAGGGGATACTTTGAGCTCAACCTATTTTTGTGGATGTATCAAAAAATTGAAGTCATGTCATAATGATGGATAGACAAAAGACTGTCCTTGATTTACATCTTGTAAGGTGGTATTATGTGGAAAATAAGATGGGTTCAATCGTACTTTCATTAATCGTGCAATATGTTAAAGTGTAAAACCATATATTCATGTGTTTATATGTTTCTATCTAATAGTTTAAACTTTTAAAAAAAATTATTTATAACATGGTATTAAAACATATTATCCACATTTCAAACCCCAAGATAGTATCTAGTAAATGTTTCAGGATAAAAAATATAGAGATTCAGGACAATCATTGTTGGAGATGAAAACAAAGACACAAAAAGTCCAAAATTATCTCCATCTCGAAATAATTTTTTTGTCAATTTCTATTTCTCCCAAAAGGAGGGACATTAGAAACATGTCTTTAGGATATAAATTTAAAATATTTTTTCAAAAAAATCCCTTTAAACATTTTATATTTAATCTTTATCCTTCTCAATTTTTAATTTTTCATCAAATTATAACATAACATTCTTCATTTTAATTATCATCAATTATTATGTCATGTACATTACTACCAAACATAGTTTTTTGTCTCTGTCTCAAGCATCGTCTCCACCTCTACTGCCTCACTATCTTCGTCTTTTCTGTCCCGCGACATGAACCAAACACAGTCCAAGAGACTCTTGCGTGAGAGGTGTGTTATTAGAATATAAAACTGTTTATGTGCCTATACCCAATAACTTAAGCTTTCACAGGAACTGATTCAACCTTCTCCTTTTTGTTTTAATAAACAGACCAAATTATGGGCTAAGCTAGGTCGTAAAGGATTAATTAGGGGATGGGGCATTTCTTTCAATAATATATCATTGATTAATAATCAAAAGTAATATCTTATCTAAAATAGGAAAACTGATTTAGCAAAACTTGATAAAAAAAAGCTAAATTTAAAATTAGAATTAATAAATACTTCACAACTTTAAATTAGACACTTAACAAAACGAATGATCTTGCATCACATATACATAGAAACATGATGCATGACATTTTCAATGAATGGCCTAACCCAACCTTTGTTTCTTGTATAGCTTAACCGGTGATGGATTGGATTGGGCTGGGCTGGGCTTTGCGTGGTTGTGCTTTATGTTGTACATAAAACCACATGGACTCTTCACGACGAAAAACAAGAAAAAAAATGACTCTTGGTGGAGGAGATTGACTGAGTGAGAAAAGTGGTAGGAGGCGCTGCATTGTGATGTTACACCTGGGTTCTTTGACCAACAAAAAAATAAAAATAAAAAACTGGGCTCAATTCTCATCCTTCCCATGGCCGACTGAAAAGAGAGGGCTCATGATATATCAAATTTCATTTTCTATTTTCAATTTGTTTTGTATTCAGGATTCCGAGAAGGGGCTAAGAATAAAAATTAAATTTTGTAATTTTCAGTGTATATTTCACAAAGTTCAAATAAAAGAAACTGAAAATAGTAAATAAAATCAAAACTGTTTTCTAAAACCAAAATTTCAATTAAGTTCCCGTGCTGCAACGTTGCAAATAATAGATGCAAAATAAGAGAGACAAAACATTGCAGAGAAAGAAAAACTCCATGTCGAACGTTTTTGAAGCCTTTTGCTTCACAAACAAAATAAAACACGAGTTTTGTAAATAATATTAATAATAATAACTTTAGTCGGAGTAATATATATTCTTCACATAAATGCCAAAAAGTGGTGCTACATAAATTAAAAGATTTTATCCAAAAAAACAATATGAAAAGATAGCCAATTCAAAAAATATATAAAAAGATAGCAAAAGTGCCTACGGCGATGTGTTTGAATTCCTAGCGGAAAATTAGCGAAAATCAAGGGACTGAAAATGCATGAAAATAAGTCATTGTACTTTCTTCATATTAAAAAAACATTCTAGGTGCAAAATAGAAGGGGCAAAAAAATTAAAAGAGAAAAATCCATGATGAGTGCAGAAGCTAGTATTCCATTATTTTCCCCGCTTCAGTTCTGAATTCAGTATAAAAATGATGAAATGCTAAAAAAAAAAAAAAACTCAATTGCAATATTTACGAAGTCCTCAATTTGCTTGTTTAGGCCGCAAAAGCACATACACTAACCTTAACGATGAGGCGTTTCACATTCTTCAGGAAAGCTCGAGAAGGATCCGTGGCACAAAAATCCTCTTCGTCTGATGATGGCGAGTTCAAGTGAGTGGGCCCGTTCGAGAGAGGCAACTCTGGTGGGTTGCTGAGAAATATGCTGAGGCCATTTTTCAAAGGCTGCTGCATCTCTTCTTTGTTGTGTGTGTGGGAGATGAAGATGATGGTGAAGTTCAATGGACAAGGGGCTTTGAAAGCACTGGATATTGAGTATTGTATGTGTGTATATATATATATACACACACATACATGCGCACGCATATGTAGAAACAAAGCTAAAGCAATTTTGTTTGTTCTTGTCAGCCTTTCGTGTACTAGTAAGATTAATCATTATTGAAAATAAAAGAGATTGTTGCTCTTGACAAATACCTTCCTACGGGTTCCAATCCCTTACAAATGATTTTTAATTGCTAAACTTAATTTAGCTTGTACTATACTTCCTCCTATAATTTCATACTTGCAAGTTACAAATCATGAATAGTTATTCCCCTCGCCTTCTTATAATATGTATTTTAAGGCATTTTTTTAACAAGAAAATCAATCATTTTTTTTATGTTAAAGAATATTCTATTGATGAAAAAGCCTACCAGCATTTACCAATCTAGATTAAATAAAAATTAAATATATTTCACACCCTGAGCTAGCCAACGATGATAACAAACAAAGATTGAACCCTGACCATTTTGGTAATGAAGAATCTAATACCATGCCATAAAATCATGTTTCCCAATAGCTTAAGCTAGATGAGTAAAGTCAGCTATGAATAATTTTATATTCTAACAAAGAAATTATTATGCCCTCCTTCCAAGGTAGATGAAAACATCTATCAACTTGTAATAAGACTATCAAAATAGAATTACCCACGAGGGGAAACAAAAATACTCACAAAGACGATAACAAATTAAAATACTCACAAAGGAGACAACAAAAACACCACAAAAAGGGGACAATAAAAAAAGTAGAAACAAAATTCTAAATAAGGAAAAAAAAATAACAACGAGGCCGCCACCAAAGGAGAAAGATGAAAGTTGCCCATAAAATACTCACTCGGAGAAAAACCAGAGAAAGAAGGAAGAAAATAAGGATTAGGTTTTGAGATGTATTAAAATTCAAATTGAAGATATTATTAAGAGAACGTGCATCGAAATAAATATATTATTAAAATTTAATTCTAATATATTAATGATAATATGAAATTTTTTAGACGATCGTTTAATTACATATTGTTACATCAATAAAATAAGTTTGACTCCTTCTCTATTATTTCAAATTTGAATGATAATAATGTAAAATGGGTATGTTATGTTAGTCTACGAGGTGTCATTGTATTATCTTTATAATTTTTACAGGTGTAACTATTATGGGGGCTCTTTGATGGTCTGAGATAGAAGGGAATGGCCTTATGTTGTCTGTGGTGCATATGTCTTGTAATGGTACCTCCAATAATGTTTTTTTAAAAATAAAGTTTTGTATTGTCACTGCTTTTAAATAAGTTGAGAAATAGAATTATTTGTTCCTCTCTGCTCCATTAACTAGGTTTGTTGGATTCAGTTGAGGAAATAAAGGAGAAGGACAAAGTTGAAAAAAAAAAAGGAAATTGATAAATGCTTTCCCAACATTTTCAAATGACTGACAGTTTAGCATAAATTAGAAGAATTGAAGAAAATTTTATTTGTAAAAAGAAAGTCATAAATAATAAGAGGAGTGATTTTTTTTATCACTTGGCTTTAATTTTTTAATTGGGATTTATTATCTGATATAAAAGTATACCTTTGTGATATATTTTCTAAAAGTATAATTACACTGAAAATTATTTATGTTGATGTAACTGTGCAGACTAATAAAATACAGTGAAACTCTCTACAATTACAAGTTACTCAAAGAAAAAAAAATTTAATTTAAATCTTGTCAACTTACTTCTTCGAATTTAGAAAATCAGGCAGCGTACTGATAAAGTTAAAAAAAAATGAATTGCTGAATTTTAGGCAAATATAAAAAGATTTCTAAATTTATAAAATTAACCTTCAATTGAAATAATATTTATCATTTTGTCTAAAATTTATTAATTGGGAGGATATTTACCACAATCTAGAATTAGGTCAGGGTTCCTCTAGGCAAATCAATATCCGGCAACTACTCTATCAATCTTTATATAAAAAAATTAAATTATTCAACATCATTAAACTACCTACATTTCCTTGATTAAGTGTTGTGAATCCAATTCTCACATTAGAAATTAAACAATTTTAAAATCTATGACTAGCATCAACTTTTCTTAAATATATCAATATTATATTAAAAAATTAATTATTGCATCCTGTGATATTTCGAACAAACTAAAAAAAAAAAAAACCACACATACCATATATCATGGATAAAGAAATAATCCTGTGATTATTATTGCTCTTTGAAAAATGAGGTTTCGAATTGCCACGTTTCCGTAAAACGACAAGCTAGCATTGTGAGCATTCACTTTCGCAGAATAAAATATCTTGATGTTGCTAGCTGATGGCGTCTAACTCAATCAGCATGTGAACATAGCACCATCTTCTGAGGATCCTTCTAGATCTCACCACGTCCACACATGGCATAATCTTTATTAAAAGTGATTAATTAACTAATTTTTTTATGCAACAAAAATCTGGAAAATTGGTGATTAATCAACGTCCACTAATTTTAATATATTATATATCAATTGAAAACATGTAGCATGCTTCAAAAAAAAAAAATGTAGCGGAGGATATTTTTATAATACTTTTATATACTTTTCAAAATGCGCATTTTCGTTTTTAGTATATGCCTTTAATATTTCGTTCAAATTGTTTTTAATATAACATCTTCTAAATATAATAGTTTATATATAAATGGAAGATTACATTTCTACCAAATATTTTGATTTTCATTCGAAAATATAGGTATCTCACTTCTTCACGAAAAAAAAAAAAAGCGGAGGATATATCTCGCTTTTTTTAAAAAAAAAAATCAATGGCTGATGAACAAATGCCATTTGCAAATTTATGTAATCTGAAGCACTTTTACAGAAAAAGAAAGGAAAAATATTATTCAATAGAAAAATTAAATTAATAATTAATTAAAATTATTTAAAATATAAAATAATTAAAAAAAGGTGGTGAGAGAAAGAGAATAGAAGATAATAATGAGGTGAGAGAAAAAGTAAAATTAGTAGTTAATGTGAACTAAACAAAATTATATAACTACCTTAAACTAAAAGTTGATTGACGAAAAATAGGAATAAGTTTTTAGTTCAAAACAAAATGTGTAGGTTGCTGAAATACGTATGAAAGTGTGAGGATTATATATATATATATAAGTTTATTTTACCTTTTTTATTTCTAACCTTTATTTTTATTAACAATAATTATTAGTTGTTAATGGGTGAGAATCCATGCATTTATCTTACGCTTAAGTCTATTTACTTACTCTAATTAATTATAAAATTTTATAAACATTGAATTTTATCAATCCCATTGTTAAATCATTTTATATTATCTTAATAAGCAAACATATTTGATTTTAGAAAGTAGACTGTGATAAATATGCAATCTGACAGTGAACATTTATAGTTATTTGAAGTTTACGCACTTAATTTATAGGATAAAATTTTTAACTTAATAGTTAGATGAATAAAATTTAGTGTGCATAAAAAATTATTTAACAAAATAAATCTAATTAACATACATAAACCTTCAATCCTTGTTGATTTATATAAATGATGAAATAGTTGTGACTATGAAACAACGCTAATAGTATAAGAATGTGCGCTAACATTTTCTGGCACACAAATCACAGGACACGTCTAGCAAATGGTCATTATTATTCTAATATATAAAAATAAATATTCTAATATCTATTAGTATTATTGAATATAATGAATAAATAAAAATAATATGAGTTATCATCACATTTAATAATAATAAAATAAGTGTCATAATTGAATACTTAATACCATGTATTAGAATAATACTTTTGTTAGCCAACTCCGATAATTTTTGTGGCCACACGTGATTAAGCATGCAATCTAATGATTATAATTATCTTTTATAACAAAAGTGAAAGTTCCTGTATTTAAATTCCACCATTTCTTTTTTTCTAACTTATCCATAGTTTTAATGTTTTTGTTAAAAACAAAAGTTATTGTGGCCACGCACGATGTGTACAACAGCATAAGGCTAACCGGCAAAGGCCATCACGAAAGAGAACAAACGACGACCCGTGACATGTACGTTTTCCTTTGGCGTGGTCCGTTCGGTGGCGGATGCCACATGGCAAATACAGGTGTCGTTTACATTGGTTTCTTACAGCATTGGAATGTCGTTTTCCCATGAATCCGGAGGATCTTGTGGTAGTGGAACACGAATTGGACTCTGATTTGAGAATACTTGCAATGATTGTAGCTTAGTCATCCGTGTTGCATTATAATTTGATGACCTCAGAACCTAAGTATTTCACGACTCTTCCCTATACCACATTCCACATAAATTAATATCTAAATATTGAAGTCAAAAAGTTATGCGGCAATCATATTTTCTTTTTTTACGAAAAAAATTGAAAGAATTCTGAGGTAATTGTCTCAAAAGCAAATCATTATTGCCCCTTTCTTACTAAAATAATTATTTATGCAGACTGATCAACACAAGCATCACACAAATACAGACATAATTCGTTGGTTCCGTCATCCATGGCTAATAAAACAAGTGAAAGAGGGTACGAAAAACAAACAGGATCCATGTGTGAGAGCGTAATTTGCGTATTTCCTGTATGGGCAGTATTTATACAAGTAACAAGCCTCAGATATTTTTTAAAAATTATTTGAAACTAATCAGTCGTTTAAAATAAATAGGAAAGAGCATACTATTGCTCAAATCATTTTATGAGTCAAAATTATAATATGTATTGTTAAATTTAAAATAAATGCAGCCAAAAAGTAGTTCACCACAGTGAAAATAAACGGTAATTCAGGCAAACTTTATTTGTAATATCATGTACTTAATCAAGAACTCATCATTTTAAAAGTGATTTATTACCTTGCTGCTATCTTGACTTGAAGTTATCTAAACAGCTGTTAAATTTACAAAAATAAAAAATTGAAAAATACACTTTTACCCTGTAAAGATAAACACGGTTTAACTTCAAACAGGTCTTTTTTGCGAATATTTAATAATCTGTATTATTATTTTCTTTTGGTCTAACGTCATATGCACTGTCTATAATAAAAGTAATGTTCGCAGCCACTGGCGAAATTAGACGTGGCCCAGATACAAACAAAGGTGGGTTCAATCAAAGAGTGACCCCAGCATCAGCAAATTATTTGCACTAATCATGTCACATCAAAGACAGAAGCTTTGGAGTTTCCTAGCATATTCGGAATATCAAATCATGTTTCACTGCAATTCCACACGCATGGTTAGTTAATTATTTTAATATATTTCGTCATCTTAATTTAATATTTTAACCTCTTGGATGAAATTAACGAGTAGCCCAACTTAATTTGTCCAAATTGATAAGTCGATTACGGCGAAGGTGGATTTGATTAAAATAAATTCCAAGTGAATTCAACTGATCATATATATTGCAATGCAAGCGTGTTGGTCAATCTAAATGAAAAACCATAACATGACTAAATAAATATAACAAATACATACATTTAAGAGATTAATTTAGTACACTAAGGCTCCATTTGGGGATCATATAGGATAAAGTTTGATAGTATTAGATATAATATTATAAAGTCCGATAGTATAGTATAAGGAATCATTATAATATCTATTGTTTAGTGCGCCACATAACCTATGATGGATGATGAGTGGGAGGAGACTGGCGTGGGGTAGAGGGCGACCAGGGATTGATAGATGACTATTAGGAGACGACTAGCGACGATCAAGAGGGTGGCCGACTGGCAGAAACCAGTGGGTGGCGGAGGGCGATTGACGGGTGAGCGGGCGGCAAGTTGGTGCCAACTGGTGGCGGGCGAGTGGCAATGGTCGATGGTGAACTACTACCGGTGGCAGTGAGATAGTAAAAATAATACTATCAGGTGTCATCAGACCTCTTGTGACCTGATAATTTAATCAAATTCTCATATGATAAAAATGATTTGATCGTAAAACATTATACTGTCATATGTGACACTAAACATATAATAAAAATTAACTTTATAGTATTAGCTAATACTATAAAACTTTAGACTATTTATTAGATGGGGCCTAACAGTATAAAATATTGGAATAATTTTGAGGACTAACATAAATCAATGTGGAATTTAATTTGGACCAAAATTAATTAGATGCCAAAATAATTAGAGTTTATTGTTTAAGCTCAAATTTGTGATCACTATTATTATTGGGCTAGTTATTGTTAAGCATTACTCATTGTGGATATGTTTATAGGACCTTGTGTATGGGCTTTGCTGTGATGAGTGGCTTGGCTCATCACTTTACTACTATAAGAAAAGACCCTTCTCCTAGCCATATATATAGGATTATAGGGTACTTGGTTGCCTATTGATATGATGACACATGATACAATAGGAGGAATAAATCTTATAACATCTTTGGAGAATTTCTTTCTGATTTAGTGTGTATGTGTTTTATTTGTCCAGTTATCGGATGACTATGAATTGATTGTACTTATCCTTAATCCTTTCAGGTAGTTCTATCTCAATCTTCTAATTGTTACTATACATATCATATTCAAGATTAAATTGATCTTTGGGACATTGATAAGGGACATTCATGTCACTTATCTTGCTTCTAAACCTTAGCTTTTTGCATTGATTTGACTATGTTGTTAGTGTAAATAATTAGGATTTTGACTTTGTCCTCTTGGTGCATTATTGATAGGATCATTCACTATTGCACTAATTTTGGAATGATTAATGAATTAGAGCCTGTTGCATTTAACCCATTTCTTTGAGTAAGGTTTTATGTACATGAACTTTTGATTTAGCGCAAAATGTTATATGTAAGACTGGGAACTTCTTAGAGGGAACCTGAAGTAATGGGAGTTGTAAAAAAGAGACCAAACCTAAAAACCCACACTAAAACAACACCACAATGCTTAGTAGCATTGTCATTGGGAGGAAGCATGTCATCAGAGGACTTTAGTGAGCACTGCAGCGTTCATTTAGCACTGTAGTGCTCGTGCGACTGACCCTCATGTGGCTATTTTGGAGAGAATTATTTATAGGAATTGTACAGATTTTTAACATACTTTTGACTCAGTTTAGTTTTAGCCTTTGGCAGCCATTCTCTCTTTCTATCTCCTTTCTTTCTACTTCTCACGCTCTCTAGGGATTCCATTGATGATTTTATTATGTTCTTGGAGGATTTGGCATGGATTATTGTTATTCTCTTTCGGTACTATTTTAATTCGCTGTTGTAATGATCCACAAATAGAGGAATAGGTTTCCTTACTAGTGTGAGGGTTTTGATATAGATTGGAATTATTGGAGCTTTTTTCATGAACAGCTTGATGGTGTTGAGCAATCCGAGGTATCATAAGTAGCCGTAGCCTATCCATTATTTTTAAACTTTCTGTCATTTTGTTCTATGCATTTTTATTTCATTTTTGTACTGTACAGGTGCTAACAATGTGTTGAGTGAGCATGAATTGGCAAAGCTAAGAAGACAATAAGTAACAGGCCCTCTCTCCAGCACTGTAGTGCTCAAATAGTGCCACAACGCCTAACAGAAAGGATGGTCAAGTAAGTTTTCTGGAAAAAAAGAAACGCATGCCTCAAGTGAAACACGTCGTTTTACTTGAGTGTCACATGATTGGCCGCATGCATATTTTTTAGACAAACATGCATACACGCAACATGTACATATATATCATACACACACACCCTACACTACCTCTTTTTTCCTTTCCTTCTCTGCACCTTCTTCCCCAACTCCTCTCTCCTACCCCCATTACTCCCACACACTTTCTCCCAAAAACTGCCACATCCACTTCCCTTCCCCCATGGTGATTGCACACGTATCACTGGCATCTCACCACCACCAATGACTTCTCGCTCTCTTGTCCTCTCTACACTGTACACATTATCACACCGTGCATACACATCATCTACTCCTTTCTGGGTCCAAGTTTGTTTTTCGCTCTACTCCTTACTTTTTCTTACTAGGTCTACATTTTTTTTTTAATTTTAGAGGAGATTAATGTTTGTTTTGTGGTTGTTATGGGTAAGGGTTTGGGGTGCATACAATATTTTTGACACCATACCTTAATTTCTTGTTCCTTTGTGTTTAGGATCAATTTAATTCCCTATTTTTGTTGCTATCTCTCCATTGTCTGTGATTGAACCTATGCACTTGTTGGAACCTCATTCCCTCACTTGTTGCACATTTTTTACTTCTTATATGCATATGTGTTGATTTATTAAGGAACCACATTCATGTACTACTTTATTTTACAGGAATGGCTTTAAGATCTTTAGTAGCAAGTTCTAGCAAGCGTGTTTGGCAATTTGCATCTCCCAAAGTAGAAGCACCATCGCTCCCACTACCTCAAAGGCCCCATGTTCCGCTTACTCCAGCTAGTGGTTGCTCTCGATTCCATGACTTCCGAGCGAAGATACAATTTTATGCCAAGATAAAATGGCACCTAATCCTTTATGAGCATTTGGTAGACCTCTCTCATATTAGTGTCCAACATATTATGGACATCATTGTTCAAACGGGTGGGATTTTCTACTGGAAGAGCCATTAAGCCTAACCTCTCCATTGTACATGAAGGTATTTGTATGAGGTTGACAAATTCTTGAGCCTTAGGAGCTTGCACTCCTCGATGACCATCAACAGCTTTTTGAGCAACTCAAGACCTTGATTTGGATATGTTCAAGGATGTTATCACAGTTCCGGGTTCCTTTTGGACTCTTAACTGGCAAATATAGTCTCACACTTTAGATGGCACCGGACTTACACTTACGACATGGGTTTGGATGAAGCTCATATTATCACACATTGTACCTTGCTCTCAGGTCCACAACCTTAACCTAGAATAAGTTCTCCTCATCTACTACTTTGCTACTGAGCAACAAGTGTATCTCCCCCACCTTATTAGCTAGATGATGGAATCCATCCACTATGACAAGAAAATCCATGGGCTGCTCTTCTTTTCTCTGATTACCTAGATGGCTCTTACCACCGGAGTCCCTATTGTTCCCCAGGATGAAAGGCCCCCACCAGACAAATGAGAAAGGTGATTAAAAGGCCAACTCTATAGTAGGTGGACACTGCCAAGAGGAATAAGGCCCAAGGTTCTCAGCACCAGCACTAATTCTAACTCCAGCACTTCCTTTATAGGCCTAAGGTCTTATTCGATATAAGGCAAGCAATCTCTGACTAGATATAGAGATTTTAGCAACGATTGCAAGCTTCTATGCACCGAGTGATGGGGATGCTTAGTCAGAGCTGAAGGTGTAGGGCATTGATCTTAGCTCCAATTTGGAGGAAGAAGAGCCATGTGATGGTTTGATAGGCGATTTTAAGGATGATGATCCCGATATTAAGTTCTCTTGGGGAAAGGATGACTCCAAGGAAGGTGATTAAGGAGGTTAGCATTCCCATCGTCATCAGTTTTCACAGTTTGGCACTAGGGATAATGCCTTTTTTGTAAGTGGGAGTGCTATTGTTGTGTTTAGGGATTGATTCCTTTTCTTTTTATAGCTTTTAGTATCTTTCTTTTACTTATTTTGCATGTGTCTAGTTAGGATGTCAGTTAATGATAGTTGAACTTTGATTACGAGATGAACCATGTATTTTGTTAACTTCTTTGGCACTTGACCTTGATATATTGTTTGATTGAGTCACTGGAACTTTACACTTTGAGCATGTTTAATTAATTGAATTACCATGTGAGATTTGAGCCTGAATTGTGATTCTAGTAATTGATCACTATATTTCTTTTGGTATGTTTGCACTCACTATGGTTTATTCTAGAACTTGCCTTATCCTTTGTCTGAACTTTTTGTTTGCATAATTTTTTACCTGAATGTGATAGAGGCATTTCTTTTCTTCTATTTTAGCTACTTTGATATAAAGCTAATCTCCACATTTGAGCGACCCCTGTTAGCCCTTTTGAGCCTAAATTGACCCTTCCTTTATCAAGAGCACACTACAAGCCTAGCCCGAAAAATAATAAAAGAATTCTTAGCTTAGGGCCATGGAAAGAGTGGTTTAACCCCTGAATGAGTTCATATATAAGTGTGGGGTATGCATTTGTTGGAAATAAGGTGAAAAGGGGGAAATGCATGAAAAGTATAGATGGATTAGTGGTAGCACACAAAATTGTATTAAAAAACAAGCAAAAAAGAAAAAAAAAATGCACCAATGCACTTCTATAAATAAATAATAGAATGGAGGAATAAAAAAGCCCCATGGAAAAAGGAATGAGACAATTGGGAAATAAGAACATGATAATAGGTCCTCCATGACTTAGAGGCACATGCCTATTCTTTCCTAGGACCAAAGTTGACCAGAAGCTCCACCAGAAAAACGCAACCAAATCCCTAACCTTATTACAACCAATAAAAGACCTTTTGATGAATATTGTGTATATATCAAACCTATGATGACTTAGGAGAAAGGGAAGCCTATGGACGCAACTATTAGTGAATTGCTTAAGAGTTTATTGAGCCATACACGTGAGTAATGAGTGAAACATACCCCAGTGAGTCAGCTTTGTCATCCATGTTATAAATTATTGTTCTTGTGATTTGATTGTTTGATTAAGAAGTGCCATGAAGCTTATTTGTGTATTATGAGTTATTGTTCACATTGTCATTAACTGATCATTTTTATCATTAAGAGTAGTTGCATTCCTTGGATACTATGATACTGCTGCTTATCCCTGTCTTTGGCCGGATGTTATTTTTGCATGAGCACATGTGAAAGCTCAAATGTGGGGGAGTTTGATAAGGGACATTTATGCCACTTGTCTTGCTTCTAAACTTTAGCTTTTTGTATTGATTTAACTGTGTTATTGATGTAAATAATTAGTATTTTGGCTTTGTCCTCATCATGCATTATTGATAGGATCATTCACTATTGCATTGATTTTTGAATGATTAATGAATTAGAGCTTGTTGCATTTAACTAGTTTGTTTGAGTGTGATTTTATGTACAAGAACTTTGGATTTACTGTAAAATGTCAGGCACATGATTGAGAACATCTTGGAGGGAACCTAGAGCAATGGGAGTTGCAAAAAGGAAAACAAAGCCCAGAAGGCCACTCACTGTTGAGCCCCACAGCGCCACAACGCTTAGCAATCATTGGGCAGAAGCGTGTCATCAAAGGACTCTAGTAAGTGCTGCAGTGCTCATTTAGCACTGCAATGCTCAAGCAACAGATGCAGATAACATAATTTTAACTCAATTTTATGTCCCACTTGGCTATTTTGGGGAGTAATATTTATAGGAATTGTATAGACTTGTAACTGTTAGCTCCATAACTCCTTAGAAAGCTTTATAGTTTGAGTTTTGAGTGACAACAAAGCAAATTTTGTTAAAATGTTTTGAAGAATGGACTAATTCATAGCATTTAATAGGATCATTCTCATAACATACAAGTTTAATCACGGAGATATTTTTCACAATGTCATGTTTTAACATGATCATAATCTCATTCAAAAAGATTCAGAATTCCAATGATGTGAAAAATAGTTCTAAAAACAAACTTGTGTATGTTAGATACACGAGGAAGGAATTTCAAGCATCATAAACCATGTTTAGATATTCAGAAAATGATTCACGCATTCAGAAAGTGCTAATTAATGAAGAAGACATTTCATTCTTCATAGTCTTCAATCATGATTAGAAGATCTCCATCAAGCTTAGATTGAAGTAAAGAAGATCAATGAGAACATCAGAAACTGAGAAAGTACATCAGAAAGCACAAGTATTTCGAAACCGTCTTACTTTATAGAAAGGGAGGAAAAATTCAAAATTCAAATAGAGTCAAATCCCAAAAGGTTGATAGTGACACATTACTTTTACACTTACTCAACTATCCTATATTTTAAAAGAAAAAGTTTAGAAACCATGTCTAGAAAGTAAAAAGCTGCTTCTGAAGCTTCATTTAAAAACCATATTTGACAACAGTCTATGCACTTACTAAAGTGGCTCTGACACAACAGAGCTAGTATTCTAGATAGCCTTTCGTAAGACACAAAAAGAAGATCAACACGTGTTAAGAGGAAGAAAGATCAAAGGGCAGTGATTTGATTTGATGATCAAGTATAAAAGGCTATCTCTTACATACAAGAATAGACTTTTTGAGACATTTTCCAAATATGCTAGATATTTGCCAAGAACACTTAATGCTAAATCCCTTCCTTCTTCTGAAATGTTTATTACATCTTGTAATAAGTTTATGTAAAAAATCCTCTGTCCAAAATTTATTAGATAACATTTTCTACTTAGGAAGAATTTTAGAAAGAAGTCATTCATGTTTTCAGTTCATACACTATTATATTACCAAAAAAACTTGAGTGTATCTTAGTTGGGGTGTACCAACCAAACCAATATCATTGTATCCTAATCCAATATTGATCATTGTGAGGTTAGCTTGAAAAGACTAGTAAAAAGGCTACTTAGAGTAAGAGTAAATTGGAACTACTGGTCCCTAGATATAGTTTGAGAAAGCTATCTAAAGACTCTCGCTTTCTTAGGGTTGAAAAAAGAGTATTAGTGGAACTCAAAATGTTATTGAGAACTGAATGTACATAGAGTTGGTCGAACAAATAAAAAAATCATTGTGTAATATCTCTCTATCTCTCCTCATCTCTTTTATATTCATTATTTGTGGTTAATTGTGCTATACTTTTCTAGAAAAATATTTTTAAATAGTCTCTGAGTTTTTTACTTCGTTCAGAAAGTAACTTTTTGAATTAGACTAATATAAATTTCTACTGCTTTCAAGTGAAAAGCTTGATAGACTTTGTTTAGGATTTCAGAATCTTGAAAAGAAGTCAAAACACGATTTAACCCCCATTTCTCGTGCTGTTTTCAACCTACATTAACATAGTTTTGACTCAGTTTAGTTTTAGCCTTTGGTAGCCATTTTCGCTCTCAATCTCCTTTCTTTCTATTTCTCACTTTCTCTAGGGATTACATTTGTGATTTTACTTTGTTCTTGGAGGATTTGGCAAGGATTATTGTTATTCTCTTCAAATATTATTTTAATTCACTGTTGTGATCCTACAGAGATAAAGGACTAGTTTTCCTTACTAGTGTGAGGGTTTCTGTATGGATTGAGATTATGTTTGATACCATTTTTCTTTGAATGCACTAGTTTTCTCAATGTTCATGAGTTTCTATTTTTATAATTATTGTAACGATTCTTAGAATCTTTGTTGGAATAACTAAATTGACGATTATTGTTTAAGGGAACCCTTTTAACATAAATTGATTTATCAATTAGTTTATGTTTAAGGGAGAACATTAGAATTGAATTTCCAATTAGCGATCCAGCTATTGCAATTAGAGTATCAAATCAGTGTGATTTCTAATAAATTAGGATCTTGTTTACTAGTTATTTGCCTGATCAAATTTTAAAGGCTGATTGATCATAGTATAATTGCTGGTAATTAATGACAAATAGCCCATTAATATGTTCAATCCTTGGTCTATGATAATTAATCATAATTCTAGGAATATCTTGCACTAGTACTTTTAATTCTTGATTATTCTTAGTTAATTTTAATTGTGACAAATTGATTTGCAAAACCCTAAAATTTCAACTAAGTGACATAGCCTCCTTGATAGACGACCTGAATTGCATCCTAACTACAATGTCGATGCATTTGGTACTTGAACTATATTAATTCTAATTTGAGAAAGTAGTGACAATTTCTGACATAGGGATTTGATTTATTGTTTATATCATTTGGTATTTAAAATTCCTATATAAAAATATATTGTCGCAACCGGGATCGCGACGGGGACGGCGAAAAAGGGAAATTTTTCTTTTTGAAACATTGGAGTCGCCACCAAGTTTATTTAAAATTGGGAAAACGTTGGAAAAAACCATTTTGGAGAATAGTCTTTGAAACCAGTTAGAGTTCGGGAGTCGGTTATGTATAGGGAAGGGCAGACCGATCCCACGCACTAAGACACCCGTCATTGAATGACTTTAATTAACTGTGCAAATTAAATAAATAACCTTTTTCAAACACTTATTTTCTATTTCAAGACAATTAAAATAAATGAGCAAGTTTAAATCGAAAATAAGTATATAAATTACAAATATTTACAAATAAGAGAAAAAAAGAAAATTGATTTTTTATTTTTTATAAAGAACATAAAGGAAAAACAAATATTTTTGGGAGAATTTTCGAGTCATTGCCTTATCCCTTATTTCGAATGGCCAAATATCGAGGTTAACAATCGTCACGGATAAATTAACTCTTTATCTACAATAACAAGAGTTAAATAAAGTATTTTGACATAAAATTATTAGGAAAAAGAACTTATAAATAAAACAAAATACATAAATAGCATAAAAAATTTAGGAAAATCATTTATAAATAAATTAAATGGTGAAAAATTAATTGAAGATAACTTTAGAATATTAAGTCATACATTTAAAATATTCTAAAAACATAAAGTTTAACAAACCGTCATCAAATTAACTTTATTCTTAAAAGAGATATATAATTTAATGGTTTACCTCAAATTAATATAAAAAAACAAAGTAATAATAAAATATTTACAAACAAAATAATATTATGAAAATCTAATTTTGAAAGGGAGTTTTAGAATATCAATCATTAGTTAAAATATTCTAAAACATAAAGTTAACAAACTGTCAAGTACAAATTAACTCCATTTTGAAAAGACTTTGAATACTCAATGAAATTAAAATATTCTCAAAACATAAGATTAACAATGCCTCTAGCCAATTAACTCTCCTTTTTAATATAATTTATCAATTAATTAAGCATATAAATTTTAATAAAAAGAACCAAATATTTATTTTGAATCCAAAATGGATAAAACTTCTTTTTTTTAGACAAAAACCTAATTTTAATAGGAACCTACAAAATTAACGCATAAAAACAAATACTCAATGAATTTGAAACTGAAGAAGAAAGATAATTAAGCTAACAAAGCAAAATTTAAGAACACAAACACAATTAACTTAAATAAACCATAAAAACATATAAGAGAATTAAACCAAAAGAAAAATTAATTTATAGCATAAATACACACAAAGCACATAATCATATAAAATAACAAAACTAAAAAAATCACAAAGGAAAATACACAAAATATGTAAAACGATTAAACTAAAAATGCAAAATATTACGATTACACAATTAATCTTAATCAAAACACAAACACAGAAAGTAATTGAACTAAAAAAACATAAGACACAAGCATTCCTAATCTAAGCAAGACACTAAAAAAAGAAAATCATTATATAGTTAATCTTGAACAAAACGTATAAACATATAAAATAATTAAACTAAAGAAAGATCCTAATATTATTTTTAGTCTTTTTCAATTAATAGAAACATTAATATTAAATTCACCCAAAATAATTAAATGAAATTAAATTGAACCACTTATTTTGTTTCTTTCCTTTTTTTGCAATTAATTTACCTAATTTCATTCAAATAAAATAAAAGAAAATATGTTATAAATTTTTCCTTTTTTATCAAATATCGAAATACTTATTACAAACTCAAAGTAAAAAAATTTTTTTATCTAAACCTAAATTAAAATAAAATAAAAACTAATAAAACAAAAATCTAAATCATCAAAATATACTTCTTAATTTAAGAACATAAATAAATAAATAAAACAACCCGTATACACAAACTTAAAAAAAAACATCATTATTTTTATTTATTTATTTTTTGGCAATACTTTTTTAAAACACACCTATACACAAATTTTAAATCAACTCCACATTCCCGTCTAATATAAATACAAAACTCAAATTCACATAGTTAATACATACATATACTTAAAAAAAAAAAGTATAAACACATAAATCAACAAAACATATACAAACAATTAAGAAACGAAAGGGGTGGTAATTACTATATTTTTTATCTTTTTAATTAATAAAAACTTTAACACTAACTTTACTTAAAGTTAAAGAAACAATTAAATCACTCTTTACATTTTGTTTTGCATGGTTACATATCTAGAAACTAATTTATTCATTTTCACTAAAATATTCACAAAACTAAACTCAAATAAATCAAAATTTAAATAAACGAATTTAATATTTTGATTCGAACAAAAATAAGACATTATTAGTATAAAATAAAATCTATTCCTAATTCCCCTAATTTTACCTAAACCAACTGATTCCTCACTCACACACGTACACACTCTCACACACTTTCACTCACTCACTCACTCATACTCACCTCTCAACTCACTCACGGACCAACACATTACACACACAAACACACACTCAACAAATCAAATCTCTCTTTCACTCATTCACGGGCACTCACACACAGGCACTCATCCACCTACACAAAGACTAAACACATTGAAGAGAAAAGGAAAGAAAGAAGGGCGGTAGAATGGGAGTGAGAGACGCAGGCGAGGAGTGAGAGGGAACCATACACTGATCATTCACCAATTAACCCATGACCACTCACTCACAACTCAATCTCACACACATAGACCCACATATGGAGACACGAAGGAAGAAAGAAAAATCGAGAGGGAGAAATGGGGTAAGGTCATGACCATGGGGATGAAAAAGGAGGCGATGGCGCTGAAGGTCACGCCGGCAAGCGGACATGGGAAGGCTGGGAAGGAAGCCAACGCAGCGGAGCATGGCCCCATGGTACATCAACGCGTCGCAGATCGTGAGCAGGAGACAAAAATGCAAAGCGAGTGGCGGCTCTCGAGATCTAAGCCACACGAGGAAGCGGAGGAGTGGTGGCGGTGAGATCAGAGCAAAGGAGGAGGAGGGTTGTGGCGGAGGTGGGCTTGTGATTCCATGAGGGAAGTCGGCAATGAGCTTTGGAAGACCGATCTACCATGGGCGGAGCGCTTGATCGGTGGCGATCATGGTTGTGGGGAGTGATGTTGGTGGTCTCGGTGGTTTAGGTGGTTTGAGGTGGTTGAAGGGGTGGTGATGGAGGTTAAGCTATGGAGGAAGGAGGAGGTAGCGGTGGCTCTTGTGAGGTGATGATGATGTGTTGAAGGGGAGGAACCGTGGCGCTGATGATGGGTTGAAGGGGGAGGTTGAAGATGATGGTGATGATGGAAATCATGGAGGCGTGGCGATGGTGGTGGAGATGCCGCGGCACTCCCCACTTTTCTCCCTTTTTTTGTTTATTAGATTTTTGATGATGAGGATGATGTTGTTGTTGAATTGCCGATGGAATTACCTTTTCTTTTTGGTCACACATCTGGGCTGAAAATCTTTGGTTCTCCTTATGTGTTTGATGCTGGTTTTTGTTGCATATCTTGCAGGATCCTCCTTCTCCTGTCTCCGTGTTTTTTATCCTCCATATGTATATCCCGTGTTACTATTTTTCAATTCCACCGAAAGAGATATCCCCCCTTCAAGGACACCATCATTGTGTCAATTTTATTTTTCATGCTCTTAGCTGGAAGAGACAAGAAAGGAGAGGAGCCCGGGAGAAGAGCCCGTGACACTCCCTTGTCTCCTTTTCAATTTTTATTATTTTTATTTTTTTAAAGAAGTGAAATGGATTGCAACGGGTTGGCTTTCTTTCTTTTTTCTTTTTTTTATGTTTCTTTGAATGGGCTGAACCATAAACACAAGACAAGGTAACAGGATGAAAATAATGCAAAGAGATTAGACAATACACAATTGGATTAAAAACCCCTTTTTGTTTTTTGTATTTGGCTAGTAAAACTAAGTAGAAATAAGAAGTTGAACATTTTTATTTTGGAAATAATAATAAAAAAAAGCAAACTCTTTTTCTCTTTCAAAAGAAAAACTTAATGAAACTGTAATGAAATATGCAAATTTTTGGACTTTCTTGTTAAAAGACTGGACAAAATTGGTTGTTCACATATATACATTGTCATCTAATTATCTACTAAAAAGTAAAAATAATTATGAAATAAATAAATAATTTAATTTCTATACAATGATAGTATAAGATAAAATATCTGTAGATAACTTTTTACTGAATTTGAAACTTTCTTGAATTTTATAGTGTCAATTTATGGAAAGTAAATTCATAAATAATATTAAAAATTATATTAAAAGTTAACAATAATTTTTTAAGTAAAAATTAATAAAAAAATTTAAAATAAAGAAGATATAAAAATTAGAATTAAATACATTTTATCCCTTGAATTTGAGCTCATAAGCAATTTAAACTCTGACTTTTCAAAACTTGCGTTACGACACCTTGAATTTTCCAGATGGTCCAAAAAGCCCCTTACTTTTCAAACAGTATATTATGACACCTTAAATTTTTCAAACTATGCAAAACTTTCTTAAAAAATTTAAGTTATAGCAGGGTGTCGGATTGCATATAATAAAAAAAATCAGTGGGATTAATTGCATAAAGTATTTATGGACAAAGTGTCGAGTTACACAACTAAGAAACATCAGGGGAGTTAATTGTACATAAATCTTACTTTTATTAGTTACCAAAATTATACTGAGGGGCGTTTTGCACAATTTAAAAAATTCAGAGTGTCGCAATGTATATTTTGAAAAGTTAGGGTGTAAATTATATATAACCTAAAATTTAAGGGGATAAAAAGCATTTATCCCTAAAAATTAAAAGGTACTTAAAATAATATTAAAATATATAAAAATATTAATTATTTTTAAAATAAATAATGCATGATAAATAATATTAGTAATAAATAATATTAATATAAATTATATATAATTATATGAAAGAGATTAAAAATAACTAATGGGGGTATCTTCCCTTATTTATACTACTGACCACTAAGAGGTCAATTATCAACTAACTAATGGGCCAAGTCTGATGGGTTTGGGTCGTAACATGGTAGCCTTGATTGTAAGGAAAACAAATGTGTCATTTCATGTGCCAAAGCTGCGGTCCCCTGCATCTCCTAGCCCTGGAATTATGAACCTGGACAACAGAAAGAAAACATATCAACAATGGTACAATTTAATACATTCAAAAAATGTATTTGAGGCACTGACCCTATGTCATTAACTTTGGGATCAATTACTCCAGTGTACACTTGAAGCCTGCAAAACATTATAATTAGAATTTGAAAGACATATAACTTGAGAGAAAGTGAAGGAATTTAAATTAATGTGATTTACCCAGGGAACTGCTCATGTAGCTTTTGCAGAGCTGGAGAGGCAGAAAGAGCAGATATCTGCAATTTTTTTAATCAATTACTTATGCCATTGATGTAAAGTCATAATAAATATAAAACTATCTGTGCAATTTTATTTTGTGTTTTGTAATCAACATTTTATGTTGTTAGCGGCACACGTGTCATTAATGAGAACCACCAATTGATGCATCATCCAGAACATGTTTCAGTCACAAGATTGAAAATCTTATGGACTGTATAGTGCATAATGTGATGCATAAATAACAATCATTTCCAATGCAACTGAGTAAAGTATTACTTTCATATATGAAATTGTATATGTGAGTTATTTTTATCCATAAAATTTGAAAATTAATTATTTGGTTTCTGAAATTGTATTCCGTAGGTCATGTTAGTCCCTAGTCAAACAACCATCAATCAAACTTAACATTTTGCTGCGTGACACGTGGCATGATGACATGGCATACTAACGAGTCATGGTGACATGGCATTAGATCATATAAGTTAGATTAGTCCTTGAAATTTTAAATGTGTCAAAGTAGTCCCTGAAATTTTCTAAAATGTGTCAAAAAAATCACAAATTCTAAATTTCTCCTTTTTTGGTTTGTAAAATGTAAATCTTTGATAATTCTTAAACCCATTTATTTCTCTTTTATTTTCATATCTTATTTAAATAATTCAAATTTTTAAATATTCTAAATATAATTAAGAGCTTGATTAGTCCAAATTTGAGACCTTCTATGTTTAACTAACATAATTAATTTATGCAATTTGTATTTATAAACTGTGAGTATGAAAAAAGAAAAAAAATCAAGTACATATATAACTATATGCCAAAAATGAAATAGAGGAATGTCTTTACCATCAACCTTTCCATTTCTCAACCTACATATATGATTTCATGTCGTAGCTATTATGCATCAGAGAAGAGGGTTATCATTAAATATCATATTTCATTTAAGTTCAATGTTTTATCCTCAAACAATTTAGAAAAGTCATTGAGAATTATATTGTGGTTGTTGTGAGCAAAAAAGGCTAAAGAGTTAATTAAGTAAGTTAAAGAATATGAGAGTGTCTTAAAAAAAATGAGAGTAGAGTTAGAAGAATCTTGAATATGTATAGGCTTACTAGAGAGGCTCTTGTAATGATCTTAAAGAAGTTCTTGTTCAAAATTGCAACATTGCAGGTCAATCTAATATAAAAAAAATTAGTGTAAACTCTTCTACATGCTACCTCTGATTTTAGATTTTGTGTTTATTCTAAATAACTTATGATATAACTACTATCATGTTCATTTCGCTTCGTTCTTTATTTTTTTTTTGAAGAATGCGACATCTAAAAAATTATTTATCAATCATATAAGTTCTAAAGGTGCGCAAATTTAAATGAGTAATCACATATGAGTGATCCTAACATAATTCCAAGAAATGTAATGTAATAGCTACTAAATTAATTATGTTAGTTAAACATGGAGGGTTTCAAATTTGGACTAATCATGCTCTTAATTACATTTAGGATATTTAAAAATTTAAATTATTTAAATAAAATGTGAAAATGAGAGAGAAATAAGTGGGTTTAAGAATTATTAAGGATTTAGGTTTTATGAACCAAAAGAGGAGAAATTTAGGATTTGAGACTTTTTTGACACATTTTAGAAAATTTGAGGGACTATTTTGATACTTTAAAATTTCATAGACTAATCTGACTTATTTTGATCTGATGACACGTCAAAGATGACACTCAAGAAGACGCCGACGCCAAGATCACGCGACGCCACATGGGATCAAAGATATCACGCTATCGACACGCACAGACGCCACGTGTCACTTAACTTGACACGTAGCAAAATGTTACGTTGACTGACGGTTGTTTGACTAGGGATTAACGTGACCTATAGAATGCAATTTCAAATATCAAATAGTTAATTTTCAAACTTTAGGGATGAAAGTGACTTACGCGTGTAATTTTAAAAATAAAAGTGACACTTTACTCCAATGAAATGTCATTCTACATGTAACCACTCAAGCACAAGAATAACATATGCCGGCTTAAAGTTGAAAAGATGCTGGTAACAACAATAAATTAGAAATGGAGTTTCTGAAATCTGAATGTGCATAGTATACTATTACTTACCACTCTAATCTGCTTGTTGCCAACTCCACGTTCATTTAAGAGCTTCAGTGCTGCCACTATAGTGCCACCTGCAATCATTTCAAACAAAATATCACTACTGCAGATATTACATATATCACATATAGTAACATTTTTTAAGGGAAAATGATATCTTGACACCCACATGGGTGTAGACACCTATGTGGGTTCTATACAATGTAAGAGGAGTAATGAAAATAAGTTAGAAAAAAAGTAAGTGGTGAAATTCATGTGTATTGTGAGTGAGATGTTTGGGTGTTTGAGAAAATTGAGTATTGAGATAACAAAACCTTTTTTAAGTAACACATATACAAATGTTACAAATGTTAACATTTTTGTAATACTTATCAAGCAAATGTTACTATTGACCATTTTTTTATAACAAAAGTACGACTGTTACTTTCACCCTTTTGCTTTCTCACTTCTCCATTTTCCCAAATTTCACTCTCTCACTCTCGCACTCTCTCCCTCCCCTTCCGCCAGTGCCTCCAATTCATCACCAATCAAAATCATTTTCTATTTCTCTTATATTATCTCTATGATTCCTACCATCCAAGCAGATCCATTCCTCTCTTCCTCCCCAAGTTCCAATCGGTACGTTCCTTCCCTTCTTCATTCCTCTGTTCTCCGCCATTCTTTGCTCTTTGTTCTTCCTTGCTTCACTGTTCGGCACTGGCATCGAATCCCATCGTGTAGCTGCATGAGCTATGGTTAGGGTTCATCATAGTCGTAGCTCTGAAGGAGTTAGGGAATTGAATTGCATTTCTTGTTCTTGTGGCGGTGATGATGATGAAGGAGTTTCATTGCAGCTTATTGCACTATGTGCTTCCAAGAAATACACCTTGCGACGGAGTGATTGTAGAAGCTAACACTTTTGAATTCTCTCTCTGAGTACGCTTCCTCCGCCGTCATTTAAGATCTGGCTCGACGCCGTCGCTTGCAGCTTCACTGCTGTTCCCTTCCTTCACTACCTACCCGGTTCACAATCTCACCCTCTCTCTCTCTTACTTTTTTGGGTTTTTATTATTCCATTATGATTCCTGATTTTGTTGCTTTTTGTTTTTAATTTCCTTCTCTTATTAGGGATTTTTGCATCTCTTGCGGCTCTGATGTTCAATTGCTTTAGAAAAGAAGACATTGATTATTCCCCCTACGACGAAGGTGAGTGGAGGTCTGTACGTTCAATTTACTTGCCTTTTTCAGCTACGGCTCGTTACCGACTTTTGAATTATGTTCCGCTGTTACTTCAATTTAATTCAATTAAACCATTGCATAACAAAATTATTCAACTGTAGTGTTTTCTTCCTTGGTGATTTTGATGGTATCGTCTGACTTGGAAAATTGGTGAAGAAATTGCGAATTGGCGATTGGTAATGTCAATGTCTCTGGAGAAATAGTGTAAGTTTTTTTCCCTTAGGTTGGAGCGTGACTAGTGAGTGGTGATTACTAATATTTTCAGTTAGTTCACTTCACGCATGAGCTGGGAACCGTGAGTACTAGGTCATTCTCTTGAATACTGGGTTGCTGAACATATTGTTTATCTATGTGAAGAACAGAACGCCTCTTGTAGTGGGTTTATGCTTTCTTAATGCACAAGCCGTGGTCTCAACTCAAGTAGTGATGTAGTATTTAGTTAGAACAAATTTGTAACAATTGAGGAGAGAGACATCGTAACACATTTCTCTTATTGCACTTGTTTCTCTTAAACAGAGTCTCATATCATATGATTTTATAGTGTAAATATTATTTTTCTATTAGCATAACATGTTATATTCATCGTGCTTTATTAAATTGGCCAGCTGTTGGAAGCAACAGCTATAGCACTGCAGCCAGTGCTTGAGTTGGGAGAATATGGGCTGGCAGTAGCTGATGGTCTTTCAAAGCAACTTAAAGGTAAACAAACTTCTTTCATTGGAACTTCTAATTGACTGAATTGGGCTAGAATCACTAGATTTGTAAAAGATTGAAAATCTGGTTCTATTACTTTGTCTGTCCTTTACACACACAAAACTGCTACAGAACAGAACATAACACAGACACAAACAAAACATAACTACTAGTATAAATTTCCAGATGCATCTGATGTATCAAATATCAAGGTAGGTGTTTGGGAATTCTGGTTTGACCTTTTTCCCTTTTTTACTTTATCTGTGCATACACACACAAACACAGCACTGCTACAGAACAGAACATAACGCAGACACAAACAAAACATAACTACTAGTATAAATGTCCAGATGCATCTGATGTATCAAATGTCAAGGTAGGTGTTTGGGAATTCTGGTTTGACCTTTTTCCCTTTTTTACTTTATCTGTGCATACACACACAAACACAGCACTGCTACAGAACAGAACATAACGCAGACACAAACAAAACATAACTACTAGTATAAATGTCCAGATGCATCTGATGTATCAAATGTCAAGGTAGGTGTTTGGGAATTCTGGTTTGACCTTTTTCCCTTTTTTACTTTATCTATCCTTAAGCATACACACACAAACACAGCACTGCTACAGAACAGAACATAACACAGACACAAACAAAACATAATTACTAGTATAAATGTCCAGATGCATCTGATGTATCAAATGTCAAGGTAGGTGTTTGGGAATTCTGGTTTGACCTTTTTCCCTTTTTTTAATCAGAGCAAATCATTATTGAAAAGAGGACAAAGAAAACTTATAATGAAACAAAGCTAATCTTTTAGCGTAAATGTAGTGAGACCTTCTTAAAAAGGGCGTTTACTAAGACACCAAAGTATAACTCAATTTCCTATTCTTATTCCATAGTTTTTACACTTTATTTTGAATTTCAAGTTAATTACATTCAGAATGCATTTTCTTGCACTTATAGTGTACTGAGAGTATCGTCATTTGTGTTTGCAGTCTCCATTCATAAACAGGAATTACGGGAGGGTTCACAAGGTTCTGCGATTAGCTCCAAGACAGTAATGGCAATTTTCCTGGCTGTTTTGCCTACCATAACATATTTTATTTCGTATGAAGTTCAGGGAACAACCCCTGGTGCCCCATCAACTTTTCTTTGCTGGTGTAGTTGTCTAAAGGGGCATACAGTGTAAAATTATAGGTCAGAAATCCTAGAGAACTGAACTAGATGTTAGGAGGAACTGAGATGTTTCTGGCCTTAAATCTGTAGTTTTTCAGAGCTTTAGAGCAGCAATTTCAGTGGCTCTTGCTTCTTCTTTTTTTTTCCTCGGTGATTCTTCTTTTTTCCCTTCAAATTTAGATGTATGACAGTTTTGATTAGAGGCTAAATGAGCGCTTAATGATCCATAGTTTGAGCACTTAAATTAGTAACATTTTTAAAATGTTGTGAAAAGGAGCGACAACAACATTTAAAAATTGTTGCAAAATAGTAAATTAGTAACATTTTAAAAAATATTGTAATATATATGTTTTTGTAACATTTGAAAAATGTTACAAAAAGTATCTATCGTAGCATTTTTAAAATGTTAGTAAAAATACTCAAATGTTACACAAAGCATTTATTGTAACATGTTAGTAAAAATATATAAAAGTGTTGCTAAAACATTTTAGCGGCATGGCGTAAATACAATATTTACAAAAATTGTTACTAATGGAAATAACAACATTTTTTTTATGATTTAGCAAACATTCATTAAATGTTGGTAAAATTGAAATATCCAGTGGTGTATATAATAAGGCCCAACACACTTTCCATCAGGGTGTCTCAAATTAAAGTCAAACCAACTCACTTTCATCCCTGACTAGTTTGAATTCTGGAGAATTTCAGAAATTTATCTGAGGTTCGTATCAGATTGTGAAATTTTGAAATCGAAACAACTTAACCGAAGGTAATACAAAAATAGTCATTTTTTTTCCGGTTTAATTATTCAGTATGCTTTTTTTTTTGGGGGGGGGGATAAAAGAAGAAATTTCATGAACAAGAAAAGAAGAACAATACAAAGAAAAGAGGACAAGTGATCCTCTAAGCAAAAAGCAAAAATAAAAAAGAGAAAACATTAAAACATCAAAGCTTTCCAATCTCTTATCATATTAGAGACAGAAACCCTTCTAAAATGGTTTTAATTATTCGGTAATTGTTTCAAGGGAAAAAAAAAACTCTAAAGCCAAACACACAACCCAATCTATATACAGACCTAGTTTGTACATGATCTCGTATTCATTTAGTTGAATACGAAATCCCAAAGATTGTGGTTCCAAATTCCAACCATCTGCAATTATGGCACTAAGGCAGAACAACGTACAACACGTTTCTTCGAGGCATACCCTAATAGCATTTGGAATCCTAAATCCTAAACCGTAAACACATGTAAATCAAGAACTTAAAATTATTTCGAATGAAAAGATGAGATAAAATATGCGGCTACAAGCTGGTACACAGGCAAAAGGAGCCAAAGGCCAGCATGGGCTCTCCTCCATCTCATCTTTAGTATTCACCAACTTTTACGTTTTGAAACAAAATGTTCTTTGTTTGCCGCTATGAAGCACAGACCCTGATACAGATACGGACATAGAGACGTACCAAACTTAAAAAATTATGGGACATGGCTTAAACCCTAAACCATAAACACATGTAATCAAGAACTTAAAATTATGTGGAATGAGAAGATGAGATAAAATATTTGGCTACAAGCTGGTACACACGCAAAGGGAGCCAAAGGCAAGCATGGGCTCTCCTCCGTCTCATCTTTAATATTCACTTACGTTTACTTTTTGAAACAAAATGTTTTTCATTTGTCACATCAAAGACATTGACACGAACACGTGACATCACATGGACACGAAAACACATCAAACTCAAAAAATTATAATACACAGACACAACATATATATATATATATAATTTTTTTTAATTTTGTTGTATGAGTTTTTTGGTATTTTTTGGTTTGAATTTTTTTATCATGTTTGAATAATTTTTTATCTAATCAATTTTTCTTTTTATTTTTTTGTGATCAATAATTTTCAAAATAAAATGACCTAGTAGCATAGATCTAACTAAATAATTACGGTTGATTTTGGACTCATGTTGGTATTAAAAATTTGAAAAAAAAAACTAACTCAAACATGCCCGCGACGTGTCCAAGCCATATTCAGAGTGAATTAGAGCAGTGTCCAGCCATATCTGAGCTAAAAAAAATTATTTTTTTAATTAGACGCATACGGAGGCGTGTCCAACATGTGTCATGTGAGTGTCGTGTGGATGTCGGTGTCCGACATGTGTCCGAGCTTCCTAGGTTTGCCACTTCACACATGTTTCACTCATCTATCAATAATATTGATGTCACACATAAGATCACAATCATACCCTACAAGAACATCATAACAAGGTTCTATATATCACTAATATGACCTTCTGTCATTCTGTGGTTTGTCGAGACTGACTGCAATCATTTTGTAACTAATAATTGTTTTGCTAACAAGACTTTGATAATAAAAGAGGCAACGGCTAAAAAAGAATTAGTTTATGATTCAAAATTAGTTTCCACTACATTTATGACCTATTTGATACCTTTTTTTTCACGCATCAATAATAAAAAAAATAAATGAAAAAAGTACGATTTACAATTGACGCCTAATATGGATGAGAGCAAAAATTTCAAGACATTAGTAGATTATATATACCTGTTGCCAGTATAGGATCGACCACAAATACTTTAGATCCTTCTGCAAATTTTTGGGGTAACCTGAAAATCATCATTCATATATAGAAGTATGTGATGAAATGTGCTCTTTAACATTCAGTGAAACAAGCCAAAAGAAAAAAAATAGCATTGGCTTTCCCCTCCCTACAAACATAACTCCCATCTTGACCCAGCTAGCCCTAGATGTGGAAAAGAAAATACCAAGAAAAAGAAGAAAGAAAGAAAAATAAAAACAGGAAAACAAAAGGGAGGAAAGTGAATCACTCTCTTGCTAATCCAAATTTCTTACTTGTTCAAATACACAGTTGGCTTGAGCGTTTCCTCATCTCTGCTTATTCCTTTTTCAAATTAGAAGAAAAAAAATATATTATTTTTCAATTTAAGAAATGGACAATATTGTACTCATTGTAATATTAAAGAACAAATACATCGCCAGACATCTGAATACATTCATGTTTGCAGGGTGTGGCCTTGAGTTTTAGTCTTAAAATTACAAAGTATGCAACAATTAAGCATCTACATCCTTTTGTTCTTGTTAAGTCTACCACTACAAATCTATCAGTACCTAGATGGTAGGTTTTGAATGCAGGCAAAATTGATGATGCATGTTCAGCAAGAGCAAGACCGGCTCGTATAATTGGGATGACCTGAAAAAATGGCAAATCAATTAGGTGATAGCTTGCACAGACGCACCTCCCCACCACAGTATCTAGACCAAACAAGGACTTTAATATGTTTGGACATCAATCATGCGTAATACAGAAACATAAGCATATTTATGGTTAGAGCAAGTATATGTTTAGAAAGTTTCCCAATTAAGCACAAAAAATGTCAATCATTATATGTAAAGTAAAAGGAGTTATCACAGCTAGACCCCGACTAACTCCCTTGAAAAAAATTTAAATGAAGAATAAGCAATCATATCAAAAAGCAGTGCAGTACTTACAGCCACAGGCTTCCTTGGATCTATGAACTGTATTGAGGCAACACCCATTGGTGATTGAACCTCTCCAGAAACAGTAGGCTGCAAGCAAAGAAAAGAGAGGGAATAAAAAAATGAAAAAAGAAATCCGTGAGCATGACTGAGATAATGATAAGAGTACAAAATAAGCACTTCAGATCATATGGTTTTTTGTGTGTGAGTGTTTTGTTTGGGGGTTGGTGAGCGAGAGAGAGATAAAACTAAAACAAAGTCAACATACACCCTAAGCAAATTTTTAAACAGATATGGACAGAGAAAGCAAGGTACAGAGAACTGTACTACAAGTTAGGAAAGGAACATAATATATCTCATTTCCTTTATAGCTAGAGCTCATAGCTCATGGCTCATGCAAATGAAAGCCATGGCTTAAATTTGTAAACTTTTAGAATAAAGACAGATTGCAAAAACATCAAATTATGTCATAGGATAAAGCCAACTGCAAAACATGAGGTTTGTGACAGGAACATGATCTATGACACAGCAACTAACCAACCAATCCCGCGAAGCTTCATAGAGTAATAGCCTTCCCAACTCGGCCATTGCATTTCCTACAACATCAGAAATCAAGTTAACGTTCATATAATTAGTCAGGAAATTTCAAGCCAGCTATGAGGGGAAAAAGTATGAAAGAGGAGAATGAGGGGAAAAATTAGGAAACTGGAAAAGTTGAATTTTTCAATAAACCCAAAACTAATGCCATAGACTCATAACCATTAGCATAGTTTTGAAAACTGAATTGGATCGACCGGTCAAGGCCCACAACCGGTGAATCGGCCACTAGTCTGATTCGTTGATTGGACCAAATCTATATTTGAACTGTCCAAATTTGGTCAAACCTAGATGAACCGACTGGGTTGTGGTTGATCTGGTTACGCATGCGAACCGACAAGTAGGCGGGCGTGCATGTCACAAATGGTAAATTCCATTGCACGTCACAAATGGTAAATTCCATCCGTGTGATTCGAACCCTGTACAATCTGGGATGGATCTCTTCAATAGCTAACAAAATTTTATAATTTGTTTAGAAGTATATAGATATGTATATATTTTGCCCCACTATTTATTAAATTTGACCACAAATCAATATAAAAATTATGTAAAACTTACTATTGTGTATGTATATCATTTTTATCCCCACGACTTAAATTTCTGGATCCATCACTTTGTACAGGACAAGGAGAGGCATGCGGGACGGGCTTGGCAATCACTAGGCCAGCTGCTAAGTTGTGTTATAAAGCCTCATTAAATATATATTACATATTTAGTTATATGAAGTTATATTTTTATATATTAATTTAATTAAATCCGATTCAATCAGTGAATCAGTGACCGGATGTCTTAGCCAAATTGATCACAGTCTAAAAACTATGATCATAGGTCCATCCACAATTTACTTTGTGAAAAACACTAGATATTCAATTAAAGGTTTTTCAAACTCGTGCCATACTTAAGCCGTGAAGCATTATCCCTTCCGAGCTGATCACTAGTGATAATAAATTAGTACCAAAATCAGCTACTGAATGCACACCTGTAGCATATCAGAGTAGCTAAGGGGCCTTACGAAAATTGAAAAGGTGACCACCAAATAAGGCTGTTCAATCAATAATAAGACAGACAGTGCCACGTGCAACAAAACTGAAGCAATGAAGCAGTTCCTACATATCTGATTGAAGTGAGCAAAATCAGTGTTCATTGTAAAAATGGAAACTTTTTTTTTTTTAACTCACTGAAGATAGGACAAGGAGTCTCTGAATTCCTCAGAACAGAAATCCAGTGCTTGATTAAGGGATGAGGAGGCACATGCACCTTCAAAACCAAGGAAAAAAAAAACCAGATTCATCAAACAAAAGAAAACACATTCCCCCAAACAAATAACAGCAATTTTCTTCTCCTTTTTTTGAACAGAAACAGGCCATAAACCCCGCAGACACAGAAGCCAAAAACCACTAAAAGAGTGAGAAAACCAACGAGCAGCTGGTTCTGAGAGGCTGGCTTCTCCTCCATGGCAAGGTGAGACCTCACAGCAGCACAGGTGCGGCGCGGAGCACTGGAACAAGGGATCTGAGTGGAGGAAGACGCAGAGAGTAATGGGTCTTTATTATAGGATTCCAGAATCAAATCAATGAGAGTGAAACAAAGGAAAGGTCTTTTTTTTTATTGTTGAAGTTGACATGTGATGGAAGAAATACGCGGCGATTGGGAGGGGAAGCGGCGAAGCCCAGATTGAGGGTGATGGCCATCAATGTAGAGTTTGTTTGTTTGTTTCTTTGATTGTTTTGTTTGGTTCTTTTTCGTTCCCAAAGTCTGAGCCTCTCTGAGGACGTTGGGTTGTGCAGTTTGTGTTGTGCCTTCTTTGCATGTTTTGAGGAACATGACCATGTTTGGTTAGTTGGAGAGAAAAAGTGAAAAAGAAAAAAAAATTAAAGAGGGCAAATTTTCTAAATATTTATTAATGTGATTCATTTTAATGTAGTGATAGCATAAAATATTTTAATGTTGTTATCTAATCAAAATTTTTCATTGCAGTGATTAGTAATGAGAAATCGTAATTCGTTATTATCCTGAAAAATGTTCCATCTGAAATTTTATATATCTTTGTGAAATAGTTAGAATACTTGCATACTATTGGAGTAATTACAATAAGTATGATAAAAAAAATAAAAACACAAGAAGTTAAATATGGAGAAATTAATATCATATAATAATTATTCATTTTTTTATTTGTTTGCTTTTTCACTAATATTCTTCTATTAGTGACAATCCAATTTGAGCATTGGAGATTCAGGATATGATTCTCTACACACCGATTATTCCATACTTAGAACTTGAACTTGAAAACACTAACTATCAGCCATAATAAATATGTTTTATTAAGATAAATGATATGTGTATAACATTTTTACAACATAGGCAAAAACAAGGACTTGGGTCCTTCCTTGTTGAGAAGGAATAGGACATTGTCTTGTTCAAAATATCTTCAACACTCGGTGCCTCTCAAACAACATCAAAGGCTAATGTATCAACATATCATCACTTAAAGAAAATATACAAGATTTCTTTCACAAAATAACCTCTATACCCTTAAAAAAAAGAGCTACTTCACACCTCCATTACTTTCTCAATTCTTTTCCCATCTTGTGTGAACCCACACCTCATCTCACCTCTTCCAACCTAACACCAATCTAGGGCTAAGAAACAGACTGGCTATGGAAAATCTATTTGGGATTTGGGGTTTGGGATTTTTAAAGGGGTTGAGAGATCATTAAATGAAACTATGTCATTTTTGCACTATTTTAATGTCGGGGGCACTGTCGACCGCTATAGCTATCAAGGGGCCTGAAGCATCCCCCGCGTACAACACATAGCCGCTATAGCGGTTGGCAAAGTGTCAAAACCTGCTAAACCCATCCCTATATCCACTATAGCAGTCCTGGACCACTACAACAATGACAACAATACCATATCTGCATCTTGAGGGTCTTTCTTATAACTGGGATCTTCCCGATAACATGGGTGGATCCTGGGGAACTTTAAAGCCCTACCAAATTTGTCTAGGAATACGTATACTCGAGGTATTATAGAAAAGACAGGGGAATGGGAGAAGGGAAACAAAAACAGAAAAAGCTTGAGAGGAAGAAAAATAAAAACAAAAAAGATGGATAAAAGGAGAAGAGGAAATAGGAGAGGGCAGAAAGAATCCGAATGCATATATGAGAGTGAAGAAAGGAGGTAGTATAATATTTCCAAAAAAAAAAATGAGAGAGAGAGAGCATGAATCTTTCTCAATTAGAAAATATCATTAGTATTAAATGCATATTGAAAATGGCAAAATGAAATGATGGCAAACGGGAGCACCGTTCGATTCATAAATGGGCCGTAGTGTAGATGTGAATGGCTCAAAGGAAATTGCTTTTATTGGAAACAAAAATCACAAAAAATAACAATTACATAGGTTCCTTTTATTGGAAATTGATATCTGCCAAAAAAACAAAATGTAGACTTCACACCTTACGTGTCAAAAAAAAATGCAAAACGCTGCACAAGGTAAGCAACACACACACACACAAAAGATTAGGGCCTCTTTGGCTCACTGTATAAGGAATGATAAGATAAACTAATACAATACATAATAACTTTGTTTATTGTCTATTGCAAAATATATTACATAAGTTTATTTATCAAACATCTTTTATATATCAAAGAGATGAATAACTTTTTTTCTTTTTGGTACAGAAATAACTGAATCAAGTCTATAGAATAGGATAAGACTTGATTATCTTTTAATGTATAAGGTTAATTTTCCTTGTTTAATTACATAATAATAAATAATATAATAAATAAAATAATAAATATTTAATAATAGATAAGTGTGTAAAAATAAATAATAAATAATCAATGATGTATAAAACTAAGGATTAATAACAAAAATATTTTAATTTAATGTTTATTATTTTATTTAAATTTAAATAATTATGATAAGAATAGTAGAAAATATTAAATTATATAAAAGAAAGAGAGTTTTTTTTAATATTTTTATAATTTATTAAAATGATAAATAGTTATAAAATGCTAAAATAAATAATAAATAATAAATAAGATTTTTTATGAATTAAGTTTTCAATAATAATATGGGTATTTAGTCGTAATCCTTATAGGAACCATATCTATGACATGGGACATTCTATACAGAAAATGTGTCTACAACATGGGTATCTAGAAGTGCTAGGTTTGCTGGTGATGATAAGGTCAGCGAGTGATTCACTTGTTCAATGCAAAACTTCAAGCTCAGGCATAGTGAATGCAGAAGCAAGATTCTAGATTCGAGAGACTAATAAGACATACTTGGAGAAGAGGATAAAGATGATGGAGGAAGACAATAAAAAGGAGAAGAAGAGGCTAAAAAAGGAGTTAAGGAAGGAGATAAGACACAAGATGAAGAAGAAGATGGGGCCTACTGGAGGAGGGTGCAGGCAGATCGCTTGGTAGAAGATTCATTTGATTCTAGGTCCTCCTCCTCCTCCTCCTCCTTCTCTTTTGATTATGATGACGACGACGACGATGAGGATGATGATGACTTGTTATGATGTTGCTGCTATGTTTTCCTTTCTACTCACTTTTGTAGAACTTTTTATATTTTTTGTCTACATTTTATGATATTTGTGTTTGTTTTCATTTTTGACTTTCTATTTGTGGTGTTTAAAATATTTTCTTGATGATTTAATTGTTTCTATCTTTTTCTTAATTTCATGTTACTATTAACATTATTTATATATTCATTATTAAATACAAATTAGAAATCATCAATTTTTAATGAGTTTAATAGTTAAATTAAATGAATAAATTAATGGCTATGGTTATATAGTAAATTATGAAAAATTAAAAAATACACAAATCATTACTGATAGATATTTCCTTGATAATAATAGTGAGAAAGATAAAATAATTTTTAATTTTAGTCATTAGAAGTAGGTTTTCCTTGATTAAAAATATATTTTTTCATCAAAAATTATTTTTAAACCAATTATTGAGTGATTTATCCATTGATGATGTTAAAATTACAGCCACTAATTAATTTTTTTTGGACGAAAAATGGACATTTTTTTCACAATTAGTGATTACCGAGGGTATTTATGAAAAATTCTTGAGAAATTCTCTTAGGTAATGTTTGTGAGTTGGGATTTTGGAGGGGAGGGAATGAGAATGAAGGATTTGTAGTATAACTTTACATTACAAACCCTTCATTCCCCTCCCCTCCCCTCTAAAATCCCAACTTATAAACATACCCTTAAGAACTTAAGTGCCATCGGATTTGTTTTTCGTTGGTAACAATTATTAAGGATCTTTTTCCTAAAGTGCCTTTTCCCAAGGTAATTCCACCGATAAGTAATTTTTACATTGACAATAAATTAAAATCCGTTGATAATTCTGATGGTAATATATGTGATTTTAGCCATGTATAAGTATTTGAAATGAACATGAATAAGAGTTATGTGATCACATTCTTATTGATGTTCGATTTTTATAAAATTTGATACGAATGATTTTTATGAGAAAAAATTATAATTCAATTATTAGAACAATTTTTTTATATAGAAAATTATTAAGAGTGCGTTTGTTTGGCATATTTTAGCTCAAAATTATTTTTTCATAAAAAATATTTTTAGTATATTTAAATAATTTTTTAAAATAATTAGAAACTAAAAAAAAATTAATTTTCAGATTTTTTTGTCAACTCTAAAAAAAGTAGCTTTTGAAAAAAAATATCAATTTTTAACTTTTTTTTAGTTATATTTAATATGTAAGTTTCACAATCACCATTTCTAAAATATGAAACAAACGTATCCTAAGTGGCGTAATTACACTTAAATTTATGAGTAATGCTAGTTTGACACCTAAAAAATTGGTGTCTGTTCAGACACCCACTTTATAACCATTGAATGTGATGAATGTTAAAGATAAGTGGTGACCACCATCACATCCAATGATTATAAAGTGGATGTCTGAACAAACACTCACTTTTTGAGTATCAAAATATCATTATCCTAAATTTATATAGGTGTAACTTGATTCTAACACAGTGCTATTGTATGTTATTAACGACTCATTTACAAATCTAATTAAAATATATATATATATATATATATATATTTGGGTACTAAAACACCAAATATGTTTAATTAATCATATAAAGAACAACTCTTAAATTGGTACGTATATATATAATGGGAATAATGAAAGAATATATTTTGATAAATATTATTTTAATATCTAAAAATGAATACCTAATTGGGACATTAATTCTATCATTATTGAATATAATGGTAGTAACCCATTTTTTTTATCAATCCATTACTGCTAATAATAATATATTTTGAAGGCCGAAATAACAATGTTTGAATATTTTACAGATATGTACTACGTACGTTCGACAAAGCAAATAAATGAAAGAATATTAAGACTAACTTAATGAGTATTGATACAGAGCTATAAACTACTCCCATACGCATCCAAAAAGCATCGACTTCTTCCCTGATAAATCAGAAATTCCTTCGTAATAAGCGATTCATAATTCCACCAACATGCCTGGCTAATTTATATGCATATAACTTCAGCATATATATATACCCTAGATATTGCTTTCCTAGCACGCTCCACCACCACCGCCACCACATCCACCACCTCCTCCTCCACCACCACCACCACCACATCCACCACCACCACCTCCTCCTCCTCCTCCACCTACATCAACAGCTGTGGCCCCAATAATCCCACCCATCGCCATTCCACCGTGAAAATGGTGGTTATTGTGGTGGGCAAAACCACCACCACCACCACTGCCTGACCTTCCTGCCCCTCGGCACAATAGACTCAATATGATCGCTACGGCCATTAAGCAGACAAATGCTATGATAAATATTACGAATGGTTCCATCTCAAATATAGCACGCTCAATTATTTTTCACGTTAAATCTTGCATCGCGCTATTCCTTTTATACTACACTTGCCTCATCGTACAGGGTACGGGCGTAGACTTTTCGTTGTGTACTATTCTCTGCTCGTGTTTACGGAAGAAACTGGTTGACTTGTGCGTTTAGTTTATTGTGCAAGGCAAGTAACTAGTTATGCGGTTTCGAGGTAAATGAACAATATTGACCCAAGACTCGGTCTTTGGACCTAGTTGTGTGTGTGTGTATATATATATACTCATGATTTGTAAGAGGTTGAATCGAACAAGCCTATGTCATACAGTCCAACGTGTTTTTTAATTTTTTGTTTTTCTTAGCAGGTTTCTGTTTCACCATTGCTTTTCAAACTTCCCCTGTCCATTCTTGATAATTCGACGTCAGAAGATTCTTAAGCTAATCATTTCATTTCGAGGATGAAAATGACCAAGTCACACTAATAAAAAATTTCAGCTCACATGACACTATTTTTTGTTTAAGTGACTAGGAGTTTTTTAGTATTGGCCAGAGATTCTAACTCCATTTACTATCCCCTTTCTCGTTTCCTCTTAATTTTATTAGAAACTCCCTAGAACAAAAAGAAAAATTATATAATTTATTTAATTATTTAAAGACCAATAATTATACTATATTATTTTGACAATGAAATTCTATTAAAATTTCAATACATCTAGCATTTTCTAAATATTAAATATATATATATATATATATATATATATATATATCATTTTTTTATAATTAAACTCTAGATATCCTGCACGTCATTTTTTTTTCAATTAATCATTGATGGTTGACATTTTGTTTAGGAAAAATTACACTCATTTCTCTAGATTTGGCGAAATACAACACTCTATTTTCAATATTTGCACATCAAGCCCTTGAAATTTTTTGGAAAATCCTATACTAACCTCCTTTACTAATATTAATCCTTTAGTGGTTTTGACGGCATAATATGCATATGGACAACATATGATTTTTTATAGTATTGTTGTAGATATTAAAAACAATTATTATCATTTAGGTTGTGGGGTTTAGGTTATGTTTTTTGGTTTGAGGATGACTCAATTTGGGATTGGGAGGAAGAAAGTGCAACAAGAAATGGGAAGAGAGTTTGGCTTTATCATTTAATAAATAGATAATAAGACAATTAGATAGTTATAATATTTTTTAATATTTACAGTAGCAATGCCTTAAAAATCATATGTGGTGTATATATGAATTGTTTTGTCACAGTTACCGGCAGACTAATGATAGTAAGGGAGGCCACAGCCACTGTATAGAATTTTCCAAAATTTAGTGACTTAGCGAACAAATTTTAAAAATAGAGGGAATGAAGGTTATATTTCGCTAAATCTCAAAGACAATAAATGTAAATTTTTCTTATTTTTAATATTCATAAATATCAAATGTCAATTTGGCAAAATTGATTTTAATATGGACCGGGATGATGTTTAACATTTTAATATGAGAGTTAAGAGAAAATTACCAATGATGTGAAAACAGAAACATAATTTACTGTGTCACCAAAACAAATAAATAAATAAATATAAGAGGTGCATAATCCGCTAAGAGCGGATTCTTCTCCGGCAAAACAAAAAAATAGAAAAGGAAACAGGGGTGCACTTGGCCTTGCAAGTTGGTACTGCTGTGCCTTACTTTTCGGTTCCTTCATTTTTATTTTATCATTTTATTTTATAATACAGTATCTGTTTTTAGCGGATTTAGTTCCTTTAATTTTTTTTATTTTGGTAGTATAGTATCCTCTGACAGCGGTCCATAATTTTTTTTTTGGTTTGATAGTAATGGCTTTCAATAAAGCAGATTGTTTATCCATTCCCACACCATAATAATTTTCCTAAAAATATAGTATTTAAGTGTTTTCTTAACTCGAATTCCATACAAGAAAAATTATCCTCGTGGGTTTGAGCCATTCTCTTTATTTTTTTCGTTTTTTCTACGTTGACGACGAAAAAGTGACCAAGGCCTTTACTATTAGCCTACTCAGTAGTGAACCATTATTTTATTGGGTTGATTGTGCGAATTTTTGTGGTGTCTAAGTTTTAACCCACGGGCATATTAATTCTAGTTAAGTGAGTCACTTTAATTCGTTCAATTAGTAAGTTTATTTAATTTAAATTTTAATAAATATCTAAACAATATGTGGCAAGGAGAAATTGTTATTAATTATTATACATATATAACGCCGTGCGATCCACGGTTCGTCGATACATATTTTTTATAATTATTTTTAATTAAAAACTTAAAAGAAAAATGAAATATTAATTAAAAATGGAATAGAATAAGGATACATAATTATAAATTAAATAAAATAAGAATACATACTTGTGATTTTACAAATAAAAATGAATATTTATTTCAATCATTACCTATCAAATTACTTGGACGTAAAATATTTTATTCATATGATCTAAAAATATATTTTTTAAAAAATTTAGCTTGTTAATAGTCAAAATTTAAATCATTTAAGTTATGCTATCAACAACTAGCATATTATTGTAATAATTGTTTAAATTTCAAAACTATAAATTCAAGAGAAAAGAATAATAAATATTATCAAGTGCCCCTAAATAAATCGTTACGCAAATCCAATTCTTTCAACTTCCTTCGAACTTGGCTACCATAGATTAAAAAATAAAAGTATTTTTTTGTTTCCTTTAAATTTTAAGCAAAATAATTTTTAAAGATAAAAATAATCAAATTAAGTTATTATGAACTCGTTATATATCTGCTTTGCCATGTTAGTCATATTGGAGCACTCAATCTGAATTCCGAAAATACAAAATAGTACAATTAAGATTATTGGAAAGTATGATAAATTCATAAATGACATATATTTTTGGATTAAAATGTGCTAAAAGAATAGGAGTGACGTCAGACAATACTTATTGCATATAGATGTTCTGCCCTTGGTTTGGCACAAAATAGGGACAAAATCCCAGTCTCAGCACCCACGTCAAGAGCTACTTTATTCTCTATAAATATTTATTATGATAAATAACTTTTTGATATGTTTTATTTCTTAGTCCAATAAAGTTATTCAAAATTTATTAATTGTATAATAATGTGGAAAGTTACCTTATAGTTGATTAAGTGGATCTTGGAACCATATTTGTTTGGTCTACGATAAAAGAACGATAAATTTTCCGTGATTTCAAATTTATGATTACCCATTCAGTTGTTAACTAATTATCATTGTGTAATAAATATAATATAAATTAATTTAATTAGTCTTTCATAAGGATTTTAATTTGAACACAAACTACCGATTAATTCCATTAAGGGTTCAATCACATTGATTTAAATAAATGCATTTTACCAATTTTAAATGTGTTTATAGCAATTCATCTCCCATGATTACCATATTAATGTGGGTGATTACATTTTTTAGCGCTTTTTTATCTTATCATATTGGTTATAAAAGTATTTTATGAATAATTCATTAGTAAAAATTATAATATTAAATTCATGTAAAATAAAATGATAAACTCCCCATGCCATGGGTTTTTGGATCTTCCCCTTATAGAGGATTATCATCATAATATATTGGTATCAATGCATAAATGCAGGAACTTAGACACGTTTACAATTTTTTTTTATAATTTCAATAAATTATAAAATATTTATTCACTATTAATTATGACTCAATTATTATCACTATTTTTTTACATTAATTACCGGCCACTATAATAAGTTAACTAAATTTAGTAATTTTTATTATAATATCGTGCTTAATTTTGCTTTGACAACTCATTAACTATATTTTTAATTCAATAATAAAAATTAAAAAAAAATTAAATAAAAAATTTATAAAATTAAAGCTTAAAAATATAAAATTATAAATATAGAATCTAAATGAAAACATTTTTAGATTAGACAAAAAATAGGGAATTATAAATTTTTAAATACTATACTAATAAAATATTTTAATAAAATTCACAATTTTATGAATATAAAATAGAACTAAATATAATATTAAAATTAAAATTTAATAATTATTGTTATATTCATTAGAACCACTATACCTAAGATAATGTAGTAGTTTGAACTCCCAAGATTTAGTTAGGGGTTTAATTCTTGACAATGTACATGAAAAATATTTTGTGGCCGGAAATTTACTCCCTTGATAGAAGCTCCCTCACATCGAAGGGATTAAGTGGTAGACATCCTAAGCAATCAAAAAGTGCTCTATTCATTAGTCATATATGTGGTGCCTAATTTTGACTCGATCATAAATTTTATTTTTATTATACAATACAAATAAAATAACACTACTAGAAATAAGTGAGTTACCGACAGATTTTTTCTGATGGATTTTTAAGGCTTGCCGATGGAAAAATAAATTTTCGATGGATTTTCCGATGGATTTTGACCATCGGAAAAAACGCAGCCAGTAATAATTTTCGACGGATTTTTTTCATTGAAAAAAGTTATCGACGGAATTGCCGACGGATTTTCGTATATAATATCCGTCGATAAAAGCCTAAAAAATTTGTCCAGAATTTCGTCATTTTTTGTTTGTTCCGACAGATTTTTTTATAATTACCAACTGAATTTTTCAGTCGGTAATCAGAAAATTTTTAAAAAATTATTTTCAAAATTTTCAATTTCCGATGGATTTTTCCGTCAGTAATTATAATTTTTTTTGTATTTTTTACCCATGGATTTTTCCGTCGGTAATCAAAATTTTTTTTAAAAAACATTTTTAAAACTTTTGGTTTCCAATGGATTTTTCCGTTGGTAATTATAAAATTTTTTAAATTAATTTTTGACAGATTTTTCCGTTGGTAGTCATAATTTTTTATTTTTTTAAAAATCCGTTGGTAATTAAAATTTTTTTAAAAAATCATTTTTTAAAATTTTTTATTTTCGACGGATTTTTTCGTTGGTAAAAAAAAAAAATTTCCTTGTGCTTTCAGAATTTTGGTATTACCTGATGATTTAAAGCTAATTATAATTATATTTAATAATGAAAAGTTTTATAAAATCTCCAATAAATAATAAACACAAAAAATTTTACTTCAAAAAGTAAGATATATAGAAGTATCAGAAAGTGTACATATACAAATATAAAGATTTAACATATAACATAGAAAAAAAACAATAACTAAAATCACGAGAAGTCAGCAGCATCACCACCAGCATCACTATCACCACCACCCTCATCATCATCATCATCAGCGTCTGGCTGTGTAGATGAGCCTGCCTTTATTTTCTTCCACAAGGATACCATTTGCTTCTTCATCTTCAAGTCTATGACCTTTTCCTTCTTCTCCACTCTTTAAATTAAAAAAAAAATTGACAGAACCTCCCCTGAAACTAGGACATCCCAAAAAAATTAATTTCAATATATATATATATATATATATATATATCAAACCAGTCAAACAAACTTTACAATACAATCAAACAAACATCTAAAGATCCTAAAACCGTTCTAGAGCACATCCCCTTATGACATCACAACATGCATATCCTACAATCTCCACATACACAATCAATCTCCACAGCAAACAATGCAAACAAGTCGAGAAAAGACCTTTACGCCTTTCCCCCCAGTCATGCAATCCCATTTTCCTACAACTCTATCTTAGAAATCATAAGTCTCTATCCTAACAACAACTGTAATTAAATAAGGAGAAATGGTTACGTATATGACCTTGAAAAAGACGAGAATTATATGCTCTACCAGAAAAATATTCCAAGCGGACTCGATGCTCTCAAACAAAATCAGATCCCGCAAAAGAATGATGAGATTACGAGCCAAACTACTTAAAATAAATCAATAGTTCCATGATTCATATTCGGATTTAATACCAAATATACCAAGCCAAGCTCACTATTCTAAAAATGAATATAATTTAAAAGTTTTCAAATTATAGAAATCCAAACTTGGTTAAATGAAACCGCATAACTGAACAAATCTAAACTTCTTGCAACCTAAATTAATAAGAAAATATCAAACCAAACTATATCAACAAATAAACAATCTAAATTTCTTGTTATAAAAATTAACAAACAAAGCCCAAACTAAACCAAATCTCAATGAGTAACAGAACCTAACAACACTTTAAACAAACAAAATACAAATAGTGCAAAAAGGAAGACAACTTTTGGAAAAGGGAGAGCGTACCTTCTTCTCCGGTGAGAGGGGTGTTGGCGTCGGAGAGGTCACGTTGCGCCGGGGGGTCGCCAGGAGTCGCTAACCGTCACGGGGGTTCAGAAGTCACCGGGAGGGTCGCGGAGGGGCCCAGGGGTGGCGTGGGTCAGTGAAGGGTCACAGAGGGTGGCAGAGGGGTGCGGGTTACGAGGGGTGGCGTGGGTCAACAGGGGCGTCGTGCAGTCGTGGGCTGGTCTGGCAGCTTGTGGGTGGTTGCGGGAGGACGCTGGACGCAGAACTTTTCGGTAACCGGTGATGGTTGCTCGCTGGTAGGGCCAGCCGTCGGTCCTCCTGGTGTTCGCGTGAGAGAGAGAGAGAGTGAGAGTAAAGAGTGAAAGAGAGGAGTTTTATTTTTTTTTTATAGTGATGGTTTGATTATCGACGGAAATAATTCGTCGAAAAAATTTGGAGAAACCGCGCAAACTGCCCCTTTAATTAGCGACAGAAATTCATCTCTTACTAACGGATTTTCCGTTGGTAATATTAAAAATTTATTTTCCATATTTTCGTCGATAATTTCGTTGATAATATTTTTTAAATAAAATTATTGTACTAAAAAAAATTTCGACGGAAATTTTCCGCCAGTAATATTATTTTTCATATAAATTTATTTTGATGATCAGTTATCAACAGAAAAATCCATCAGTAATTGCTGTTTAATTTTGCCACGGTTGGGCGTGAATTTACTGACTCAGTAACTGTGAAATCTAAAAAAAAAATTTTGCTTCCATTTTTCTCTGATTTTGTTGAAAATACTGATGGATAAACTCCGTCGAAAAAATCCATCGGTAAATTGCTTATTTCTAGTAGTGCATTTAATTAACCAATGGAATACGTATATATCATTAAATTAAAGCACGCATCTCCAAAGTTTTTATAAAACTTTAAATTTGTGTGAGGTGAAAAATTAATAAAATCCCAATAATATGCTAGTATAATTTTTTTTTTGTTACTATGTCTTATTAAGAAGATATGTTCTTTTCACTTTTATATATTTATTTTTGGTTGTTCCTATCATATATGCATCATAAAAAATACAATAAAATAAAAACGAAAAAAGAAGGCATCTTTAATTGGGGTATTCATGGTTTTAATTCTGGAAGGTAACTTTCTCTTTGCATATCATCCACAAAGGGTCAATATCTTATGTGTATAAAAATATCATTAATTATTATGGAATTTATCTAGCTTAATGTGGAATTGAAAAAAAATCTATCCAAAAGCAAGTAAAGAAAGAAAGAGAAACTATATATACCCTGTTTTGCACTTAGAACATTTGGTGCTCAATATATGTAGAACAACAAAAAATTCTTCATTGGAATAGTGAAAATTCTGCAAAAATATCATGAAAAACTAAATAAGAAAAATTGACGTGTATAAAAAGATGTTTTTAGAATAACGAATATTATTATTATTATGGAATTTGTCTAACTTATGGTAGAATAAAAAATAAAAACACAAAAGCAAGCAAAGAAAGAGAAAAATTACATACCTTATTTGCCCTTATATATAGAACAATAGAAAATTCTCCATTTGAGTGGTGAAAGTTTTGCATGTAGTGTGGTGAAAAACTAAATGAGAACAAATGATGTGTATAAAAAATAAAAATATACATTCAAAATTCTTAATTCTAGCCGCGGGCCTAATACTCTATCTCGGCCTTCGAGTCCAAGTTCCTCCACAATTTTAGGTCATCGATCCTTAATCCTAGTTTCAGAATTACTATTCATGTGCAAGCTCAGAAGTCACTATTCATTCCCAACTTGAGTAATTTATTTATTTTTACAAAATGCTGGTTAAGTTGTCCCCATTATTAGTCAATTGGCGGAATATTTAGATTCTAATTACATGAATTTTTAATTTTATTTTTAGTTGAACTCGAGTTCTTATAGTTATCATGATTTTATAATAAAATAAATTATTATTAGAATACGAACAATATACAAGATATCATAAAATAATTTAGTGTGAATTTTAGAAAACAAGATTATTGTGTATTTAACATAAAACGACCTGGACAACCTAGTTAGTTAAAACAGTTAAGCATATACAATAATTTATAACTACTTAGTAGTTACCATATGAACAATAGTTAGGATAGCAAGAACAATTACAACATCATGTATATTTTAATTATAAATAAAGCCCAATCAGCTGTCAGAACTTAGTTAAATAGCTAATGCAATTGCTCAGTTAAGATCAATTATTATTTTAGCATTATAAGATTTAGCTAGTTAATAGAAATTAGTTAGTAATTGTTGGTGGTTTACAACTAAAATACCATATAGATTTTATTATGTGAGTAGCAGTCAAAATAATAAGAATAGTAGTAGTATTTGTTAAATTTTTAGTTAATAATTATCCATGATAGAACCCAATCCAATACCATAACCTAGCTAGATAGTTGGTGTAGTCCCTCAATTACTTAAGTATTATTATTATGTAACATGATAGAACTGAGTTTAGGGTTTCAAGTTTGACTATTGTAGTGTTTATGATTAAATTACAAACTAATTATTAAGCTATAAGCAGTGTTTAGCACAACAAGATTAGTTTTGGTCTTATAGATATTGTTTAATTATTATTAGTTTTTTATGATTAATTTATTTATACATAAGGAGAAAACCCAACCTTTTACATTGATAAAATAGTCAAACAATTATTAAAGCTTCATAATTTAATCATCATCATTATTATTATTAAAGGACTAATAGACAATATAGCACGAACGGTTTCTATGACATAATATTTATTATTTAAATTGTTATCATGTAAATAGCTATCAAGATATTAATAATAAGATTTAGCGTTATTCGAATTTGTTGTCTATTCAGTTGAATTATATTTGTTTAATATTAGTTTAAGTAGAGTGTCAAATTACAGTGGATTATTTGTCAGCCATGGTATACCAACTAGTCTGCCCAGATCTCTTAGTCATAAAATATCAGTTACTATCATAGTTACTAGAAATACTAATATGTCAGGCCATCCAAGTAGCGGAATAGGATGATGTAACGCCCCGATTTTCTGTCTGAGTGAAAAATGACCGAAATGCCCCTGAGGTCATTTTCGGCCCGGAATTCGAGGATGGCCGACTCAAGATCAAGGACCAACTCAATGTTTGAAGGGGATTGAATGGCCTGCGAATGTTTCCAGAAGCGAAAATCTCGTTTTCCGCAGTTTCGGGTTAAAATGACCAAAATACCCCTGTAGCGTTTTACACGGGTAGAGGTGCCGTTTGAACTCGGAACTTTTCCCAGAGGTTTGAAACCATGTTTTTACATGTTTCAAAACATCTATTTGAGTCCCGGTGGTCCCGGGCAGTTTTAGTGCAAAATTATGATTTTGCCCCTAGAATAGTGTTTTTGAGCTTAATAATGTAATTAAGTAAACCTAAGCAATATTAGGCTCTAAACGAAGATTAATTAATTTTCATAATTAATCTAGAGTCAAAATAATTTATTAAAGTTAATTAGAACCTAAAATTGCTTAGATTAAACTTAAATCCCTTTCTAGAACTCAAGATTCCTAATCTTGGAATCTTGAATAGTATTTTCTCTCTCCAATTCCTTAAATCAAGGAATTGTGTCTAGAATTGTTTATACACTAAAATGAGTTTATAACTCACTAATGATGCAAGAACACTCTCTAATTATGTCTTGACAACCTTAATTACCCATTTCCTCACCTAAACACTTTCTTACAAACTCCTAATCTTAATCCTAATCAAAGATACACCTAAACACAACTCTAAACCACAATTAAAATGCAAGAAATCCTCCCCCCCATGGCTGATGCATATTCGGCTATCTCTCTTCTTTTACCACACATGTTGAATTGTTTCTCACTCAAAGAACCATGCTTGAGGCCATACCTTGAACCATACATCACCACACTTTGAACCATACCTCACCATGCCTCAAGACCACATTATCTCACCTCATGGAACTCATGGGATGCCCTCCAATCTGCAATGGCCGAAGCCTCCTCCTCCATGTGCACCCTTCATTTGCTTCATTTCTCTATAAATAGATGGCCTTGGGAAGCTTGCACTACTTTTAGATCATTTGCTAAGTTTAGGAACACTCAAAGCTTTTCTTTTTCTCTCAAAGTTCTAGTGTCCTTCAAGATCTTCAAAGTTCTTCAAGTTCTTCATCTTCTTCATCTTCTTCTTCCATCTTCAAGAGCATCACACCAAGTAGGGATTTTCTTTCAAGTACTTCTTTCTTTAAAGTTCTTGTTCTAGCTTTATGTTCATAGTTTCTCTTGATTCTTTTTAGAACTTCTTTTCTTCTCCTTTTTCTTTCTCATTTTCGGCCATGGGCCTTGAAGTTCAAAGAAATGAGAGCTTGATGATGAGAGTTTCATGATGATGTCCATCACTTGAAACAAACTCTAGAGCTTGATCTTTGTTCTTGAGCAAAAATGTTTCTAGTTCTTCCTTTCTTGAACTCTTGAGAACTTTAGTTTTGATGGTGTTTTAAAATGGTTCTATGAACTCAATGATGAAGACTCATGGTGTTGGTGTTAATATATCACCAAGATCATGGACTCTAGAGTTTTCAAATATTCCTTTTCTTGCCTAAGAATATTTCGGCCATTTCCTTTCTTCTACATGATTCAATGTTTTGATTTTCTAAAAATGTTGTCTTGAGTTCTAAGAACTCTAAGCTTTACTTAACCTTGGTTGGATGAGTTTGGGTTGAGGATTGAGTTCCTTTAAAGTCTTGTTAAGGGCTCTAGAAAGATAAAATGAACTTGCATAATTTATTTTATGCTTGCACGCATATTTACATTCTTGCTATGCATCTTTACTTTCAAGCTATCACCTAAGAACATAAAGATTAAAATGGAACTTGCATCATCACTTAATTTAATTCTCAAAGACTTTCTATTTCGGCCTTAAAGTCGATTGTTGTTGGGCCGAGAGCACTAAAATAAAGAATTGAACTTGCATTATCACCTAATTAATTTCTCGAATACATATCTATTTTGGCCTTAAAGTCGATTGTTGTTGGGCCAAGAGCACTAAAATAAAGAATTGAACCTTGTATATTTACTTTCAAGCTTGCACGTTTAAGTTTATGCCTTGCATATTTATTTTAAGTCATCACTTTACCTTGTAAGCAAGATTAAAAATGAAAAGCATGAGCACGTTTATTTTATGTCATAACTTAAGAACCTAGAGCTCGAAGACTTGCCCATTTCATTTCAAGTTAAAGCTTAATGTGAATGCATTCTTTGAATGCATGTTTTCGGCCAAGTAGTGATGATGGACTTGCAATGAGTTTTCATCTAGCTACAAGGACTAATAGTCTATGTTCTAAGTTTTTCTTAAAGCTTTACAAATCTTTACAAGGTTACGTTATCATGAGATATGACTTTATTCCCTTTTAGAAGATGAAATATATTTTGGTCACTGACCTAAGGCTTCTCTTAGCCTCTTGGTGAATTAAAATGATTCGCAAAGAGTTTTAGAAATTCTAAATTGATTCCAAGAGAAACTAGTTAACTTATGTACCTAGAAATGTCAATTTAGTTCTCTTATCGAAGATAGATGTTTTCGGTATTGTTATGATGAGCTTATGGCTGTATGATGATGCTTTGATGTGTTAGAGTGTGTGAAATTATCATATGATGATGTAGAAACGATTCTATGCATGATAGGTAAGAAACTAGCTAACTAGAAACACCGTAAAGCTAGAATTTAACATAGTTTAGACCCATTTGTTTTTGGAACTTATCCAAACTGTTTTAATGGCAACATAATCAGATTAGGATTGTTTAGATATGAAAAACTTGGTAACATTTGGATTAGAATTGAATTTTACCACCTATAGGGAAACTAGTAACTAGAAAACCGTAAAAATGCAAATGTAGAACTCTTGGAACATTTAGTTTTCTAGATTCTGTCCAGAAATGTTACAACATGATAAATGTGATTTATAATTAGTTCTTAATCATAGGAATGCCTCATAATTGATTTAGATTTAATTTATAGCGCCTTAAGCGAAGACGGAACTGAGAAAGGGTCTAAAACGTAAGTTCTAGAACCCCGTAATCACAAGTTAGAAATTCTGCTCTATGCTTTTCAGATTTAAATATGAACATGAGGATTAGGAATGATGATTAATTATGAGCCCTTAGGTGCATAACATATAAGCGACGGATGTTAGAAAACTATAACTCAAGATTAAGACCCGTAAGGGTAAGCGTTTGAATGTTCTATGATGATGCATGTGTTATGTGAAGAATGATAATGTTATTCATATGAGGAATTCATAAGGACATATGTTCATGTGGCATAAAGCAAATTTGGAAGAAATTTGGCGTAATGCCTTTGTGCTGCCGAATTTCTGACAAATTTGGGGACTTAAAGAGATTTTAAAAATTAAGGTACTAAGATGGGTTCTAGGATGACACCGGTTCGGCCGAGCACCTCCATAGAACTCATGTGACATCGGTACTAATTTATACTCTTAGGTGACACCGGTTCGGCCGACCACCCCTAAGAGAATTGCCCCCTAACCCGTACTCAGATAGTCGGGATTTATGATTTATGATACGCTTATCGTTAAGTGGTAAGTAAGAACTAGTGATGACTAGTTAAGGTATGAGCTCATAACCTGAGATGTGACACATTCCTGGGTGACAGGTTCGGCCGAGCACCCCCAGAGCGCTTGTCTTTTAGGGTAGCCCATGAGGAAGAGAAGTTTCATGATTATGATTATGTCACCAAGTTTGCTCCATATGAATGTTTCTGTTGCCACTTTATGCCACTAAGTATGATGATGCTTGATGACATGATTCATGTATGTGCATTAGGTAGCGCCATGTATACATTCTCTATTATGTTGCATTCATGACATTAAGATCATCCTAAAATGAATGGACCTTGGCTAAAATATGTTTTAGAACTTAAAAATGGACTTAATGCATGCTCACTCATTTTGTATAATTAAACTCCAAGGTTCCCGAGGATGTGTAGATGATGACACCTAGGTAGTAGGAGGCCCTCTTGAGATTCTTTAGCAAGATTCTCACTCTCTCTATCTCTTTCTCTCACGCTCTTCAGATGGCAACGCTAGCGTGGTATTCGTGGACACGCCGACATGGGAGGTGCACCATGACCTGGACCACGTGTCATTCCATTTTGTGGAGTCGATGCTGCACGCGATTAGAGTATTCATGTTCATGGGTCGACCCTTCACTCCCTGTACATTCCCATCGTTTCCCCCGTCTCACCTTTTGGCGATGACCTGGTGTTCGAGCGCGCACGTCCCCAAGAAGAGAGGCTACGCCGTACTCCACCGTCTGCATCTGCCGTTTGAGACTACCCCCAGTATGTACCCCGTTGCCCGTCGTCTTTCTCGGAGATGGATCCTTCCGAGGATTCGGCGACCCAGGTACCCTCCAAGGGATCTTCTCCCACCATACCCATGGACCTTGGGGAGGGTAGTGAGCCCATCGTGACCCAGCCGAGGCTTGCACGACAACCAGAGATGAGGCCGCGCCATGGAGGTCACCAGCCCGTCTCCGCTTATTCTTCACGGAGGAGCTTGCTCGCCTGGAGCCACGTACACGCTCGAGGGATAGTCGCCAGTAGGAGGCTATGGATGGCCCGGGTTAGAGCACACACCACTTAGATGGAGATAAACCTTCTTTTGTTTAGAGGTTATCTCATTAGATGCACTCGGGTAGGGGAGTAGTTTATGTTTATGTTTATGATGTATTTTCTTTCATGTATTCCATTGTACTAAATTAAGTCCCACACTTATAAGTGGGCAAGTTATTTATATATATATGAGGTGATATTCAGTGTTTCTCATGATGTGCCTTTATGTGCTTTATGCTATGACATTATGAGATGTATGTTTTGTCCGCTACAAGTTATATCGCATCACGCGGCTCTCACTTTGTATTTCAAAAAAAGAAAAATTTACCCGTATGTTACAGATGACACTAACACAAAGGAAGCATTGGGTCATCACCAAGTAGTGAGCTAGGATGACATGGATATGAGAAAAGTATTGGGCCCTCACTTAGAAGTGTGTTAGGATGATGTGGACATGAGGAAAGCATCTACCCCCACCAAGTAGTGAATTGGGACAATATGAATCCAAGAGAAGTATCAAGCCACCACTAGGAAGTGGACTAGGACAATACAAACCCAAAAATGATTAGGTTAATTCATGTAATTCTAGTCACTTTTCAGTTCCGTGGTGGTTTAAGTGTGATTGCTTTTGTCTGATATATGCATGTATGACTATACTTAAATGCACTTAATGCTTGTGATGCAATTGTGTGTATAACTTATTTATTTATCCTTTGTTTATCCTTTATGAGATGGGGGTGATAATTTGCTCACTAAGTTTTGAATGAATTCAACTCTTTGTTCCTTCCCCTTACAGTTATAGTTGCAGATCTTGTTATTATGCAGACTCAGCCTTAATAGCCTCATAGCTATTCTAGTAGTGAGCTTCACTTAGTAGTGAAGTTTATATTTGAATCATGGTAGAATAAAGTGTTCCAATTGTGTCCATGCAGGATCCTCGAACATCATGTAGCGTCCATGATTATTTTAAAGTTTTGTTATTTTGTCATAATGATGTTTTGTGCAATTTCTTCAAGGAACACAATTTAAGATTACCTATTTGAGGTATGGATTTGGAACAATTTGAAAGAATTAATATTTCATGAGTAAAGTTTTCAAGAAGTTTTGAGAAATTTATTTATTTAATCAGTTGTTTATTTATTTTTATGATTTATTACGAGCATTAAATTAATAATTTATTATGCATGATTGTATGAAACTAACTCCTAAAGGCTTTCATAACGGACAATATCCCTTATATGGTGGTCACAATTTTTAGGTCGTGACATTGCCTTTCATGTTGTATGACCATCGAGAAGACACGATTGTTTGATGGTTGTGGTTGAATTAGTAGAACTTGAGAGTGTGCAATGGATAACATCTCATTAAGTTCCTTTGAAAAATGAATAATGAAGCAATGCAATTGCAAGGCCTATAGAGATTTCAAACTGATGAAATAATGGGTGACTTTGAGTTTCTAGCTTGAAAGCGTAGACATCCTCTTGTAGTTCAGCAATGCATAGTAAATCACTATGGAAAAACATTCCTTCAGGTCATTCCATACTTCAGCAACATGGTCAAGGTAGGTCATACTCTCAGTAATGGATTAAGACAAACAAGGATGGATTTACATTGAGGGCAATGGAGGCACATGCCCCAAGTGAAATTTTGAATTTATTTAAGAGAATATTAATAAATATATATTTTGCCTCCACTATATGATTAAGTCTACCCCCATTATATGTTTTGTCCAAGTAGTTAAATTTTCTGGATCCGTCATTGAAGACAAAGAGTCTAGTAGCCATGACATGGTTAGGGTATTGCACCTCTCCCATGCTGAATATAATAGTTCTTGTGTCGGGAGCAAATATGGACCCATTGAGAAATTCTACCTTGTTTTTGGAGACAAGATCCGTTTTAAAAAATCATGACCATGAGTAGAGTTGCCTCTAGTTAACATAAGGTTGACAACCATAGTGGAAGGAATCTCATCAGCAAGTATATAATAGGGACTATAGGGGTTTTATGTTGGGTCTTGGTTGGACTGACTAGATGAATTTATTGTATTTGCAGATATAGGAATAAAAGTGGCTATATTTGCAGGTCAAGAAGTGTTTTCGGCCATTGTGGGTATCAACAGAAATCTCCTATTAGTGCTTTGATGCCATCAAAGAATTAATATTTTACTATCTAATAGACTCTCATTTTTTAGGTGTTTGAATAGCACTACTCTTTTTATACAAAATATATTGAGAGATGGCCCTGCCTATAACTCATCATGGCTCTATGTACCTACAATTCACAAATAGTACAATCTTCTAGAAGCAAAGAAAGGCGAGTTCTTAGGTGGGAAGGTTTAAGTTTAGGACCACATGGTCCTTGCTATTATTATAATAAAATAAAAATATTGCATTACTCTTTTAGCCCTAAATCTTTATTTATTGTTTTAATTTCAATCTTCCAGAACCGTGATGACTGTTGCCTCTACCGTTAAGAATATAAGATGATTCATTGCATTGACTAGTGTTAGAAATAGAATTGCTAATCATGGATGTAGATATCATTTGGCTAATTTTAATAAAAACATGCTCCACAAATATCCTCATATGGCTTGGTTCTTGGGAAATAATGAAGCATGACCATTGCAGCGGTACCATGTCAGATTAGACTTGGATGGAAAATAGAAAACATAGTATATTGATTTATCTAATAGGCAAACTAGACTACAAAGAGCTAAGATTGATTGAAAATGCAATATATAGTATTCAAGACTTGCCCAAACTTTGAATGCTCAAATTCATTGTAAAGAGCTAAGATTTATTTGAAATTAACCATGAGGAGAGTAAAGATAGATGACATGGGTATTCATGATCTCTTCTCCATTTGATACAATGGCTTGGCTTTACTACTTACGATCATGGCTGTAGAGGCAAAAAATAGGCTGGTGGTGAGACTTTGACGGGGAAGAAATGGAGAAATGGAGGGGGGTGTAGGGAAGACAGTGATGGAGAGAAATGGGTGGCAGCTAGAGAGATTTGAAGGAAAGGTGAGTGGCTAGTGAAGTAAAGTGAGAGAAAAATAAAGGGTAAAATGGACAAATCATCTGTAAAAATATTTTTATAAATATAAAATATTCATAGATATTTTAATTATAACTTATATCTACCATTGGATTCAAATTTTAATGGATGAGATTTAGTAACCATATGGTCCCAAACTCATCTTGCTCCACCTTAGAATTTGCCAGCACACAAAACAAAAGAATATGTACAGAAAAAGGGGAAAGAATGGATAGGCCTGTTACTAATCCTTCTCTTTGGGCTTCAACCATTCCTTCCTTGCTAGTAGGTCTGCATATTGGACTGATTTTGTAATAAACCCAAATGTAGGAAATGGTTTATAAGCAAGCTAAGCCCTAGCTATCTTCCTTATCGCATGGATAACAACCAAAAGGGTGCGAATTGGTTAAGAAGATGATGGTATGGCTATGGCCATCATCAAGAGGTGACAGTTATAGTCTTGAAATGGATAAGGACTCCTACGACAGTGAATAGGAAGACCAAGGGTTTACCAATTGTTTGTGACTTGTGACTTAGGTAGACATGATTTGTAATTGTTAGAGATCTTAGAACTAATTTATTTTTATCAAGGATCAATGTGTTCACCATTAATCTTATTATGAACTAATTTAGTGGTTTACGATCTTTTTTTTTCTAGATTTCATAATAAACTATACTTTTCTCATTTAAGTAATCTATTTACGGGTGGCAAAAACAAGCCTCACTTGTGTTGGGTTGATCAGCCAAACCTACTAATTTTGGGTGGGTAGGATGACAATTTTATCCCATCAAACAAATTTAACTTGCTCCACTTGATGGGCGGGTTAAGTTAGGTCAAGACAAGCTAGATTTGCCAGCTGCTCTTTCGTTATTGCACCAAAAAATTGAAGGAAAAAATTGAGTGTACGGCTTTTTTTCATTTGGGCCAATACAATCGCTTCGTATAATGACTAATAACTACAAAGAAAGCAACCCTCTGCTTCCCTAACCTAACAATGCCCTCTCTCTCTCTCTCTCTCTCTCTCTCTCACTCTTTCACCAAGAGTTTCCAAGTGACATCATCATCCCAACATCTCTCTGAATTCTTCAACGGTGATGACAACTGCAATAATAGCTAGGTGGAACAGCAATGACGATAGTGGTATGTAGCGGGCATCAGCAGTGGCAACACCAGCATCCATCAATGGTAGAGCTTTATTTTTCGATTTTTCCTTTGAGTAGTGTAAAGGAAGTGATTTTTTCTTAATGGAATTGAATGCAAAACTATCCCTAGAATACTCTCATGTTCTTTTATCGATTATGTGGATGACTCCAAAAGTTTAAGATATAAAACACTCATGGCCTCTCTTTATATAGATGCATCCATCCATGATTAACCATTGTAATGGTATCAAATCACTTGAGAAATAGAGGGTTTGAATCAAGGGATCCTTTTAAAATTTTCTACACACTTAACAAATAGTTAAAAGATTCACTCAGTTATCTCACTACAAAAATTGTGTAAATTAAGGCGGAGAAATTACGGCGGGTCTTGAAATCCACCACAATTTTAGTGAATTATGGCGGTTTTTGTAACCGCCATAATTCTAATTAAAGAAATTGCATGGAATTATGGCGGTTCTGTAAAACCGTCACAAAGCTTGGTAAATTATGACGGTTAGGTAAATTATGGTGCTTAGAACCACCTTTATTTGCCAGTTAACTATTTTTATTTTTTTCCTTATCTTTTTATTAAAGTAGAGGGGAAAAAGAGGATTTTCACTCTATAATGTTTTAGCTAATTACAAATAGATATTTTAACTTTTAAATATTCTAATTAGATGCTTAAATTACACTAATCCTCTAAATTGATCATTTTATTTAATTTTGGGTTTAGCTAGTTAGGTGGTGTGATAAAATATCTAATGATGTAAATGTCACAATTTCTTTTAATTTTTAAATATTTTCTTTATTTATATTATTTAATATTTGTAAAAGATGCATATCAATAAAAAATTTAAAAAACATTAACTAAAATTTTGCCATTTGCTACTCAGAAAATTAGGATGAGAATCTCAAATTATATGTCAACTCTTCTAAGAAAATATATTATCTCTTGATTTTTTAATCTTATAATAAAGACAATGAGCTATGGTATATAGAGCACATTTTGTGTTTTTTTTTGTTTCAATAGAATTTGAAATTTATTTTGTTACTACAATTGTAGTTGTATTCCCTTAAAAATGGAAATAAAATCTGAATAGTGGATAAAACTCAAGCATTTTTTGCATTGAGCATATATGTATATATACACACACACACATATTAACTTTTAAAATTTTAAAAAGGACTAATTTTATAGAATATATTAGTCAAAGAATTTAATTAAAAATTTAAAAAAATAGAAAGAAGAAAAGAGAATTATTTAGAGGATATATTAGTCAAAGAAGAAAAGGAAAAAATATTTTTTTAAAAAATAAATTTATTAATATAAGAAAAGAGAATCATTTTGTTATTAAACCTAAGATAATAATGAGATTTCAAAATCCTAAATTTATATTCAGGACAAAAAGTAAGAAAACAATAAAAACCTTTCATTGAGATAAAAAACCTTGCTAACACTAATCCATTCTCAGAGAAAACCATCTATTTCACTTGGATGCCACTATTTGCTCCTCTTTGCGTCACTTAGAGAGAAGTTTCACTAAAAACCCACGCTACTTACTTCATTGAACAAAGCTCCTTCACTCATTGAGAAGTTGAAGACTCCCATTCCCACTGAGCAGAGCTCTTTAACCCAGAAGCTTCCCCCCGGCACTCCTCATCTGAGTCCCACACCTCAAACCCCCACAGCGCAAACCCTTATAGAGTTTTCTTTCCCACTGTGCAAACCCTCTTCGCAGAAGTCTCTAGCTTGAAGGAGACCTCTTCATCAGCCGAGGGGTGGTTGCAGTGGCTGAGACCCCAAACCACTGCCATCAGCCACTGCTCTTAGATCCACAAGCCACAAACCATCTTGTACCACCTCCGACTGCCGTGCACCTTCATTGCCGCTTCTCGTCCTTACTCACCGCCAAACCCAAGAAGCCCCCAAAGCTTCTCAGCTTCGTCGAAGATGACGACACCGCCACTCCCTGATGGCGTCCTTGCTCAACCCGACAGAGCCCCTCATGTACGCTGTAGTGATTATGCTGGTGCGTGAGAATGAGGTTGTGACCAAAGCTTTCGGATCTGGTACCAAAACAGAGCCTCTGCCACTTAAACATCCCGTGTAAGTGTTCCTTCTTACCTTATTTCTTATGCTAACATTGTCCTTAGTGGTATTGATCCTGAAAATTTTATTTGTATAGGTTTATATGTTAACTATCTTGATCATTCTAGTTGTAGCCAATGGGTTGAAATTGTGATCAGTGCTATTCCTTGGTTGGAATCAGATTCTTTGGTTGGAATTAGATAAGTGTGTGATATATTAATGGCTTTGTGTAAGGCCAATCATATCACAGATGGAGTGAAATGGAGGGAGTATTTGTTTTGGCAAATGGATTAGAACTTTGATCCAAGTATTGCTTTTGTTTTGTTGGAATTTTCTTTTTTGGTTGAATGTCTTGCCTACTGATAGTATATATTGAAGAGCACTATGGCAATTTATGGCAAGAAATTATGGTTGCCACCTGCTACGCTTGAAAAACACATCAGCTTCAGCCATTTCTGGGTCTAATGTGTTAAGCTTCTATCTGTATGTAATATTTCTGTGCTGTCCATGTGTGATAAATATTCTGTTGCACATGAGCTGGAGATACTGTATCACCATTTTATTAGTACATAGTGAGCATGAATCATTACAACAAGCATCCTTTTCATTTTCAGAGAGAATGCTGGATTGTTAGCTTTGACCTGTGTGGGTAGCCAAATGGTTGTTCAAATATCATCTGGATTCATGATCTTTTTATTTGTTAAATTACATACAAATTGTGTGTTGGTTTGTTTGAGAAGCTTTAGCTAAACAACCCTTTTGAATTGGGGGTTTGATATGAAATTGGTGAACTTTGATTTGATTTTTGAATAGGGGAAATAAATCAATTTGCTTTTATGCCTTTTTGCCTCATTTTATTTTGTTAAATTGGTCTCTTCTACTTTTGTTCATTTTCATTCCTGTTTGGAATATTGTCATTGGTACAATCACATTATGCATGCAATCAATATCTATAATCATTTATTCTTTCCTATTGTAGGCATTTAAAGATGCTCAAATTGGTACAAAAAGCTTGTTCAAGTGTGCTAGCATCTTTTGTGAATTTGTCACCTTAATTCAGGTACATTTTAGCTATTTATGTTTTTTGAGCTTATGGATTAACTGATTGTTTTTTATTTAAAATTTATGATTGCTTTAAACTTGTGCTGTCTTTTGTTATTTGAAAGATCTTTTTATGCCCATTTTCTTTGTTTAGGCTTTTGAATTGCTATTGCTTACTCTTGCACCAATCATGCTCGATAAATCTTGGATCAACAAACCTCGAAACACACTTGAATATGCAAATAGGTTGAAGAAGTTTTTAGATTTTGCATTTCAGCATCAATCTATTGGGGATCATTTTCGGGGTCGTGAAATTGAGTGTCCTTGTCTGAAGTGTGGCTTTAGTAAGTGGCAAACAAGAGACATAGTTGAAGAACACCTGACTTGTAAGCCTTTTCCTAAAAACTACAAAGTTTGGTATTGGCATGGTGAAAAGTCAAATGTAGTTGAGTTAGAAGATCTTGAAAACACACATGTCATAGCTGATGCTTTGCAATCTCAAAATCCTATGGAAACTATGATCAATGATGCATTTGGGTTTGCTAGACATAACCAGGATGAACTTGTTCCTTTTCCTGCTCCTTTAGATAGGGATCGAACTCTAAATGAAGAGCATAGTGGAGAAAATGTAGAATTTTATGAGTTGTTGAAAGATGGTAACCAACAATTGTATGAAGGCTACACAAAGTATTCAAAACTGTCTTTCTTGATAAAATTGTATCACATAAAGCGCTTGTGTAGAATGAGTGATAAGGCAAAGACTATGATTCTAGAATTATTAAAAGATGCCTTTGAATCTGCAAAGATTCATGGTTCATTTTATGAAGCCAAGAAAACCATTAATAAACTTGGTCTTAATTACACTAAGATACCTGCTTGCCCAAATGATTGTATGCGATATTGGGGGGAAGATGAAGACTTGCAAGAGTTCAAAAGATGCAAGACATTTAAGTGGAAGGATAACAATAAGAGAAACCTGCAAAGATCTTGCGATACTTTCCACTAAAGCTGAGATTGCAAAGATTATTCAGGTGTTCTAGGACTGCAGAGTCAATGAGATGACATGTTTTGGAGGGTAACCAAGATGAAATGATGAGGCATCCAAGGGATTCTAAGACTTGGAAGACATTTGAATTAATTCATCCAGAGTTTGTTGCTGATCCTTGAAATGTACGACTTGGCCTAGCTTCCGATGGTTTCAATCCTTTTGGAGTCGTGAGTATAAACTATAGCATTTGGCCAGTGGTTTTTATCCTTTACAATCGGCCTCCATGGGAGTGTATGAAGCAAACTTCATTCATCTTTTCAATGATTATTCCTGGAAAATAAGTGCCCGGGAATAACATAGATGTGTACTTACAACCTCTGATCAAATAATTGAGGGAGTTGTGATATGATGGGGGTGCAAACTTTAGATTCTTCAAATAATGAAATGTTTAGGATGTGAACAGCTCTAATGTGGGCAATCAGTGACTTTCCTAGTCTTGGTACCTTGTCTAGGTGGAACACACACTGGTCTCGCCTGCCCTACATGCAATTTTGACACAGACTTATATAGATTGAGACACATTGGAAAATGGTGTTTTATGAGTCATCGTTGTTTTCTAGAAAGGGGCCATAAATTTAGATTAAATTGACATCATTTTAATGGGACAATTGATCAGAGGAACCCACCTGTAACACCATCAGGATCAGAAATATTGAAACAACTTGAAGGAATCAATGTTGTATTTGGGAAAACATTAATGTCAAATGATAAGGGTAAAAGAGCTCGACGAAAAACTGTTGTTGGAGATGGATTAGGACAATGAAGGAAGAAAAGCATATTTTTTGATCTTCCTTATTGGGAATCTAATTTGTTACGACACAATTTAGATGTCATGCACATTGAAAAAAATGTATGTGACAATGTATTATACACTTTGCTCAATGAGATTAGGAGATCAAAAGAGAATCTTAAAGCTCATAACGATCTTAGAGAAATGGGTAAAAGAAAAGAGCTTTGATCAGATGAGAATGGAAAATATTGCCCATCATTATTTATAATGTCAAATGCAAAAAAAGATATATTCTTGCGAACTTTAAAGAATGTCACAGTGCCGGATGGATACTCAAGCAATATTTTGAGGTGTGTTGGCTTGAAGCAACGAAAGCTCTCTGGACTGAAGAGTCATGACTGCCATATTGTTATGCAGCAACTATTTCCAATTGCTATACGTCATCTATTGCCAGACAAAGTTACTATAGTGCTTATAGAGCTGTGTTCATTCTTTCGACGGTTATGTTCCAAAAGCATAAGTCTCTTAGACCTTAACAATCTTCAACTTCAAATTGTTCTCAAACTTTGCCACTTAGAAATGCTATTCCCTCCATCATTCTTTACAATCATGGTTTATTTAACTTGCCATCTAGTTGATGAAGCAAAACTTGGAGGGCCAGTACCTTATCGATGGATGTATCCTATTGAAAGGTAAATATCTCATTCCATTGTTAAGAGTTTATCGTTTAAGCCTAAAAATTAATCAATTTTTGTATTTTTCATTAATTTCAATCTTTTGCTTAGGTATTTAGGACATTTAAAGTCCTATGTATGAAATAAAGCTCAACCAGAAGGTTCCATAGCCGAAGGATACCTAGTTGAAGAAGTTCTTACCTTTTGCTCTCACATATAGAAGGGATTGAGACACGAATCAATAGGCCAACACGTGTTGATGGTAATCCTAATGGTATATACCTGTCACATGTCGATTCTATTTTTCCACCAATGGGCAAAGCAATCGGAGCTTTCTCAAATTTTCAATTGTTAGATATGGAGAAAAGGCAAACGCATCGATATGTTCTGCTAAATTGTCCACAAGTCAAGCCATACATTGACTGAGTAGTTTTACAAACTCCATGTAACACTTAAGATTAATGTGAAACTATTTCTTTAGAGATATAATTTTAATTTTAATTTTTTGCATATTGAATTTAAGGATTTTGTACGAAGGCGATCTAGGGGTCGAAGACCATCAACTGCGGAGATAGAGAAAATAGTGAATAAGGATTTTATTGATTGGTTTCCTCAAAAGGTTGGTGAAAAATGTGATGATATTTTATTGAAAAATGTTCACAAGATTTTATTATGGCTGATATTTCTGTTGTTGTAGATTATGAACCTAGACATTGTGAATACCATGTCAGATGATTTGAAGTATCTAGCAAATGGTCCAACACAACTTGCTAGAAGGATTTCTGCCTTTAATATTAATGACTTCAAATTTTGTACTATCATGGGTTAAAAACCCAAACTAATGGAGGTTTTCTAACTTCTTCTACATCTTGTGTTGCTAGTAGTTTTGATGGAAATGTAAAGCAAGTAAATTTGGCCTATTATGGTCAATTAGAAGATATCATTGAGCTAAACTACTAGGGTCGGTTTTGGGTTATACTATTTAAATGTAGATGGGCCGACACCACTAGGGAAAGAGGGTATAAAAAGGATGCATGAAGATTTATTTCTGTTAATTTTTCACGACTAATTCACACTGGTGATTTTGAAGACCATGATCCATATATTGAGGCTTCTCAAGCTCAAATGGTATTTTATGTGAATAATAAGGTGAATAAAGAATGGAGTGTTGTTGTGCCTTTGAGTCCAAGGAACTTCTATGATATGGGAGAAGGGGGAGATAATGAAGTTTATGAGATTGAGCCATGTCCAAAGCAAGACCTAGATAAAGTGTTTAAAGGTGTTGATGATCTACCATTGTTGGCAGAGGATACAGAAGATGATATATTAAGTGAATCGAATGTTGGCGATAAGGTTGGGGAAAATGAACATATGTCAGAATAGTTAATATTATGAATATAGGTGCTTACTTTTTCCTTTCAATTTTTGAAGATTTAAATATGGATGTTGAATATTTGTTTTGTTTGTTAGAAGACTATAATTCTTCTATTGAAATCCCCCTGTATGGGGCTCCTGGATGAATTACATTATATTTTAGATTTATATAAATGTTTCTAATATACACTTATCTTTTTAGCATATTTCAATTGCTTTTAGTGTGAAAGTGGAAGATGGCGGAGGAGTACGAAGAGGGTTGATGCCAACGAATAGAGGAGAATAGGAAGAGACTGGAGGCTTTGAATCTCCCTTTGCTTTCTCAAGCTCTTCATAACTCTTCCTCTTCCAAAATCACGTAACCACAAGTGTTTCGCTCTGTCTCTCATCTTTTAATCATATTTTTCATTCCCTTTCTCATTCACTCACTATGTTTGTATTTTAGCTGAAGCGCATGAAATCTTCTACGATGGATGAGCAGGTGGTTGAGGTAAGGAGATCCAGTCGTGTTACCAACATGTCCCCTCTTGTCTATGACGAAGTGAGCTATCTTCCTCATCATTTTTCTCTTTTATTTTATCATTTAATAGCAACACTAATTATAGACCACAAAAACATTACAACATCAGATGTTTGTCCTTCGACATCTACTGCTTGTCCTTCAGCATCTACTGCTTGTCCTTTAGCATCAACTACTGTAACAAATTCACAATCATCTAATCTAACCAGTTCACAACCTGCACATGGGGAGGGTTCATCTAGAGTTACATGTCATTTTGGACGTAAATCTAGCCATTATTGGTAGGTAGATGCCATAGGTATGTACATATGTAAATTCACATAAGTATTTATTCTTTATTATATGATTTGGATAATAAACCTAATTAATATTTGTTCTAGATGAAAATGAGGTAATTACAAAGCGTTAGATAACGGTCAAACATATGAACAACATTGGCGATAACCTACGCATAATAGTAGACTTTGATGAATTTGGTTCGCCAATAGGAGAAGCAGCTGGGCTCCTTTCTGGATTCTATGGGCAAATGGCTAAGGATTGCCTTCTTTTTTCTATCAGTTTCGAAAGTTGGTCAAAAATGCCAGCAAGTTTTTTTCAGAACCAGTGGAATGCTTTCTTTACTATAAGACAATTTATAGTCTCTAATTTATTTCCTTTTTAGACATTACATGTGTAAAGCATAATAAACTATTATTCTTTTTTTTCTCATATATATATATATATATATGAAGGCTAACTGTTTCTTCAAGGCGAGTGATGAGAAAGTAAAGCATTATCTAACACAATCTATTAGCAAAAAGTGTAAGGAAATGAGAACACAATGTAACACAATGTAATAAGCTTTATGATTCACTGTTGAGTGGAAATGAGAACATCAGAAATGTGCCAGAAGGAATCAATGAGGAACAATGGGCTTTATTTGTAGATTATCGCTTAAAGCCTTCCACTAAGGTACTTGCTTTATTATTAATTGTAATTTAATTTTTATTACATTGTTGAATCTTGTATACATTCATTTGTAGGAGCTTTGCAAGAGAAATCAAATGGTTCACAATAAACAAACCATTCCACATACTACTGGTGCAAAGAGTTTGGCACGAAGAAAAGCTGAATTGGTAGTTAAATGATTGGATACTCAAGTTATAATTTGCATATTGTGTACCATTATTGAATCATTGATTTTTACCTTATGTTAAAAGTTATTAGATGGATGAAATTGGAAGAGAGGTTGGTCGTGGTGAACTGTGGAAGTTGAACCACAAACAAAAAGGATGGACACTACATAAATGAGGAAGCAAGAGAGATAATGGTAAATATAATTATTATTCTCTTATTCCTTTAGTAGTTAGTTAGCACAAATACTGGTTAAAGAACTGGCCCTGGCATAAAGCAACCTTACCCTACACCAATTGGTCATTCCACTACTAGTTTTTTAGGTGTTTTTATTACTATTATGTCCTAGATGCTTAAGGCTCTAATGCTTAATCAACCAGTTTGGAACTAGCATCTATGAACTATAATTGGAAATTTTTCTATGTAAAGAGGGCTTGATTAATAAGGTAATGGCCTTACTATCAAATAAGAAAGGTAATGATTGCTTGCCAAATGACAACTGTTGTAATTTGCAATACTATGAATCAGTTTTATTGACTAAGCAATGTTCTTGGTCATTGATTAAGTGGTACTGTTTCTATTCAGTTGTCATAACAGCACCCAAAATATTAAGTTCTGGCTTGTTTCCCTCTTGATCTATAAACCATATTGGTGTCAATTTCATCTATGGCAAGCTAAGCCAAAAACTGACTTGATCGTGCAGTATTTCCTTATCTCCTGAATTTGACTCATTTAAACTTATGTCCTGCACAGTTAAAGCAAACATTTACACCTATTTTGGTTGATCCTTTAAAGCCTCCGTAGATGTTTAATAGTAGGCTTATCTGTCAATTTAGGTGGTTGTTGTCTAGTGACTTGAAACGATTAAAATGGCTATTCAGTATTGGTGATTGTTGTAGTATTGACTTGTGTTTTTTTTATCTTTAAAAAAAATAGTCTTACTCATTTATAAAAATAGAAAAATAAACTATGCTAATTTAGAAGTCCAAGAGGTTAGTAGAATGTTTGAATTTTTTCCTATTGTAGTGGAAAAACCACCTTCTTTTTTTCTTCTATTGTCCTTCACCCGTGGACCACCTCTACTACTAGAAAAAATATAAGATCATATATATGCTTAAGTTTATTATACACCTTCCAAAAGGATAGAGTAGTGAGAGCCACAAATATGTATGCTTATTTGTGATTTTAGTTGCAAATGTAAGCCCTTGATATTCTTCAAACCACTCGCTAACTTGTTCCAATTAAGGAGAATACATCATTCACAAGTGAATATCATCTCCATTTTCTCTTAAAAAAAAGACCTAGGAAAAAGTACCGAAAAGGAATTTCTAATAAAAATATCTTCCATTTAATAATAATTAAATTAATATGTGACCACTCATTAACCATTATTTGACATCATTTTTAAACTGAATATTTCAATCAATAAATTAATTGGTACCTTCAGTGAAGCCTGTGTTTGAACTTTGAATGTACTTAATTGTAATTAGTATATAGCTTTGTATACCATAAAATTAAATAAAGAAAAGGGCTGTTAGTACCTCATTTTCATGGTACCAAGGTCTCCATGGATTAGTGACATGCAAAGCAAGAGAACTTAAGCTCTACCTTATGGACAACACTGGTACCCTACCGTCTGTGTATATTTTGTAACTTGTTTTTACAGACTATTCTTCATTTTCTGTGAATCATGCAGGAGAAAATTGATGATCATATGAATCAAGACTTGGGAAAATAGATAGGAGTTTTCTCCAACTGATGCAGTTGGAGAGGTTTTTGGAAAAGAACATCTTGGGTGAGTTCGAGGATTAGGCATGGGAGTGTTTCCTACTGTGGCCTTTAAATGTACCACAACTCATATTGGTGGTATGACTATAAGTTCATGTTGTGCTAGTACACCCCCTCGACCCTTTCAAGCACAACCCTCTCAAGCAGTACAACAGAAGTTGGATATAATGGAATCACAAATTCAAGTGTTGTGTGCCTATATAGCTATGAAGGAAGGAGGACAAATGCTGAATGAGTTAGCAACATTATTCCCTAATCTTACTTCATAGGTATATAAACAATTGTAGTATTTTATATGAATCATGCTTTCTTTCTTGTCAATTTACTTGTACTTACTTTATGCTTGCAAAATTTGTTTCTTTAAAATTTTTCATTTATTAATTTAGCCTTATGTTAGTTTATATATTTTTCTTGCAGGCACCTAATAGAGGAAGTGAGCCTGAGTCACCCAATGATATAAGAAGATCATTAGATGGAAGCAATAATAATCCAGCAACTACCTGAGTCCACGTACATGATCTTTTCATTAATTACCATTGTGACTGGTGTATTACTTGGAATTGCTATCTTTTGGTGTACTAGGAATTGCTATCTTTTGGCATACTATTTGGAATTGCTATCTTTTGGTGTAGTGGTTTTTTTTTTGGTAGATATTTTGGTGTAGTAGTTGGAATTGAATTACTTTCTTTTGGTGTACTACTTGAAATTATTTTCCTTTTAGACTTAAAAGTACTTATGTCTCAAGTATAGTATTTATTTTACACTCAAGTAATGTATCTTTCTATTGGATATCATTATTATCATATTTATATCATTGTATTTTTATTTTTATGTGAGATTTACAATTACAAAAAAAATAGTTAATAGGGTATCATATTGGGTTAAAAATTTGATACAAATTTGACAAAAACTTTCATTATGGTAGTTCTAATACATGCCAAAATACACATCACAAAAAAGGGGCGGCTGAAAACTACCGCAATTCACTAGGATGCACCAAAATTCATAGAGAAAAAATTGGCGGTTTAAAAGCGCCTCAATTCACCAAGAGCGCCATAGTGTCAAGACTAAAATGGTGGTCTAAACCACTATAATTTACATGAAAAAGTGGTGGTTTAAAATCGCCACAATTTACTGAGTATAATGGCGCTATTGTAAAAGGAAATGACGATGGAAAACGGCAGTTCTAATCTGCTGCAATTGACGTGCAAAAAGTGGCGGTTGAAAACCGCCACAATTTACTAAGTATAAGGCAAAGTAGTAAGGCAAAAAATGATAGTAAAAAATGGCAGTTATAAACCATCGTAATTGCTTATGAAAATACTGGCGGTTGTTCGAGTTTATTGTGGCGAGTTTCTGTTAACCGTCGTAATTTACCTAATGGCGTTGGTAATTACGGTAGCATCAAGAACCGCCCTTCTTGAAAATAGTGGGAGTTAAAACCGCCCTCATACCCCAAAAAAATCGCCGTAATTCACTAGTTTTTTTGTAGTGTCTGCTATATATTTAGGAGATATTCGTGTAACAGTGTGTAATTTTTGAGTAAGCTTTGGATACAATATTTATATGCTATTTTCCTTTTAGAGTAATATATCAATAATTTAAATGTGAATGTATTTTAGCTGCAATAATTAGAAACTTGTTGGAAATAAAGATAAAGGGATAGAGTTGTAGAAAGTGCATCAAGAACTTTTATACTTGTTCAACTTCAATGTGAAGTCTACTCCATTCCTCACCAATGTTGATGAGAGTTCTACTGGCTTTTAAATCCAAATATATGTTATAAATTAACAGAACAAATTTGGTGATAGACCAGCTAAAATCTCTCAATACAATCCTAATATTCCAACAAGGACCAAAACAAATTTTCAAATGATAAGCACTAACTCTCTCACGAAATACTCTCCACAAGATATCACTCAAATACTAACTAAGGAATATTGCTTTTCTTGATAAATTTTGGTTTGAATATGGTTCTTTTTGAAACATATATCAGCACCACCCTTACAATGTAGGCACGAGAGAGTTCAAGAAATATGGAGAAAGCTTGCTGTAGTGTAACGTTCGTGTAGCAGGAAGAATGACCTTGCAGACATAAGAGGATGAGCATTTCCATTTTGGATGATAGGCCATAAGATTCTTTCCTTTTTGTGCAGAAAGGTTTTAGCAAAGGGGTTGCCAAGTTTAAATTTTTGACCATTTGAAGGGCCACCTACAGTGCTTTTTCTATTGTCCTTTTTTGTAGTGTGCTGTCATGTAGTAGAAATGGGCATTTGTCCTTTAGCTACTATTCCCACTTGTTCCCATGGTTTGTATCTTGTTGAGTACTCTTTCTTCATCTTTCTTGTACTTTGGGACGTAGACTTTTTCTCATTTTATAGGGTCCCACAAACTTCTAAAGAAGTACCTTTTACTTATACAACACTGCTCTCATTCTATTTTGTCAACCTTCCTATGTATCACCTTTGTTTATGTGATGTTTATAATATTTTGAACCAGACCACAGATATCTCCTGTGAATTTAGGAGATATTTACTATTTGATGTAATTCTGAAACACTTAGCAAAGACATTAAAAGCAATTATAATTATTTTTTATCATCATTTAAAGGTTCTCAATCCAACACATTCCATAGTAGGAAGGAACAAATTTTTACTTTATTCAATTGTGTTTCCAAGGTGAAATTCGTGAGTGATGATGGTCTGCTCTAAATAACCATATAGTATCCCATACTAAACTGAATTGTATTAGCCACCATAATTAGTTTAGTGGTGAGGAATTTGGATAGTATGCATAACGTTCTAGGTTTAAACCTCATAGCAATTAATGTAATTCCATGAATACCAAAAAAAAAATCAAATTGTACAAAAATTAATAATACCTATTGGAAGTATTAAAATTTGTAGATAAATCCTATCTATTTCTTTATAGAATTTAATTTCTATGCACCGATAGTTTGATAGTATAAAAGTTTTTTACGGATTCATACAATTATGTATTGACACATCAACTTCACATCCACAATTTGAAAATTTTTGACTATATAACAATGTTAATAGTTTTATTTTGTTAGTGAATCAAAATTAAATTTTTATTATGAATATATTTTTTTAAGCTTTTATTTGAACAAATTTATTCAATATATATATATTTTTTAAGTTTTAATTTTTTGGTGGGTGTATCCTCCAACCTACCATGAAAATTAATCTCATTCCATTTATCATTTATTGAACAACTCTCTTGGTACTTGTATTCGTAATAATGAAAGAATGTCCACATGAAAAAAAAAAGAATGAAAGAATTTCTTGTGCGGATATTTACTGCATACAACTCCGCAATCAAATAAAAAGAATAATAAAAAAATTAGAAAGTGAGGGTTTCATCTTGAACCAATAAAATATATTCAGTGTGGAGCCCATCAATCAATCCAATGACCTTCTCACCCTTTCATGTTAGAGTAATTCTGATCACATTGGCGGACCATGTATAGGTACAGAACATTTCCCATACACATCCGAAAGTTTGACTAATTCTTAGCTGATAGATCAAAATTCAGAATTGGAATTCGTATATTCCTTCATAGTAAGCGATTTATAATTCCATCAAGATACTAAACTACTTTATTCTCACTTTGAAATGAACAAAACCTTGGCTTAACGTACCCGAAAATAAGAATCAGAGTCAACTTATTATATAAATACACATAAAAGAATTACCTTTGACGTGCATAACAAATAAATAGTAACAAATTGCGTACAATATGCATATAACTTCGGGGATTTGGTTCTTTAAAGTGAATAAGTTAATAAAGTGTAAAAATGAGGAATTAATCACCTTTAAATTATTTAATAGAATCCACATATAATGCGTACATGTTAAAAGTTATTAATTCAATAATAATTATTTCCTCACATTTTTATACTTTACTAACCTTCTCAATTTAAAAGAGTAAGCCCCTCTCGGGACATTGCTTTCAAACTTAACATGCTCCACCACCACCACACCCACCCCCACCCCCACCTCCACCACCACCACCACCACATCCACCCCCACCTCCTCCAACACCACCACCACCACATGCTCCCCCTCCGCCTACTCCACCAACACCATCACATGCTCCCCCCACACCCACTCCAACACCACCATCTGTGGCCCCAACAATACCCCCATCTGTGACCCCAATAATCCCACCCATCATCATTCCACCGTGAAAATGATGGCTGTTGTGGCGAGCAAAACCGCCGCCACCCCCACTATTACTGGATGCTGGCCACCTTCGGCTCAGTAGGATCAATATGACAAATAAGGCGAATGTACAGACAACTGCTATGATAGCTATTACGAATGGTTCCATCGCCAATATAGCACGCTCAAATTCCACGTTAAATCCTTCAACGCTATTCCTTTTTATACATTTACCTTATCGAATGGTACATAGATTTTTTCGTTATGTATTATTTGCTTGTGTGTATGAGAACGCGTTGAAATGTATGTTTAGTTTCGATGTGCAAGACAAGTAACTAATGACGCGCTGGTTATATTTTATAGTCTTTTTTAATCTTAAGAACATCAAGTAAAATTAAAAAAAAAAATTGAAACCTTTTAATGAGTTATATATATTTAAAATATAAAAAATATTTTTGAATGCAAATTTTTCTTAATTCTTCAATCAATACCTTAAAGTACTGTAAGATAAATTCATATTTTATTTGTTGGTTTTGTGTTAAATGAATATATTGACCAAGACACGGTCTATTGGACTTAGTAATATAAATTCTATCTTTTGGCGTGATATGCAAAGGTTGAATTGAACAAGCATGTGTCATACAGTTCAACATGACTTTCTACTTTTTAGTGTCAAACTTCCGCGGTTCATTTTTATGATTCAAAGTTACCTTATGTCAGCAAAAGATTTTCATTCCGTATCGAGGATGATGATAACTTAGTGATAACCTGCATTCGTAAGGAATTCTCTCTCTCTCTCTCTTTCTCCGGGTTCAGGATTCCTTAGTCCGTCCCAAGTCGGCAACCAAGGTTAATCCACCACCTTAAATTATCAATTTAATCTTATAATTTTCAATTCTCATTTTTTACCTTATCTTCTTTTTCTGCCTTATACTGTTACACACACCATCTTCACTCTATCTTACCACCATTGTAGCTTGTCACCGACCTCACTACCTTCACCCTACTAGCCATCACTATCATCTTTGCTGCCGCCCGCCGCCCAAGCTCCCCTAGCTACTGTTCACTAATCACGCACCCTGAAACTCCAAAGCCAAAAATGCTGGCACTTCCAATCTGAGATTAATTTCCTTCATTTGTTCACTACCTTACAAGATAACACTCGCTGCTCTTTCCTCTAAAATTCTCACCTTCTGAATGCCCATTTCCTTTCTTTCTTAAAATCCAGTGGATCTTTTATTCATTTTTGTTCTTCCATGGTTAGTATTTATTCTTGATACAAACCCAAAGTTTATGCTCTTGTTCACAGCTTGGTGTTATAGCTTTGCTCCAATATTTTTTAGGACTCTATGCTTTAAGATTACGAATTTACGATCTCATTTCATATACACAGTGTTTAGTGCTGGTTGCTGGACCAAGGGGAGAAAGAGACTGAGAGAGGCGGTGGCTAGAGAAGAATGAAAAACGGAGATTCACAAAGGGGTAAATTTGACAAACTATAAATTGATATAAATTCAGAATTAAATTTAATTTATGAGATCTAATAAATCTAGTCCATTAATTTATTTTAATATTATTTCAAATAGTGTTAAAAGGTGGATCAATGTTGGTCCCTAACATGGAGTGGGCCAACTAATCCAGTGCCCTCCACTCTCTCTTTCTCGGCACAGGATTCCTTGGCTCGCCCCATGTTGGGGACCAAGGTTAATCCTCCCCTTCAGATTACAGAGTTAACCTTTTTTAATGTCAAAATTTCCATTGTGCCACTCTTCCTTCTCTCCTCCTTTCACCTCTCTTCTCACGGGCCCCATCAACCTCCTCCTGTTCCACCACCTTTAGCTCAGTGGTGCCACCTTCTTTTCCATGGCATTACTCATTGTCATTGCTATCTACTACAGGTGGCGGATGGTTGAGGCAGTGTTGATGCTGCTCTCGCGAGTTTCGATTTAGTGTGGGGTTATAAATCAAGCCACCATTCATCAAGGACTGTAAACTTAAGCCAAAATCTTTATCTAATGTTAGAGATTTGTTTGGAACACTCATGTTTTCTAAGAGTATTAATATCCTTACACAATCTATGGCTATCATTTAGCTATACATTCATGAACTCAAACTATTTTATATATTTATTATAACTTTAATTTAAAAAAGTTGAACATTCAACCTAATACTAATCACAGGGACGTATTTAGAGTTGAGTATTCAAGTTCACACAGGCTAGGTTTTGCAAAATGCAGGTATGAATTTGGGGATGAAGTGGGAAGGTGGGGCAGGATCAGTGGCACTGCCTGGATTATGAACAATGCTAGGCCTTCACGTGATTGGTAGGTTGACGGCAGCGGAGCTATTGGATGGAACCAGCAGGGGACTCGTCAGAGCCGCGGGCTTGGCGGGTTGTTGGCGAGTTAGTTTCTGGTAGGTGGTAGTGGATGGCAATTATATTGTAAAGAGATAATTGAAAACTTTGGAGGATGACATTAGGTTTGCCATACCCACCTCCCCCGTGTCCAATAGCTACATCGCCGCCCATCTTGGTAGATCCATTGTGCTCTCAAGCTCTTTGCCTTGCTTCTGTTCTAAACCAACAATAACAGTAAGGATGGGACCTGGAGCTTTGCAGCAGGTACTAGTGATGGAGTGGAAGGGCACTGGCGGTGGCGGTGACATGTTGAAGGGATGGAAGTAGAAGAGGGACAAATTTGGAATCTGAAAGTTTATTCAAGTTTTTGAATTAAATTTATTTAATTATTTAGGAAAATCTACACCATTGGTTTATTTTAATGTTAAATCTGATAGTAATAAAGAAGGGAACTAATGTTAGTCCCTAACTTGGGCGGACTAAGGAATCCAGTGCCCTTTCTCTCACATAACCACAATTCTAGGTGCCAGATTCGGTACTCTAGACATGCTTGGGAGTAATGTTGTTCTCCCCACATCTTTTATTACTAAATTTAATATAAAATTAAATAAATGGCTCATATTTAATAAATAAAATTTATTTCAAAGGTAAAAAATAATTTAAAAATTTCCAAATCTATCCCTTATTCTTTCTGCAAAGTCATCCAAACTCATCTGGTCCCCAACATATTCTCAAATGATAATTCTGGTGACAATATGGCAAACCCCTATCCCTGAAGCCCTAAGCTTGTGCATCCTCTTTGCTCACCCATTGTGCAACAATTCATGCCCAAGATCTAGAAGAAACAATAAGTCAATAAAGGTATTAAGTGGTTCTGCAATTGCAAACAATTGCAAATAATCAAGTCCTTAAAAAGGTGTCTGATGGGTTGTACATCCACTTCTAATTTGCTCTTATCCTCTAGTTTTTAAGTTTTCGATAACAAAGTTCAAAACTTTTTTCCTTTTCATAAGGAAGAAAAAACATTCCCATACCATTACTTGCATCCTCTTTATATTCTATTTTGTCTAATACAGTGGGTAGAACAAGAATGAAAGTTGAGTGTGCTTGTGAAAGGGTCTGGAGCAGAAGGGGAGCTTGTGGATGATGTTGGAGCATGAGGTGGATTCTAAAAGGTAATAAATGGCAAGAATGAAAAAATAAAAGATATAAAAACAAAAGTTAAGTTAGTAAATTTAGGGATGGAGCAATCCCCACCATTGACAATATGGTCGTTGAGCCATTGAAAAGCAAGGAAGCACCGATACGACACACGATATAGACACAACACGACAAGGACACAAGGATATAGCAATTTTTACAAAATATAGGATACAATACAATTAGAATACATTGTATAATAAAACATAAAAATAACATGCTATGATGAGAAAAACCAAATCTAGGCACTCTTATGGCTAAAAAACACTCCATAACAAAGAATTAACAAAAAAAATTACAAGAGAAAAAAGTCCACACAAGTTTTGTATGCATAATGAAGATGGAATTTACCGCCATGTTTGCCTGAGTTAGAACCGTATCAATGGCGTGTCGGGAGCTTTAGAGACTGAGAGATGAAGTAGCATGGCAGGACACCCTTTTGACACAGGTCTTAGAGTATTGACAAAGTATCAGTATCACAAAAGTGTCTGACACGAGTGTGGGAAAGTTTTTGGAGTATCCGTGCTTCATAGTTGAAAAGATCGGTAAGAACAGGTGGAGAGTTAGAGAAGATGAGAAAGAAAGAGACGAAGAGTTGAGATGAAAAATGAAAAATTTTAAAAGGTCAAATTAGTAATTTTAATCTATTTCCAATTTTTTGTAGTTCGTGCATGATATTCTTGCTTTCAATTTCAAATTATAGACGGATTTACCCGTTTGTAATTTTTTTAAAATATTCATCTGTAAATTCGTCTGTATTTTTAAGAACAAATTTTATTTTCTAATTTTTCATCTGTAATTACCGTCTGTATGTGTTACACACCATGTGGTAGGTGTTTGACCCAACGTTTACAGACGGATTTGCTATTTTTTACAAAAAAAAATTGTTCACAATTTTTTGTTTTCCCATCTGTAAGTTTGTCTATAACATCAACCTGTGTTATGCAAGTTTCTAGTAGTGAGTGATTAACCAGTGTCTAGTTGAGTGAGTCCAGGATCTAATACTATGGGTGGAAGCCAGCCATTCCTACAAAAGAGAACCACCCACTTAGCCTATGATAAACAAAAATTAATGAAGCAAGAAAAATTTTAAAATTCCCTAAAATTGGTTCCCTACCTTTTTTGGCATAGTGGCGATCAGCCGCATTGTCACCCTGGACGATGGCAACACCGCCACTAGGGGAACCTTTACTTTGCTCGCAAACGGCCCAAGGTGGTAATATAATGACACTTAGCACCTCCCGAAGCATGAGAAATAAACACCCCTAAGAAGAAAACCTAAGCCAAGAAACCATAACAAAGAAAGAAGACAAATTGGAAAAAGGAAGTATTAGAAACTTACCCGAAAAAGAGATAGGAGTAAAGGAAATAAGATTGCTACAGAAGACAGATGATGATGAAGCACAATGTGAATAATAAAGCACAGTAAATAACGCAATCGAGAGAAAGAAAAAAGAGCAAAAGTGATACATGGAGAAATGGTGAGCATTATATAGGCTTCAAGCGTGAAAAACAAGGCGGCTGGAAGGGCACAACCTTCTAAAGGGATGCGATACGGTAACCGCACCCGTGCGCCACGTGTTAGACGACCATATGGTAAAGGGACGTCTTATCAAGTGAAGTGATGCGAAAGGTAAGTGTGTAACAAGTGCAATCCTACCACGGGAGAAGCACAATTTTACCTCAATTTACCGAAGTCAAGATGGTTGATGCTTAAGTACTTAACCCGACCACCGAGTTGGGGGCAACTATTATGACATGGGATCTCGGATCCTACGCTCGAATATAGTCTGAAGGAGAAAACCCCACCCCCTATAGGTCCCCAATGAGCTGGAGGTAAGGACCTTCGCACCATCCGAGGTATGTAAAAAGCAAGAACCTCAGGCATTTCCCCGTTGAGCTTGGCGACAGTAACCCTTCTTAAAGGAAGATGAATACACCCGAATCAAAGTCGAATAGAGCTCTAAAGGAACACATTCGTTTGTACGATTGAAAGACAGGACAAAAGAATGGAATTTCAATGGTTTCTATACTCACACAGGATGGTGCACTTCACCAAGGATGAACCAGGTCAGCCCTAGGGTCACCTTTTAGGGAAAAAGATGAGGAATATAAATGGGGGAATAATAATTCTCGTGAAGTTATGTCACTTATTTCCACTATACTACCTTACCACTTGAGCCTTGTGCTAACTTAGGCATTAAGGCCCCTTGCAGGTACACCTCTTATGGGAGCCCAAACCACCACGTGTAGCGAAGACGCAAGGGGAGAGCACTTACTTGAAGCATCGCATACAATAGGAAGAATACTGTAACTCCACTCTAACGTAACTCTCCCTCGCAAGTGTTGAGATGAGAATACATCATTAAAATGTTGATTAAATAAATGTTTAGGTTAATTGATGTTTGTTTATAATTAAAAAATGATGAGAATTAGGTCTCGGTTGAGACTTAAGCTAATCCAATGTTGGAAAATTTGATCTCTGCTCCTATAAAATAAGAAAATAAGAAAACAAGAAAATAGAAAAGGAGGTTTGTTAAGCCTGAGGCTTGCTGTACACTGTCCTTAAGGATTATTTTGTCACTGTACAGAAATCCCCTAGGATATAATAGGTTCTTCTGGTAAAGCAAGAACTCAAGAACTACAATGGTAATATGCTCTGATTGATAACCCGATCAATGAAATAACAGTATATCCAAAAACAAAACTCAAGGCTAGTAGTATATAGTATATTGCTCACAAAAATCAATTCTATTTTTTCAAATCAAAACTAGAATGTGAAATAGTGTCAATGGTTTTTGCTTTAAATATTTAAAGAATAATTGATTTAATAATTGTAATTACAAGAATACAATCAGAGTAGGTTGGTCGGTTCTGATTTCAAAGAGGATTTAAAAGAGAAATCACAACCAGTATATATATATATATATATATATATATATATATATATATATATATATATATATATACCTATTAAAGTTAATGCATTGGCTTACAAATCTAGAAAGAATAAATGTGTTTGATAAAAAGTAATATCAAATTTAGTAATATACAATCATCTTCAAAACTATAATATTTAGATTTAATATCAAGGTGAAGCCAATTAAAACCATCATACACTAGGTGAAAAATAATTAGATAAATAAACAGAAATATAAATAAATAAACCTTTTGAAATATATGTTTCAATTAAACAAACAATCTCGCTCCTATTTCAAAAGGTCTTTTTCTTTCTTTAACTAAATATATAAAACATGGATTATACATGAGTGAAAATGCTTCAAATTTGGTGTCTTTTAGGCTATGAACCAAACTTAGATGGAAAGGATTTTAAATTGCAATGTATTGGTGAAGTCTTGTTTACTTCTATGAACCAAACATTTTTAAGCATAACTTAGAATCCTCTCTTATCACATTTACACCCCCAAAACATATCACCATTGTTGTTAATGCTGTTTTGTACTTTTTGGCCATGCGTGTGCTTGGTTGTTCATGAGTGCTCTAGAGACTTATCCATAATCTCATAGGAATGGCCCTACTCCTACACTCATGTAGGTGATTTTCATCAAGTGCATATTGCACTTTATACACCACCCATAAAGACTATGAAATTTATTAAAAGTATTTAGCTTACCCTCTCATAAATGCAGTCTAGAACAACTAATATTTCTCACACCATAGGAAGGACACATAAAGTGCTAGCAAGAATTAACAAGTGACTTCTTATTACCCATATGAACCTTCTTCCTGGGATCTCCATTCACAAAGGTTGGGTTCCCATTATTGTCAATTTTCAAATTGGCTTAAGTCTTATTACCCTTGATGTGGCAATTATAAAATTCCTTCCAAGAGGCTTAGTCAGAGGATTTGTAAGATTTGCTTCTGACTTCACATAATCAATTGATATAATTCCATTTTCCAGCAACTGCTTTATAACTTTATATCTCAGCCTATTGTGTCTGCTTTTACATTTATATGCCTTGTTATTCGCAATAGCTATTGTCGCTTTATTTTCACAATGTATAGACACATGAGGCATTGACATTATTCCCAAAGGAATATTACTCAAAAATAATTTTAACAACTTAGCCTCATTACAAGAATGTTCTAGAGCAATAAACTCTGATTCCATGGTGGATTTTGCATTAATTGTTTACTTAGTTGATTTCTAAGTATCAGTGCCACCTCCCAAAATAAACATATAACCACTAGTGGATTTAATCTCATCTGAATCTGAGATCTAGTTATCATTACTGTATCCTTCTAATACAATGGGATATCCACTATATTCAACTTCGTAATTTATGGTACCTTTCAAATATTTCATCAAGCTTGCTAATGTAGCCCAATGATCATTGTTTGGGTTATGTGTATATCTACTCAATTTTTACACAACATATGCTATGTCAGGTCGAGTAAAGTTCATCAAATGCATCAAACTCCCAATAATCTGTGCATATTTAGATTGGGCAATAGGTTCATCCTTATTTTTCTTTAATTGAGTGTTTGCATCATAAGGGCTATTCACAGATTTGACATCGAAATATCCAAACCTTTTCAAAAAAATTTCAACATATTAATCTTGTGATAATATTATACTATCACACTTCCTAATGACTTTAACACCCAAAATCATACTTGCTTCACCCATGTCTTGCATATCAAATTTTGATGCAAGAAAATTCTTTGTTTCAATTATAACTTGAAGAGTAGTGCCAAAAATAAGCATATCATTAACATATAAGCAAATAATTACACATTTACCATTAGTCAGTTTAGTATACACACACTTATCTACTTCTATAGCAGAAAAACCATCAGAGATTAATGTTTGATCAAATTTCTCATGCCATTGTTTTGGTACTTGCTTAAGGCTATATAAAGACATAATGAGTTTTCATGCTTTATTTTCTTAACTAGGTTCCACACACCCCTTAGGTTGTACCATATAAATTTCCTTTTCTAAATCTCCATATGAAAAAGTTATTTTAACATCCATCTGATGAATAACTAATTTATGAATTGACGCTAAAGTAATTAAAACTCTTATTGAAGAAATTCTTGTCACTGGAGCAAATGTATCAAAATAATCTATATTTTGCCTTTGAGTATAATCTTTAGCTACTAATCTAGCTTTGTACTTTTCTATTGTTCCATTTGTGTTATATTTTCTTTTAAAAATCTGTTTACAACCTATAGGTTTTGCTCCTGGAGGTAAATTTATTAAAACCCAAGTGCTGCTTTTTTTAATTGAGTCAATTTCAAATTTAATTGCTTCTTTCCAAAGAAGTGCATAAGAAGAACTTATTGCCTTAGAAAATGTTAGTGGATCATTTCTTTTAAGATATATGTAAAAATCATTCCCAAAAGAGATTTCTTTTCTTTACTGTTTACTTTTATCATTAATTTGAGAAGTATTTTCAATTGATATGCTTGTATTTTGAAGTGGTATATTAGCAATAATTTCTAATATTAAAGGAATTATGTTAAAAAAATTCTGCACTTTTTGTTTTAATTATAGTGTTACGGTCAAGAACATCACTTTTTAAAAATAAAAATCTATAAGCAGCACTATTTTCATATCCTATTTTTCTTTTCTTGGGATCTAGTAACATGACTTTAGCCAAACATATTTTAAATTTGGCTTATACCCTTTCCACAATCCATATGGTGTTTTATTTGTTTTCATATAGGAAATTCTATTTTGCAAATGACATGCAGATAATAAAGCTTCATCTTAGATTTTTAGGTGCATTAGAACTAACCAAAAGAGCATTTATCATTTCTTTTAAAGTTCTATTTTCTTTTTCTACGACTCCATTAGGCTTGGGAGAATATGATGGAGTTATTTTATGTATTATTCCTTCTTTTTCACAAAATTCATTAAACAAAATATATTCTCCTCCTTATCTTACTCTTTTAATTTTCTTATTTAATTGATTTTCTACTTCAGTTTTATGTATAAAATTATGTCAATAGCTTGATCCTTATTTTTGATTAAATATACTTTAGTATATCTTAGTATATCTAGAAAAATCATCTGTGAATGTTACATAATATTTTTTACCTCCTCTTGTAATGGGTTGTTTTAAATCTCCTAAATCAGAGTGAATTAATTGTAAGAGTTCAGTTTTTGTCCAGATGGACATGATTTTTTTAGTTAATTTTGACCCAATACATATTTCACACTTTTCTAAACATGAATAAGAAAAACTAAAAATTAATCCTAAACCTTGCATTTTTTTTAATATAAGGTACACTATCATGTCCTAATCTTGCATGCCATACATTCATAGAATCAAGCATACAAGCAGAAGAACATGCATTTTCATTCGTAACATAGGAAACAATTATCATAAATAAACCACTATTATAATAATTTTTTTCCCACAAAAACTCCACATTTTGAGAGAACAACTTCACCATTTTCAAAAATAATATTGACACTAGTTTTAGCTAACACAGACACAGATATCAAATTATAAAACATTTCAAGTACATAAAGAACATCATTTAATGAGAGGGTTTTATCGCAAGTGAATTTTAATTTCACTATTCCTTTACCAAGAAATGTAACCATTTTAGAGTTGCCACCATACACAACTTTCTCTCCTTCCCCTACAATATTGTAGGGGGAAAAACATTTATGTTTGCACAAACTTGTCTAGTAGTCCCTTAATCTACCACCCAACATTTTTCCTCCATCGCAAAGTTAGTTTTAGAAACAACCATTATCATATCATTTCTAAAATTTTCAGAATTATATAAAGACAACAAACACAAAAAATATAAAGATAATTACAATAATTCTTAATAAATAACATGAGATGTGAATAAAATAAAAAGATGAGACTAATCCTTAAGATTGTTGGAAATTTTGATCTATACTCCTACACAATAAGAAAATAGAAAAAGAGGTTCGTTAAGCCTGGGGTGTGCTATGCACTTCCTTTAAGGAATATTCTGTCATTGTACAGAAACTCCCAGGGTACAAAATTAGGAACTCAAGAACTGCGATGGTAATATGCTCTGATTGATAACCCAGTCAATGGAATAACAGTATATCCAAAAACAAAAATCAAGGCTAGTAGTATATAGTGTGTCACTCACAAAAATCAATTTTGTTTTTTTCTGATCAAAATAAGATTTTAATATATAGGGAATAAGCACAACGTGAAATAGTGTCAACGATTTTTGCTTTAAATATTTAAAGAATAATTGATTTAATAATTGTAATTAAAAAATGCAATCAAAGCACATTGGTCGATTTTGATTTTAAAGAGGATTTAAAAGAGAAATCACAACCAGTATATATATACCTAATAGAGTTAATGCATTGGCATATAAATTTGGAAAAAATAAAATTGTTTGATAAAAACTGGTATCAAATTTAGTAATATACAACCCTCTTCAAAACTATAATATTTAGATTTAATATCAAGGTCAAGCCAATTAAAACCTTCATATGCTAAGTGAAAAATAATTAGATAAATAAATAAAAATAAAAATAAATAAACCTTTTAAAATATATATTTTAATTAAAAAAACAACATCCAATTGGTGCTAAAGGTTAATATTTGTTAACTAGAGATTGAGGTCTCGATCATCTAGTTAGTTTATATGAGTTTATCGAATGTTTGGTGGTCATTAAGTGAATTGCAAAGTTGTTAGTAGTTGTTGTACTAATAACTTAAATTAGCCACACTCCATGTGTTTGATAATATATGTGTGTTGGTGTTAGATATGGCTTTTACCCTTGGAAATCCTTGACTTAGTGTCTGTTTTAATTAATTGTAGTTAGTTATTTTCTCATCTTCATTATTAATATTCTCGCATATAAAACTAAAACCCCAAAATTTTCTATTTCTTTATATTGCTTGACTAGATACTGATCGAACATCCACATGAGACAACATGAGATGCATCACTATGTTACATTTTCACTGCAATTTGGTTTTAACAAATTTATAATTTGTAGAGCTAGAGTTGCAACACTCTTGAGATATCACTAGTTTGGTTGAGCTCATTCTAGGCAATAGATGATTGGGAATTTGATGACCATATTATATCATTGGGGGCAGTGTTGTGGTTTATTTTCGGTGACCATGTGAAAGGTGAACAGTTTATAAAGTATGAGAATTTAAGGAAAATTGTGCATGAGATATATGACATGTGTGCAAACCTTTCATTATGTAGCATGAATCCTTATTATGTGATAAGTGTTTATCATGTTGTGCACCTCCATTTCTATTAACTATTCACAAGCTTTTCTAAATCTTAAAAGATATATCACTTCGAAAAATTATGTTTGTGAACTTATTAAATGTACCTTGGCATGCTCACTTATTTCATAAATAAACCGAGTTAGCCTGAGGATGACAATGATGACATTTAACTATTTTCTTGTAACTACTGAGTTTGTTATAATTCTCACCCCTTTGTTTGCGTATCATCTTTGGACGAGACAATAGGTTAGGATGCTGAAGTCTTGTGAGGCTCATGAGCTTGGAGTTGGCACATGCTTGAGGATTCATCATTTGATACCTTATTATCTATCTTTTGTTTGTTATTCTTAGGCATGTAGACTAATGACTATTTGATGTATGCTGCTTCGTGTTAAGAGCTTCTATTATTATGGATAATTGTATTTGAGACCAGACCTTAATAATGGCTCTTGTTTAGGATTTGTTTATATGTTATGCTCTTGTTTAGGATTTATTTATGTTCTGATTGAGTGGGTTTTAATTGGTGTGATTGTCCTCTATGGATCCATGCGGTTTATGATATCTTAGTATTAATTATGTTGTGAAGTAATGACTATAGTATGTGATGTTTAAGACTAAGTGCATGGACTATGAAATACTTGATTGTTATGTCTAGAAAATGTTATTGTGTGTGGGAATTATTTTACAGGTTGCATTATGATTCACATTTTTATGCCAGTGAATGAGGCTTTTGTCGTTTTAAGTTTTCCAAAAAAAGCTACACTATTTTCTATCGTGAGTATTTCAAAAGAAACCTTAATGCATGAAAGCTTATAATTGGCAAATTATGTTTTAAGAATAATTGAGCCATTTTAACTTCCCTAAATTTACCTAAATTCGTTGGATAATAACTAATAAGTGAAACTAGGTAGAATGATAAGTAAGACAAAAATAAAAAGTCAAACAAAGATAAAATATGCTAATAATAAATGTACATGTGTATATGCACCTAGCACTAGTTGTAAGACACTACTGCCTTTATTGGATGGGGATTTCTCCCCTACCTTTGTTGGTCAATGTCAATGCTACAGTTGCCAGGTGTATGTTAACTAAAGCATGGGCCTTATGACTGGAGCTGGCAGCAACAACAATCTCATGTGCACTAATAGTCACTTTAGCATAACCATTGTACTCTATCTCACTTTTCTCCAACTATAGATAGGTTGCAACTCATGGATAAGAAATTGAATTGTGAACTCAATTTCAATTATGGTGTTTAAAATTGGAAAATTGCTATCATCTTTATTGCATTGCAAAGTTAAAGCATTAAACAACCTTAATAGCACGCTATCCCAAATCAACAACCTATTTAGTGAAAGCAATTCTTCATTTCAGTCTAATGCACACTCTATAGAGTGTTGTGCTAGCTGAAATGATTTTCAACAAGCAATGGAACTATGGTAGCCCTAGCAAACAAACTTCCTCTTTCTTTCTCTCCCCCTCCCCTTTCTTTCACCTTTGTTCTATCTTTCACTTGATGAGTCGTGAACTCTGAGGAATGTGAGGGTGTGATTTTTCCTACGATGCATTTGTGGCACTGTGCATTATTTTAAGAGCACGGTTGCTAATTGGTGATGAGATGGGGAATGGGTTTCATTGATTGGCGTGTGGACGAGAGTATTTGTAGAAGAAACTGAAAGATTAGGATTCACATGCTTGAGATAGATGACAATACTGAGTGGTGTTTGAGTGGTCATTGAAGGAGGGAGGGGATGGAGGAGTGAAGGTGGGAATAGAGGAAGAAGACCAAGAGGAAGAGAAGGATGGGTGATGTTAGCCATATTATTTTTACATTTAACCAAATTTATAAAGCGTGGTTAAAAGCAACTGCATCAAATGTATTGACTGACAACTGTTTGTGAGAATCCACCTTACTGGATTCAAATGCCAAATCTTAAAATGCTCTAAATTAAATTAAAACATATTACATACAATTAACCTAAACTTAAAAGTACATACATAACAATGTCAAAATCCACCACCACCACCTCTGTGTCCATGATGTCCGCCCCTTCCATGATGATGATGACCTGTGGTACCATGATGTCCTGCGAAAGTTGTGATATCTGTGTTGCTTGCTGCTATGGCAGCAGCAGCACCTATCATAATGACCAAGTCACCGTCATTGTTACCCCTCCTGCCTTTGACTCTGCCATGAGAAGCAAGAACTTATTCAACATGGCTACTTTTACGCGCACCTTGAACTCTTCCACTTCTCTTGTTTTTGTTCTTAGCTCTTTCCTTTCCACCTCCAAAGCAAAAACAACTCATTGGTACAACGAAATATTAATGATGCTGCTAAAGGTTATCGTATATAATTGCCTATATATATCCTTTATAAACATAAACAAGCACCAAGCTTTCACGAAAACTACTAGAAATTAAAGTTCTACGCAACTTGATGAGAGAGGAATGTACTTGTTGACCAAGATATTAATTTTTTTGGTGCAATGGAACAGAAAAGGCAAAGAAGCAAATTAGTAAGTAGTATATATGCTTCGTATAATATTCATAATTCAATTTTTGTTTGAAGCTTCTATACAGCATAGCTAATCTGTGGGCGTACGAATACTGCAAAAAATTTGTTGGGACTTGGGAGATTCTCCCAACTTATTTAACAATTATGTGTCCAGAGAATAGAGATAGAAACATGAGAAATATACATGAAGTCAAAGTTGTTCATCTGAATGATGTTGCTGAAATTTCATCAGATTGTTAGGTTTCCCATTCAATCAGCTACAGATTTAAAAAAGGAAACAAAAAAGTGGACCCATTTTGTAATTGAGTAGTTGCTTTCTTCTATCTTTGTTTACTATGTTGGATAAGACTGTGGTGTTTACGATAATGTTTTGGAGATTGACACCTTTTCTATGTGGAAATATCTTCATACTGAAAATAATTATACTCAAATTGGATAAAATCACTACAACGACATGTGAAAATAGTAAAGCTACTGTTGTGGTCAAAACTATTTAGGTAGAATGAAATTGATAGAGAATTTACCTAGTTAATAGTAACCATTATTTTTTATGAAAGAGATAAATAAGCTTGTTACCTCTTATTACATATGGTTTACGTAAGAGAAGCTCAATTATAAATTGAGCTTTCTTAATTTATTTTTCATCAAATCATCTAGAGAGCATTTGAGAGTTTATATATTCTTTGAGAGGTGTTCTCCTGTATATAAAAGAGAAATGTGTTCTCCTTTAAAGAGAAAGTATTATTGTTATCTCCTTGCGATAGAGAGTATTAGCTCCAGAACCCTTTCAAGAAGCGTTAACAAGTTTTGAATGACAACAAAACCAATTTAAAGAAAATACTCTGAAGAATGACTAACGGTTTTCTTGAGTTTCTTGTAAGATTTAAATAGGTTTTATTGTTTAGCAAAGAGCAATGCTTACTTTAATGAAGATAAATTATTTCACTCTGCATATGCAAACATGTTTATCTCATGTTAAAAGATATGAACTGAAAAGAAAGTGAAATTATATCCTTATTCAAGCATAAAATAGCTAACGATTTGAAGAAGATATCAACAATGCAAGAAACCAAGTTTCAAGACTTCAGAAATTAGCATTGGATATCAGAAAGTATGTTTACGATGAAGTTATCAAGCAATCTCTGAAGACCAGATGTTACTCTATCTTCAATCAACTCAATTGTAAATCTTTCATCATCGTAAAGTTTCGATTGAAGATTAGAAAATCAAAGAATCATCAAGAATCTGATAACGCAAGTCTGAAAGCTCACTTCACTGTGGAGTGCTAAACGTTATTGGAAAAGGAGAAAATTTGAATTTGAATCTGAAAGAGTCAAATCCCGATGTCAGAACCAGCTAACATCTCTTTTGCCTTTGAAGTCAACTATCCCAAGTCCTAGAAGAAAAAGTTCAAAAACAATAGTTCAAAAACTACGAGTAGTTTTTGAAGGACATCAGAAACCTTTATTCCACAACGGCTTCTACAAACTGATCTAACAGACAGACAGGCTAGGCTTCTAGACTCTCTTTCCAAAAAACAAATAGAAGATCAACATGTGTCCCTGAAAGATCTGATCAAAGGGAATAGTAAAAAAGAAGACCTCTTTAAATAAAGATGTTGTGCTCAATTGAAAAAGAGAGACTCCGCGTAGAAAGAGAAAACTCTGCAAAAATCTCTCCCCTCATCTCCAGTAAGGTTCATATCATCAATATAATTAGAATCCTTACTTGTAAAAAAATCTTCTTTCTACATGCTTAAATAGATTTATGTTCTTCTTTGGAAGAAATAATAGACAGAAGTCATTCAAGTTTTCCCAGGATCTTTTCATGTATATGTTAAGGAAACTTGAGTGTAGGTTAGTTTGAGTAACAACCTAAACATAAAATCTTTGTATCCTCGATCCGATAGTGATTGTTGTGAGATAGCTTGGAGAAGCTAATGTAAAATTACTTGCAACGCGACAGTGAGGTGATCTTACTAATCATGGTTTAGGTTGAAGAGGCTAGTTAAAGATTACTTTCAACGGGATAATAACAGTTGGTTTACTTGTCACGGTTTTAGCTTGGAGAGGCTGGTAAATAACTATTCAGGTTTGATGGTAGAGGTTATCAACTGGTCACAGGTGTTAGCTTGAAGAGGCTAGTGAATAGCTACTTGGTTCAGCTTAGAAAGGCTAGTGAATCACTACTCAATTTGTAGCAGCAGGGGTTGTCTGTTGGTCACAAATAAGAGCTTAGGAAGGCTAATATAAAGACTATCTAGCTTTTTCTTTCAGAAAGATGTTTAGTGAAACCTCAACATGTGTTAAGTACTAGATGTAGGCAGTTTTAGCTGAACCAGTATAAAATATTTCTGTCACATTTTCTTCTCCTTGATCTCCTTTATGTTTCTCTATTACGCATTTTTTTTGAACATGTGATGATATAATACTTATGCCTTTCTGTTATTTATCTCATACTTCAGAAATCTACTTTCTAAAACTACTAATTGAGTTTTCGCTGTACTACAAGTTTCATACTTGATAGTATTTGTTTTAAATGTATTAGATAAGTAAAATGAAGCAATGCACAATTCAACCCCCTTTTCTTGTGCATGTTTTTACCTACAGAGAAAAGTTATAATTCTCAAAGAAAGTTATTCAATTCTTTCCACATATTGTGTAGAATTTCCATTTTCTTACTTTGATATTTTAGCTATATCATATGTCTGGTACCTAACAGTGGTATCAGAGCTTAAGTAACTGATTGATTATTTTTTTGCTGCGAGGTATCATATTAAAAAAAATGGCAGCAAAGTATGAACTTGAGAAGTTTAATGGGAGTAACTTCTCCCTTTGGGAATTGAAGATGAAGGCAATCCTAAGGAAGGACAATTGCTTACTAGCAATTGAAAGCAGACCTACTGGATAGCCAATGACCAATGGAAAAATATGCCTGATAGTGTTGTTACAAATTTGCATTTGGCATTGGCTGATTTAATCATGTCAAGTGTCACAAAGAAGAAGATAGCAAAAGAAATTTGGGATGCACTTGTCAAATTGTACCAGGTCAAGTCACTTCACAATAGAATATTTCTAAAATGGAGGTTGTATTCTCTTTAAATGAGTGAACTTATGTTGGTGATGGATCACATCAACAATCTGAATATGCTATTTTCCTAGCTTATTACCTCAAATTATACAATAGTAGATAATAGGTGTGCAAAACTTCTACTTCAAAGTCTACCTGACTCATATGATCAACTCATTATCAACATTACCACTAATAATATTGTCAATTATTTAGCCTTTGATGTTGTCGGTGCTATTATTGAAGAAGAATCCAGGCACAATAATAAGGAAGATAGATCAGAGAGCTCAAGAGAAGCTGAAGCATTGTTGATGATAATAAGGAGATCAATGGAACAAGATTCCAGTGGAAGACATGGCCAAAGTAGATTAAAGTCAAGAAGAAGGAAGAATCTCAAATGCCACCAATGTGGCATGAGAGGGCATATGAAGAAAGATTGTTAGCACAACAAGAGGAACATAGAAAGGACTTCAAACACAACATCTCAAGGACGTATTGTGAGTACCTCTAATGAATTCTACACAGCAAAGCAGCAATTAGTTCCAAAGATGGTAAATCGTTCACTAATGTCTGGATAATGGACTTCGGAGCAACTTGGCATATGACTCCATGCCGTGCTAGTTTTGCCCTTATGAACCTGTTTTGGAAGGATCTGTATTTATGGTAAATGATCATGCTTTGGAAATTACTGGTGTTGGTGTTGTCAAAATAAAAATGCATGTTTGATGGTTCCATTCTCACAATTCAAGGGTACGGCACGTGAAAGGCTTGAAGAAGAACCTATTGTCTATTGGGCAACTAGATATCCTCGGGTGCAAGACCTATATTGAAAGTGAGGTCTTAAAAGTTGTTAAAGGAGTTCTTGTAGTTATAAAAGCAGAAAATATCAGGTAAATCTATACATGCTTCTAGGAGACACATTATAGGAGGTTGATGCATTAGTTGCATCGAAGGCCTAGAAGAATCGACAATGATGTGTCATCACAAATTGGTTCACATGTCAGAATATGGCTTGAATGTTCTTATGGAACGTACTCTCATTCCTAGGCTCAAATCGGTTAATTTACCATTTTGTGAGCACTGTATGATGCTTAACAGCATAGATTGAAGTTTAATAGATCAACTACTCATAGCAAGCGCATGCTAGACTTGATTCATTCTGATGTGTGGAAGTCACTAGAAATGTCCTTAGGAAGAGCAAAATACGATGTATCATTCATTGATTATCACACTATAAGACTATGGTGTACTTGCTCAAGAATGAGTCAAATGTGTTTAAACCCAATTAAACCGAAAATTATCTACGGGCTTTTGTTAAACACATAAGTTAGAGTTGAATGGCACTAAAGTTGGATTTGATAATGCTCTTTAGAGGAGTGCTCCAACTTATGAAAAGTCTAAGTCAATTTTTGTTTCTATCACCTCATGGGTTGTTTATTAGAGCTGGCTTATACAATCTGAAATTCAAAAGATTAATATGACCTTACCATAATTAATGATAATAAATGTAGAAATTATTCTTGTTAATACACACACACACACACACACACACATATCCATATTGTCAATTTGAATTTTTTGGAGAATATTTACCAAACACCATAGTTTTTAGAATCGAACTAGTGATTTACTCGGTCAAGGCATTGGGTCTCTGGGTTTTTGTGGTTAAACTAGATTTGATTAAATTAATATATAAAAAATAATTTAATGCGACTAAGTCTAGTATATATATAATTAAGAAGAAACAATGGCATAAATGATGTTAGCTTGGCTTTGTGGTTAGGCTGCTTCTCTTCTCCTTTTGGGACTGGGGTTTGAATCCTTCTGATGGAATTTTGGATTTCTTTCTAAAATTCCAAGCCTTTCATGCACAGAGTCAATTCGCTCACCAGGTTCGACACCCACCCACCCAATTTGACCAAGGTTTGGCCAGTTCAATGCAGAACCAATCTAACCAAAGAACCGAATTGAACCGAACCAAAGCCTGATTCACTAGTTTTTGGTCTAAACCGGTTGGTTTGTTTCGATTTTGAAAACTATGCCAAACGCTACTATTGGCTTCTACTTATTTAGAGCAACTTCTATATTATTTTACCGAGCATTACTATATTTTGACATTTTAAGAGCATCCCAAGAGCTTAATAGCTCTTAAAAAGCCACATCAAATACCAAACCAACCCTAAATTTGTTTAGTTTGGTTGAGGAATAGCTGAGAAATTGAATGAAAATCAAGATGAACCCTAACCCTTTCTTGCCCTTTTTGATTCAAAACCTAGATTCATGAACTAGAATGATTTTGTTCTATCTCCTTAAGGCATTTTTAGAGCTTTGAGGGGTGATCCAACAAGCCCAATAACCTGAATTTTCATTGAGATTTTAAGTGAGAAATCCTCAAAAAATCGAGGAGACCCACATACAACTTCCTTGGGTAAGCTCAAAATTTATAGCTAGCCAATCATTGAAATATTACATCGCTTTTGTAGAGAATTGAGAAAAGGATCCATAAACACCAAAAGCACATCACACTGAGACTACATGTGGAAGAAATCCTTTTCTTATTTGTTTTGGAGTGTAGTGGATCGCAGAACTCAATTTTGACCCATCTAAAGGTTAGGAAGAATGAATAGAGTGACTTGTTACGTTGTCTTGCTTACTCGTGCTTAACGACATCTACAGTGTGTGAGCCCACTTCAAGGGCCCAATTTTGCACTAAAGTTTGAAATCTTCGATTTTAATATAAAATAAAATTATAGGTGATATGTAAATAATTTTTTATGCACTAAAAATATTTATTTTAGTTTTTTCTACATTCAAATTGTGAAAAAAATACATGATACTCTCTGAATTTAACCTAAAAATTATTGTGCATATTTATGATATTATTAGGCATATTATATGAAGCATACTCTTAGAAGTGATTAGTTTTGCATGTTGAAATAATTTTGTGGTGATTATGTTTATTATGTTGGACATTAAAATTATGAAATGCCATTATTGTTGAATATTGTCCAATGTTACTCTATGAATTGATATTTAAGACATGTTGATGTTATTGTGAGACATTTTTCATAATTATGAGCTTGCCTTCATGAGATCAATTGTGGATAAATGTCAATTTTGTGAATAATATTGTAACTATTCTTGCATTGGGGATTATATTGATAATGCACTTACCCTTCAGCTTGTTAGTACTTTCTCAATACTAATTTTAGGGATATGATTTTGTTGTTTTTTAGGAATTTATTATGTAACATAATTCAAGACCATTTGACACGATTGGGATAACATGAGAGAACTCCACTATGTGAGAAATTTATCTTCCTAAATGCATTTTCTTATTAATGTAATCATTTTACATCATAAACATGACACGAAGAAGAAAGTTCTTTTGAAAATTGCCCTATCCTTTGCCAATGTGTCACGACCCATTCTTAGGCCATGACTGGTGCACAGGCCAGATGAACTCACCTAGTCTGGCAAGCCTAAAGATGTGATCTCACTAAAATACTTTGGCTACTGAAAATTTGGCAGCACCTCCCCTAAAAATTGGACAATCCATATATAAAATTTACCTGCAACATAATGCAATTTCATAATCCAAAATCAACAGCCAGAATATTCCAGTAATTTTAGATATATAAAATAACTAGGCTTAAACTCTTGCTCACACATAATTAAAATACACAACCTATGTCTTATAGCTGCAAAATATTGGAGTCAATAACAAAAAAAAGCCTCAATTGGCAACAGAGGCCTACCAAAAAGAATATCCTAGGCAAACAATAATCCTAGGGGCCTGCTACTCAGCTACCTGAAAATCTGAAGGAAAAGGGGGAAGGGGTGAGTCAAACAGACCCAGTGAGGACTATAAACAAAGTGGACGAGAAGGAGAAACCGATCAACGCATGAGCATGTAATAGGAAACAAGATAGGCTATAAATTATACATATTTCCAAAAGCCAATAATAACAATATAATAGGCCATAATTTTATATTTCTTCCATAGTTTGAAAATAAATACTCTTTGAAATTTTATTTCTCAGCAAAGTCTCAAAAGAAAAATAAATTACTAAACACATTTTCTCACTTTTCTCAAATTCCTTATTCTCATATAAAATTTACGTCATCATCAAATACTCAAATACTCATGAGGGTTACATAAGAAGCATAAATCTTACTTGGGGAGTAATATCAACCCGTAAATCATAAGGTTTATTCATTCTCAAATAATATTCTTTCAAATTTTTATCTCACTAAGAGAAACTATGTGCACATAGGCCATTACATCTCTTCGCTACGGCAAGCGGTAATGCCATTATATCTCTTCGCTATGGCGAGCGGTATTGCCATTACTTCTTTTCGCTATGGCAAGCGAAAATTTCATCTTAGAACCCATCATGGTTTTCTTAAATAAATTTTTATCAAACACAATTTATAAATCTAAAACTCAGTCTTCATATTAATCTAACTTTACAAGTGCCAAATATCATAATTTTTCGAACACACATCGAAACAACATATAGCAAAATCATAGCATTATAAAATCAACAAAGAGAGCTAGTAATAATTTCAACCAAATCATCGAGTCAACCAATCATCAAGTCATATTAATAACTATTGTATTTGAGAAAATCAACTAATCAAACTATCCAATTAATCCAAGTAGCTTAACATTAAATTTTTACCAAATCTAATAAATTAGTTTCTTCCATAAAATAATTTAAAACATCGCCACTATGTAAATAGCCACTCACAGTACAAAGGGATCAATTGGGCCTCTCCCTGACAGCTCCGGAGCGAGTAGCTCACTCCGCATCAACAGCATCTAGCAAATATAGTATTTTGACAAGTTTAAATAATTTATTTCAGAACAATCAATTAGAGAGCCTATTGAACAAAACCCCTAATTTATGGAACCTAGGGTTCATAAGAATTAGAGAAAAAAATCAAGTCTTAATACTATTCACTACAATCCATTAATATTAGAGCTTCTAACTCACTAGATTTACACTTAAAATACCAAACCTATACTCATCCACCATTTTGAAAGCTCACTAGTTCTTAAGATATATCCTAGAGTAGCAAAAAATAATGAGATTGAGATTGGAGACTTACCTTAAGCTTGAAAGCAAATGGGTATGAGGATTTAATGACAAACTAAGATCACAATGGAATTTGTGGGTTGGCAAAATAAGAAGAAAAGAGAAGAAGAAGAAGTCGTGAATGTGGGTGTGGGTGTGAGTGAGGGAACAGAGAGGGACGGGAGGGAGAGAGTGTGTAAAGTGAGTATGTGTGTGTTGGAGCGGGGAGGGGATGGGTTACTTTGTTTAAAAAAAGAAGTGTGTGGAATTACAAATCTACCCCCATATTTTTGTTTCTTTTTTCGGTTATGTTACACAATGCTATGAATCTGTGTGACACACGCTAGACAGAAACATTTGTCCTTACAGAATCATTTCTAAAGAGATTGGTTTGGTGTCATTAAAACACATGGGTATATCCAGAAACTTGTAAAGCCAAGATTGTGTCTTCTGAAGGATGTTGGAGTTTGAAAGTATGATACCAAAACAGAGTAGCCGAACCCCACCCTCCATTGAACACCCCTTTCTACCATCATTCCGACCATAGAACTAGTTTTTGGTATTTGTGCAATCAGATGACCTCATCACAACCTTGATCAAGGTTAGTCTCCCTGCCCTTGATAATGTCCTCGCCTTCCAAAGAGCTAGTATTTTTTCAATTTTTTCCAGCACAGACTTCCATGTGCTGCACTTCCTCAGATTAGCCCCAGGAGGAATCCCAAGAGAAGTAGTAGGGAGCTTGTGCACCATACAACCCAACTCTTCCCAAACATCATAAACCCACTCATCCTTTTTTATTTTTTCGTGATTTTCTGTTGTTCTCTGATCTTTGTTTTGCTTCTGCTGTTCTGAATTATCGAAAAAAAAAAATATGTATCTCGTCCCTTTTTTTTCATATAAAATTCTCTCAATATCTTAAAGTCATTAAACCAGGCACCAATTTTCGTCTTTGCTATAAATGCTAAGCATGCTCGAGTTGAAATCATTATAGGCTTATAGGCCATTATAGGCTTAAGTCATTAAACCAATCATAAAGTCATTGAATCATCCTATGCTTATAGGCCAACATAAATCTACTTGTGCAGCCGCCAACATATCTTATCGGAGAAATAATTAGGTATCCTGAGAATAAGAGAAATTATTTATTCTGATCCACTTATTAATTGATTAGTAAATTTTATGGGTTATTATTGTCACCCATTTTTCCTATATTTTTAATATAATAACTTATTTATCAATCAACAAATAGAGTTGAGCAAATGTTTTGACTTACTTTAAGAGCACATAAGAATTTCTCATCTCATCTACCTATTCAAACTATTTTTTGAAAAAATGTTTTAAGAAAAATAAAGAAAAATTAAAAAGTGAATATTTAAACTTTTTAAAATACAAATAAAAATAAAAACAGACAAAAATAGATATTAAACTTAAATATTGTAATTTGTAAATTAGTAAGACCCAAGTTTTTAAAATAAATTAGATGGATTAATAGGTTACTTCGACAAGTTAAAAGAGCTGACCCAATCAATTTATGGGTTTAAAGAACCGAATTGAAAATAAGTTAATTTAAATTTTAAAAAAATACAAAAATTTAAAATTCAGCCAACTTAATTTCAACGGTTAAACGAGTTAGCCGATGACTTTGACCGGTTTTAATGCCCCTAAATTGACCTAAGTTGGTTGGATAATAACTAATAAGTGAAAGTAGATAGAATGATAAATAAGACAAAATTAAAAACCCAAATGTTTGATATACAATATCTCTCTGCAATAACTTTGCACCTCGATAATATAAGGCACATGAAGATAAAATAAGTGCGGGTCATATAAATGGAGCAACTCTTTTTGTGTCTCAGAACTACAGCTATGTAAAGATGTAATAAAGAAATGTTGTTTACAAAACATTATTTCTCAACAAAAAAGTCAAATAAAGATCAAATATGTTAATAATAAATTTGCACAAATACATGCACGCAGCACCAGTTGCAACTGGCAAGATCGCTACAACCTTTATTGGATTTAAATGGCAAAATCTAAAAATGCTCAAAACAAAAACCAAAGACATACAAATAACCCAAACTCAAAAAGTATATACATAATAATGTCAAAAACCACCACCACCACAACCTCCACCACCGCCACCACATCCACCGCCACCGCCACCACCACCACCACCACATGCTCCACCACCTCCGTGTCCATGATGACCGCCCCCTCCATGATGATGACCACCTGTGGTACCATGATGTCCTGCCGAAGTCGTGGTATCTGTGTTGGTTGCTACGGCGGCAGCAGCACTTGTCATAATGAACAGGTCACCGTCTTTGGCACCACTCTTGTGTTTGACTCTGCCATGCGCTCTTTGAACTCCTCCACTTCTCTTGTTTTTGTTCTCAGCTCTTTCCTTTCCACCTCCGAAGCAAAAACAACCCATTGGTACAATTGATATCGACGATGCTGTAGGTATCTTGGTTTCCTACATATATATCCTATATATACTTAGTCAAGCCCTAAGTTTTCAGGAAAACTATTATAAATTTCTCGGAATTTCTTGATTAGAAGGAAAAGTACACGTTGACCAAGATTAGATATTAATCAATAAGCGTATATGTTACGTATAATAATAATATTCATATGTCAATTTTTGTTTGAATCTTCTACGTACGCGGTATAGCTGAATTAAATGGCTGGCGTAAAAATCGCGGAAAACTTGTGTTGCGAGATTTCTTCCAACTTATTGAAAAATATAATTACGTATTCCCTCCGTTTTGGAAATACTTGTTGAATCTTAAATATTTATTTTTACATAAATAATTGTCTATTTAATCAGACAATATTAATTATTTTTTCAGATATATCCCTATCAAATAGAGAGGATAGAAACTAAATGAAAAAAAAGAGATATAATTAAAGAAGAGAAACATAAATAATAAGAATAATTTGATAAATATATCTAAATTTTTTAAAGATGAAGACTTTCTCAATTATCTGCTATTATATATAAGATAAAATAAGAGAATAGTGGCTCTGAAATTATTTCCTACCCATTTGCAATGATAAATGCATAGAATTCTTAGTAATTTGCTAATTAATAGTTCTATATAATTAACTGATATTTAGTATAATGAGAATCAATTGTATATTCTAATTTTAGATCAGTTTTTTATTCACTAATTAAGAAAATAATATCACATAATTCTATATAATAATGTTGCACAATTGGTTTGGAAGTATGCATTTTGTTTATAGCTTTTTTTTTGTACTTTGGAAATTTTATTGGTCACAACAAGATTTGATCCTTACTCAAATTTCTCACCACTAGACCAATCATACTGGTTGATTTTGTTTATGGTTTTAAGTTGTGTTATGTTAAAACGTTTGCTTTTAAATAGTTTTATATTTTAATAATTGCTATTAATTATTTTTTCTACTTCTAATTTAGTATATCATATATAATTGGTACTAACATTTTGAATATTATTATAATTAATAAAAACATTTTTTTTACCACTGCTTTTCCATCATTCTAAGATCATCACATTTGAAAAATATATTAAATGGTTTAAAGTAAACATGTAGCCATTGATATCTAATATATCTCTATATAATAGCACTAAATGACATTAAAATTTGATAAAAGAATTAAAAACAACATTTTCAGTCTTCAATATGGAATGAAAAGTCTTTAGAATGCATTTCTGATTCATCTTATCAAATTTTTTCTAATTCAAAATGCATTTTTGATTCATCGCAATTATATATTATTTATCGGTTACAGTTCATTTTTTAAATAATGAAGAAAATAATATTACATAAATCTATAAAATCTTAAATTTTGCATATCATTGTACTATCACAATATTAAATATTAAAGAAAGAATGAAATCTAAAATTTTATATCATTATAAGATCAACCCAATTGAAAAATATAAATGATTTAAAGTAAATTCTTAACAATTGACATCTGATATATATATGTCTATAGAAATAGCATAAGTAGTGACTGAAATATTAAATTATACTGTGATTAAGTGTGTTTAATCATATTTATATTTTTATATATTATTTTATTTTTAAATTAATGGCAATCAATTGTCAGATATTTGATTTTTAATTTCTGAATCATTAATTAAAATGAAAAGTCTTAATTTGATTTTGGTTGAATTAATTGTATTCACTATTTAATGTTTGATATTTGAAAGTTTAAATATACTCGAATGATGAAAATATAAATAGTGAGACATCAATTGTAGTTTATAAAGAATTGTTTAGAAATTTTTCTTAGTATTTTGCCCCATTGCATTTTTATAGATTCATGTACCATTTGAATTAAAAATATTTTTGAATATATCTTTTGAATATAATTGCCGTATATATTGAGAAATTGAACTACTTAATAAAATAATTTTTCAATATTTTACTTAAAATAAAATTAATCCCATGCTTAGCACGGGTCACTACACTAGTTTACTTAATTTATACATATATTTAAATAAAAGGGAGTATATGGAGATGGAATATACAAAAAGTCAACATTGGTCATCTAAATGACATTATTAAAATTGGTGCTTACTCACCTATAGTTGGTGGTCAATGCAATCCATGTAGTCAAATTTAACCACATTTAAGAAATAATGTTGTTAAAGGCAAATAAAAGTTTGGGCAAACAAACATCCAATTGGTCACCCCGATCCCTCTAACCACCTTCATTCATTAACCAATCTATCCAATGAAAAATAATGAACTGTAATCCAGCTTCCCTCTATGGCAATTCAAGAAAATAATAAAATAAAAGTAATAACAACACAACACAAGACAACATTGGGAATTGGGTTTTGGTTTGTCTTCAAATTTGTGTTTATGTGCAACTTCTGGATTTTGCAGCTTTTGTCATGAGCTGATGGCCATTCATCGCGATGGCTAAGGGTGGAACGGGAAGCAAGGAAGAGGTGGTGGTGATTCTAAGGGTGATGAAGTGGTGACAGTGGTAGGAGCGGCATGATGGCAATGGAGCATGATGTGGTGGAGAAGTGAAGTCAATCGATGCCATCCATGGTGGTTGGATTCTAGTTCGCACGGCAGAGAAGGAAGCAAGAGGACTAACTGCACGAACTATATTGACCCTCAACTGTATGTGAGAATCCATCATTAAAATTTGGTCAAACTGTGAACGGGTATTTGCAATTCCCATCCAATCGGGTTGCATATTTGAAAAGAGGAATAAAAGATGGACCCTTTTTGAAGAATTGCTTCTTTATGTCTTTCTTTACCATGTGGGATAAAGTTGTGCTGTTTATAATAATGTTTTGGATATTAACACTTTATCTGGGTTAGAATAAGTAATTCTACTTGAAATGGGTATGATGACTACAATAATAAAACTTCCCCCTCCAAATTTTAACACAACAACATTACTTGGATTCAAATCGGAGGGCTCTTTTTTTTTTTGTTTTTACAAAGCCCCCATTTTAGTCATTCTAAATTTTCAAATCGTATAAAGTGGTCCTTCTAAAAGAACTCTTAAATTGATCTCTACAAAGTTGAATAGTTGGATAAATTAATCCTTACAACCAAAAAAAACTCCTAGATTAGTCCTCTGCAAAAATGAATTATCAAACAAGTTAGTCCCCTTAGCCTAATTTAACAGACGGGCTAACTTGTTCGATTATTCAATATTCCAGGGACCAACTTTTTCAAAAATTTAATTTTACATAGACCAACTTGAGATTTTTTTCAGGAACTAATTTGTCTAACGATTTAATTTTGCAAGAAACAATTTTAGAGTTTTTTTCTTTTTTTTTGTAAGGACCAACTTATTCGACTTGAAATTTTAGAGGAATCAAAATAGAAATTCTGTCTTTTTTTCCCAAAATAGTTAATTAAATAATAAACAAAGGTTAAAGTCTGGGTACAAAATATCGAGTAAAATACCTGGATTTATACAATATAATAAATTATATTTATACTAAAACCTTAAGCCTAGAAAATTAATCGACAATGACTACGCAACTTCAATAAAATGCTTAGAACATGAACGTTATTGCAACACACTGATATATTCATAAATACAAAGGTGAGCATGTTAGATCTACCTAAAACATCATATATAAAACATTATACTCCAATTGCATAGAAATAAACATATGAGCTTATGCAAGCTTTTTTTCCTTTAGAATCCAATTTAAAGAGAAAGTTTTTACATGTAGGTTGCTCTTCAAGAACTCTCTAAGCTCTTTCTAAGATAATTTTTTTTTCTCTTTTCTTCAAATTAAAATACTTAATGCTCAAAGATTTTTAGTTCCCAAAACACCTATCTCCAAAAGCATGATGAGCATGCAGATAAACATGATGAACATGCAAATAAGACAAAATAAAATAAAATAGAAATCCCAATAAACTGCCACTACCGCCATAGCTTATTAATTTTTTCTATTATAATATAGTACTCTGAACCAGATAAGAGTGTGAGAAACCATGAGAAAACCAACATATGAACTTTACTATATTGCTCACAATTCAAATACTACTACTATCAAGAGAAATTCAATGGAAGGAAAATCAAAATCAAACTAACGTACGTAACAACGATATAGATAAAAAAATAAAAAAATAAAAAACTGAAAGAGAAAGGGGAAGGGGGTCACGAGACCACCCTCATGGAGAGAGCGATGTCGGCTCCCCATTGAGGAAAAACAAAGGGGGCGGCTAGGTTTCTTGATCAATTGCGGGAAGAACATTTGTTAGACCATATTAGCATATAAAATATTTCAACACCCAAAGCGCTACTCTAAGCTTAGACTTAGCCTCCCACACTAATCCCTATGGCATTGCTATCAAGGCTAGTGAAGGAATCATAAAATGATGAGCTCACGAAAAATTAATGTACCACCTAGACACCAAATCATATCAGTATATATCTAATTTCATTCTTTTATCTCCTTTTGCCGAAACATCCAAATCAACATCTTTTTGTGCTATAATTGATTATTAACACAGGGTACGTTTTGATGGGAATATTTAAAATCACCTTTTTTTTCTCCCCAATTGTTTTTTGGTATATTTGGGGAATTTTTTTAAAAGATAATCTGAAAAAAATTAATTTTCCTTTTTTTCACTTGTATATGTAATTTAAGTTTTATAATATTTTTTAAAATAAAATCTGATACAAACACACCCATAATCTCCTTGAGACTAATATCCACCGGAAGTGAGAAAACCTATATGCACACCGAACAAATACTTTAAACAGTGCTTTACAGGCCATAGACACTCCTTTAATTGCCAAATCCCATATATACCTCCAAAATCACACCCAACCACACGTGCATGCCCACACATCCACCCTATATCTCAACAAAAATATCACTCACAGAGTATCTCTCACACACTCAACCACAGACTCTCACACACATCACTCATTGATTACATACTTGGTAAAGATTGTAGACAAATCCTACAAATTATGAGCTCTAATCTTTCAATAATTGCTTCTTGTCGTCTCCTTTCTCTTTGTATGATTCTTAGTGTGTTAGTCCGCGCGCAATTTGAGAAATGGATTTTCACACTTGGTTTTTATGGTATTTAAAATGAGTGAATGAGAAAAATTTTACATCAACTTTCATAAGTCGATATTATGTATTCCCTCCATTCTTTAATTATAGCCATTTAAGGTTTTAACATGGACATTAAGAAGACACATAAATGCTATTGATTTTAGAAAAAATAGATTTAAATTACTAAATTACCCTATATACACTCAATTATTTTTTTTCTCTTTCTACTTTCCAACTACGAATGAGGGATAAAATTGATATAAAACGATTAATTTTTTATTGGAATGTTAAAATGACAATTAATACGAAATAATTTTTTTTTATAAAGTAGCTATAATTAAAGAATGGAAGGAGTATAATTTATTATGAATACCCAAACCAATTGGATATCTAATTAATTAGAGCATATTGTTAAGTTTAAAATTTGTAATCACTATTCTTATTAGATTTATTGTTAAGTTCATGAGTTGGTATATGAATGTGGCTTAGCCTTAAATGGATAACCTTAGCTCACTAGATTATTTTACGAGGGAATGACCTCCTATTTCTAATTGTAAATGAGTATTCGATTTCTCCATTGATACACCAATCCCAACGATTTGTGTGAAGAAATAAGTTTCTCCCATTTTGCTTTTTTGGTTATCTCTCATCGCTACCCTAAGGTGGGCCCTGAATCCTTCATTTTCAACCATTCCAAATAATAATTATTATACATACCATACTGATGACTCAATAAGAATTTAGGCCCTATTTCATGCATTATACCGGATAAGGTTCGATAATATTAGATATAATAGTATAAAGTATGATAGTATAGAATAAGGAATCCATTGTATAAATTCTAATACAATCTATTGTTTGGTGCGCTACATGACTGGTGGTGGACTAGCGGGCAGGCAGCGACCGGGTGGTGGGTGAGGACTGGTGAGGGTGGGGGTTACTAGCAAGCTATTGGCAGCGATCGGTGGCAACCAGTAGTGGTTAGGGGTGGAGGGTTGATATAGAAGCTCAAATCATGGTTAATTAAGGATTGACTAATAAAAATAATACTATCAGTTGTTATCAAACCATTCAAGACCCGATAACTTAATCTTACAATCATAGGATAAAAATGATTTTCTGTATAACATATTAACATTATGCAATTATATGTAATATCAAACATGTGATAAAAATTGGCTTTATAGTATTAGCTAATACTATCTAGCCTTATACTATGTATCAAATGAGGCCTTAATAATTATTTGGCTTTATTAAAACCAAAAAATTTCTACATAGACATGAAATGAGCAAAAGGAGAATATATATCTATTTTTCGTACAAGCTTGAAACATATATATGAAAAGGAAAAGGAACCTACGAAGCATTATTATTTATGTATGTTCTCTTTTTCCTAATAGCTGAATTTCTTTGTTCTTACAACTGGAATGAAATTAATGTTCTCATGATCAAAGAGTTCTTTACCACTCTCTATTGTGATAGCAAATCTTACACACCATTTCCTGTCTCCGATGGTTTTCTGTTGTTGGGTTCTTTAGATTAGGATTTTCATCATAATCAGTTAAACATTCAAGAAATCAAAGACACTATTCTCCAAAGGAGGTCTAAAAGCCCCTGGTCCTGATGGTTTGCATGTGCTCTTTTTTCAGAGTCGATGTGGAATATTGTTGCTGATTCCTTGTGCAAGTTTGTTTTTAATTTTTTGGAACATCTTGACAGTATTAGAGATATTAATCAGACTTGTATCTCTCTGATTTCTAAGGTTGATCATCCAGAGGTTGTTAAACAATTCAATCCGACCAGCGTTTGTAATGTGGTGTATAAGGTGTTAGGAACTTAAACACACAATTCCCTACTTGCAAGAACAAGAGGAGCAACTATACCAGTAAAATTATCGCAGCAATCAACATACATAATAAACCAGAACAATAGGGACAATGCACCAAGATTTTTACCGTGGAAAAATTCCCTCAATGTGAAAGATAAAAACCACGGGTCATCCAGACCAAAGAAATAGTTCCACTATGATCAAAACAAGTACAAGAAAGTCTCGAATATGTGCACAAATCGTGCTAACAATAAGATAAACCAACCAAACACCAATACTCAAAATTGAGAATAAAGAATATGTGAAATACCCCAAAACTGGAGCTTCTGTCTGAGACCAGTTCCACATGTTCCGAACCTCCTTTCAATGATCCAACCATTAGAATGAAGAACCATATATCCTGAACCTTTAGTCCAAGTTTCAACCCAATCCAACTGTGAATGGCTTCACAAACACTGATTTACGGTGACAGCTTGAACTAAGGAAGTGATTCTCCAAATAAAAATGGAACTGCGGTGCGAGATCAATATCTCACACTCTAGAACTCTTACCGATGATCTAACCGTTCAGAATGAAGAAAGCGACACTAAGAACCTGCTGTAAAAGTTTTAGCCCGATCCAACAGTGAACGACTTCATAACTACCGATTTATCATAATGGCTTAAACCAGAAAATTGATTCTCCAAACCAAAATAGAACCTTGGTGTGAGATCGATATCTCCCACTCCAGACCTTTTCTTGATAATCCGACCGTTTAGAATAAAGGGCCACCTGTCAGAAACCTATTATCCAAATTTCAGCCCGATCCAACGTTGCACAGATTCGTAACGGCGATCTACAGTGGTTGCTCGGAGTAGGAATATGAAAAACGGGGTAGGTGGCTTCTCTCTTCTCTCTCTTTGTGTTTGTGGCTGCTAATCTCACAAATGATCACACATACACACAACCCTAGCAAAACCCTCTCATTAGATAATTGGGCTAGTTTGGTTTTGGGCTTTTCTCCACATAGGAAGGGAGCCCAACCCAACAAATCTCCCCCTCACGACTATGTGGAAGTAACCACCAAACCGGCGATCAAACAACAAGCTTCAAACTTCTATCTTGGCAAAGATTTTATCATCATGTCTGAACCATTCTCATTGGTATGAACCTTTTCAAGTTCCAACAACTTAGCATTCAAAACATCACATATCCAATGATACCTCACATTAATATATTTGGGACTCGAATGAAAAGTTGAGTTTTTACCAAGATGTATAGCACTTTGACTATCACAAAATAGCACATACCTCTCTTGAGTAAAACCAAGTTCATGTAAGAACTTCTTCATCCAAAGAATCTCCTTACACGCTTCGGTAATGGCAATGAACTCAACCTCTGTAGTGGATAAAGCAATGCACTTTTGTAACTTAGATTGCCAAGCTACAGCTCCACTTCCAAATGTAATCAAATAACCTGAAGTAGACATTCTAGAGTCAATATCACCTGCCATGTCTAAATCAGTGTAACCAACTAGAGAAGGCTTCTCATTTCCAAAACATAACTTCAAGCTAGAAGTACCACAGAGATATCTCATAATGCACTTCACTGCATTCCAATTCTATCTTCCTGGGTTTGAAAGAAAATGGCTAACACTACCAACAGCATGAGCTAAGTCTGGTCTAGTGCATACCATAGCATACATCAAACTACCCACGGCTGAAGCATATGGAACTCTCTCCATGTCTTTCTTTTCATTTTCATTTGATGGACTTTGCTTGCAACTCAATTTGAAGTGTGCAGCAAGAGGAGTGCTAACAGCCTTAGCTTTCTCCATTTGAAACCTTTGCAGCACAGCTTCAATGTATTTCTCTTATGACAACCAAAGTTTTTTCTCCTTTCTATCCCAGATGATTGTTATGCCAAGAATCTGCTTTGCTGGTCTGAGATTCTTCATTGCAAATGACATCCCAAGTTGCTTCTTCAACCTATCAATTCTTGAAGCATTTTGACCAATAATAAACATATCATCAACATATAACAGGAGAATAATAAAATCATCACTGGCAAACTGTTTAATAAAAATGCAATAATCTGAAGTAGTCTTCTTGTAGCCTTGCTCACCCATTACAGACTCAAACTTCTTGTACCATTGCCTCGAAGGTTGCTTCAAGCCATATAAGTTCTTTTTGAGTTTGCACACATAATCTTCTTTCCTTTTTGCTATAAAACCTTCAAGTTGCTCCATGTAGATTTCCTCTTCAAGATCACCATGGAGGAAAGCAGTTTTTATATCCATCTGCTCTATCTCTAAATCAAGACCTACAACTAAACTCAAAACGGTCCTGATAAAAGACATCTTAACAACCGGAGAAAAGATCTCATCATAATCAATACCCTTTTTCTGCCTAAAACCTTTAACTACCAATCTAGCTTTATACCTTAGAGAAGAGGAATTTCCTTCATATTTCAGCCTATATATCCACCTATTTTGCAAAGCTCTCTTACTTTTAGGTAGTTTTACAAGCTCAAATGTTTGATTATCATACAAGGCCTACATTTCATCTTGCATAGCATCAACCCATTTTTCCTTCTGGTCACTATTCATTGCCTCCTCATAACATTCAGGCTCTCCCCCATCAGTTAAGGTCACATATTCATTAGAAGGATACCTTGTTGAAGGTTGTATCTTTCTAGTACACCTCCTAAGTACAACAGGTGGATTTGTAGGTATCTCATGTTGATCATCAACAACACCATCCGTTGGACCATCTAAATGATCTCCCATCTGCTGGTCATCATGAACCCTATGGTCATCTTCTTGCATATGATCCTGGGCCTGATTCTTTGCTAGTTCTTGTACATGTAATGGCTGGACTGGATCTGCATCGATCAAGTCACTGTTATGCTGAGATTCAATCTTCTTCACTTTCTCAATGTCTTCAATGGATTGGTCTTCTACAAACACCATATCACGGCTTCTCATAAGCTTTTTATCAATTAGGTCATAGAGTCTATAGCCAAGCTCATTTTGACCATACCCAACAAAGATGCGTTGCTTTGTGTTCACATCCAACTTAGATCTTTCATCCTTTGGAACATGAACAAATACTTTGCACCCAAGAACTCTTAAGTGATCATAAGAGACATTCTTACCAAACCATACATTATCTGGAGCATTACTATCCAAAGCAACTGTAAGACTCAGATTAATCACATGTACTGCTGTGAGCAATGCTTCTACCCAAAAATACTTAGGAAGCTTTGCTTCAATAAGCATACACCTAACTATTTCAATTAATGTTCTATTCATCCTCTCTGTCAAACCATTTAGCTGAGGTGTTGTAGGAGGAGTCTTTTCATGCCTAAGGCGTTGCTGTTTACAATACTCATCAAATGGTCCACAATATTCACCACCATTATCAGTACAAATGCATTTAAGTTTCTTACCCATTTGTCGCTCAACCAAAATTTGGAACTCTTTGAACTTCTCCAAGACTTGGTTCTTGGTCTTCAAAGCATAAGCCCAAAGCTTCCTTGAGTGGTCATCAATGAATATCACAAAGTAAAGAATACCACCAAATGACTTCTCCTTCAATGGACCACAAACATCAAAGTGCACCAACTCTAAGAAATCTGATTTCCTTGAAAGAGGATGCTTCTTGAAGGATAATTTTCTCTGTTTTCCAGCCATGCAATGAGAACATTTCTCCAACTCTACATTCTTCAAACCAGATAGTATATCCTTTTTAGCTAAACAATTGAGTCCTTTTTCACTGATGTGACCAAGCCTTTTATGCCATAACTCTGAAACTTCTTTGCTTTCAACTGCATTTACACGGCCTTTTGAAATTGTAGATTTCATCACATATGAACTTGAGGTCTTCTTTCCTCGAGCCACTACCAAGTTGCCTTTAGTGAGCTTCCATTGACTACTGTCAAATGTGCTAACATAGCCTTCATCATCAAGCTTTCTAACAAAAAATAAGTTCAAGTGGAGATCTGGAGCATGTTTGACATCTTTCAGCAGCAACTTCATTCCAACATTAGTTTCTAAGCAAACATCTCCCATACCAATACCTTGGCCAAGCCATCATTGCCCATCTTTAGCAGTCCATAGTCACCTGAAGTATAAGATGTGAAGAAGTCCTTCCTTGGTGTAACATGTATAAAGGCACCACTATCAATTACCCAGTCAGACTCATCAAATACTATATTAATCATATTCTCATATCCTACAATGAGAAGATCATCTGAAGTAGCAGTAGACACACGATCATTATCATTTTCTTTCTTCACTTGCTTACCTTTGTTCTCCCTTTTCTAAAGAAAGCAATTCTTTTGGATGTGCCCTGTTTTATGACAGTAATGACATTCAACATTTTTGTACCTTGATCTGGACTTGCTTATGCTTTTACTTCTACCCTTTGTGCCTTTATTCTGACTTCTCCCCCTAGTTTTTGTAACCAACATCTCTGAGTGAGATGAAGAACCTTGAGTCTTCCTTCTCACTTTTTCATTCAAGACACCACCTTTCACAAGTTGCATCATTACCACACCATTAGGAGCATAATTAGTGAGTGAGATGCGAAATGTCTCCCAAGAATCTAGTAGGGTATTTAGCAACCAAAGTCCTTGAACTTCATCTTCAAACTTGATTCCCATGCCTGGCAACTAATCTAAAACTTGATTCGAAACTTATTCAAGTGATTAGATATGGAAGACCTTTCCTTGCATCTTAGATTCATCAACATATTCAACAAATACAACTTATTATTCCTAGACTTGGAAGCATACAAGGGTTCAATCTTTTCCCACATAGTTCTAGCATGAGTCTCATTAGCAATGTGATTATAAACATTATCTTCTACCCATTGCCGAATAAAACCACAAACTTGTTGATGCTCAAACTCCCATTCTTCTTTACTTTTTGAATCTGGTTTTTGCGTAGCAAACACAGGCATATGCAGATTTTTAACAAATAACAAATCTTTCATCTTGCCTTTCCATATATGATAATTAGTACTATTCAAGCATACCATTCTACTTGTATTTGCTTTCATCATTCAAGCAAGCTACAATCAATAATGCCCAAAAACAAGCTCTGATGCCAAATGTTAGGAACTTAAACCACAATTCCTTACTTACAAGAGAAAGAGGAGCAACTATATCGGTAAAATTATCACAGTAATCAACATACACAATAAACCAGAACAATAGGGACAATGCACCAAGATTTTTAACGTGGAAAAATTCCCTCAATGTGAGAGATAAAAATCACGGGTCATCTACACTAAAGAAATAGCTCCACTATGATCAAAATAGGTAAAAAGAGTCTCAAATATGTGCACAAATCGTGCTAACAACAAGATAAACTAACCAAACACCAGTACTCAATTGAAAACAAGGGATATGTGAAATACCCCAAAACTAGAGCTTCTGTCTGAGACCAGTTCCACACATTCTGAACCTCCTTTCAACGATCCAACCGTTTAGAATGAAGAACCATATATCTAGAACCTTCAGTCCAAGTTGCAGCCTGATCCAACGGTGAATGGCTTCAAAAACACTGATTTACAGTGACAGCTTGAACTAAGGAAGTGATTCTCCAAATAAAAATGGAACTGCGGTGCGAGATCAATATCTTACACTCCAGAACTCTATCAACGATCTAACCGTTTAGAATAAATAAAGCAACACCAAGAACCTGCTATAAAAGTTTCAGCCCGATCAAACAGTAAATGACTTCACAACTGCCGATTTATCGTAATAGCTTAAACCAGAAAATTGATTCTCCAAACCAAAATAGAACCTTGGTGTGAGATCGATATCTCCCACTCTAGACCTTTTCTTAATAATCCGACCATTCAGAATGAAGAGCCGCCTGTCGGGAACCTACTGTCCAAATTTTGGCCCGATCCAATGGTGGATAGATTCAAAAACGGCAATCTACGGTGGCTGCTCAGAGTAGGAATATGAAAAATGGAGTAGGTGGTTTCTCTCTTCTCTCTCTTTGTGTTTATAGCTACTAATCTTACAAATGATCACACACACACACACACACACAACCCTAGCAGAACCCTCTCATTATATACTTGAGCTAGCTTGGTTTTAGGCTTTTCTCCGCATAGAAAGGGAGCCTAATGCAACATAAGGTGTGTACTAAGATTTTGGCAAACAGGTTAAAAGTTAAAACCTTTTATGCCCAAGATTATTGCTCCAACTCAGTGTGGTTTTATTTGGGGTAGACATGGTGCTAATAACATTATTGTTGCTCAAGAAATGATTCTGAAGACATGAGATGTAGCACAGGCAGGAAGGGTTTCATGGCTATCACAATTGATCTTGCAAAGGCCAATGACAGGCTAGATTGGCATTGTATTATTGATTCTCTTAAAGAAGTTGGCTCTCTAATCACTTTATTAGCCTTATCTAGGCATTTCTTCTCTTAGTATGGACATTCTTTGGAATGGTGAGTCTTTTGGATTTTTTTGCTCTGAGGCGTGGTATTCAGCAAGGTGATCTTTCATCTCCTTATCTTTTTTTTTTTTTTATTTGCATGGAACGTTTGTTGCATCTTATACAACTTGCTGCGAATCAGAATTCTTGGAAGCCGGTTTATCTGTCCAGAGGTGATCTTTATTTTGCGAATGATTTGTTTATCTTTGTTGAGGCTTCAATGGATCAAGTTGAGGTTATTTCCAAGTCTCTATTAGGTAAAAAAGTGAGCAATGAGAAGACCCAAATTTTTCTCAAATAATGTTAATCATCTGAGAGCTACTAAAATAGCTGCGACCTTTGGTTTTTCTATTACTATTGACTTCGGTAAATATCCTGGGGTCCAGCTGCAACACGTTGTGTATCTCATTCTACTTAGTTGATAATTGACTGTCATATCTTTTGCGAGTGACTATTATCATTCTTGTAAGTTTTATGCCACTCCCATTATACTAAATTTTTATTGAGTTTCACCAAATTATCCTTCTTCTTTCCTAATTATATGAATAATTAATATAACTTATTTATTAGTCATAAAAATATTTTTAATACTTACTATTGTTAATTTAATTAAAAATTAATTTAATTATTTTGAAATATTTAATAAATATCTCATTTTTATATTATAGGTATTTAAACTTTATATATTTAGTGTAACCACATGTTTATTGAATGGTTTTGTTAAAAAATTTCTTAAAATGATAGATATCTGAACAATGTAGTACTGACTGATTTTAAAAAATAACAAGTAAAAATTAATAATAAAAAAAGATAAATTAATAAATCATAATATGCAGCGTACATATTAGTATTTTTATCATTTAGCGTTTATATAATTTTCAAAAGTATTAAACATACATATGATATTAGGATTTATCAAGAGTTACTTATTTTTTACTTTAAATTTTTTTATTCGACATCGCTATTATTAAAAATTAAAATAATTTAATACATTGAATTAGTTATGTATTTAGTTGAGGTGCAGTGCCATTAATAGTATATTGAAAGAACAAAATGTGTGTCTATCCATGGTTTTAAATTTTAATTTTTATTTATTTATTTGGAAACATGTAAAGTATAATTTATTTAATGGAAGGTAAACAAAAATGATCTTAATATAATATATCCATTAATTTAATATATTGAAAGACAAAAATGTGTGTCTATCCATGGTTTTAAATTTTACTTTTATTTATTTATTTGGAAACATGTAAAGTATAATTTATTTAATGGAAGGTAAACAAAAATTATCTTAATATAATCTATCCATTAATTTAATATATCAAATTATCTTAATATTTTTTGAGAACAATGATAGCAAACAAAAATTATATATGGTTAAAATTATTAGCCAATAGTAATGAACCATGGTATTATTTGTTTACTTAAAATTTTTAATTATAAAATGCTAAACATTATAAAATAAGGCACATACTTGTATCCACGATTTACTAATACATCTTTACTATTTTTCATTTTATTTATTATTTTTCAAAAAATTACTCAATATTATATTATTTAAATATTGATTGAATAAAAGATAAAAAGTATTTACATTTAACTAAGTGTATCAAATATATTAGTTATCAATACTTGTAATAGCTATAGACTCCTTATTATTATTATTATTATTATTATTATTATTATTATGTGTATTGCTCACTGTAAAAGAACCAAATATAATTCCCAATGTCCTCATTTCTTTACGAAGAGGATGAGGATATATAACATGATTTTTTCTTTAAGTCGTAGATTTTTCAATTTTTTTTTGATAAAATGGAATATGTAATCAAATTTCGATTCAAAATTAATCAAACATCAATAATCATCCTAAAACCAAAGTTATGATTTGATTCTATTTTATAAATAAAGGTATCATGGTAAAGCTAATTAAAATTTTAATACAATTGGAGTGGCAATAGACATATAGGAGTGACAATAGCCACTCCCTACTCTATCTTTTAGGAGTAAATATTTCCTATTTTTGTTCGCATTTAATTTGTACATATTAGGATTTTATATTCTTTCCATTTAGAGAGATTGTGTCAGTATTTAAGAGGAGATTATTTCCCCTATTGTTTAGGGATATGATCATGTACAAATCTAGACCCCATCTGTATATATTAGGTCTCCTTGTAAACTTTCAAGAAAGCGAAAATACACCACTATCTGCATGGTATCAGAGTAGCGATTTGAACCATAAGAGAACATCACTTCACATGATGGCTGAATAAAATAAGGGATTAGGAAGAGGTTCCAAATTGGAGACTGGTGGCACTACCATGACCAGCTCAAATAAAGGAACCACTCTCCCTATCATTGGCCACAAATTGAATGGCCAAAATTACAACCAATGGGAAAGATCTGTCTGCATATTCCTCCAAGGAAAAGGGAAAGAGGAGTACATCACCGGTGATGCCAAACAACTAGAAAAAGATGATCCTAATCAAAAAACATGGAACCTTGAAAATAGATTGGTTATGTCATGGCTGTTAAACACCATGACAATCAAGATTAGAGAAGATTTCGAGTATTTCAACATCGCAAAGGAGACATAGGATGTTGCTCAACAAACCTACTCAAATATTGAAAACTCCTCAGCAATTTTCAAGATCAAAAGCATGCTCTACGATCTGAGACAAGGGGACTCCACAGTTACTAAGTATTTCAACACCCTCACCCGATATTGGCAGCAACTAGATGTCTATGAGTAGGTGCAATAGACATGTATTGACGATAGCAAACAGTACAAGGAGTTAGTAGAAAAAGATCAAATCTATAAATTCCTCCTTGGCCTCAACAAGGATCTAGATTAAGTTCATGGGAGAACCTTGGAAAAAAAAACCACTTCTAAAAGTTTGAGAAGTGTTTTCTAAGGTAAGAAGGGAAGAAAACTGAAGGAAGATCATGTTGAGAGGACCAAATTCAACCCCCCACTATGAAGGTTCAGCCTTGGCAGCAAAAGAACCATGTTACCAATAGAAGAAGTCTCACCCATGGTTTAAACGCAGCAAGAAGACAAGTCACACAAAGGATACCTATTTGTTATTCATTGAAAACCAGTAGTTCCCAAACCTCCACATGGCAGAGAAAGCTGTGGCAACATAGCATCCACTAGCATGCAGGATATAGAAATTACTGCACCTGAAACAAGTGTTTTCAGCAAAGAACAAATGGAGCTACTGCAGAGATTTTTCTAGCGGACCATGAAAATTGATGGTATGAATAGTAGCATAGCATCTATGACACAAAAAGGCAATATTTTGTATGTTATGTTAGTTTGCAAAGGAACAAACATATCGATTGCGGACTTTGGAGCTTCTGATCACATGACAGGAAATACTACTAAATTTGGCAAATATTTTCCTTGTCAAGATAACTTCATTGTTTGCATTGCAGATGGGACTTACTGAAAACTGATGGGTAAAGGTTCAGTATTTATTTCAAACGATATTGTGTTGAAGGATGTTCTCTATTTTCTAGCACTTGATTGCAACTTACTGTCCATTAGCATGTTGACAAAAGATCTTAATTGTGTTGCCAAATTCTACCCTTACTCGTGTGATTTCAAGCTTTGGACTTAGGGAAGAGGATTGGCAATGTTGAGGAATATGCTGGACTCTAGTTTTTTTAGGTTGATGACTCTAAGGGAAAACCAGAAACATCTGCTTGTGTAGTAGTCTCACCTAAGGAAGAATCTATAATGTTGTAGCACTATCGCCTAGGACACCCAAACTTTATGTACCTAAATTTTTTTTCCCTTCAATGTTCAATAAAATTTCAAATTTCTTTGATTGTGAAGTATGTGAAATGTCCAAGCACACCCAAAATACATATCCTGAACAACCACATAAACCATCTCACCCTTTCTCCTTAATTCACAGTAATGTATGGAGACCTTCTAGAGTCAACACCATAACAAGCTCTAGATGGTTTGTGACATTCATTGATAATTACACAAGAGTAATGGGTTTTTCATGTGAAAGAAAAGTTAGAAGTTGGGAACATATTTGAAAACCTCCACAATATGGTGCAAACACAATTCCAAACTAGCATTCAATGCTTCAAATAGATAATGGTGGCAAATACTACGACTCAATGTTAGCTCCAGAACCTTTCTAAGAAGTGTTAACAAGTTTTGAATGATAACAAAGCCAATTTAAAGAAAATGCTTTGAAAAACAACTAATGGTTGTTTTGATTTTCTTGAAGAATTAAACAGGTTTTATCATTTAGCATATCAAGGCTAAATCAAATAAGGATACATTTTACTTTGCATGTGCAAATATATTTTATCTCATGTTAAGCCATATGAACTAAAAGGAAGTAAAATTATACCCTTATTCAAGCTTAAAATAGCTAACGATTTGAAGAAAAAATCAACGCTACAAGAAATCAAGATTAGAGACTTCAGAAAGTAGTACTGCACATCAAAAAGTACACTAACAATGGAGATAGCAAGCAAACTTTGAGAACCAAGTGTTACAATATCTTCAATCAGCTTAACCATAATTCTTTCACCATCATAAAGCTTGGATTGAAGATCTAAAATCAAAGAATCATCAAGGATCTATTACCACGCGTCAGAAAGCTCACTTTACTGTGGAGCGTTGAATGTTACTGGAAAATGAGGAAAATTTTAATTTTAATTTTTAGATTCAAATTTAAAGTCAAACCCAGTTCAGAATTGGTGTGTCATCTCTTTTGCCAACTGGATTAACTTACCCCATCTTTTAGAAGAAGGAGTTCAAAAACCACGTTTAGAAAATAAGAGTAGTTTCCGAAGGGACATCAGAAACCTTAATGCCACAACGGCTTCTACAATAGATCTAACAAACTGTCAGCCTACTCTTCTAGACTCATTTTCCAAGACACAAATAGATGATCAACACGTGTCACTTGGAGATATGATTAAGGGCAACGATCACAAGGAAGACCTTCTTTAAATAAAAATGTTATGCTCAAATGAAAAGGAGAGAGACTCCGCTCAAGAAGGAAAAACTCTATGAAATTCTCTCCTCACATTCAGTAAGACTCATATCATGATGTAATCAGATTCCTTACTTGTAAAAATCTGCTTTCTACGTTCTTAATAGATAAATGTTCTTTTGAAGAAATGATAGAAAGAAGTCATTCAAGCTTTCCCAGGTTATTCATGTATATGTTATGGAAACTTGAGTGTATGTTAGTTTGAGTAGCAACCCAAACACAAAACCTATGTATCCTTGATCCAATAGTGATCAGTGTGAGATAGCTTAGAGAGACTAATGTAAAACTCCTTACAACACGACAGTGAGGTGTTCTTATTGATCATGGTTTAGCTTGAAGAGGGTAGTCAAAGATAACTTGCAACGGGATATGTAACAGGTGGTTTACTTGTCACAGGTTTAACTTGGAGAGGCTAGTGAATAACTACTCAAGTTTGTGATAATAGGGGTTGTCTATTGGTCATAAGTGTTAGCTTGGAGAGGCTAGTACAAAACTACTCGGTTCAGTTTGGAGAGGCTGATGAATAACTACTCGGTTCAGCTTGGAGAGACTGGTGAATAACTACTCAATTTACGACAGTAGGGGTTGTCTGCTGCTCACAAATGAGAGTTTGGGAAGGTTAATGTAAAGACTATCTAGTTTTTCTTTCTCACGATGAGAAAAATGTTTTAGTGGAACCTCAATATTTGTTGAATATTGGATGTAGGCAATTTTGGTCAAATTAGTATAAAATCCTTTGTGTCTCATATTCTTCTCCTTGATCTCTTTTATCTTTTTCTTTGTTGGACTTTACAGTTCAATAGCTACTAATTTGAGGTCTATAATAATTCTATTATGTTTTACAATTGAACTTATGCAGATATAACATTTTATGCTTTTACGTTGTTTATCGTTTACTTTAAAAATCTTCTTTATGAAGCTACTAATGTGTTTTTGCTACACTACAACTTTCGTACTTGATAGTTTTTGTGTAATAGGTTTCAGATTAGCAAAATGAAGTGAAGCACGTTTCAATCCTTCCTTTTCGTGCACATTTATATCTACACTCAACACTTGGATCCTACCTTTCAGAAGCATGGAATCATACATCAGAGCTCATGTAATTATTGAGCGGAAGAATTGCCACCTACTGGAAGTCACTAGGTCCTTCATGCTTGCTACTAATTAATGTTCTATCGCCATTTTGTGGTGACACTGTCCTCTCAGCCACCTACTTGATTAATAGGATGCTTTCCCGAATCCTAAAATACAACACCCCTCACTGTAGCCTTCAATCCTTCTACCCAAACACTTGGATCCTGACATCCATACCCATTAAAATCTTTGGGTGAACTATATTTGTCCATAACCATTAGCCAACCTCAGTACTTTGCATTTTCTTAGGGTACTCTCTAAACCACAAGTGTTGTAAATGCTATTCTCCTACCACTAAAAGGTTTTATCACTCCATGGATGTTACTTTTATTGAGCACCAGCCATATTACCCCAAAACTAACATTCAAGGGGAGAGGAATAAAGAATCTCAGCTTTCTGCTACTAAAATAGCAGCTGAACGTGCTAAGAGTACCCAACAACACTTGAACCAGCAACTAAACTTGCTTAAAGAGTAGCTAAACTTGTTGAAATGATAGAAAATAATGATAGGATAGCTAATCCTATCATTAGGATTGATACAGAGGCTCCTACATATTCTACAAAAAGAGGACCAAAGGCTACTGAAACTACTACACAAGTAGACAAACAATTGCTGATATTCTCAAGGAGAAAGAAAACCAAAAGGAAGCTAGAACCTGACACATCTAGGTAACATATCTCTTGCCCATTCTGAGACTAATATTCATAATTCTGAAATTCTTAACCTTGATTTGCCTATTGTTACATGAAAAATAGTAAGGGCCTGCACTCAACATCTAATTAGAAAGTTTGTATCTTATAAAAAACTATCTTAAGGATACAAAGCCTTGGTGACAGCTCTTAACAATATTCAAACACCAAGAGACATCTAGGAGGCACTTTAGCATTCAGAATGGGCAACAACAGTGATAGAGGAAATTGAAGCGTTAGAAAGAAATGGAACATGGGAGACGTCCACATTGCCAGAAGGGAAGAAACCACTTGGATGCAAGTAGATTTTTTTTTCTGTCAAGTACAATGTAGATGGAAGCGTTAATAGGTACAAAGCCTGTCTGGTAGCAAAAAGGTTCACCTAATCCTATGGCTTAGACTACGAAGAAACTTTTGCTCTATTGGCAAAATTGAATTCTGTCCAAGTCATTATATCTCTTGCAACAAATCTTGACTAGCCACTACATCAACTTGACATCAAGAACGCCTTCTTCAACGGTGAGCTAGAAGAAAAAAGTTTACATGAACATCCCTTCTGGACTTAAACTCCAAGAATATCCAGCAAAGTGTGCAGGCTCCGCAAATCTTTGTATGGTATCAAGCAATCACCCTGAGCTTGGTTTGAAAGATTAACTCGAGTAGTTAAAGAAGATGGGTTCATATGGTGCCACACCAATCACACCATGTTTATCAAGCAATCCACCGAAGAGAAGATGGCTTTGTTTATAGTTTATATTGATGATATCGTTATTACAGGTGATGATCACAAGGAAGCCAAGCATCTCAAGGAGCTCCTTTTTAAGGAATTTGAGGTTAAGGACCTAGGACAACTCAAGTATTTCCTAGGAATGGAGGTGGCTTGCTAAAAGAATAGGATTTCAGTGTCCCAACAAAAGTATACACTAGACTTATTGAAAGAGACTGGCATGTTGGGATGTAAACCATCTAGCACCCCAATGGAACCTACAAGGAGAATTGGGACTAAAGAAAAAAGCTCACTCACTGATAAGGATAGGTACCAGAGATTAGTAGGAAAATTAATTTACTTGACTCGTACTAAACCCAACATTGGCTTTGTTGTAAATATGGCAAGTCGTCATATGACAAAGCCCCCTAAGAATCACATGAAGACTGTTAACCGGATTCTTCTATACCTGAAAGGAATATTGGCCAGAGGCCTCTATCTTGCAAAAAATCCTAATAGAGGTATTGAAGTATATACTGATGTAGATTGGGTAGGGTCTATAACTGACCAGAAATCCACTATTGGTATTACTGCTCCTACGTGTAAGGAAACCTGTTCACGTGGAAAAGTAAAAAGCAATATGTTGTTGTGAAGAGTAGTGCTGAAGCAGAATTCATAAGCTTTATCTCATGGCATTTGCGAAGGAATTTGGCTACAAAGGATGCTTAAAGATCTAAAAATATTCACAAGCTACAAGATGAAGATCTATGCAATAACAAGGCTGCCATTAGTATTGCCAAGAATCCCGTTCATCATGATAAGACCAAGCATGTGGAGATTGATAGCCACTTTATAAAAGAAAAACTTGACAATGAAATTGCCCATCTCGAGTATACTCCATCTTGTCAGCAAACAACTGACATCCTATGAAAATTTAATTTTTTCACTCTTGATTTATGTACTTGGCTCCTTAATTAATAATCTTCATACTGGTTCCTCTTTCACCAGTCATGTTTGGAATCAGGTGTTGTTTATGCTCTTCACTTTCTTTGGCGTGCTTGGAATAATGAAATCTTCAACCTCATGACACCATCACCTACGGATCTCTTCCACTCTTTTTGGGCTTGGTTTACCCCCATGGCTTGCTGGCATTCCCACTTGCATGATACTAGGCACTGTCATAAATCTCTACCTTACATTTCAATTCTTGGTGCCCTCATGAACACAATCTGCTTGTGCAGGTCTCATTCGAAACTCCCTCAGTGGCTTAGTTCATGGTTTTGCAGCCAATCTTAGCCGATGTCCTGTCATTGTTGCTAAGATGTGGGGTGCGATTTATTGTCTTCTTCTTGCCTGGGAGTTAGGCTATCGACGAGCTCATTTGGAACATGATTCTATGAGTGTAATTCATCTTAGTCAAAGGCCCGTTGATCCAAAACATCCCTATATCAGTGTCATTCAGAAGGCTCAGGCTTTGCTCCGTTGTGATTAATTGTGCAGGCAATAGGACAGCTGACTTGCTTGCTAATATGGGTCATGCTCATAAGTTGGGGTTACTTATTATTTTGTTTCTTCTGAATGTCTAGGGGCATCCTTAGAGATGATGTTGCTTCTATCGATTTTTCCAGGTTGACTATGTAGTTTTGCTTTGTGCGTCTTGCTCCGTAGAACCACAAAAAAAAGTTTTAAAGTCATGGAAAAATTTCATTTACTTCTATGGAGAGTTGGTGAAACTCATCCCACTTCCATTCTAGTTATAAAATTTGCTAAGAAAGTCCTCGAGACTTTGAGATCTTTATATTATCCTCTCCTCTATCAAATAATAAACAGCACATACAAGAGAGTTTAGTATCACACAAATAAATAGAGAAAAATCAAAGTAAATTTAAAAAAACCTCAAAAAGGTTAGTTAATTTATCTTAAAATTATAATTTATATTCGATTATAGTTCCTTATAATTTAACAGTTAAATAAAATAATAAATTATCTTTTTATTAAGTAATAATTTTCTAGAAAAAGGAAATTTAACTAGCTTTATTTAATTTATTATTGTTTTAAGCTTCTATCCTTTCATTTTTTCTATTAATGTAAAGAAAAAGAAGTTCAAGGCCTTCTAGTTCGTCTAAAAGGATTGAAACTTTAGAGAGTTCACCCTAAAAGTTTCAAGGTGGGTTCCACGTGGGGGAGTAATGAGTTTGGATCCAAGTGGTAAATAAATCTTGACCATTGAAGTTACAATTCAATTGTTCATATTAAAACTTGTATTGTATAAAAAATAATTTTATAAAACACTATATTCATATTTTAATATTTAAAACAAACATTATATGTAACTTGCCCATTTTACCCTTTATCTTTTTTCTAATTCTTGTTCGCTCCTTCCACCATTGCCGACCAACCTACGAGCACAGTTCTAGATTCGTTGAAAGTGCACCGCAACTTTTAACAAATTTATACATAATTCTCAGGTGCTGTGGGCCTTTCAGTGTCATTATTGTCAACTTCACAATCTTGGATAGTGTCTTTATTATATCTTGAATAATATATTTCTAAAGCACTCTGATTATACACTCTGACTTTAAAATAGGAGCCTCCTTTATATTTAAAAAATATCAAATATTGATGTCTCAAAAAAATTTCTTCTAGCCATATATTTCAATGCAACCATACACGTACAATTTTTTAACGACATCAAATTATTACTTTCAAACACATTCAGTTATTTTTTTATGTTTTTTAATACAGTTACTTTTAATCTTTTTTTTAATCTTATTTCCTTAGCGAAAATTCTGCATCAGATCTTTCTTTTAATTGGTCTTTAAAATAAATTCAATTGATTTTTAATTTTTATTTTTATTATTACTTTCAAACACATTCATATTATTACTTTCAAACACATTCTATTGGATTTTTAAGTTTTTTTTTTAAGAGTAAGGATCCTCTAAAGTTTTTTTTAAGGGTAAGGATCTTACTTTAAAGAGTAAAATAAGGAGGTTTTACCTTTGGATCAATAAAACTAAAAGTGGGGCCCCCTTCTCACTTTAGAGGATCCAAATCATTTCTTTAATATAGTTTACTTTCAATTTTGTATCCCTAAAAAGAATTTAAACAAAATTTTGACTGCATCTCACTTTAAATTAGGAGCTTTCATCATCAGATATTTCAGTCAATTTAATAATAATAAATATTATTATAGAGATCAACAATAGAATAGATGTGGTGAAATAGTCATCTTAATAATTATATACAATTCACATAATCCTAAAACCGTTTTATTGTGCATTCCCTTATAACTCCACAACATGCATCTTGCAATCTCCTCAAACACAAAGAATCCCACAGCAAATAATGCAAATAAGTCGAGGAAGGATCTCTATGCCCTTCCCTCCAATCATGCAATCCCTATTTCCTACAACTATATCCTAGAAAACATAAGGGTCTGTTTGCTTTGCATTTTCTAGTTTTCGATTTAGGTTTAGTTTTGATTTTGATTTGTAAAGGAAAAAGCGAAAAACTGTGAAATTCGAATTTTCAATTTTGATTTTTTCCTTCACAAAACTAAAACTAAAATCGAAACAAAGAAACAAACAGGCCCTAAGTCTCTATCTTACATGCATATTAAACAATATAAATAATAAGAATTTAGTTACTTACCTCTACAATAGTGAAAAAAACACAGAATATGAAAGCTCTCTACGTCTAACCAAATCCAATCATGAAAATCCAATATAAAAAATTTAACTAAACACACTTATATACATAGAAAACATAAAATAAAATAAGGAAGTAGAATGGAAAACTGCTCTCAGTGTTAATAAGTCACTGCCACTCTCAAACACATTTCCTACATTAACAAAATAACAACAATAATTACTCTCCAATGCAATAAAACATAACACTATGGCACCCATAAATGAATGGAAAAACTAAGCCAAATCAAAAAACTAAACTAATTGAAATGTTCACCAAAGCTCCTAGATCATAATGGTGGTCTTCGTCTCTCAAATGGAGCTTCGATGGCGGCGCACGATGGCAAAGAAGGCGGTGGCGGCAAAGGGAACAGAGAAAGAGAGAGTTCAAAATGAAATGGGGAATAAGAAGGCATTCCGGTTTAAACAGTATACGACCAATTAATGAAATGGTGAGTCTCATATCTCACTTATTACCGATGGTTTTGTGGGATCCCCAACAGTTGCGTGCCAACATACGAAATTTTCAAAAACCCATAGGTAAAACCTTCAGTAAATTTTAATAAAAATAAAATAAAATAACTGTCATTACACCTATTGGTAATTAGATGACAAAAATAAAAAGATAAATTAAATAAAATACCCATCGATATATCCTTCGGAAACTTTTAATAAAAATAAAATAGAATATCTGTCACTACACTTGTCGGTAATTTAATGAAAAAAAAATAAAAAATAAAGTAAATAAAAAACCTGTGGCATATCCGTTTGTAAATTTTAATAAAAATAAAATAATAAAATAAAATAAAATAACCGTTGATACACCCATCAGAAAATATGCACGCTATGTGGCGTGTAATGGTGCCATCATTTACCGATGATCTATCATGCAAATTAATGATCAACTCATTAATACCAGAAAAGGCGACAACGCGTTGGAGATACCTTTGGTAACTACTAACGGGTACAAACCTGTTGGTAATAGTTGTCAATATCCCACAGATTTCTAGTAGTGTTTTGTAGGCCCACTTCAAGGGCCCAATTTTTCACTATAGTTTGAAATCTTGGGTTTTAATATAAAATAAAATTGTGGGTGATATTTAAATAATTTTTTATGAACTAAAAATATTTATTTTAATTTTTCTACATTTAAATTGTGAAAAAGATACATGATACTCTTTGAATTTAACCTAAAAATTTTTGTGCGTCTTTGTGATATTATTGGGCATATTATATGAAGCATACTTTTAGAAGTGATTATTTTTGCATGTTGAAATAAGTTTGTGGTGATTATGTTTATTATGTTGCACATTAAAATTATAAAATGCTATTATTGTTGAATATTGTCCAATGTTACTCTGTAAATTGATGTTTAATATATATTGATGTTATTGTGAGACATTTTTAATAATTATGAGTTCGCCTTCGGAGACCAATTGTTGATAAATGTCAATTTTGTGAGTAATACTGTAACTATTGTTGCATTGGGGATTATGTTGATAATACACTTACCCTTCAGCTTGTATTAATTAGTACCCTCTCAGTACTAATTTTAGGGATGTGATTTTATTGTTTTTAGGAATTTATTATGTATCGTAATTCAAGACCCTTCCATGAGATTGGAAAGAGAACTCCATTATGTGGGAAATTTATCTGTCTAAACGCATTTTCTTATTACTGTAATCATTTTAGATCATAAACACAATAAGAAGGAGAAAGTTCTTTTGAAAATTGCTCTATCCTTTACCATATCTGTGTGACACACACTAGATAGAAATATTTGTCCTTAATCATTTCTAAAGAGATTGTTTTGGTGTCATTAAAACACGTGGGTATATCTAGAAACTTGTAAAGCCAAGAATGTGGCTTCTGAAGGATGTTGGAGTTTAAAAGTAATGCCAAAACGGAGGAGCCGAACCATCCCCCACTCTCCATTGAGCACCCCTTTCTACTACCATTCCAACCATAGAACTAGTTTTTGGTATTTTTGCAATCTGATGACCTCACAAACTTGATCAAGGTTAGTCTTCCTGCCCCTGATAATGTCCTCGCCTTCCAAAGAGCTAGTATTTTTTCAATTTTTTCCAACACAGAGACTTCCAAGTGCTGGACTTCCTCAGATTAGCCCCAAGAGGTATCCCAAGATAAGTAGCAGGGAGCTTGCGCACCACACAACCCAGCTCTTCCCAAATGTCATAAACCCACTCATCTTTTTTGTTTTTTCGTGATTTTCTGTTGTTCTCTGATCTTTGTTTTGCTTCTGCTGTTCTGAATTATCGAAAAAAAATTAATATTTATCTCGTCTTTTTGTTTTTTATATATACTAAAATTCCATCTCAATATCTTAAATAAAGTCATTAAACCAAGCACCAATTTTCGTCTATGCTATTAATGCTAATTAAGCATGCTTGAGTTGAAAAGTTAAGTCATACTATGCTTATAGGCCAACATAAATCTACTTGTGCAGCCGCACCTACGTATCTCATCCACCCGTTTAAACTATTTTTTATAAACAAAAAAAATAAAAAAAGTAAAGAAAAACTAAAAAGTGAATATTTAACCTTTTTAAAATAAAAATGAAAAGAAAAAATAGACAAAAATAGATATTAAACTTAAATATTGTTATTTGTAAATTAGAAAGACCCAAGTTTTTAAAACAGATAATTAGATGGATTAATAGGTTAGTTCGACAAGTTAAAAGGGCTGACCCAATCAATTTATGGGTTAAAAGCATCGAATTGAAAACAAGTTAATTTAAATAAATACAAAAATTTAAAGTTCAACCAACTTAATTTCGACGGTTAACAAGTTAGCCGATGACTTCGACTAGTTTTAATGCCCCTTAATTGACCTAAGTTGGTTGGATAATAGCTAATAAGTGAAACTAAAATAGAATGATAAGCAAGACAAAATTAAAATGAGAAATGTTTGGTATACAACATTTTCCTATAATAGCTTTACACCTTAATAGTATAAGCCACATGAAAATAAAATAAGCGCGGGCCGTGTAAATGGAGCAACTCTTTAGATGTAAAGATGTTACGAAGAAATGTTGTTTACAAAACATTATTTCTCAATAAAAAAAGTCAAACAAAGATCAAATACGTTAATAACAAATTTACACAAATACACGTACGCAGCATTAGTTGTAACTTGCAAGACACTACAGCCTTTATTAGATTTAAATGCGAAAATCTTAAAATGCTCAAAACAAAAACCAAAGACATACAAAATAACCCAAACTCAAAAGTATATACATAGTAGTGTCAAAAACCACCACCGCCACCACATCCACTGCCACCGCCACCACCACACGCTCCACCACCTCCGTGTTCATGATGACCGCCCCCTCCATGATGATGATGATGATGATGACCGCCTGTGGTACCATGATGTCCCGCCGAAGTCGTGGTAGCTATGTTGGTTGCTACGTCAACAGCAGCACTTATCAACTTTGTCGCGGTATCTATGTTGTTTGCTACGTCAGCAGCAGCACTCATCGTCTTAATGACCAAGTCACCGTCTTTGGCACCACTCGTGTTTGACTTTGCCATGAGACGCACGAAGTTGTTGAACATGGCTGCTTGTATGCGCCCCTTGAGCTCCTCCACTTCTCTTGTTTTTGTTCTCAGCTCTTTCCTTTCTACCTCCGAACCAAAAACGATCCATTGGTACAATTAATATCGACGATGCTGTAGGTATCTTGGTTTCCTACACATATATCCTACATATATGCACTTAGTCATGCACCAAGTTTTCACGAAAACTACATTGAGCTCTAGCAATCTCATGATTAGAAGGAAATGTACACATTCACCAATAAGATTAGATGTTAATTAATACGTCCTTTATGTTTGGTATAATAATATTCATGTGTCAATTTTTGTTTGAAGCTTCTACGCGGTATAGGTAAATTAAATTGCTGGCGTAAGAATCGTGGAAACTTGTGTCGGAGATTCTTCCAACTTATTGAAGAATATAATTATGTATCCCTCCGTTTTGGAAATACGTGTTCAATCTTAAACATTTATTTTTACATAAATAATTGCCTATTTAATCAGACAATATTAATTATCTCTTTTTAGCTATATTCCCTATTAAATAGTAGGGGAGAGAAACTAAATGAAAAAAATATGAGAAATAATTAAAGTAGAGAAGCAAAAATAATAAGAATAATTTGATAAATATATCTAAATTTTTTAAGATCAAGACTTTTCTAATTATTTACATAATTTATGTACAAATTTAGAACAGGGGAGTATATGGAGATGAAATACACACGAAATCAAACTTGTCATATGAATGATGCTATTAGAATTTAAGTTAATATTCACTTTAATCTCTCATTTATATTCATGGGTCATTTTAGTCTCTGACTTTAAAACGAATCATTTTGATCATTGACATTTATAAATGTGAATTCCTTTTATCATGACCCAACTCAGGCTACGTTTGGGACATAGGGAACATGTTCCCTAACAAGCCTTAAATGTAGATTTTTCTAGAAAAACGGATATAGTTTTCTTTGTTTTATTTGACATTCTCTAAATACAAAACCTATGAAAAAATTTTCTTATAGCATAGTAGAATCTCAGTACAACCGGGATACCAAATAAATATAATTATATTTTAAAATGTGAGTTTCTAAGTAGATGTGCTTATCCAAATCCAAAAGAGTCAAACATAAAATATTGGTTAATTTATTATTTTAATCCTCATTTAGAAACATAGTATAGAAACCATTACATCCAAATAAGTTTTAAGCAAAAACATAATCACGTCCCGAACCTTGCCTATGACACATTGGAGCTCCAATACTAAACAAAAGGGCCCATCAAACCAAAAGTGGTCTCACCACACAAATGATAGAGGTCATTAAGCCAGAGGATATGTGGAACAAGGATCTACACTTGTATTTGAAAAAGAGGAGGGATAAAGGAGTAAGTTTTGCAACTCAGTGAGTAGATAAAGCATCCATAGCCTATATGATACAATAACTAAAGCAAAACAACAACATTAGAAAATTGTACAATAACATAAGAAAATAAATTTATAGCCAAAGCGCACAGTTAAGTAGGAAGTAGCCTTAAACAGGAAATTCCATCACGATCACACACTCAAGCGGCCATTCCCTTACGTGATCCCACCTCCATCTGCTATCTAAATCTTGGAAGAAGACAATAACAATATATATGAGCTAACAATATTATCAATTAACATAAAGTAGCTCTAGACTATAAAATCCCTAATTTTTACACTTAGGGTTCCTAAAAACCCCAAATCCACCATGAATAACCACGTAGAGAGCTCAATAGGTTCATTAGAGTAACATTGACATTTACCAACTACCCAAAGAGGAAGAATAGAGGGAGGAGACATTCCTACACTCTTGGTCATCACTGGATTCTCTCATGGACAAGGAAATCGCGAACAAGAGGGCAAGGAGAAAGGGGGAATGAGGCGTAGCTAGTGATGGGCAAGGTGGAGGCATCGGCGATGGCTGCAGCTGCAGTGCAGTGGGTGTAGTTAGCAGCTTAGGCTGGTAGAGGGAGAGAGAACCAAACTAGAGAGGGAGAGAAGGAGGAAATCACATATGGGGGGAGGGAAAGAAAGGGGGAAGAGGAGAAAAAGAAAGAAAAAGGAAAAAGGAAGGAAAAAGAAAATAAAGAAAGAAAGAAGGTAAGGAAAAAAAAAGAAAAAGAAAGGGGGTTCCACCCACTAAGTATTGTGCCAACAAAAATAACCTGCCTTAGATGACTGCACCAAACATAGTTTCCATTTGTTTTATTTTCCACATTGACAATTATTTTAAAGGCACAAATAAAATTAAACTATTGAGTTATCACAAGGTTTATGTTTATGTTTATGTTTGATTTACCATACTATCGATTACTATTATTATTATTATTTTAACATGAATTAATCTAAATTACCGGGTTATCACAATTTTAGTTCCTCTATTAATATCTAATAACTCACTATTAGTTAAATGATGATGTGTCATTGTTAAATAACACTTTGTCATATGACGTGTAAGCTTTCACATGTCCTTATGTGAAACTAGGATCAAACCAAGGCATGGATGAGAAGCAGTAAACAATGACTACACTAGACTCCTAACATAAAATACATGATACATGTAATTAAATGACAATACACCAATCCAATGAATCTAGAGGTACAACAGTAAGTTTTCACACCAATAATCAAAAGAATTAAAACAAGCAAGGCATGAATAAGAACATGGCACATAGAATAGAATTCACATATGATGCATGGATCAAGTACAAAGGTCTTCCCAAGGTCAGTGTTTGCCTCTTATTCACTTAAGTGTTTTGGGTTATGATGCACACTCAATCACCTCAAATGAAAATGCATTACCATAGGCTTGCTACGGGTCTCATTCTCCATTTTGTCATACACATATGCATATTGAATCAAGAGCACATACCTTTGGTTGTAATAGGGCTTGGGTGAAGGTGAATAAAAATATAGGCCAATAGGGTTAAACCTCAAGTCAAAGGAGAGCAATTGCATACACCAAGACCATAAGTGCCTAAGGGTACACTTTGTCCAACTTAACACAATTACATGCCTTTCTTTTGCAATGTGACACACCTCCAACTCAAGCTTTTTTTTTTTGAATTTTTTTTATCAACTTTGTATTTTTCCTTCTTTTTTTGTTGGTGTGCCACTTGTTGAATTTGGGGTACACATTGTTCCTCCCCCACACTTAAACTGAAGTATGTCTTCATGCTCTCCCCCATACTTATGCTCAAGCACATAGGAGAAATGCACAAATGCTCCCCTAAGCCTAAAAGGTTGGGAATTTTCATGGTTTTTCACTTTTGGCGAAAGATGTGCTAAAACAAAAGAATGGGCAATAAGGCTCAAAGGGGCTAAACAATAGTAACATGCAAAGGTTAGCTATATGGGCAAGTGGCTAAAAACAAGAAAAATGCCTCAATCATATTCAAGCATGCACAGAGAAACATATTTTCAAGCAAGACCCTAAGTAAGTTCTAGAATTCAAATCCAAAAAGGGAAACACATGTGAACAAACAAGGATGACACATTATGATCCAATCATAAAGGCTCAAAATCTCACAGGTAAAAGTGCATGTACTTAATCCAAATATCATAATGAATCTACCAAACATGTAACACAAGATAAAGTCAATGTCAAGCAAGTCAATAAGGCATATGTGGTGTGAGCCTATGCATGTAACCTCTAAGGTGCCAAAGGGATGATGTAAAATGCAAATGAGAGTAAATATGATGCAAGAATTAAAACTAAAATAACATATGGAAAAATAAAAGGAAAAGGTAAAGAAAAAGCTCACGGTGGGTTGTCTTCCACCCAGCACTTTGCTTTAACGTCCCTAAGTTAGACGCTCAGAACCCTCATGGAGGGTATACAGCTTCAACCCACAGATAGACTGTCTGAGCCCTTATATCTATGAGAGTCTCATAGAAGTGCATCAGCTGGTGCCCTTCAATATTGCACCGAGTCATCCTAGAAATTTCTAGCTCAATTGCACCATCGGGGAGTACACAGGTAACCAGAATGGTCCCTTCCATCTAGACCTTGGCTTCCCAGCCATCAGTTTTTCCCTAGGCTCATGTAGCAAGATCTATTGCCCCTTACAAGGCTTCTTACCCAACATGGGTTGGTCAAGGAGCACTTGGCAAACTGATGACTGCTGCCTGAGTGGTGTACTTGTATCTGAAAACTTGGAACACTCCAAAATAACAGGTGTATCATATCCCATGGAAGAAGAAGAAGTGGGGAAGGGGTTCTGGGTCCTTATAAGCATCATCAACTAAAGATTCAATGACATCAATGCCAAACAAGGAGTGCTCCTCATGGGGATGTTTCATAGCAGCAAATAAGTTAAATTGAACTTTCATGTCCCCACACTCCATGGATAATGTGCCAGCATGAACATCAATCAAGGTTCTAGCAGTTTTCAAAAAGGGTCTTCCCAATATCAATGTATGCTGGCTGGCATTGGTGTCATTTTCCATTTCAAGCATATAAAAATCAGCAGGGAATATTAAATCATTTACGTGAGCAAGAACATCTTCCAATACTCCTTCTAGGCTTGTGATGCTGTGATTGGCCAGTTGAATTTGCAACCTGATTCGCTTGAGCTCTCCAAAGTGCAAGGATTAGTAAAATGATTTAGGCATAACATTAATGCCTGCTCCAAGGTTAGCCAGGGCTCTAGTGATGTGCAAATTTCCAATGGTACAAGGAACATAGAATGTGCCTGGGTCCTTGCACTTGGTTGGCAGGTTGCTTGGCTTGATAGTGGAGGAAGCATTGACCCCTATAGTCACCGTGTCCTCCCCACTGCCTTTTATCCTCCTCCTATTGGTGCATAGATCTTTCAAGAATTTTGCATATTTAGGAATTTGCTTGATTGCATCCAATAGGGGTATGTTTACTTGCACCTTTTTAAATGTTTCCCAAGTTTCAAAATCCAATTCTGATCCAACAGACTCTTTGGGTTGGATCCTTTGTAGGAATGGCAATGAGGGGAGGAATTCTGGAGCTTTTTCAGATTTTGTGGAGTTCTGCAGCGCTGGTTGACTGTTGCAGCGCTCACTCGAATGCTCTTCGGGCTTGTCTTCAGCTTGCTCCTTTTCCTGGACATGCCTAGTCACTTCTGGAATTTTCATTCCAGACCTCAGAGTGATTGCATAGACATTTCCTCTTGGATTAGGCACTAGTTGAGATGGTAGTTGGGTAGCTGGGTCCTGTTGGCTTTGATTATTTTTCATCTGAGTCACCTCCTCTCTCAGCTGGGCATTTTCTCTTCTAATTTCCTACATTTGCTCCATCATCATCTTCATCATCTCAGTCATAGTCGGATATGAGGAAGGAAGTGCAGGAAGGGCCTGTTGCCTTTGATGAGGTGCCAAATACTTTTGCTGTGAGGGTTGGCCCTATGGTTGAGTGTTATTTCCCCACTTCAAATTGGGGTAATTCTTCCAGCTGGAGTTATATGTGATCCCAAATGCAAACTGGCCTATCTGATTATGAGGTTGACTCTGGAAGAGGTTTGTTGTTGCTACTCCAGTGGTTGAGTCATCTTGCAATGCTGGGTACATATCAGTATGATGATCATTGGAAGTGCATATGCCACAGATCTTGGAAACCACTAGAGTTTCTACCTGGCTAGCCATCAATTGCTGCATAAGGCCAGAAAGTTGCTGCAAAGTCTGGGCCAACAATTGATTCTCTGGCTGGCTCACTCCATGAAGGCCTCTAGTAGTTGTGGCTGCTTTGGAACCAAATTGCTGAAAATTGGCAGCTATATTCTCAATCAAAACACGAGCTTCTTCCAATGTCTTATCCAAGAGCGCCTATCTATTTGCAGTATCAATCATGCACCTGTCAATAGGTACAAGACCTTCATAAAAGTACTGAAGGAGGAGTTACTCTGGAATTTGATGGTTAAGGCAGCTTGTATAGAGGAGCTTGAACCGCTCCCAATACTCATGAAGAGTCTCATCTGATTAGTGAATTCCAGAAATCTCCTTTCTGATAGAAGCCATTCTAGAGGCAGGAAAATACTTCTCTAAGAAAAGCCTTTTCATCCCAGTCCAGCTATTGACAACCCCATCGGAAGGTTAAAGAACCAATTTTCTACTGCACCCTTAAGGGAAAAGGGGAATGCTCTTAGTTTAACATCATCCACCTCTACCCCATTGGGTCTCATGCTAGAACACACCATATGAAGCTTCTTCAAATGTTGATAGGGGTCTTCTCCAGAAAGCCCATGGAATTTAGGCAAAGCATGTACCATATACTCTTTAAGCTCAAAGTCATTGTCTAGCCTGGGGTAAGTAATGGCCAAGGGCTGCTGGATAAAGTCAGAAGTAGTAAGCTCCCTAAGTGTTCTATTCCAATCTCCCATATTACCTGTAATTCTTGAAACACTAAACAGAGGATCAGAATGTTCAAATGGTCCCGCTTGTTGACGCTTTGCTTGTCTGATTTTTCTTAATATTTTCTCAATTTTAGAATTAAGTGGTATCAAATTTCCAACAGACTGGGAATGCCTCATACAAGGGAACAAAACTTTTTTTTTAGAGAAAATATTAAAAATAGAAAATTAAAATTAGTGAATAAATAACATAAAAATAAAATAAAAAGTTGGAAAAAAATAAATAAAAATAAAGAAAAACAAACAACTAAGTTTTAATGCCTCCCCAGCAATGGCACCAAAATTAGATGCGAGCTGTCGCAACTCACAAAAAAATTAAAATTTATAAAGTGCTAAGTTGCACCAAAAATATAGTAAATGGCACAACCTAAGTTGTTTCTAAAGGAGACTTTGATATTTAGTTAGAAAGATTTAGGGGTTTTAAAGAATTAAAGCAATAATTTTAATTGAAAGATAATAGCAATAATAGAAAAGACACCAGTGCAAGGCATTCTTAGGATTGAAAATCAATTATCATTGACCAAATATTAAACTCATTGATCGCTATTAGTAATAAGTTGCTGGCTATTCTACTAGTGATCAATCGACCCCTAGAATTTGACCAATACAAATAACTAATAAATGATAATCGCCAATCTATTTAGAAATCACATTGTTTTAATGAATCAATTTTTATAGCCTAACCGCCAATCAGAAAGTTAATTCTAATGTTCTCCCTCAAACATAAACTAATAGATCTACCAATTTATGCCCAAAGGGTTTCCCTAAATGACAATCGCCAATTTAGTTATTCCAATAAAGAGTATAGCAATCACCACAATAATTAAAGGAATGGGAACTACAGAATATTAAGAAACCAATGCATTCAATATAAACAAAGGGTCTCAAATGTCATCCCAATCCATCCGGAAATCCCTACACTAGTAAAGAAATAGACTCCTCCATCTCTGAAGTATTACAATAATGAAGATAAACGAACCTGAAAATAATAGCAATGATCCTTGCCACAATCTCCAAGACAGAGCACCTTCACCAATGGAACCCTTAGAGAGAGAGAAGAGGGAAGGAGAAGAGAGAGATATAGAGAGAGAATAATAGCTGCCTCAAAGTGAGTTATAGACTGAATCGAAAACTAGGGTAAAATTTTATTGCAGTTCCTTAAATACTGCTCTCTAAAACACCCAAAACTAGTGCCCAAAAACAAGTTAAATGAGCTGTTCTGCATCATCGCACCAGCGTTGTAGTGCTCACCAATGCTGCAGCGCTCAACAGTGAGCTATGCTAATAAATGTCATTTTTCTGGGTTGTTGTTGAGCGTTGCAGCTCTAGACAGAATTGAATCTGGGCTCGACACTAGAAATAGCAATTGCAGCCCTTTGAATAAGCTTTCCAACCCCACCAAAATCACCTCAATCAGACATCTGTAGCTCCATATACTGTGAAAATAGTAACTGGAGGTCAAGTTAGACAACATTAGAACATCAGTAACCTTTAATCTTGCAACCTGATTTTCACCAAGATACTCTTAGAACTGGGTTTTGGGCTGAGCACGAATGTTGTAGAGGACTTCTTGAGCTTTCCAAAACATTTATTTGTCTTAATCCGATCCCTTGTTCTTGACAATTGCATTTGATCAAAAACTCCTATACTCAAGACCATACTCAAAGAGACAAGTTAATAGGATGCAATTACAAATTATCCCATAATCAATGCAAAAGCCATCAATTCTATCAAAATCACACAATGAGGAATAAATTAAAATCCTTATTAATTATATCAACAATACATTAAAACTCATGTAAAAAAGCTAAGGTTTAGAAGTACAATAAGTGGCACAAAAGTCTCTTATCAACGTGTAATGTTAATTTAAGTGGTTTATTTTATTACCTCATATTACACAAAAAATAAGTCATTTTAGTCTTACCCCTCATAGGTACAATTAATATCAATGATGCTGTAGGTATCTTGGTTTCCTACATAAATATCCTATATACACTTAGTCAAGCACCAAGTTTTCACGAAAACTATTATAAAGTTCTAGCAATTTCATGATTAGAAGGAAATGTACACATTGACAGAGACTAGACATTAATTAATACGTCATTTATGTTCCGTATAATAATATTCATATGTCAAGTTTTGTTTGAAGCTTCTATGCACTATAGATAAATTAAATTGCTAGTGTAAGAATTGTAACACCCTTGTTTGAAGCTTCTACGCACTATAGATAAATTAAATTGCTAGCGTAAGAATGGTAACACCATTCCAAGTATAATATCATCCTAAAGTCATGATATTTTATTTAGGAGTTATTACTTATAAATTAACAAACATTTTTTAATTATTTATGGTAAAATCGATCAAATCGTGAAATAATTAATTCGTGATTCTATTAAAATATATAACAATAAAGCAACATATTTATTGAATACAAAGTCAAATATAAAAGGGCTTTCATACATTTTTGTTAGCTCTTATATTTACAGACATATACATATGACTAAGTATAATAGATATAAGTCGCTGCCACTAAACTACTATAATTTCAATTTCTTTCGGGTAGCAACCTCAGTGTTCTCTAGATCAACTTGGAGATGACACGGGAACATAAACACACAGGGATGAGAATTCTAAAATCCTCACTAGGGTATCCCCAAATATACAGTTATAGATGTCATCATCATCATCTCAACCACTTCGGTTTATTAGAAAAATGTGATCATGCTTTACACATCAAATATTGATTAGGGATTCGTGTGAAAGTCGCAAATCCTAATTTTTCTGTATGTGTACAATGACCAAAATGCCCCTAAGGTCATTTTTAGCTAGAAATCAAGGATAACTAATCTAAATTATCTTTGAGGGGTTAGTTTTATGCTTGATGGGGATTATATGCGCCTTAGAGATAAAAATCTCATTTCTCAATTTTAATCGTACGTAAAATTACCGTTTTACCCCTGCAGTAATTTTACATGAAATTATATAATCTTTAAATTCGGTTTTTATCCAAAGGTTCAAAATAACTATTTCAAGTATAATTTGAGATTGTCCAATAATTACAAGGAGTTTTTATGTGAAATTACCTTTTTACCCCTAGTTGTGCTAAATAGATTTACTTGTGTAATTAAGATAATATTAAAACTCTATTTGAACTCAAATTGATTTCATTCATTAACCTTGAGTTTAAAATTGATTACCTAAGGTTAAAAATAATTACTTGAGGTAATAAGAGTCTAAGGTTACCTAAGGTAAAAATTAAATTACCTTTTCTTAATTATAAGAGCTCATAGAATTAGTGATGTTGAGATCAAAGTTAAGATTACGGTTTAGGTAAAATCTAGTGTATTTACATTTTCTTATCCTAAGTTTAAAAATTATGTTACAAATTGATTTTTACTCATTTGAAATTAACTTCATTTACTAGTGTATGATTTCTCTTTTTACCTTGTCTTGATTTGTCCTAAACACTTAACCTTTTACCATTTTCACTAACCTATCAATTCCTAATCTTTTAACTAAGTAAATACATATCTAATACATGTTTTACCACTTACAAAACAATAACAAATCTGATCCTAAATGAACCAGAAACCAATGGCCATCACACTTCCATGGTGGTCATATTTAATTTCTTTTTAATGCACTATATCATTAGATACCATCTTGATACCAATATTTTATTTCTTTTCTTCAAGATACACCTCAAATACATGTCCTACCATGAATGAAAGAATAAAACTTGTCCCCCATTATTCTTGAATCAGCCGTGAACTCCATGCCACAATGATGCTAATATTTTATTTTTGCTATCAACAAAGATACACAGGAATACATGATTGCCTTACCTTATGCTTTGTTGGAGTTATCTTGCTATTTATTTATCAAAAAATTCTGCTCCATTACAACCATGATGGCCACAGTTTTTCAGCTCCTTGCCACTGTCATATTTTAATTTTTGTAAAGCCTAATGCACCCTAAAACATATCATAACAATAGTATGTGCTCTTTGTGTTGTCTTGCAATTTTTTGGAGCAAAAATTCTGATGGTATTTCAGCCTTTGTGCAGTAGCCTCCATACTCCCATATGCCTCCATTTTTATTTTATTAACAAAGAATTCAGCACTTAAACAACACCATGACCATACCATGTGATCTTTGAGTTGTTTTGTATTTTATTTTAGCAAAAATTCTGATTGTTTACAGCGTATATGTAGCGGCCATAGCACCCCTAAACTCCTATAAATACATGCTCTTCCATTGCCTAAATGCACACACAAACACTCTTAGCCTTAGCATTTTATTGCTTGATAGTTTTCTTGCTCAAAGTTCTCTAATTCTCTCAAAACTTCAAGCTTTCTTGTTCTTCCTCATTCACATTCAAGAGACTTCATTTCCAACCTCTAATCAAGCTCTAAACCTTAAGCATACACATTCCAACCATAAATCAACTCCTAAACACATAACATTTCCATTATCAAATACAAAATCACAAGAAAAATCCTTCCTCCATTTGTCCTCATCTTGGCCAAATTTCAAGGACCCATCAAGGACATATTTTCTTCTTCTAATTTCTTTAAAGATCAAGCATTATCTTTTGTTAATAAGAAACAACTTGGTGGGGATTTTATTTCATGTTATTTCTTGTTCTTTGCTTATAATTTAACTTTTAATAAGCTTGATGATGAGACCATGAAATAAGGTTCTTGGAACCATGATAATAAAGGACTCTAATGCTCACTTCCTTTATTAAGATTAATTGAGGTTAAAAAGTTTAATTCTCTAAAAGTTTTAAGCTTAACAAGATAATAAATGAACTTGCATTCATTGTTTATGTTTCAAGCTCTTGCATATCATGTTTAAATTTCAAGCCCTACATGATCATATTTAATTCCAAGTCATCACCTTAAATCTTTAAGATAATAATATGAATTTGCATTCTCATGTTTAAATTCCAAGTAATGCATTTTATGTTTCAAGTTATCACTTAAACTTTGAAGATCTAAAAATAAACTTGCATCTTCATATTTATATTTCAAGTACTGCATATCATGTTTATATTTTCAAGTTATTACCTTATAATGATAAAAATTAAAAATGGATTGCATAATATGTATATGATTCTTGCTATCACCTAAATCTCTAAAGCTCAAAACTTACCTCTTTAATCTTAAATAGGAATTTTTACTATGGATATATTTAAATTATGTTATTTTTAGCCTCTTGATGCTCTTGATATTAAATTTGGTTTATTTTATTTTTAAGGCTTTGATCTTGCCTTTAAATTACTCAAATAATTTTTGTTAGAATTAGAAATTCAAATATGTTAAAGATTGTGTTTTTCTCAAGCTTTTTGATTAAAAGATTTAGGTTACTGACCTAAATTAGATAAAATAGTTACGATACTGATTTAAAAGGTTTGAATGTGTATAAATTACTTATAATTGTTATAAAAATTGTTTTTAGCATTTTTGAGATGAACTAGTAACTAAAAAGGATCAAAATTGTGATTTTATGAAGTTTTGAGAGATTAATTTTCTGATTCTGTTCAAGAGTTGTTCAAGGTTGTTTATGTTGTGCACATACTTAAAATCTACTAATATTTGTTATAAAAATCATTTTTGATATTCTAGAGGCATAAAAGTGTAGTTATAAGTGTTAGTTTTGACCATTTTGCAAAATGTGGAAAGTTATGTTTTAAACTATCATGTAATTTTGATCAAAGGGTTTGAATTAGGGTTAGTAATAATATCTAATGTGTCTATGTGTTTAAAATACCATGTATAATGTTGAGAAAATTTTTTAGAAGTTTTGGCATTTGTTAGGAGTTAAAAATGAATAACTTTGCACTTTGACCCCTAAAGTATGTTAAAATTTGGTCTATATCCCTAAAAGGTTTTTATGATGAGTTTTAAATGGTTTCTAGTGATTATAAGTCTCTTGAAAGTATTGGTTAATGTTAAGGATCTTTAGTTTGTATAATATTTTAACATGCAATACCAATGAGTCAAACTATAACTAGGAAAAGATGATTTCAATGAATATTAGACAAAAATTTAAATAACGAGTTTAATAATAGAAATAGGGTGGAGTGTCATATTTGCAGAAGATTGTGGTGGAGTATGTAATACCCTGAAAATTATTTAAAAATTAATTTAAACTTTATTATTCATAATTTTAAAAATCTGACAGTTTTAGTAATGATGAGGATGACCCAATGGACATGTTAAAAAAAAATTCATGCAGGCATGAATAGTAATCTTGCAGCCCACGGGCTCGTCGAGATAGCCGAAACCCCAGATTCGGGACCAGGAGATGCCCAAAACTGAGAGAAGAAGGGGTATGGTTTGGCATGAAGATTTTATACATGGAATTTAATTTCTGACAATATCTATTTTATGGGATGTAGCTAACATGTTAAGGTGTTTTTATTAAAAATTTGGAGCCATTCTGGACACTTGCTATGTTTGAAAAATCAAGAATTGAAATGATCCCTGTGCTGCATGAATTGTTGGAGCAGAAGATGTAATTTTTTATAATTTTATTACCATACCAAATGATTGACTTATCACTTGAATTTTTACAAGGTGTTGAGGAGATATTGAAGTCCAACCGTGAATTTTTGTATGATGTGATATGTTCATTTGATAAGGTAATACAATTGGGACTATAATTGTTGGCTGTAAATTAGGGGTCTCTGACCTCTATATTTGTCTAATTTTATTAATATAGTTAGAGAATGATTCTTACTCTTAAATTTTTACATGACCTTGTGGACATATTGATGTGTCCTAGAGAATTCTTGTAGCCTTTGAATTGGTCATTGAAAATGAAAAATAAATTGTGCTACTTGGATGAAAAATCTGTCAATGTGCTAGAATTGTGATAATGCCTTGAATTTATGATATAATGACTTTGATTCAAGTTTGATGTGTATGAATTGCATACTATGGAATTCAAACTTATTTTATGGGGAATGAATAAATGATATATAAAGGTTTGAAGCATTATGAAATCAGAGAATTATAATGCATATAGAAATGTGATGCATGTATATATGAGCTTGAGAATGATGTATGTGTTGATTGAAGAATGAAATCTCCTTTAGCATGTATAGTAAGAGCACAAAGAGTTCCTCTATATTAAGGGCACGGATAGCTCCCTTATATAAAGGGCATGAATACTTCCCCTATATTAACGGCACAGATAGTCCCCTATATAAAGGACACGAATAGTTCCCCTATATTAAGGGCACGGATAGATCCCTTTTATTATGTCAAGGGCACGGGAGAGTAGGAATAATATATATGAGATCCATTTCGGTGTACCGAGGGCACATATAGTTGAGAATGGAGTACTATGATGTTGAGTAGTGTGGCTGAAGCAATGACGATGACATGGGTTTTAGTATATGTTTTTGGGATGCCCTACTAAGAATCGTATCATTTTCACCCCTATGTATTTGTGTTCCCGTGTCGTCTCAAGGTTGGTGCAGAGAACCGTGAGGCTGCTACGCAAAAGAACTCGAAAGTACAATAGTATAGTAATTAATGCTTTTATTATGTCATATTTAGTGGAATAGATATGTATGTAAATATGTTAGATAACAAAGGTGTATTCAAGCTCATAGAAGAGCTTCTTTTTGTGCTTAACTATATATCAACTAAATATTTTATTTCTCGGTTATATACTTTACTAGAATTACGAATTAGTTACTTCACGATTTAATCGATTTTGCTATAGATAATTAAAAAAGGTCCGCTAATTTATAAGTAACAACTCTTGGGTATAATATCATGACTTAAGGATGATGTTGTACTTGGGAGAATGTTAGATTATGGTATCAGAGCAGTTCATCCTTGTAGGACCTTGAGGAATAGACTGACTATGCTTCCAAAGTGTAGATAAGTCATGCCTTGAATCTTATCTATGTGATAGGATATAGGGTTTAGATATGCATGATAGTCTAGTGGTGTTGTACTTGGGTGTTATCATACTTATCATGGTGTTGAGCCTTATCAACTCAAATTCTTTTGCTAGTGTGCTTAGAAACTAATGGCAAATTGCAAACGTACTAGGAACGAGAATGCTGACTAAGAAAATGTAATAGATACTTCTCGTGAGATGTCTACTGCTATGAGGGAACAAGCTGCAGTGACAAACCGGATGATAAAGATACTAGATTGAAATATTAAAGGGATACCACCAACTGAAGATCCAATCCATGGTAGAAACGTTTAGGATTTGATTAAATTGCTTGAACTGCGCGTGAATTTTCTGTTTGGTACATACAAACTATCTTTTGAAAATTGTTTTCAAATGAATTTTGAGGGCAAAATTCTTTTTAAGGTTGGTAGTAACGTAACACCCTGAAAATTATTTAAAAATTAATTTGAGCTTTATTAGTCATAATTTAAAAAATCTAACAGCTTTAACAATGACAAGGATGGCCCAATGGATATGTTAAAAATAAAATTCGGGTTGGGCATGAATAGTAATCCTGCAGGCCCCACAAGCTTGTCGAGATAGCCTAAACCCCATATTTGAGACCAGGAGATGCCCAGAATTGAGAGAAGATGGGGTTAAGATTAGAAATGGTTAGGAATGAAGATTTTATACCTAGAATTTAATTTCGGGCAATATCTATTTTATGGGATATTGCTAACATGTTAAGGTGTCTCTATGAAAAATTTGGAGCCATTCAGGGCACTTTTGCTATATTTAAAAAATTAGGAACCAAAATTATCCCTATGTTGCATGAATTGTTAGAGCAAGTGCTGTAATTTTTGATAATTTTGTTACCATGTCAAATGATTGAATCATCAGTTGAAATTTTTACAAAGTGTTGAGGAGAGATTGAAGTCCAACAATGAATTTTTGTATGATGTGATATGTTTATTTGATAGGGTAATACAATTGGTAACTATGGCTATTAGCTGTAAATAGGGGGTCTCTAACCTCCAAATTTGTCTAATTTTGTTAATATAGTTAGAGAATGATTCTTCCTCTTAAATTTTCACATGACCTTGTGGACACATTGATGTGTCCTAAAGAATTCTTATAGCCTTTGAATTGGTCATTGAATATGAAAAATAAATTGTGCCACTTGGATGAAAAATCTATCAATGTGCTGGAATTATGATAATGCCTTGAATTTATGATATAATGATTGATTCAAGTTTGATGTGCATGAATTGCATACTATGGACTTCAAAGATTATTTTATAAGGAATGAATGAATGATATATATAGGTTTGAAGCATTATGAAATCAAAGAATTATGTTAATGCATATAGAAATGTGATGCATGTATATGTGAGCTTGAGAATGATGTATGTCTTGATTGAAGAATGAAATCTCCTTTAGTATATTAAGGGCATGAGAAGAGTTCCCCTATAGTAAGGGCACAAAAAGTTCCTCTATATTAAAGGCATGGATAGTTCCCCTATATGAACGGCACAAATAGATCTGCTTTATTATGTTAAGGGCATGGGAGAGTAGGAATAATATATATTAGATCTCTTTCAGTGTATTGAGGACACGTATAGTTGAGAATGGAGTACTATGATGTTGAGTAGTATCACACGTGTATATTAATGTATTGAATAATAAAAACAACCTACTTTGGAAAGGTGATTTTAGAACTTTAAAATGAACCATTGCTATGTAGTGGATGATCATATTTTCTTGATAAACCGAAGTAGCTAGAGCGATGATGATGAAATGGATTTGAGTATATGTTTTGTGGATGCCTTACTGAGAATTGTATAATTCTCACCCCTATATGTTTGTGTTCCCGTATCGTCTCCAGGTTGATGCGGAGAACTGTGAGGCTGCTACGCAAAAAAACACGAAAGTGCAATAGTGTAGTAGTTAATGCTTTTATTATGTTGTATTTAGTACAATGGATATATATGTGTGTGTGTGTGTGTGTGTGTGTGTGTGTGTGTATGTATGTGTGTAAATATGTTAGAGAACAAAGGTGTATTCAAGCTCATAGAAGAGCTTCCTTTTGCACTTAACTATGTATCAATTAAATGTTTTATTTCTTTGTTATATATTTTACTAGAATTACAAATTAGTTACTTCATGATTCGATCGATTTTGCTATGGATATCCATTAATTTATAAGTAACAACTCTTAAATATAATGTCATGACTTAAGGATGATGTTGTACTTGGAAGGATGTTACAGACTACAATAATTTCAAACCTCAAAGGTGTTTAGTGTTATTTGCCCAAATATATATATTAGTTATTTTTGAATTATTTTATTATGCTAAAATCTTTAAAATTTCAAATGCTAGATGAGATGTTAATGGTTGAGATGTAAAAACTAACTTGGTCACTAACTCAACCTTCCCTATCACAAATTGGCCTAGATTTGACACTTTAAATAATATGAAACTTAACATATTTAGAAACCATCTCTCCTATTATAAATTAAGAATCAAAAAGAGCAAAAACATAGAATGTGGATGAATATGTGTGTATGTATTTTATGTACAAAAAGGTTACAAAGAAGGTCTATTTATAGGCCTAGAGACTGAGCCTATTTATTGAATAAATCATACCAAAATAAATTACAATCAATTTCAATAACTCTAATTGTCTACAAATTTGCTAAGGTATCAACAAATCTAGAACATATCAATCATGCTAACATCCCCCCTCAAACACAAGTAGGTGATAATGAGACCAACTTGAGTTTGGAAACTAGAATATGGAAGTGACTAGGATAATGTGCCTTTATGAACAAGTGAGCAGGTTGGTCAAGTGCCCTAATGAAGAGGAGCCCAAGTACACCACAATGGATGTGTTGGTGAATGAAGTGACATCAATCTTAATTTGTTTAGTGTGCTCATGGAAGACATTGCTATGAGTAATCTGAATGGCACAACAATTGTCACAATAAAGATCAGTGTGTGAGGATTAAGGGATGCCTAGATCATCAAGAAGCCATCGTATCTAGAAAAGTTTAGAAGTAGTGTCAGCAAGGGCTCGATACTCAGCCTTATTACTGGAACAAGCAGTCAAGGTTTGTTTCTTACTATGCCATGAGATGAGAAAGTAACTAAGAAAGATACACTATCCAGTGGTTGAATAAAGATCAATAGGATCTCCTACCCAATCAACATTAGAGTAAGCTTGGAGGGTCAAAGGGGAATGAACAGAGAATTGAAGCCCATGAAACAAGGTACCTTTGACATACTGGAGAATGTGCCAACAATAGCAAAGTGCATGGATCACAGAGCAAACATAAATTGACTCACCAAGTGCATAGCATAAGAGATGTCAGGATGTATGACTATCACATGGATCAAATTGCCAACTAACTATCTATAGAGAGTAGGATCATTAAGCATAGTACCATCCATTAGTGTGAAGTAGACATTGGTATTAAGAAGGGTGGATTCTATGTGGTTAATTATAAGTCTGGCACGCACTATGAGGTTAAAGGCATACTTAGCTTGAGATAGATAGGGGCCAACATCGGATAAAGTAACCTCAAGGCACAGAAAGTAACTAAAGGGCCCAAGATCTTTCATCTCAAAGTGATGACTAAGAGAAGCCTTAAGATCCGCAATACTAGAATTGTCATTTTAGTAATAATCATGTCATTAACATAAAGCAGTAGAAATACAATGTCATGATCAGTCTTGCGAATAAATAAAGCAGAATCATGTAGGCTAGAAGAGAAGCTAAGTTAACCAACAGTAGAGTTGAAGGGGAGTCTGCTTAAGAACATACAAGGCCTTACGAAGGAGAAAGACCTTATTTGACAGGCAAGTATAACATGGAGGTGGCTTCTTATAAACTTTCTCTTCCAAGTTACCATTGAAGAAAGCATTCTTCACATTTATTTGGCTAAGGGTCTATTTACGAAGGGTTGCAATGGCAAGGAAAGCACGAATAGATGTGAGACAACCAATGAGAGCAAAGTTCTCTTCATCATCAATGCCATATTCTTGAGTAAAGCCCTTGGCCACCAATCTAGCTTTGTAGCATTCAATAAAATTGTTAGACTGAGTCTTGATCTTTTATACCCTCTTGTATCCCACAAGAGCCTTTTCCAAAGGAGGATTAACCCAATCCCAAGTATGAGTCTTCTCCAATTCTTGGAAGCTCCTCTTGCATAGCTTGTTGCCATTGAGAGTTTGTGGAGGCTTTTTTATAGAGCCTAGGTTCCTGAAGGCGAAGTATAGCATAAAAACAACGATAATATGTAAGTTAAGGAGGCGGATTCTTTGCCTATTTGGACTATCAAGAAGAGGATCAAGATCAAGGACAGGATCTATCTCTAGGACTAGGTCCTCAGGAACCGTTGAAGCATCATCAAGGAATGGAAGCTCACTTCATGAACCTGCATCATTGCCACTAGGAAAAGGATCAACAGGGGGGTTTGTAAAGAATGGATTTTGAGTGAAGAGGATGGATTTAAAGGAAGGCATGGAAGAAAATTTGTGGTGTTCTCAAAAGATTACATGATGTGAGGTGCAAACACATTGAGATATAGGGTCCCAGCAATGAAAACCTTTATGTTCAGTCCAATAGCCAAGAAAGCAACAAAGATAAGCACATGGTTCAAGCTTAGTGTATTCATTTGGTTGAAGAAGAACAAAATAGACACAATCAAAGACTTTGAAGAAAGTATAGCTTGGAGGAGTATGATAAAAGCACTCAAAAAGGAGAAATGTTACTGAGGATAAAGGATGGAAGACGGTTAATGACATGGATAGCAGTTAGAGCAACTTAACCCCAGGCATATTCAGGACATGAGGAAGAGATAAACATAGCATGAATAGAGTCAAGGATATGATGATGCTTTGTCTTAGAACCACCATTTTGTTGAGAAGTACTAGGATAAGAAACGTCAAATAGAGTTCCCTATTCAATAAGAAAATTTTAAAGTTGTGTCTTGATATTCCATTGTATTTTCTTGATGGAAAATTTTCATTATCTTAGAAAAGTGGATCTTGATCATTGTAGCAAAATTAATGTAAATAGGGATAATTCATGATAATTTTTCATTCAGTAAATCCATGTAAAACGTGAATAATCATCATTAAATATCATAAAATAGTGAGCCCCTTCGATGGAGGGAGTACGATCTAGTCCCCAAACATCTAAATGCATAAGGTCAAAAGGAGAATCTGAAATTAAAGCATTTTTATTAAAAGATAAAGTCGATTATTTTGTAGTTTGATATGAAATACAATTGGAAGGTTCATTACGAATAGGTCCTAAGACTCCATGGACATGAGATGTTGCATTCTTTTTCCTAGAAAGGTATGAGCAAAATGTTAATGCCATAGTTAGAGGGAAGTAGGAACAGAGACAACATAGATATTTGGTTGAGAGGGAACATGCAGATTGGTGAGCTCAAACAGCCTTCTGACCTTACATCTGGTCCAAATGACTAGTCTTGTATGGATCCTGCACATGACAACCATAGGAAAAGAAGTTAATGTCATAACCAAGATCAACTAATTGACCAACAAAGATAAGATTCAATTAGTTCAAGTTAAGGATAAGATATGTGCTAGGCAAAGGGAAATTAGAAGTACAAATGAAGCCCTCAGAACTGACATGCATAAGGGATCTATTGTAACACCCTAATATTTAACCCAATACGCCTAGGATGCATTTAAGTTAATTATTAGTCATTACTCTTTTGTTCCAGTTTTTAACTTAAACTCTTGAAAATACTTTAGTAAAAATATAGGTAAATTTTTTTTTGAACTTAAATTCTAAAATACAAGCCACATGTGCGCATGGATAACGGTCATTATACATCTAATGATAGCAATCATATAAACCACAGCAGAATATATATATATATATATATATATATATATATATATATATATATATATATATATATAAACCATGGCATAACATGACACAAACAATATTAACATATCAGAACTATATCATAATAGTGACGTCCTCTATACATAAAGGACATCAATATATATCCATCAAAAGACTAGAATACAAGCAAATAGAAGGGGTATGATCACCCTAAAACCAATGTCCAAAAGAAAACTATTTCTGTACTTCCACTGCAACCTCCCTAATCCCCATCTACATCTCAGAGAAGATCACGAGCTACACCATCATCATTGTCTAGAGACAACACAGAAGAAAGAGGAGGGATGAGAAACTTATTCAAGATTCTCAGTAGGGCTTCCCGACTCTAATGCAAGTGTCATCGTAATCGTCCCCAGGAACCTCGGGTTTCATTATGAAAATATGAGCATATATAAAGTTCATTTATTAAGTTCCTTTATTAAGTTCCAAATGCCATTAACCGAGGCCCGTGTCTTTTAGCATGAATTTTAATGTCATGGATGCAACATACTATGTCGTGAATGCATGTCAATGCCATACGCAAAAATATCATAGAAATCACAACCAATGCACATGACAAAAAGAACATAAATCCTTCTAACATGATCATTCCTCATCATTCTTTTAGGTGACTTAAATTTCTAATTCTTTTTTCTTTGGGGGTCGCCTTATATTTTCTCTCCTCTTGAGAGTTCTAGGTTATGAGCTCATACCTAACTAGTCGTCAATAGTTTACACTTATCCTCTTGATAAGTCAAATTCCCGACTCCCAGAGTGCAGGTTAGGGGGCATTGGATCACTTTCCGCTAGGCCCAACCCATTACGAAAAGATCACATCCTTGAATCACCTTACGCTGGGCCCGACTCATTATGAAACGATCGTCTTCTTAAATCACCTTACGCCGGGCCCGGCCCGTTATGAAAAGATCATTTCCGAGTGTATTATGTCACCTTTAATCTTAGTATGTTATTTAGAGATGCAAAACATGCAATCATAACTCGTCATTTAACATTTCATACTTATAACTCAAGATCATCTTATTAGATCACTTCTCCGAACCTTTAATTAAAGGAGGCTAGAGGGCCAATATTGGCTCACCTCTCATAACCTTTAATTAGAGGATCCCTTAATCTTAGCATGTCATGCTCATAATCTTCGTAAATGATGCATCTCAATCATTCAAACATAATTATAACATGCCACAACTCATCATGTAATTGATCACATAAGCATGCACCATATTCATAGCATAAATCCATAATCACATTATCATCAATATCTCATTGAAAAGTAAACATGCTCCTAACCAGTATGCCGGAATCAAGGACCGGTCTCAGCTAATTCATATGCCATGCTCAACGGGAGATACTCAACATACTAGAGATCATTACTGGCATAATTCAAGAATCAAGTATGCATAATCCTTAATTTGTAATTTTGCATAATATCTCAAGTCATATAGTTTTCAAACTAAATCACATGAACATGGGTTCCATAAGATATCATTCATATTAACCTCATCAACTTATGAATATTTATGCTTAAGCCCTAAAGGGGTCAAAACTGTAATTTCTCAAAGATTACGGGTCAAAACGTAATTTCTCCTTTTTGACACATTTTCACAAACTAATGATTCTAAAATTTAATCTATATTTTTAGGAGATTCATAACACTTACAAATCATCTGAATTCATCATAAAAACCTTTTTGGGCCATAGACCAAATTTTACTACACTTTAGCGGTTAAAGTGCAAAATTGCTCATTTTTAACACTTAACAAATGCTAAAACTTCTAAAATTTTTTCTAAATATCATAAATGGTATTTTGAATACATGAACACATTCAACATCATTAATAACTCTTTACAAATTCATTTGGCTGAAATTACATAATTAATAGTTCAAAACATAACTTTTCACATTTTACAAAACGGTCCAAACTAACACTTGTAATTACTCTTTTATGCATCTAGGATACCAAAACTAATTTTTACAAAAAATATTAGTAATTTTCAAGTATGTAAACAGTATGAACAGTACCAAAATAGTAGGCAATAATTCCAGAAAAATTAATCTTTCTAAAGCTTCATAAAATTACAATTTTGATCCTTTTTAGTTAGTATATCTTCCCAAAATGCTAAAAACAATTCTTATAACAATTATTAGTGACTTATACCCATGTAAACATCACTAATTAGTAACCTTTCCAGTTTAAAAAGATCAAATTAGTTACCATATTTTAACTTCTGAAAACTTTGGGAAAATCACTTTTTTAATCCTTTTGAACTTCTAATTCTTTATAAAATTGTTTGTACATCTTAAAGACAAGATCCAATCCTCAAAATAAAAAATAAAACAAGCTCAAAGCCAAGATCCTCATAAGGCTGAAAATCATATGTTTGATATGTGTCCATGATTAAAATTTTCATTTAAGACAAAAGGAGCAAGTCTTGAGCTTTAGAGATTTAGATGATACATAAATATGCCATGTAATCTCATTTTTAATCTTTATCATTATAAGGTGATAACTTGGAAATATAAATATGATGTGCAAGACTTGAAATATAAATATGAAGATGCAAGTTCAATTTTTTAGTCTTCAAAATTTAGGTGATAACTTGAAATATAAATATGATGTGCAAGGCTTGGAATTTAAACATAAAACGTATGCCCATATTATTATCTTCAATTTAAAGTGATAATTTAAAATTTAAACATAATATGCAAGACTTGAAATTTAAATATGATATGCAAGTCCATTTTCTTATCTTTAAGGTTAAGATGATGACTTGAAATTCAAATATGATATGTAAGACTTGGAAATTTAAACATAATATGAAAGTCCATATTATTATCTTCAAGAATTAAAGTGATAACTTGAAATATAAGCATGATTATGCAAGGGTTGGAATTTAAAATATGCAAGAGCTTAAAACATAAACATGGATGCAAGTTCATTTTATATCTTATGAAGCTCAAAACTCAAGACTTTTAAAGAATGAAACTTTTTAACTCCAATTAATCTTAACAAAAGGAAGTGAGCTTTAGAGTTCTTTGTTACCATGGTTTCAAGAACCTTATTTCTTAAACTCATTATCATCAAGCTCAAAATGAATCAACTTAAAGAAAATGAACAATTATTCCACTAATCTTTTGACAACAAAAATTAAACCTTGAGCTTTAGAGGTCATTTATATGATGGATTCACAATCACCACCATGATTCCTCAACATCAAGCCATAAAAATCAAAAATATAAAAAAAGAACAAGAGAAAGAACATGAAATAAAATCCCTAACAAGTTATTTCTTCTTTTCAAAAGAGAAAGCTTGATCTTCTATGAAGTAACAAGATTAAAAATCTGATCTAATGGTGGAGATAGTTTCAGCCAAGTGAAGTTAAAATGGAAGAAGGATTTTTCTTGTGTTCTTGTGTTTGGAAATGGAAAGTTTAGGTGTTTAGGAGTTGATCTATGGTGGGTATGTGTTTGTTTGAGGTTGAGAATTTGGATGAATGTTAAGAATGGAGTCTCTTGGAGATGGAGGAGGAAGAAGAAGAAATCTCAGAGTTTTTGAGAGAATTAGAGAATTTATAAGCAATCTTTCAGCAAGACAACTCCAAAAAAGCAAATGGTAAAGCAATGATGTTTGTAAGTGTATCATTACTGAAAAAAATAAAATATAAGAGTGATGGGAGGGTATGGAGGCCGCGAACTGGGTTTGGGCATAATGGGAGACAATTTCATTCTTTGATAAGTGATAGGACATGTAGGATAGCAGATTTAAGTAGGTAGTGAATTATGAATTGGTAATTTTTTGTGTAGGTGGTTGTCGCAACCGGGATCGCGACGGGGACGGCGAAGAAAGAAATTTTATTGTTTTGAAAATTATGGAGTCGCTACCAAATTTGAAAATTGGGAAAACGTGGAAAAACCCATTCATTTTGAAAATGGTCTTTGAACCCAAATTTGAGTTCGGGAGTCGGTTATGCATAGGGAAGGGTGAGAACTTGATCCTACGCACCCCTAATACACCCGTTCTTAGACGGTACCTTAAATTAACTGTGCAAATTAAATAATAACCCCCTTTAAATATTTATTTTTATTACAAGAAAATTAAAAGGAGTTTGTTTTTTTTCTTAAAAGAAAAGAATTTTTTAGGTACCAAACTGTCACAGTTCAGGTGTCCTAAATGATGGGTTAACAAGCCGTCACGACTGAGTTAACCTTTTTTATTTAAAACGAAGCATTTGACAATAGGCATATAATTTAAATTGATTTCACGCTAAAATAAAAGAATTCTTCTAAATAATAAATACTTGCAAATAAAATCTAAAAAAAAAGTGAAGATTTATTTTTAGTATTTTTGTAAGAGAAAATATAAAAAAAAAACTTTACGAGAGATATTTGAAACATCAAGTTGTCACAACTCAGATATCCCAATATCAAGTTAACAAGCCGTCACGGCTAAATTAACCTCATTATTTGAAATAAAAATTTGATAAATGAATAAATTTAAATCAATATATATATATATATATAAACTATAAATAAGATAAAAAGAAATTTATTTTTTATATTTTTATAAAAAAAATATATAAAATAACAACAAACATTTTTAGAGAAATTTTCAGGTCATTAAGCTGTCACAACTCAAATGCCCGAAATATGGAGTTAATAAGCCGTCACGGCTAAATTAACATCCTTATCTAAAATCCCCACATAAATGAATACTAAATAAAATATTCCAAAAAGAGAAGAAAAAAAAATTCATTTTAGACAAAATCTAATTTTAACAGGAACTGACAAAGTTAACTCATAAATATGAATACACAAATAATTTGAACAAAGTACATCATCATACAAATATAAATACAATCACATAATTAACTTTAAACAAAACCTACACATGAATATATAAAGTAGTTAAACTAAAAAAACCATAATTCATAGATGCCATCACATGATAAAAAAAATTTACACTAAAACAAGATTAATTCATAATTACACCCAAAACCCATAATCATATAAATAAATGAACTAGAAAACATAACCACAAATATACAGCTAATTCAATATATATATATATATATATATATATGTAATTAATCCAAGCACAACACATAAATATATAAAATAACAATAAAACTAAAAAAACACAATACATAAAAAAAACTAGAAGTGTGAAATTATTACAATTACATAATTGATTTAATCAAAACATACACATGAAGTATTTAAAATAAAAAAAACAAAGTAAACATAACTAAGCAATCAATTTAACCAAATATATAAAATAATAAATATAAAAAAAAAAATCAAAGCAACAATTAAATCGCTCCTTTTCATTTTTAGTTCTATCCAAATAATCTAAAATCCTTATAACAAAAACATAACGGAAAAAAAAAATCCTAATGGTAGCCCCAAACTATCTATTTGGCATCCCTTTATATTTTATTATTATTTTTTAAAAGAAAAAGACAAACCAGCCATTTCTTAACAAAACTAAGGACAAAAACTCCATGACCAAAATGATAACTTACATAAAAAAAGAAAAATGTAAATCAGTAAATAAATAAATAAAATGAAAAAAAATCCTAAATCTAACGTATTCTCAAGGAAAAAAATGAAGTTAGAAACTTTGTTTTTTTCTTTTGAGTCTGAAACAGAGGGTATGGGTGGAAGGATGACACACACACACACACTAAACTAACACCAAACGCTCTCTTTCTCACATACATACACACATGTACCCCTTGATCTTTCTCACACACACGCAGAGCACACAAGCGCAGATAGAAAGAGAGGGCGGTGGAGAGAGGAAAGAGTGAGGGAGAGCTACGGAGAGAAAGAAGGCGGCGTGGCCCAAAGAGAAGGGGAGCCGCGACACGGCGAGGAGGGTCCATCGCGGCGGAGGCGAGGCGCGGCTGGGCTGGTACTCGTTTACGGCGGAGAGGGATCGAGATGCTCCTTGGCTAGATCGGAGTGCGGAGGCAAGATGCTGTCTGCTGGGAGCGTTGGCGCGCCGTCTGTTGCGGGAACGATCCACGGCGGCGGATGGGCGCGGTCTTGTGCGATGGAGGTTAGAGAAAGAGAGCTTTAGATCTGAGAGGGGAAGAGAGGATTGAGGTCGCGATTAAGGAAGAAAAAGGAAGTGGTTCGCGTGGCGGGAGACAGAGGTTTTGGGGGTTGAGTTTCTCTTACGCGGATGGGCAAAATCACGGCGACGACGGGTCGCGATGGCAGAGGATTGGTTTCGTGAGGTGTTGCTTGCAGCTTCGTGGTGCTGGGGAGGAGCGACAGAGGCTCGAGGATGGCGGCAAGGCAGGGGAGGTGCGACCGTTGGCGATAAGGCTCTCGATCTTTATCCCCTTTTCAGTTTATTCCATCTCGGTGCTTATGGCTTATTTTTTTTGATATGAAGAGGTTGTGATGATAACACGGCGGTGGAGGGGAGCACGCGATGGTTTCAGATGATGGAGGTAACAGTGAAGGGTGGCGTCGAGGATGGATGAACAAGAAGGGTGGCGGTGGCTATGGAGGATTGGAAGAATGAAAATGAGGAGCTAGAACGAGAGGAGGAGAAAGATGATGGAGCTGGAAAGGGAAGAAGATGATGGTGGTGGTATGGTGGCACTGGTGAGGAAGATTGGGAGGCCGCGGCTTGGGGAGGAAACCGCCATGGCCTCCTTCCCTTTTCTCCTTTTCTTATTTTCCTTTTCAATTCTGAACTGAGACCAGGATTTTTTTGAAATGGACTGTTGATGGACTTTTTGTGAACTTGTGAATTGTGTATTTGATGATGAATTTGAGTTTTTGGGGTTCTGGTTTTTCTTTTGTTTTGAATTTTTTTGATGTGCTTCTATTGGCTTGTGTATGTTTTTGATTTCACCCCTCCTCCCGTTTGTGAATTCGGGCCCTCTTTATGCCCCTTGTAGATCAATAATCCGTTCCCCCTAGTGATGTTGCAAAGAGTGGTAGGAACTAGCTGGAGTGTCATCATTTCTCGCCATTGTGCAACAAGAAGTGGAGAACCTCATCATGATGTCTGCCATCTCTGTTTGATTTCCATCATTCCCAGCTTCACATGTCTTTGGCTGGGAGTGTCACGGCCTCGTTCTTCTGTTCTCCTTTTTATTTGTTTTTTGAATGGACATCGACTGTATTGGGAAAGGCTTAAATGTTTTTTTTTTTAAAAAAACGGCTGGAAATGGATCGAAACAAAATGAATTGGGCTTTTACAAATGCTGAATAGAAAAAAAAAAAAGAAGGATTGGGCTGAAAATAACACAAATGGACTAAAAAAAATGCTTTTAAGATGCAATGCACACAATTTTTCTTTTAAGAAGCAATGAACACATTTCTTTTTGATATTGATGCATATGGACCAAAAATTATAAAGAACCTAAAATCATAGTCTAAACTGGATTTAGGTAAATAAATGGGCTGAACTGAAAAAAAAAACTAATTTTTTTAATAGCCGGACAAAATTGGGTGTTCACAGTGGTAAAAATCAAGTGTTTAGGATTTACCAAGACAAGGTAAAAGAGTAATCTTACACTAGTAATGGAGTTAATCTCAATTGAGTTAAAAATCAATTAGTAACAAAAGTCCTAATCTTAAGACAAGAAAAGAAAATGCATTAGATTTACCTTAATCTCAACATTATTGGTTTTATGAGCTCTTGTAACTAAGAAAAGGAAATTAAATTTTTCCTAAACAATTCTTAGGCTCTAGTTATCTCAAGTAAATATTTTTAACCTCAAGTAATTATTTTTAACCCAAGATTAATGAATGAAAACAATTTGAATTGAATTAGAGCCTACTATTGCCTTAATTACTTAAGTAAACTCATTTAGCACTAACTAGGGGTAAAAAGGTAATTTTATGCAAAAACTCCTCAGAAAACCTGAATATCAAATTATACTTGTAACAAACATTTTGAACTTCCTGGGTGATAACCGGGTTCGAGGATTACCCAATCTCGCGATAAGTTACCACATGGGTAATTTGGTAATTTCATGTACAGTAAAAATCAGGAGTTGAGATTTTTTACCACAACATCAACATAACACAAATAATTCTCTTCAAACATAAAACTAACCCCTCGAGGATAGTGTGGATTGACTATCTTAGATTTTCGGACAAAAATGATCTTAGAGGCATTTTGATCATTTTGCACATGAAAAAATTGGGATTTGCTATTTTCGTACAAATTGCTATCCAAGTCCCATATGATGTTAACCTAATGATAAAATACCCTATTGAGGATTATTCAGCCTCAAATCTAGTGCAAAATTTACCTAGAGGCATTTTGGTAATTTTGCACATTAGGAAAAATCGGGTGTTACATCCAACAACAGCGTGAATATAAGGTTCAATATCGGTAGTAAATAGAGGGGAGAAGGTATGGGGTGCGGATATTATATGGTGGGAACAAGCAGAATGAAAATACCATTTATTACCTCAGATGGTGGCTAAAGTGCCAAAGGTATTACTGAGAATGGAAAGAGTTTTCTTAAGGAGGGACTCAATATCACTAGTGGAGACAATGGTCGGAATGGTAACAATGGAAAAGGATGGAGAATCATTGGCAGCAAGAGCAATGGCAAGCACAGGTTGAAAGGAATTGGGACGTGGTTGATACTTATTCTGATCCAGCCTTGACAGACATGTTGGCCAGTTCCCAACAGAGTGTCCTGATAGTCTACAGTAACGGCAACAAGGATAGTTAGGGGCAATGTGACCTTTCTTCTTGCAAGTACGATATTCTATGTTGGGACATTCTGGAAAGGTATGAATTTGTCACAATGGAAACAACTTCTTTTATCAATAACTGCAGAGGCCGAATCTGGTTTTGACCGAGTGAGTCCGAGCTTCGTTTCTTCATACTTGAGTCGAGCAAGTACATCCTCTAAAGTAGGCAAAGGATCTTGGTGTAGTAAGAATGTTCAAACAAAGTCATAGTCATTAGTGAGTACCATTAGAAACTGAATAAGTATGGTGCAGTCACGATACTCTTCATATTAATTTCTTAGCATCACTTGTATCTTTCAGAAATGGCTTGTAGGAGGTCAATTGATCTTAGATAGCTTCCATCTAAGCAAGGAAATCATAAATAGCTTCGCCAGGTTCTTGCTTTGGATTGTGGAGTTCCTTTAACAACTAGTACTGATGAGATAAGTCAAAAATAGTGTAACAGTTCCTTAGATGATCCCATAGCTCTTTAGCCATCTCAAAGTGGCCAAAATGAAGATGAATTAGGAGTAGAAGTGTTGCAAAACCAAGTGATCATCTGATGATTCTTGCTATCCCAATCTTTTGGTTATTAGCAGATTTTTCAACAGTATCATCATCGGATCTAATAGGGGATTCAATGCAACCAGTCACATAATGCCAAAGTTTGAATCCCTTTAAGAAACCACGAATAGCTTACCTAGTAGATGTAGTTAGATCCATGGAGAAGAACTGGGATAGGGTAAGGAGTATTTATCTTATCCATTGCTAGTAGAAAAACATAAACCACAAAGAAAAGTAGGGGCTGTTTAGAAGTGTTTTTTTGTTTTTGTTTTTTAAAACTGTTTTAAAAAATAAGTTTAAGTTCAACTTTAAAAAAAAGAAGAAGAAGAGGTAATTTTTTTAAAAAATAACTTTTAAAATAGATAAAACAAAAAATCGTTTGCAAAGATCACAACAACAAAAATCAGCAACCACCAGCAACCACAACAAAGATCAACAACTACCAACCACCATAACAAAAATCAACAAATAACGGTGATCAATTTACAACTGATGATAAACATTGAAATCAACAAATCAGCAACACAACAGTGAGAGGGAAAGGAGAAGCAGAGAAAGAGGGAGGCATGTGATGGCAAGCGCACGACGCCGAGAAGGACGACGGCAAGCGCACGGCAGAGGTAGAGGTAGATCATGGGGGTTGGGTTGCGTCAGTCACAACAGATCTTGGTTGTGGAGCTTGGGGAGCTGGGTCGAGGGGCTCGCCAACTCTTGGTCACGGGGCTTGTGGGGCTAGGTCGCGGGGCTCGACAAGCTGGGTCAGAGGGCTCGCCGGTTCTTGGTCACGAGGCTTGTGGGGCTGGGTCGCGGGGGAGCCAGTCGTGGCCGATCTAGCTTTCACGGGTCTTGGAAGCTCAGGTTGCGGCGGCAAGCTGGAGAAGGTTGCGGGTCTCAAGAGCTCAGGTTGCTGGCCTTCACGGTGGCGGGTCTCTCTCTGCTCGTGTTAAACGCTGGCCAGAGCAAGTCACGGCAGTGGGTGGGGGAGGCGGGAGAAGGTCGTGGCAGGTTGGAAAAGGTTGCCACTGTGTGTTTTCCAAGAGAAAGCTCACAGGAGGAACAAGAACGATAGTTTGAGTTATTTACAAGTTTACCACTGTGTGTTTTCAAAAACAACTCAAAGTTGTTGGTTTTTGGTTTTTAAAATTTGATTTGTGTTTTTTGTTTTTAAAATCAAATTTTGTAAAACAAATTAACAAACAGATTTTTTTAGTCTTTTGTTTTTAAAAACACAAAACAGTTTTTTAAAATTGTTGCCGAACAGCCTCGTATATTTTCTGAATGAAATTGCAGAAAAAGGAAAAAAGGACTGCAAAAATGGAATTATCTCACTAAAAACCCTAAAAAGTCTCTCGGCATTGCAACTTCAGCACGCCAAGTCATCAGCGCAAAGGTGCATGTGTGATGACATGTTAGCAAGGATGCCACGTCGAATCAGGGGAGGGAGACTGGGTTAACATTGCTAGACTAGGTCAACGCAGAGAGAGAAACTCAGTCTAGGGGGCATGGGTCCCGGTTCGAATCCGAGAGATAGATTTGGGTTTGAGAGCGTGAATCCATGTGTCGAAGCTTGCAGCGACATGTGCAGGCACAAGACAGCGAACTGGGACGAGGTTTCAGGGCGGTGTCACGAGAAAAGTCTGGGTACTCAGTGAAGCAGGGACGGCAGCGACGGGCTACAGTGAATGGTGCAACTCGAAAAATATCGTGAATCAACCCCTTGAATTATTATTCCTATATTAATTGTTAATAAAATTTTATAAATATTTTCAACAACTATTTTATATTAAAATTATTTTTCTTAATAATTTTATTGACACCTTAATCGTTTAAAATACTCAATGAACCAACTCCTTAAATGTCTCATATACCAGAAGATGGCCCAACAAAGTCCACTCCTCCTTCAGCTCCCTCACAAATCTTCAGTGCAGGAACCACGCATCTTGGCGTCTAGATGTCTTAGGTATCCATTCCTCTTCGACTGTCTCCAATAGAATGGGATTATGACAAGGACATCTAAACTCTCTTTGTCCCTTCACACTTCTCACACAATGATTCAAACTTCAAAACTCACCGTCGTTTCTAAGTTTGGAGAAATGGTTGGTGATGGAATCAAATGTTAGATATGAGAAGTTTGAGGTGAAGAAGAGGGAGTTGGCGGCATTGAGATTCTGAGCTTGGAATAGGTGACAGTGTCCAACTAGAGAAGTCTGGGCTTGAGGCAGAAGGCAACACAACTCTGGCAATCATAGGCAGCAAAGAGGAAGGGTGAGAGGAGGAGGGCTTGAAGTAATCCAGCAAGAGGAGAGGGAGTTTAGCTGGTGGCAAATGATGGTGGGTGGTGATGAGGGAGAATGGTGTTTGAGGGGTCAATTTGAAGTATGAGTTATTTATTGCCTTATTGGAATCATTAATACTTTTAATTCTTTATTTCATTCATAAAATCTAAATTGTTGAATTTTTATTATTAAATTAAGAGTAAATAACCATTCTTCTTGATATTTTTCATTTGACATTAATTTGATCAAAATTATTATAGTATGATAACGTTTTGGACACCAATTTAGCTATATTTTTTTTTTTTGAGATCAATTTTCCGGTCATTTTGTTAAATTTTAAGTAACAATATAAGTTAAACATTCAAAGTGCGGGTATTCTAACCAAATGTCTCGTATTCGAGCGCTAGTTATATCTATACAATAAAATTTGGGATGGAGAGATTTGTTACCCTTGGTTCAAATAAAATTCCTCCAGTAAAAAAAAATGTGATTTCAGCCAAAAAAAAATTTAAAATGTTAGCAAGAAATTGATAGCAAAAATTATATTAAAATCAGATTGTCTCGTATATCTTTGAATGGATAGTTCTATATTCGATTCACAACTCCTCTTCTCCTATCTCCTTTAAAAAGAATTTCTAACTATAATATCTTAATTAAAAAAAAAAAAATGGCGCCCCACGAGGACCACCTCATTCACGCGGCCTCGATCCCCTCCCCTTTCTTTCCTCGCTTCCAACACACTTGAACGCTGGGAGTTGAACATTTTTCCTGTTTGTGAATGCTGGTGAGAGTGCCACGTTGTGTTTCCACTAAGCTAGCATTATGGCTTCCACATGCTGGCTAGTGGATAGTCTGCAGATCCACTAAGAAACGGGGCCGACAACTTTTTGTACTTAGTTGTCATGTGTTGTGGAACCTTTAATTTCTTCACACTCATGGCAGAAGATCTCCTCGATCATGGGAGAAATTATTACGAGTAGATCAGAGTACTGGTTAAATTGTGCCCTATCAATAAGAAAGTCGTGTTATTTTAATTACTAACTGAAATGTTATTTTATCTTTAAATTGAGCACCCAATTTGTCGCAGTGTTCCATCAACAAGGAGCAATTTTTCCATTCATGAAGCATCTTAATTATTTGCTTTGTGTTCTCTCTGTTTTTTTTTTCCTTTTATTTTGTAATTAAGGGCTGAGATTCTTATTTTAGTGGAATATATGCGAGGCATACATCAATTTATTTTCCCCTTGTAGTGGTGGTTTTTGGCGTGTGAATGGAGGATGTATTGGCTTTGTCTCCAATTTAGAAACGCACGAATCTTGTGTGTCGTGATGCTGCTGGTATTGGTTTATCGGTCCCCGCAGATACACTTAGCTGGTCTTCCCCATATAGTGAGAATCCAGCATGCGTTGATAGAGATCGGTGTCAAAGATCAATGACGAAGGATCAATCAATATATTAGCCAGGTTAAATTTTAGTGCTTTTGTCATAGCAGATACCTTTCATAATCGGAAGAAGAATTAGTAATGTGTTGGTCCAAGCTTTGAAATTAAACAATCTCATCATTAATTGATCTATGCCTCCAATATCTAAGTCTTGTATTACTCTTTTTCCTGCTCTTGAAGTACCAGTGAATTTCTCTTCTCAATTAGGGAAGACATCACGTCTTTTAGGATATGGGCCATATATACTATCCGTGAGATAATAGATATCATGTATGTTCACTCAAAAGGATCAAAGCCGAAAGCATGTTGAGCAATTGTGTATATATCACGAAATAATTAATTTCCACGAAATCCCTTATGAATCATGTGGCACATCAATTTCACCTCTTTTTCAGCTAATATATATATATACCACACACATAAATTCATTTGAAAAAGAGGGATGCCACAAAATTCAAGGATATTAGTTCATTCATACTTTATTTTCTCAAACTGCACGCAGATGATTACATAGTCATCACGTATGTATAGGGGGTTATTTTATCCATTATATTTTTCTTGTTTGTTTTTAAATCATGCATATCAGTTACTATAAGAGTGAATATCAGTTACTATAAGAGTGAAGGGTCATTTTAATCTCAGAAATTATGCGACAAGGCTCTTTGTGCTTAAAATCGTAAAATATGAACCAAGATATTAGTCCCTAATTTCATTTCCGTTAATATGTTATCATGTTTTTGCTAAGTAACATACTTATGATAGTCTGACATTTTACTTTGCTTCAAATGTGACATGGTTGAATAATGGGGAAAAATTGTTAGGCTACTATGCTAAACATATTTATAGTTTTGCTTATATGTTTATCTTATACGATTTGATTGGCAAATTCAGGTCGAGTAAAATGAATGTCAATATATTATTGATATGTCAATTAATATGATATGTCGATGAAAATATGAGGACATAATCTATGACTTATATTTTGTAACTTTAGGGATTGAAAATTAATTTTTAAATTTTAGAAACTAAAATGATTTACGCATGTGATTTTATGGACTAAGTTCAACATTTACTCGTTACAATTGTGATAATATTAGTGTTGGTTGAACATAACTTTTGTATACACATATTTTCAAAATCTAAACAATCATGTGAATTTCATATTTACGCTACGAGCCCGTCCGTACAAAAATATGATAAACAATGAATTATATGTGTTAATATATAAATGATGAGGAATTTAGTTATCTTTCTATTCAGTTTTCAATTCAGTAAAAAAAAAAGAAGAAGAAGAAAAATCACATATATTACCAGTTACTGTATTATATTCACCACATTTATGCAGTCAAAACACATTTCATCTTCTAATATTGGCCAATGGAAAGATTGGTTTATACAGTCGACATTCTGTTATACATAGCAATAAAAGAGGTTTATAAGATATGTAACTAAAATTGTCAATTCTCATCACAATTTGATATTTGAAAGTATTTTTTTTTTTTTAGGTTTTTAATAAGCTCACCGGTTATCTCTTGAAGTAAAGTGAACCAACTCTCAACCAAAGCTTTTGGTAAAGAAAAAAAATTAAAAAAAAAATCGTCCACATATGCCTATTCATTCCCTGCATGTATAAGACGGTCGTAAAACTAGGTGCAAGTTGAAGAGGTTTCGTGAAAGAACAACATATCCAAATATTCCCAACAAGAAGATGAGGGCGCACAATTGATTAATTAGTAAGAAGCTTTGTTTCATGACGTTAACAAAAAAAAACAGAGGAAGAGGCAAAAGATAATAGGACAATGATAATAATAACATTTGACAAAAAAAAAAAATCCTGAATTATAAGAAGCTAATCTTATACGTTAACACCACTATATGGTAAAGAAACTTCATTGAATTCAGGTGACAAAATCCTCAACTTAGAAAGTAAACGCTAAGGAAGACACTAACTGCAACTGAACTCTCGGGATATTTGTTCATGTCGCATGAATTATGTGCCACCACATCCACCTCCACAACCGCCACCAGCACCGCTGCATCCTCCACCGTGATGCCCCCCACCATGACCATCAAATCCAGCAGAAGTTATGGCAGTGTCGGGAGCTGCAGCAGCAGCTGTGAAGACAACCATGCCACCGTCCTTGGTACCATCTCTACTCTTGGCTTTTCTGGCGCCGCCTTTAGAGTCATGGCCTTGTTGTTTAGCATTGTTGCCGGTATTTGAACTTTGAACTCTTCTACTGCTCTTGTTTTTGTCTTCAGCTCTCTTCTTTCCTTCTCGAGAGAAAATGCAGCCCATAGCTACAAATACTGTTGCATACACACACACATATATATAAAGGAAATTGCATTACTCTCCATTGAATTATAGTTCATGTGATAAAAATATGCCATTTAATTCTCTAAACTTTTTTAAATGTGCAAAATTGACTCTTTTATTAATTTTTTTTTTATCAATTATTAATATAAAGATTCAAGAGGTATATTGCACTTACTTTTACTAAAATGCACATTTGTAAAAATTTAAGAGGTCAAGTTTCACATTTTAAAATTCAAGAGCTATAGTGCACAACTGCACCTTGCCCATAATTCTAGGGATAAAGTGCGATTTTCCTTATATATAATATAGAACAAAGTAAACTATTTTTTCAGAGAGTAATTGTTTGATGTATATCTTGATAGGATCCTGATTAATTTTATTTATAACTTGTATCGATTTAAGAATATCTAAGTAAGAAAATAGTATTCCTATTGATTTTGTTTATCAAGACAGCAAATTAATTTGTTAGAATATGAAAATTTTGTTAGGAATATTTCAAAATCTGCTAGGAAAGGAACAAGAATTCTTAGAGGTTAAGGATCAAATAAAATTAATAGCCTAGTTGTGTGACAAAGAGAAGAGGAAATTGAAGAGGTTAAGGAATAAGAATTCTTAGAGGTTAAGGAATTTGGAAGGAATAGTATAGTTTTACTCTGTTTTGTTGAAAGCAAATTGAAGAGGAAAAAAAGAAATAGTGAATCTGAACAGGTGGCTCCCACCGTTTTTTATTTCCTCCCACTACTGGACGGAAAGTGAGGGGAAAATGACACAACACTCATGCTTCCAGCAATACCCCTTGCAGCTTCTTAAAAAATCCTTGCAACCAAAACACTCATCGTCTGCAACTCCTACACCTTGCACTTGCAGCATTGATTTCAATCAACCACAAACTGTTGCCGCACATTATCTCCAAGATCGTCTTGCCACTGCTTCCTTCTCCACTGCCTGCTGTCGATGACGAGGTGGTCGTTGCTAACAAGCCCTTAAATTCCTGTTTGAGCATGGGTGGGTTGCGCAACTGACGGAGCGAGTGCTGAAGCGGAAAATGTTGCAGGCGATGGGTGGGAGCAGGGACACACGACAGTGATAGCGGTCGGAAGGTGCTCCACTTTTTCCCTTTGTTGGTTTAAAGAACTGAAGAAAGCAAGGGCCAAGTGCTTCACAAAAACTGTAAAATGATTTTTTTATTTGGTATGAAGCTGCAAAATGATATTTTTTTGGGTCTGAAGCTGCAGAATGATGGTACGTAGCACCCTGTTATCAACGAGGCAAATGACATTGCTGCTCTTGTAATTCTTTTTTTTTAATTTCTTTGAGTAAAGGAGGAACTCAATCAATCTTTAAATTTGGGGGGGAAAAATGGGGAGATAAATTATTACGTTCATAAACAACGAAAAAAATTATTACGTTTATAAAATGTCAATTGTATGGTATATACTATATAGAATGAAAAACAAAATTAGATTCTAATATAAAGTGAAGATAAATTATTAATAATGCTTATTGAAGATAAACAGTTTGGTAGATGAAAAGTATAAAATGTATGGATTAATTATTTAAATAAATAAATTTGTGAAAACTTTGCATTAATTTTTCTGTTGCTATTAATTAATTTTTTACATAATTTTATATCTTTGTTGAAATAATATCTTAAAGTAATATAAGGGTAAAAATGAATTATAAACAAAAAAATGATAAAATTATCATTTGATATCATTATTTTTTTCTTTCCTCTTATTTTTCCACTCAAATAAACAAAAAAAATTAATACTTTTTTATTTTTTTTCCTCTCATTTGAAGTGGAAAATAAAATTCTATTTAATTTCTTTCCTTTCAATTTTTATCATCTCTATTTCTTTCCTTTGCCAAATGCAGTCTTAAGGAAGAAGGGAAGAACGAGGAAGGAGAAGAAGAAAGGTGTAGAAAGTGGGGCTAGGCGGCCAACCTCTTGTCTTTTTTTTTTTTAATTGGATGGGTAGTATGGGTGGGCTGTTTTTGTGCCAATTAGTAAACAAACGTTACAAATAGGGCTTTTTGTTTAGTGCTTTAGCTTTTTATTTGGGTGGGTTTGGGAATGGACAAGGATTTTAATTTTTCCCCCCTTATCATAAGTTGTTGTTTTGTAATGAAAAAAAAAACTTGAGTTTTTATTAATTGTTTTACTTTTTTAATGAATAAAGGGGTAAAATGTGTAGGTTGATTTTTCTTTTTGTTTAATGTGTGTTTTTCTTTTGATTTAATGGATGAGTTTCATAATTGAAAAGGGAAAGAATTATATTACTGATTAAGATTTTCTTCTTAAAATTAAAGGAATATAAATTTAACAACAAATGTGTAATATTTTATCTAAAAATCTATAATCAAATATCATAAAGTTATAGAAATTGTACTTTTATTGAATGATTATCGTTCTAGAAACATGAAAAGTTCATATTTGAATATGTTAGAGACATAAATTTGTATCAAATATGTTGAAAACTTGTTATTTTGGTATCATAATTGTTGTACTTCTTTTTATTTTACATTTTATGAAAAAAAATTGTAAAATCACGCTGCAGCGACTGCAATCGTAGCAACCAAAACCATGATCACAACAACAATTTAGAACATTGGCCAGCATCACTTGACCCATAGGATTTAATGGGTTTAATATTTTGACTGATATGACACTTGTAATGAGCAGTCCCTGAAGCTTGATGTAGTTTTGAGAAGCTTTAATTAAGGAAATAAAATTGCATCCTTGCTAACAATTATAGTTTTTAGCTTAATTGCTGGCAAGCGCTTTATCCAATAGTTCCACTGATCCATATCTTGCCCTCCCTCCAAGGGAGGATAGGAAAAGATGGGTGTTCCTCTTTGTGGCAACTCAGGATTTGAGATCCCCTTCCAAAGATGGTGGCTAGATTTGGTCTCGAAGCTCAATTGAACCCCAAATGGTCTACTCAGCCCCCAATCTTGTAGTGTTTACTCTTTGGAGAGTGCAGTAGGCCAGAAACAAGAAGATTTTTTAGGGGAAAATTTCACATCCTCAAACAATTCCAGTAGAGCACTAGATGAAGAAATTAGATGATGCAATATGATCATATCCTCTCTCTCAAGAGTTTCTTTCTATGTGTTTTATTTCTTTGATGTTAGGATACCCCAAAGGTAATGGTCATTCAAGAAGCTAACGACTTAAATTTGCATAGTTTGAATGCTTTTATTGGTTTTCTGAAGACTCTAAAGTTTTCATCTTAATTTCTATATAATTGAAAGTCAAATTCAGGCCATATAAGTTGATTCCTTTGTGTTTTCTACTTTTTCAGTTTCCTTTTTAAGTAGTTTATTAACTTTATTATATAAACTCCTATTTGGTGAGAACCCAACTGCATTGATAGAGATTGATGATGTCAAAAATCAATGATGAAGAATCAATTAATATCCTACCCAAGGCACTCTATGAAACATTCTCATTAATTGATCTATGCCCCTGATATCTAAATCTTGTATTACTCTTTTTCCTGCTTTCGAATTAGTACTTGTAAATTTCTCTTCCCAATTAGTGATTCACCAAGACGATGGAGGATAATTTGATTTCATGGATCTATTGGATCTTGTGATAGTCCTTTTATTTAAACCATTAAATCATATTTCATTAATCAAGATTTAATAGATTAATTACTAAATGAAATTTATTAAATGATTTAATAAAATAAAAATATTCAAAAATACTAAATTATCCTAATTATCTCGTCGTTTTCCTTTCTAGCCTCCTCCTCCCACCACCACCACCTCTGCCGCCTTTCCCCCTCCCCTTAGAGGTGATGACAGTATCAATGGTAGTGAACAAACTTAGTCAAAGAAGACAACAATGTTATTATCAAAGCATGGTTCAATTGAAGCCAATTGAGAACCTTGAAGAGCAACTAGCCCTCTAACAGGAAGAAGCACAACACACGAATCACCAACTGAAGTACCTTGTAGAGCAATAAGCCTTGTAACCAAGAAGAAGCACAACACACAGATTGCCAAGTCAGCAACCTAATTGAGCAAGAAAGTTAGTTGTTAGTTAGGAAGAAGTTTGTGTAATAAGCTAGCTGAACACTATAGCTACTCCCTTGTATATAAACAATTTTCCCTGTTGAATGAAAGTGAATGAATCATTTTGCTCAAATATCCAATCACTCTCTCTACCATTCTCTCTTATTTTGGTTCATTCCTCATTTCTATGATGGTATCAGAGCTCTAGAAATAGAGCTCTGTTGCGCATCGCTTTTACCATAGTGAGGAACACAAACAGAAACAATAGGCAAGGATCTGATCCAGATCCAGATCCAGAATGCCAGAACCAACTCAGCAGTGAGTTGTCACATAACCCGTACTACCTTCATCCTAATGAGAATCTAGCACAGGTGATGGCTTCTTCTTTGCTTTCTAGATCCAATTATCATAATTGGTCGTGATCCATGAAGCGTGCCTTGATTGCTAAGAACAAGTTTAAGTTCGTGAATGGTTCAATACTCAAGCCTAATGAGTTTAATCCATTCTATGAATTTTGGGAGCGTTGCAACAGTATCATTCACTCATGGATCATGCATTCTGTGGTTCCTTCAATTGCAAGAAGTGTTGATGCAATTGAGTTAGCTTCAGAGGTTTGGTCAGACTTGAAAGAAAAATTTTCAAGAGGAGACATGGTCAGAACTGCTGAATTGATGCAAGAATTTCACAGCTTCAAGCAAGGTAACTAGCCAGTTACGGATTATCATACTGAATTGAAAGGTTTTTGGGAGGAATTGGAGAATTATCAACCAATTCCTAGTTGTACTTGTCCAGTAAAGTGCGCTTGTGAAGCGATGAGAAATGCGCGACTTCATAAGCAACAAGAGTATATAATTCGGTTCCTAAATGGATTAGATGAACGATTCTCTCAGATAAGGGTACAGATCCTACAAATTGATCCATTTCCTTCTATGAACAAGTTGTTCTCAATGGTCTTGCAGCAGGAAGGCAAGTCATTAAGCATGTATCAAGATGAGTCAAAGATCTTAGTAAATGCTGTGAACAAGCAATTTTATCAGAATAAACCTTACGACAGAGGGAGAGGCACACCTAAAGTGTGCTCTCATTGTGGAAAATTGGGACACACAGTGGAATCATGTTACATAAAACATGGATTTCCACCTGACTTCAAGTTCAGAAACAAAGCTAGTGCCAGCAATGCGATGAAGGATGATGACATTACAATCGGAGATCAAGACAATACTCCAAAGGTTGAAGCCTTACAAGGACCAAGTAGAATTCTAACTCAAGAGCAGTATTAAAGTCTCATGAATTTACTTCAACAAACTGACTTACAGTTTCAAGCCAATTACAATCAAGTCTCTGTCACCCAGCTTGTTCAACACTCAAATCCCAACCTATCTGGTACAAGCCTAGCTTTATCTTGTCACTCAAATTCAATTTCTACCTCTTGGATCTTTGATTCAGGAGCTACAGATCACATGTGCACATCCTTGAATTGGTACACTTCCCATTTTAAGATCAATCCAGTTGAAGTCAAGCTCCCTAATGGTACAGTAGTGGTCACACGCCATGCAGGCACAATTAGTTTTCCTTCAGGATTAGTGCTTACTAATGTATTATATATCCCTGAATTCGACTTCAATTTGATTTCCATTTCCAAACTAACCAAATCCCTATATTGTCATCTCATTTTTTCTTCATCTGGTTGCCTAATACAGGATGTCCACTCACAGAGGATGATTGGTTTGGGTGAATTGCAAAATGGACTCTACCACTTGGTATCTGCTAAACAAAGCTGTGTGCATGCCCTTCATACCCGAAACCATGACCTTCCCAAGCATTTAATTCCACCTGAAGCCTTATGGCATTTCAAACTAGGACACCTTTCAGATAAAAGATTACTTGACCTTAGCAAACAATTTCAGTACATTGATTTTCACACTTGCAAACCATGCGACATATGCCAATTCGCAAAACAAAAGAGGTTACTTTATAACATCAGTTCAAATAGAGCAAATAAATGTTTTGAATTGTTGCATTTGGATATTTGGGGGCCTTTTAATGTCACCTCCATACATGGGCAAAGATTTTTTCTTACTACTGTTGATGATCATAGCAGGTATTGCTGGGTTTTTCTTTTGAAATCAAAATCAGAGGTTATGATTGCTGCCAAAACTTTATCACCATGGTGGAAAAACAATTTGATGCAAATGTTAGAAAGATTAGAGCAGACAATCGTGTTGAGTTTTTGAAGCCACATTTTTATAGTTCAAAAGGTATAATCCATGAAACTAGCTGCATTGAAACTCCACAGCAAAATGGTAGGGTAGAAAGGAAACATCAACATCTTCTCAGTGTTGCTAGAGCACTTCTTTTTCAATCCAAACTGCCCAAATTGTTTTGGTCTTATGCAGTGCAACATGTTGCATACATCATAAATCGTATTCCAACCTTAATTATGAATAACAAGTCTCCTTATGAAGTTTTTCACAACACTGTTCCTAATTTACAAGAGTTAAAACCATTTGGTTGTTTATGCTATGTCAGCACAATAGTTTTAGGAAGACAAAAGTTTGATATTCAAGCTTGCAAGTGTACATTCTTAGGATTTAAAATAGGTATCAAGGGTTTTGTCATGCTAGACATAGGCACTAGAGAAATTATCATTCATAGAAATGTTGATTTCTTTGAACAAATCTTACCCTATAACACCCAATCTCCACTTGACACCCAACCTTTGTCCCCACCACCCTTACATCCCTCTCCTGACCTCACGCTTCCATATACACCACTTCAAAGATTAGATCCCACAACCACTGACAACCATCAATCAGAACACATTGATACCACCAACAACCATAATTCACCCCAACCTAAGCCACTTGCCACTACCAGAACATCTTCTAGACCCAAGAAGCAGCCAGCTCATTTAGCAGACTACCAGTGCAACTCCATTCTCACTTCTCTAATAGGATCCTCCAACAAAGTGGTTTATCCCCTGTCCAAAGTCATCATTTACACACACCTCTCATTACAACACAGAGCATATTCCCTCAGTGTCTTATCTAAAACTGAACCAACATCCTACAATGAGGCTGTAAAGTCAGACTGTTGGGTAGAGGCTATGAAGGCTGAGATTCAAGCACTGGAAGATAATTCTACTTGGACAATTGTGGATCTTCCACCTAGAGTCACTCCTATTGGAAATAAATGGGTTTACAAGATCAAAATAAAATTAGATGGGAGCATTGAGCGCTACAAGGCTCGATTAGTTGCCAAAGGCTACAACCAAGTTGAAGGGTTAGATTACTTTAACACCTTCTCCTTGGTGGCCAAAATGTCTACCATCCGCATTCTATTAGCTTTGGCATCAATCAATAGTTGGCATCTTCATCAAATGGATGTCAACAATGCCTTTCTTCATGGTGATCTTCATGAAGATGTATATATGACACTCCCAAGCGGTTTTCTTTCTCCTGGTCTGAATAAGGTATGCAAACTCATCAAGTCTCTCTATGGACTTAAGCAAGCGAGTCGCCAATGGTTCGAGAAACTTTCCACCTTACTTCTCAACGTTGGTTACACTTAAGCCCCCTCAGACCACAGCCTCTTCATGAAAGTGACATCATTGTCATACACAGCTCTTTTAGTGTATGTCGACGATATTATTCTCGCAGGCAATGATCTTGATGAGTTTGCTCGAATCAAGCACATACTTGACACCAAATTCAAAATCAAGGATCTTGGTTTACTGAAATTCTTCCTTGGTTTGGAAGTTGCCCATTCTTCCAAAGGCATTTCCATTTGCCAACGAAAGTATTGCCTTGATTTACTGCTTGATTTCGGTCTCACTGGCTCCAAACCTGTAGCTACACCTCTGGATTGTGTTGTTCAGTAGCACAGCGATGGCAATACCCCATACAATGACATCCCAGGGTATCATAGGCTCATTGGGTGCCTCCTATACCTCACTAGCACACACCCTGATATCTCCTTCGTCGTGCAACAGCTAAGCCAGTTCATGAGTGCTCCCGCCATGCAGCATCACCGAGCAGCTATGCGTGTTGTTCGATATCTCAAGGGTTCCCCAGGATGAGGACTATTCCTTCCTCGGTCTTCTGAGCTACAGGTATTTGGCTTTAGTGATGCTGATTGGGCCAGTTATGTAGATTCCCGAAGATCAGTATCTGGATATTGTTTCTTCATTGGCCACTCCCTTATAAGTTGGCTTTCAAAGAAGCAAACAACTGTATTGCGGTCATCTGCTGAAGCTGAATACTGTGCAATAGCAGCCATAACTTGTGAGCTTCAATGGATTGCCTTCCTTCTCAGGGACCTCCATATCAGCTGTCACCAACAATCCGTTCTTTATTGCGACAATCAAAGTGCGCTCTACATAGTGGCCAACCAGGTCTTCCATGAATGAACGAAACACTTGGACATTGACTTCCATATCGTCCATGAAAAGGTTGCCGCTGGTTTGATGAGGTTACTCCCCGTTTCTACCTTGGACCAACGAGCTGACATTCTTACTAAAGGTCTCCCTTTTAAATCCTTTGTGTCATTTCTTCCCAAGCTTGGGCTGATAGATATCTTCCAGCCTCACGCTTGCGAGGGGGTATCAAAGCATAGTTCAACTGAAGCCAGCTGAGTACCTTGAAAAGCAACTAGCCCTGTAACAGGAAGAAGCACAGTACACGGATCGCCAACTGAAGTACCTAGTAGAGCAACAAGCCTTGTAACCGAAAAGAAGCACAACACACGGATTGCCAAGTCAGCAACCAAATCGAGCGGGAAAGTTAGTTGTTAGTTCGGAAGAAATTTTGTATAATAAGCTAGCTAAACACCATAGCTACTCCCTTATATATAAACAATTGTCCTTGTTGAATGAAAGTGAATGAATCATTTTGCTCAAATCTCCAATCACTCTCTCTGCCATTCTCTCTCATTTTGGTTCATTCCTCATTTCTATGAGTTATTGTTGTTCTAACGGCACCAATAATGGCACTTTTGAAGGCTATAATAAGATTTGGCAGGTGGATCATATCAAAGCCCTTCTGAAGGAGGTATTGTTCTTTGTAATGGATGTTGTCTCTTCTGCTGCTTAATACACACTGGAAAAACCCAAAGTGTTTCCCAGTAAAACCAAAGTAAGGGGGAAAAGCGAAGGACTGAAGGACTAATGAACCCACAGTTGGAGTTCTGACATAGTTGATTAAAAGCTTGAGTGCCATAATAGTGGCTTTGTTTGGCATGTTGATCGCCTAACTTCTATATCATTGGCTCCATCTGGTACTTGTTCATCATGCTCTGGTTCTGATTCAGAATCTTTTTCTCCAGATTTCTCATCTATCTGAACCGTAGTTGTCTTATTAACAATATTGTCATTTCTTTCTTCACTTTGTAGTTCTTTTTTTGCAAATATAACATCCTTGTTGACAATAACTTTGCGGGTAGTGGGATCCCACAAGTGATACCCCTTTACACTATGAGCATAACTCAAGAATATACATTTCTTGGACTTTGGGTCCAACTTTGTTCTTTCTTGGGAGTTGTACATCCTATATGCAGGACATCCAAACACAAGTAGAGAAGAATAATCCACTGGCTTGCCATTCCATATCTCCATTGGTGTCTTTAAATCAACCACGGTTGATGGCGATCGATTAATCACGTAACAAGTAGTTTTGACTGCTTCTGCCAAGAAAGACTTGGCTAAACCTGCTGTTCTCAGCATTGCTCTTGTTCTTTCTAGCAGAGTCCTAATCATCCGCTCTGCTACACCATTTTGCTGAGGTGTATGTACAACAGTGAATTGCCTTTGAATATCTTCATGCTTGCAAAATGCTAGAAAAATACTTGATCATCTTCTCGGATTCAAGTTCCACTCTTGCTTTGAAGTATTTGAATATTGGAAACACATAGGACTTCTTCTTGATTGGGTACACCCATAGTCTCCTGGAATAATCATCAATGAATGATACAAAATATTTTGCTCCTCCTAAAGACATTTCTGGTGACTTTCACATATCAAAATGAATCAAGTCTAGAATATGCTTACTTTGAGCAGTTGATCTACCAAACTTCAATCTATGATGCGTGCTTGTAACACAATGCTCACAAAATGATAAGTTCACTGATTTGAGGTCGGGAATGAGATTATGTTCCGCAACAACCTTAAAATCACATTCCGACATGTGGCCTAGTTTACGGTGCCACATCATCATTGTTTCTTCTGGACTTGCTGATGCAACTTATGCATCTGCCTCTTGCAACGTATCTTTTTCAAGCTTATATAGATTTGCCATGGTCTTTTCTGCTTTCATCACCACAAGAGCACCTTTAACAACTTTTAAGATCCCACCTTCAATATGGGTCTTGCACCCGAGGTCATCTAGTTGCCCAATAGACAACATATTCTTCTTTAATTCCTTCACGCGTTGCACTTCTTGAATTGTTTGAATGGCACCATCAAACATTTTTATTTTGACAGTACCAACATCAAAAATTTTTAAGGCATGATCATCTCCCATGAACATAGATCCTTTTGAGATAGGTTTGTAACTGTAAAACCAGTCACGACATAGAGTCATGTGCCATGTTGCTCCTAAATCCATTATCCAAATATCAGTGAGCCGTTTACCGCCTCTAAAACCAATTGCGCCTCGCTACACAAGATTTCTCCATCCTCAGAGGTACTCGCAATACATCCTTGAAAGGTTGATGCTTATGAAGCTTTATATGCATTCTTTTTATTATTCTGACAGTCTTTCTTCAAGTGCCCTCTCATGCCACAATGGTAGCATTTGAAATTCTTTCTTCTTCTTGGCTTTAATCTACTCTGAGCATGACTCCCACTGAAGTCACGCTCCATTGATCTCCCCCTCGCCACCAACAACGCCTCTGCTTGCTTTGATCTTTCCAATCTATCTTCCTTATTCTTACGCCTGGACTCTTCTTCAAGATTGGCACTAGCAACATCATCAAAGGATAGATAATCGGCAATATTATTATTTGTCATGTTGATGATGATTTGATCGTATGAGTCAAGTAGACTTTGAAGTAGAAACTCCGTACTTTCATTCTTCACTATTTTATAATTTGATGTTGTAAGCTGGAAGAATAAGGTGTTTAGATTGTTGATGTGGTCTATTACCGATGTAGACTCACTCATCCGAAGAGTATACGGTCTCTTTTTTAGGAATATTCTATTGTGAAGTGATGTGACCTCATATAGTTTGACAAGAGCATCACAGATCTCCTTTACTGTCTTCTTTTTTGCAATACTAGATAATACTAAATCTGCCATTGCAAGATGTAGATTGGCAACAGCATCATCATCCATCTCCTTCCACTTTTCATCAGTAATTTTGGTATGTCTGCCTTCAATTACTAGTAAGCAATTGTCTTTCCTCAATATTGCCTTTATCTTCAGTTTCCACAAGGAAAAGTTATTCCCATTGAACTTATCAAACTCAAATTTTGCTGCCATGGTGTTTACCGGGATTTATTTCTTTACTAAATCGGACACTTTTTTTTCTCACCATGAATAGTATTATATACGTAAATAGTACCATATATGTAAATAGTGCCTTATATAACATATAGAACAAATCTAGTACACGTATACATATTTCTCTACTAAACTGGTTCTCACTTTATCACTGCAAATAGTATGTATATGTGAACAGTACCATATATTTATACCATATACATAACAAATCCATTATATGTCAATAATACTGTAAAAGTATATAACTACACATATAAATAGTGACTATGAATAGTAATTCACAATGTGGACTATAACTAGTGGCTCTGATACCATTGTTGGGTACTAGATTTATAGAAACAAATCAATGCAACTAAAATAGAGTTGAGAGAATTAGCACTGACATAAAATATTTACATGAAAACCCCCTAATGATAAAGGAAAAACTACGAGCAAAACCAAGGAAGATTTTCACTATATGGAAGATAAAATTTACACTTATCTAAATATAAGAAGAGAACAATAATACCCTCTCTTATACTAGGAGAATACATCTCTCTCTATAAAAATAGGAAAAACTTTCAGAAGACACTATATATATATTTTCTCTTTGGATTGGATGATTGAACTGAAGAAGGATGCCTCTATTTATAGGAAGAGAACCTCCTCCCCATCCATCTCAAATTTTCCTTGCATCGAAAATTTGGTGCACCGAACTTTGATTTTTCTTCCTCTCTCTTTCTCATTTTTCAAAGGACACATTTCGATGCAACATTCACTGACTATTGCCACTGAAAGTGACTTTACTTGTTCACAACAACCACATCCACCACCACAACCTCAACTGCTACCACCATTGCCATCACATCCTCTGTTGTCATCGCATCCTACCTCATCCTCAACTGCGCCATAACCTCCACTACCACCGAAACTTGCACCATGATGTCCCCATAATTATCACCATCAAATCCAACTGAAGTTAGGGCAGTGTCGGGAGCTGTGGCAATAGTTCTTGCCACCAATACATGTCACTATCCTTGGCACCAATACCATCCCTACTCTTGACTTTTCTAGTGCTGCATTTATCATAAAGAGGTGAAGCAATGGTAGAACTCAAAAGAAAATGAGAGAAAAGTAGAAAGAGAACTGATATTAAAGAGGAAAAAATGATCTTATTCTTTATTGAATTAACAAATGAGTTTATATACAATAAAGTAGAAGTAGAAAAAATAACTACTTTAGGTTTATGATACAAATGCTTCTCTACCAGCTAACTAACTATCCATTGTTAGTAGTTTTTCCCTTGTTGACTTAGCATCCTTTCTAACCATCATCACGTAACTCCTCTTCTTCATCACATATGTTTAGTTGTAGGTTTGATGCCCCATTAGCTTGAGGCGTAAAAATGTCGAGAAGCCCAAGCTTGGGAAGAAAGCCAACAAAAGTCTTAAACGGTAATGCTTTGGAAAGCAGGTCAAGGCATTGGTTAGTGAGGTTACAGGAAGCAAGCACATAACCCCAGAAGCCGTCTTCTCATAGACAAGATAATAATAAATGTCGAGATGCTTCATCCATTCATGGAAAACAAGGTTTGTAGATATATGAAGAGCGTTTTGGTTATTGTAATAAAGCACAGCTTAGTGTTTACAGGTAACACCAAGGTCATAAAGGAGAAATGCTAACCACTGGAGCTCACATGTGGAAGCAGCTAAAGCACAATACTCTACCTTAGTTGAGGAACGCGATACGGTAGCCTGTTTTACCTTAGTTAAGGAACACGATACGGTAGCCTGCTTTTTGGATTTCTAGCTAACAAAAAAGCGATAATGAAGAAGCAAAAGCTGAAAGTTGAGCACCTAGTATCCACACAACCACCCCAATCAGCATCACTAAAACTTAAAACTTGTGGCTCAGACAAACATGGAAAGAACAAGCCATGGCCAAGGGACCCTTTGAAATAACAAACTACACAAAGTGTAGCCTGAGTAGTGCGCTTAGCCATGAATTGACTAAGTTGTTGAACAACAAAGGTAACATCAGGGTGGGTAGATGTAAGGTATAGAAGGTGGCTAATCAACTTTCTATAAGCAGGTACATCAAAGAAGGGCTTACCCTCATTGTTATGTAAGTAAAAAGCATAATCCAGTAGGGTAGCAACAGGTTTAGCTCCAGTGAAGCCAGCATTATTGAGAAGATCTAGGAAGTTCTTGCTTCGTCAAATGGAGAGCCCCCTAGAGGAGGGGGCAGCTTCTAGAGCAAGGAAATATTTGAGGACACCTAGATCTTTTATTCTACACTTGGAGTCTAGAATGTGTTTAACCTAGGAAAACTTATCTAGATCATTTCCTATGACAATTACATCATCAACATAATGAGCAAAGCAGTGTATGAGTCATAGATTCTATTAAAGAGTGTGTGGTCAAAAAGAGCTTAAGAGTAGCCAAGTTGAAGAAGAACATTATTGGAAAGCTTCTCAAACCATTAGCAATTGGCTTGCTTAAAACCTTAGAGAGATTTGATGAGTTTACAAACTTTGTTTAGGCCAAGAGATAGGAAGCCATTACGAAGTGTCATGTAAACATCTTCATGCATATGGAGATACCCATGAAGAAATGCATTGTTGACATCCAATTGATAAAGATCCAACTATAATAGAAATAAGGGCAAGTAAGACATGAATCGTAGTCATTTTGGGAACATAGGAGAATGTGTCAAAATAATCGATGCCTTCTACTTGGTTGTAACCTTTTGCAACTAAGCATGCCTTATACCTCTCAATGCTCCTATTGGACTGCCTTTGTATTTTATAAACCCATTTGTTGCCAATGGGAAGGTCCACAATTGTCCAAATGGAGTTATCTTCAAGATCTTGGATTTTAGCTTGCATAGCCTTGACCCAACATTCACATTTTATAGCCTCAGCATAAGAATGAGGTTCAATCTCAGAGGGGACACTCTGGGCAAAGGACTTGTAAAATGGAGACAAGTGAGTGTATGATAGAACTTTGGACAATGGGTATACCACCTTGGAAGAATATGTATCTAGTGATATCATAGTGGTAGTATTGCATTTATAGTATGCTAGGTGGGCAGGGAGGCTTGCGGATTCTGGTTGAAGTTCTAACAGGTAGAGGAATTGTGTTTGCTATTATTGGAAGTATGTTGGTAGGTTATTAGGTTCTAAGTCTGTGGTGGGTTCAGGAGGTTTTAAGATAGGTTCTGAAATGGGTTTGAAAATAAATGAAGTGGAGATGTAGGGAAAGGAGAAATTCAGGATTGGCTATATGGATGTGGTGAATGGAGGCATTATTATTGGGACACTTTCAATAAGAGATTGTGTTGAGAGAATGGTGCTATTTGCATAAGGTAAAATTTGTTGAAAGAAAACTGCATTTCTGGAAATCAAAACTTCCCTGGTGATAATGTCTAACATAATGTATCCTTTTACTCCAAATTTAAGCCCACGAAGACACACTTTCTAGCTCTAGTATTGAATTTTTGCCTTCCTAATGTAAGGGTACCAACACACCCCAAACAACGAAAAGGTTTAAGGTCATGAAAATCAAGTGTAGAGTTATGTAAAATCTGATATGTGATTTGTTATTCAAAATAGTATTGGAATAAAATTTATGAGGTAAGTGGCATGTAGGATACCATTGTAAGTTGTATAATAAAGAGCACGAGAAGGGGGTTAAATCATGCCTTCAAAAACTTTGCTTTCTGAAATACTTAAACAAGTTTTATCAAGCCTTAAGACTTGAAGCAGCGAAAATCACAAGTTAATGTACTTCAAAAAGTGACCTTCTGAAGTGTTCAATAAAAAAGATAAGTTTAGAAAGCAAAATCAAACAATTTTATAGCACACGCAAGAGAATATGCACACACAAGAAATAAACTAAAAGAAAGAAGGATAAAGATAATCACACAAAGAATTTTACACTAGTTTGGCCAAGCTTTACCTAAATCCAGTCATTAACCAACAATTTTTGAGAGTTCTCCTAAAACAATTTCTCTTCCAAGAGAAATCATAGGTTTTTTACTAGCCTTCTCACTATTCATAGCATGTAGTTTGTACAGTAAACTCGGACCGGTCGACACTAACCTGACCTACCCCTTCAAATATTTGGCTTTCATGCTTGAGTCTCTTCAACCCTCCAGGCCTTAAGACTAAGGGGCTTATGGACCAATCAGTCTTAGACCAACCTACATCCTCATATGAACCAGCCCCGAGCACACCTAGCCCAACGGGCGCTGACCCAACATGTGAGAGTGGGGAGATGCGATCTCTCCTATCAATGCCTCGCAGAGCCCCTCGTTAATGGCCAGCCAATATATAAACCCCTTATTGCAGAGGGAGAATAGGGGCTCATTCTCTATCCAAACACTTGTCGTCCCTTTACCTTTAGCTAGACAACAACATTTTGGCGTCATATGTGGGGAACAAGTAAAATCACTCCTATTCCATGAAACCTATAAGCTACACACTGGTAATCATTGTCATGGTCAAATATGCGCAACACATAAAATCAAAGAAGATCGTCATATATTAGAGATTGTATTTGTTTTGCTTCACGAAGGAAAGCATCCAACTGAATTTGACAATGTCCTAACCTACAATAGGAAGTTAGTCAATTGAAAATAATTGCGAAATTAACTATGATTGCTCGTGTTCCTGATGATATTTCCCTAGCCGAGGAACTACATGATCATCTAATCTTAAACAAGCTGAGTTTCATGGCTGACTATCATCAAAATACTACATTTATGGTGATAAGGCCAGGGATTTAAATCACAAGGTTAGTCCTTTTCAGGTGAAGTGTAGAATGCACATGGTATCTAATAATTTCCATCATGGTCTTCCTTAGGATGCTGACATATCTGCAATAGTTCAATTTTTACTTTTGACCTCAGAACCTACTCAATTGTAGTTTTCAATAGTTTTATGGCAAGACATGCTGATGCGAAACCCTATGGATATCAAAACCCAGAAACCCCAACACACAATTGATATGGAAAATAGGATTTAAAACCAAATAAAATACTACAAGGGAATCACTATATCTTGTAATCTTCTATCCAGCTTCCTGACGCAACAAGTTAAGGGAATCACTCAACCTCACTTGTACGCACAATGTTTCTTAAAAGAAACTAGGGAAATTTCATTCAAACCAAAAACTAAGAAAAGTGGTTGCCAAGTTTGAAGATATTAATACCTCTTGTTTAGGTTAAACTTATTTCCTAATCCTACTAGACTAGGCTCAAATTACTACACTAACAATTGTGCTTAACAAACATAAAAATAAAACAAGTCTTGAAATATTTTAAAATGTAAACTAATAAACTAAATAAATCAGACTCGACCCAACATGGCCGGAATATCAATGCAAATTTACTAGTAATAATATTTTTTTCTTCTGATGCTAAAATGCCCATTTTGCCCTTCTAAGCTCGTATCATTCCCTCTTTCCTCAAAAAAGATTCATCCTCAAATCTTGTAATCGTTTATACTTGTCCTTGCTAGCATAGAACATGGTCTAGGATCAAACATAGCATCTTCAATTCTTGCAACAAAGAGACAAAATGATATCAAAAATTTGAGTTAAGTTCAGTGTCAGAGAGTAAAACTTCCCTAAATCGAATCATAATCAAAGCTCTCTTGCCTAACAAAGCACTCTTTAAACATCTCTCTTTCTCTTGCATAAAAAATAATTTTCTCTCAACTTTGTCGCTCTTCTCTTTGCTTTCACCTTTTCCTTGTTTTTCACTCACTAGTGGACCTTTGTCTTTACTCTTTTCACTCATGGTCTCTTATCTCTCTAATTTTTCTGTGACCTTATTGCCCATATTTCCCAAAGGAGTTTGGTGAAGCTTCACTTGATTAAGATAGACCTCCTTGGATGATAACGGTGCAAGAGTGATTTTGTGCCTGTTATGCTCAAATGAGTGTCAATTCTTGAAGCCATCATCTAGCACCCGCCAATCATATTGCCAAGGGCTCGTACCAACATGTGATTGGCTTGCATAGGTCCTATACCACACAACACCTTATCAACATACTTCCTAATATAGAAAGCAACCTTCACTTGTCTATTGACCTTCAGTTCACTACTACGATTCAACCACTATAACCTATAGGGATTAGGATGCTTAACACATCCCTAATTTCTCCACCATAACGATACTAGCAACATTAGTACAACTCTTGCCATCAATAATCAAATTGCACACCTTGCCACTAACTAGACATCTAATATGAAATATGTTTTCTCTTTGCTCCAAGCTATCCTCCTTCACCTGCAAATTTAAGCCATGCCTAGCAACAAGAGATTCACCCTGTATAGCATACTCCACATCACTATCAAGACAATCCTCCAAAGACAGTATAATATCATGGTAAGAATCATCACCATGATCCGATTCAGACACAATATCACCTTCCCTAATAACCATCATTCGCTTGTTTGGGCAATCAGCAGAATAATGACCTAAACCATGACATCAAAAATATTTAATATCTTTGTATTTAGTAGTAGAAGGAAAGGAAGAGGAATGAGGAATACCTTTCTTAGTTGAATCTGGAACCATCTCCTTAGAATTGGAGCCATTAGTTTTCTTTTTTTCATCATCATGAGACCATCTTGAACCCTATTTTGAGGTGGAATTCGAAAATGGTTTTGATGCCTGCTGTTTTTGTTGCCTCTCCACCTTCATTACCATGCTTACTAAATCTTCCATCTCCACATAATGGTACAATTCAACCACATTGGCTATCTCCCTATTAAGACCACCAAGAAACCTTACCATAGTCACTTCTAAATCTTCCTCTATATTGGCCTTGATCATAAGCATCTCCATCTCTTTATGGTAGTTTTTAACTGATTGTGAACCTTGAGTTAACTTGTGCAACCTGTGATGCACCTCCCTATAGTAATAAAAAGGCACAAATCATTTCCTCATGACACACTTCATGGCACTCCAAGTTTCAATAGGAGGCTCTCCATTCCTTCGCCTGAACTTCACCACCTCATCCCAACAAATTAGAGCATAATTAGAAAATTTTACTGCAGCTAATCGAACCTTCTTCCCCTCAGAATAATCATGGCATGCAAAAATCATTTCTATCTTCCTTTTCCACTGTAAATAGGCTTTAGCATCGTTCCTTCCCTTAAATGGTGGTATCTATATCTTGATAACATTCATATTGTTGTCCAGTTGTCCTTTATTCCCAACTGAATCATCGTCATCAAACTCCCCCTCAAAGTGCTTATGGTAGGAATCATTGTGACAATGTCGATTCCTTGAAAAAGACTTGCCACCACCCTTGTGCTTAGTTTGTGACTCCTTATTCAGCGTGTATCCATATTATCTAATCTGCTTTGTATTTGCTGAAGGGTCTTCTATAGGAGCTATATGTCAGATACTGTATTAGCCTCAGTGTCACTCCGCGACGTGTTGTGAGCCATGTGAACAGCCTGTAAAGTGATAAAATAGATAATCTTACAAAGCACTCGCTCACGCATTTTACTCAAAAGTGGACACTCCTATTTGCACTCAATATGGTTTTTTTTAATGGGACTCAATATGACTTTTACCCTTTTTGTCGTCACCACTCTTGTCTTTTACTACTTTGGACTCCTTGTAGATGTTGCATTTTAGAAAACAAACAAACTCAAATAAAATAAAGTCCTAAGTAATATTGAAATGACACCAAGAATAACCATAGAATTGGAAAGAAAGAATGAGACCCAAAAACAAAAGTAAAAAAATAAAAATTTGAAGGAAAAAAGTTTGAATTTGAATTTTTTTTACATAGTTTCTTTTTTTTTTAAAAGCCTCTGTTTTTTTTTTTTGCGCGCCTTTTTCTTTATCTTTTTTTATTTCAGCGCTGTTGCTTTTGACTTTTGTCCGTTATTGAGCGAAAGAAAAGGTAATGGAAATGAATTGAAACTGAATGCAAAAGTGGACGTGAGCAACGACGCAGACAGGTAAGTTGGGTTTTGTCTTTTTTTTTTTTGAACTGGAAATTAAAAGAACAAAAATAAAATAGACCAAGATTGGAAATAAAAGAAAGAGCCAGCGTGAAACCCCAACTACTATAATAGCAAGATGGAAGTCAACGTGAACTAAGGAAGAAAGAGCAATAGAGACTGACGCAACAAGAACAAGAGCTAAAAATGAAAAACACGAAGGTGCAGCCGAAGAGAATTTGAGGATTTTTTTTAAGACGAAACGAAAATCAAAACAAAACTGAAACAGATTAATAGGAATTTATCTAACCCTAAAATTGATACCAAATGATACGAAATCCCGTGGATATCAAAATCTAGAAATCCCAAAACACAATTAATATGAAAAATAGGATTGAAAACCAAATAAAATACTATAAATAAATCACTTTACTTTGTAATCTTCTATACAGCTTACTGATACAACAAATTAATGGAATCACTTAACGTCACTTATACGGATAAAGTTTTTGAAAAGAAACTAGGAAAATTTCATTCAGACCAAAAACTAAGAAAAATAGCTGCCAAGTTTGAAGGTATTTATATCTCTTATTTAGGTTAAACTTATTTCCTAATCCTACTAGACTAAATCTAAATTATTACACTAACAATTGAACTTAACAAATATAAAATAAAATAAGCCTTGAAACATTTTAAAAAATAAACTAATAAACTAAATATATCAGACTTGGTTCAATATGATCGAAATATATTATCAATGCAAATTCACTAATAACAATTTTTTTTCTAATACTAAAATATCCATTTTTCCCTCCTAAGCTCATATCACATGCTTTTCTAATTTGTATACAAACATGCAATGGGAAATTATTCTGAAAGCTAGTATGAACTGTGCTATTTTCTACAGCTGGCTTTAACCAAATATCATATATGGGTTTAAAAAATTGTTCTATAGTTTCTGTATGCAGGTTAAGAATACTTCTTATGGCTATTACCTTCATGGAGTAATTCCTTATTGTGCCTGTTTAATTTTAAATTGATTTGGTATCAATTTACTATTATGGTTTTTTAATAGTTTTAATTGTGACTTAATTGACATTGATTTTCTTAAAACCATGTAACAAATTGCAAGGAAGCTATATTGATATAATTACATAAAAGGACATATTCACAATCACACTTTAATTTTTGTCTTGGTTATGCCTATTTGCGGTCGAGGCTTTTGTGACTAGGGTGATGGACTGTTGGTTTGTTCTCCATTAAATTTTTATGATTTACCGCGATTTAATCTATAATCTACAATACTATAGAGTCATTTGAGGGAAAGTTTTACACGTATCATAATGAAAATGTTTTAGGATCCACATCATTTAAGAATTTATTAATTAATTTTTTTGAAAAAATAAAATCACAATTATTACATATTATTAGCATATCATTGATAATCTTCCGTATTTAATAATAGGATTGCATTATATTAATTAAATATCTTTAATTATTGCAATGTTAAAATTATGAATTATATTGATAAATTAATTTTATAATTTTAGTATTAATTTCACATCTAAAATTTTTATATTTGATACGGGTGGTAATTTTCTTTTGAATATTATGATATAAAATTTATGAAATTAAGTGTATAAATTATAATAAAAATATAAAATATATGCATTAGGTTATATCATTTACCTTTTTCATTAATAATAATATTGTGGTGAATTTAATTATTTAAAGGTAGAATTTTTTTTATGTCATTAGTGATGACATTATCTAATTATATATATAGATTAATTTAATGATTTGAAGACTAAAATTATGCGAATTCAATAAAAAAAAATTTATATATATACACAGGTGAAAATGAAAATCCTGGGATAGCCATAAAATTATATCTTCAATAACCTCTGAGCTCTTGTAAATAATTTTGATAATTTTATATTTTAAAAGATTTGAATAAATTTTGAAAAAAAAAATCAATCATACAATTTATGACAATTTTGATAATTTTATACTTTAAAAGGTTTGAATGAATTTTGAAAAAAAAAAGTTAGTATTGAAAAAAATTAAAAAAATTGGAGAAGATTTTAAAAAGAAAAAAATGATAGAGATTTATCATAATCATATTTATAATTAGAAGTTATTAATAATTAAAATTTGGTATAAAATTTATTGATGATATAAATCTACTATACATATATTTCAGACTCACTTCATGAAAACTATTACACATGTCATTCATACAGTGATTTAGGCCTCACTTTTCTCAATCTTTATGTCTAAAAATTCTTTTAAACTTAATTTGTAATTTTCTTATTAATTATTTTTCATATGAAATAAAAGTAGATATTACAATCATTAAAGAATCAAATATTACAATCATTAAATATTATAATTTGCACTAAGAGAGAATCCATATTAATATAATTATGATCTATAATTAAATTAAGAACTATTAATAGCCTCAGATTATGAAGGTAATATAAAAAATTATAAAAAAATATTTTAAAATAAATAAAATTTAAAATCAACATATTTTTTTTAAAGAAAATAGGTAGGTCAAATTGTTAGCAAATTACTAATTGATTGATTTTGATATGATAATAATTCAAAATTCAATTTATACCAAATTTATTTTTAATCAAATATTTAAGACACATTATAATACTAATATAATAATTTATTCTTAATCAAATATGATAATAATTGATATAATACTAATGTTTAAGACTCATTATATAAAAAGTCTTCCATGTGTTATTTATAGAAAAATTATACCCTACATTTTTCATAATCTTAACACTTAAAGTAAGTTTTTGAATTTAATTTACCTTCTAATTATCAATTACTTTTTTTAATCATATATTCATATCTCTCTACTATTAACAAAATCAATATTAAAAATAAAAATAGCATAAACAAAATTATAATTCAATATATTATAACATAAAATTTTATATACAAAATTATTGTATAACGATAACAAACCTATTATAATTGGGTTGTATTAATAGTATTTTTTATTATAGATATTTATGTTTTGAAGTTTAAAGTATTTTTAAAATTTTTTATTTTTAAAATTTTTTAATAAACCCGTAAATATCAATAGAAATTCAAATCTCCATGTGAAATGAAAAATAGGGACTCATGACTGGGATGTGCATGAGAATGGAAGCAAAATTCTAAATGAAGATGGGATTAGGAAAAATTTTCTAATTTCAAATGTAGAACTTTTGAAAATTATAATAAAAAGATTATCTATCAACATGTATCACTATATTCTGTTTAATTTTTTACAACTTAAGCATTCTAATCTACCAATTCCATAATTTTTTATACTAATTTTTTTGAAAAAAATACCTTCAATTTTTTAACACTAAAATATTTTAAAAAAATCAATTCTATAATTTACACTTCTTTGATAATGATATTAAATATTTTTTAATTTTTAAAAAATAAATAATTATATTATTTTTATTAAAAAATTATAATTTATATACTAATCTAATAATTGAGATTATATAAATTAGAATTATAAATATTTTTTTACTAATTATTACATATTAATTATAATATATATTTTAAAACTGATATTTTAATTTATTAAAAGGATATACAAGGAAAGGACATGTAATTGAAATCATATCAATTAAATTTATATATTATTTTTATTAATTAGAAAATATATTTTTATATTTTTAAATTAAATATTTTAATTTACTAAAAAGATATAAATGACTAGGGATGATAAAAAAATTAAAAATGGATACACCTGTGAATTACCTAATGAGGAAAGGAATTAGCACATATTTCACCTTCATAGGGATGATCTATGGAGGCTAAGTCCCCGTTTATTGAATGGGATAGAGACACGGATAATATATCTTTATTTTTTAATTATTTTTATTATATTTACATTATGTATATTTTTTTAATTTTAATTTGGATTATATTACATTAATAGTATTTGTTATTACGTATATTTATACTTCAAATTGTAAAATATTTTTAAAATTTTTCTATTTTTGAAATTTGTTAATAAACCTTTGAATATCATAAGAATTCAAAATCCCCATAAAAAATGGAAAATAGGGACCCATAAAGGGAGTGAGGATGAAAGACAAAATTCTAAACGGTAATGAGAGGCGTAGAGCATATCTCCTTTCTCATGGATACTTATTTTCATCCGTATAAATGGCTCATGATAGAGTAAAATTATCTATTTATTCTCTTTTTTTATTCAACAGTTTCAACTTTTGAAATGTGAAATTTTTTTATAAAATAAGCTCTTTATTGTTAGTTATAGATAATCTATCAAGATATTTTCAATCTTATAAATATGATATTTAATATAAAATATAAAATAGAATGAAGCATTTATATTTTGTCTAATTATTTAATTATTTAACTATTAACTTACTTTTAAGATAAATTTATATGTTTAATTTTCTATAAGATATATGTAAATAAATTATTATTTATTTTTTATAATAATCAACAAATATTTTTTATTATCTTTTCGTGTATCGCACGGGTTAAACGACTAGTTTATTATACTTAATCTTTTTTATGTCCTTTAAATTGGTTAGTTATAAATACTATAACCGGCCAAGGACCTTAGCCCAAGGTTATTGCCATTCAAATACGATTTGAGTCAAGATAACTGCCATTCAAAATAAATTGATTGATTCCGTTCGGTTTCAAATTTACTTTAGGTCCACGCTTGATAAGTAATATGTTTGCTGGACGAAGAATCCCATTCTATGATAATTAATATTAACGTTTGGATTCCCTGCTATATAATTAGTAATGTGTATTAATATTAACGATTGGATTCCCTGCTATTATGTCTCCTATTATTGATAGCAATTGTTCATTGATTAATTAAAATGACTGGCTGACTTATATACTTCAAGTTATTGATAAAATTTAGCACTTGGTTTATTTGAGTTTTGATTTATCCTAATTACAGTTTCAGTTGTACTTTGATGCTGTGAGAAATTCTTCGTACTATTTCGCTTTAGCTCCGTTTTATTTTGAGATGATATTTATAATATTCAATTATTTTACAAAAAATTTATTGATTTTAATGAGTATTCATTCTATTTTAATAATCCAAATAAACAAGTACAAGGACAAGAGAAGAAGGAAAAAGAATAAATACATAGGTTTTAGTTTATTATTTTGTTTAATGTGCTAACTATGGAAATGATAGTATTGTTGTGTTATTTTAAGATTGTAAAAATAGGGATTCACTACAAGCTATGTCTGAAAATGCTCTCACCTAGGAGGAACACTTGTTATTCACTAGAAGGATGACAAGGATATGATGACTTGGTATTCACGGGTATAAAAGCCTCGCCCTCACGAGCAACTTAAAACCTGGTCTTCACCGACACAAAAGCCTCGTCCTCATGAGCAACTTAAAGCCTAGTCTTCACCGGCATATAAAGCCTCGTCCTCCCGAGCAACTTAAGTCCTGATCTCCACTAGCACCATGGAAGCTTGGTATTCACTAGCTTCATTTTCACAAGCACCACGGAAGCCTAGTATTCATCGGCCTAGTCTTCACGATCACCATTCGGCATTCACTGGCCTCGTCTTCATGAGAAAATATGTACTAAGCCGGGTATTCACCAGCACCAAGACTCATACTCACGAGCACCCAAGATTGTTATTCACCGAAACCCAAGACACATATTCACAAGAATCCAAGATCAATGTCTATCGGTTGGGAAGACCGACCTCACCTTTTTGACCTCTTGGCCTTTTCATTTGCACTTGAGCTCAAGGCTGGAGGGTTTGTGTACTGGCTGAGAAGACCACCTTGCTCAAGGGCCCACTTTAGCTCGATAGACTAACAATTCATGCCCATCAATCCCACAATTCACTCCCAAGCTAGCTTAGACATGATCTTCTTCGCAACAAGACCTACAAGCTAGCTACCAAAGGCACCAAATCAAGGATCCCACATATCATAAAATAGAAAAATAGCAAACACTCACTGAAGAAAGTGAAAACCAACCTAACCCCTGAATCAAACATGCTCCCAGCAAAAACACAAAATCAAGCCGAAACAAACAATATCATAGAAGGATAGATAGCTGCAATAGTAAAACAAATAGCTTGCACAAGAAGATACGGTGCATACCTCGCACTTGAATCTCTTCGGGCCTCAAGACTGGACGGCTTATGGACCGATTAGCACTAACCCGGCCTACACCTTAAAATCTCTGGCTTTCGTACTTGAGTCTCTTCGACCCTGCGCCTCAAGACTAAGGGGTTTGTGGACCAGTCGATCCTAGACCGACCTACAGTCTCATGCGGACCAACCCCGAGCACACCTAACTTAGCAGGCGCTGACCCAACACGTGAGGGTGAGAGACACAATCTCTCCTATTAACATCTCATGGACCCCCTCATTAATGCCCGGCCAGTATATAAACCCCTTATTGCAAAGGGAGAAAGGGGGCCCATTCTCTAACCAAACATTTGTCCTCCCTCTACCTCTAGCTAGATAGCAACACAACCCTCACTCACAAGTAGTTTTGATCATAGCTTCTCTAAGCTAATCTCATACTGATTATCACTGGATCAAGGTATAAAAATTAAACTTATTTTAAAATCACATAGAGGTAGCTGATAAAATAAAAATTACAAGTAGTTACGAGACAATCTAACTAGACAAAAGAGGAAGGGAAAAAAAAATGCAAATTGCCCCGACGCAAACCCCACACCCAAAATGAAGTCTCTTCGAAATAAGATGGACTGTTAAGGGCATAGACTTCGACAGAAACACTCCATATTTCAAATAAGCCTAGCATATGAATTTAGATTGGGCTGAAGTGATAACTTTGTTTTCATGAATGTCGTTAGCAAAATTTTCCACGAAAATTGTTCGATATTTGTAAATAAATGTCGTTTTAGTCACAATAGGAGGAGATTATTTAGGTGCAAAGTCTATAATGTAGAAAGTTGTATGTTGACGTTAAACTCCGAAAGCACGTAACATTGCGCACAGGTAAATTCTCTCGCTGGTGCATTGAAAATTTGCCTCCATTCCCATTTTATATTCATACGGTATATCTAAATCGAGTAAATTTAAGAAACAAAAAAAAAAAATCTATTTGCTTTTAAAATATAAATCAGATGTATTTATAATTTTTTATTTCTTTTACATTGAAATCTAATTAAAAAATGTAACAATAATTTGAAAAATTAAAATTGTAAAAAAAAAAAAAGACTGCCTGAGATTACTGTCTCTTCTTTTTTTTATTATTATTTCACATAATTGCTTTTATTTAAACTTTTTTTCTTAACTACTCTTAAGTGATTTTATATTTAATCATATTTTTTTATACTTGCCATATGATTTTCAATCCATCATTCATATTAGTTAAGAATTTAGTATTGATATACTGATAATTTAAAAAACTTTCCTACTACCATTCGATCAAATCCTTCCATTGTGATTTTTGTAGCTGTGTGAAAGTTAACCATATTTGTTAATATCTAAAATTATATGTATTTAATTTTGATTCATTGTCAATAGAAAAAAAAATCTCTACAAACGTTTAATTAGATGGAATTGAATTGGATTCTTATCTTTGGAATGAGACACTAAATTGAACAATTAAATTCAATTTCTTGATTTAGAATAGATCTAAAAATGAATTAATTTAATTATTTTTACTATTTTATTCTTCATTAATAGATTAGGAACAAAATACTATATTCAAGTAAGGTTATTTTGTTATTTTTATTTGTTAGAATTCAATTCCCACACCAAATCACACTCATTTGATTCTGATTTTAATTCCTTAGTTTTATTAGATTTTAATTCTCATGGGATTTCAATTCGTTTATTTAAGTTATTTTTAAAGCATAAAATTCAATTCAATTCCTTGATAGAATTGAATTCCAGGAGTTGTCAAATACCCTCTTAGGATTGTACTGATTCCATAGCCTGAACCAAGTCAAAGCTTGACCGGCTAAACCTCTCAACCTCTAACCTTAGGCATCCTAATCCGGTGCAAATGAGCCACCAATAACGATCCACTAAACATGGGAAACTCCTCAAGACTGAATTAAGTTCTTTCTATAGTGGAAGACTCTCAAGTGGAAGAACCAATGTTAGACCTCCCAATTGAAGTTAGGAAAAAAGACTTTAAAATGAATCAAATTCATTCACATTTAACTATTTCTTTACTAATTACAATAGTTTAGTTCCTTGTTTATAGTCCTAAGCAACTAACTATTACTGTGGTCTAAATTAATGAGTCCAACTACTAATTGGGTCATATCAAGAACCTACCATCATGAAATAAACCAAAAAAGAGACACAACCCACTCGCAGCAAAGCACTAAAACACTAATAAAATGAGTGACACATCACTTTAGAAAACCATTGCTAGGGGCACATAATAGATCATGAGAACTAGACAAACACTTACTATCTTACAAATCTTACAAATAAAAATATGTAATTAAATGATAATGTAAAACTCTTTTATATTTTTGATTGACTAAAACTCTTTTACATGGATTGTGCATCAAAATTAATATCTCATTGTATCATTATAAGATATTACTACTATATTTTATTTTATATCTTTTTAGGTGTTTTCGCAACTAAGAAGTCCTCTCAAGGATTGTCTTCTCTCTACGGTTTAAACCTTTGTCCTCTTTTTGGGTATGCAACTCGTTTATCACAACATCCAACCCTTGTTGCTATATTGTTTAGATTTTATTATATTATATTAAAATAAAAATGAATAATTTATTAAAATAAAAAACTTTCAATTTATAACTCGAGATTTGACAACTTTGAAAAATATAATTGAGAAATGCTATTTATATATTATAGAGAACCAAATTAGAGCATACTTTTTTAAGCTTTTAAAAATAAGGTTTGCATATTATAAATGCTTTTGAGAATTTTTTTAGAAGCTAATCTTGTAATTAAAGTATTGAAATTATTCTTTCAGAATTTAGTTTTTAAAGAGTTTATTTAGTTATTTAACAAAATATTATATATATTTCTTAACCAATTTTTTCCTTGAAAAACTCAAGCTGTTAAACAAGCTGATTCTAAATTACAAGTAATATGAAAAATAAAGAAAATAAAAATTGTGTTTAATTTTGAAAGGAATTAATTTATATACATTAATAATATAATTTTATATATAATTATCTAATTATATATTGTCATATCATTCACGACAATTGGTTTTTTTCACCTACTACTTAAAAAGTCATTATATAAAATATTTTATTTAGATAAAAATATAAAAGTATTAAAAAAAATTTGAATTTGAATTATCAGTTCAAAGAGTAAAGTGAGTGAATTTTACCCTTAAATTAATAAAATTAGAATTGAAACAATTTTCACTCTATTTGCTTCAAAGGTTTCAAATACTTTCAATGTATCAAAATTTTTGAAATCACATAGAGGCAGTTGATAAAATAAAAATTAAATGTAGCTACGAGGCAAGTTACATAGACAAAAGGGAAAAAAGAAGCGCCAGTAGTCCAATCCAAAATGAAATCTCTTCCAAATAAGATAGACAGGTCAAGCAGCCTTTGACGGAAACACTCCATATTCCAAATAAGCTTCACACACGGATTTAGACTGGACTCAAATGATCACTTTGTCTGTTTTGATGAATGTCGTCGGCAAAATTTTCCGCGAAATTGCTCAATATTTGTAAATAAAAGCTGTTTAGCACCGGAAAATAAATGAAAGTCGTTTTAGTCATAATGAGCTTTTCGTTTTAATTGAAAAATCTCTACTTTATAATGGAAAAAGTCGTATCACTCCGAAAAGCACGTCGCACAGGTAAATTCTCCATCTCGTGCATTGAAAATTTGCCTCCAGTCCCATTTTATATTCACACGGTATATTCATAAAGTTTAATTTTGGTAGATAGATAGTGTAAAAAGATTTTATGTTATTATTTAATTAAATTTTTTTATTTATATGATCTTTTAAACAGTGAATATATGACTTAATTATAATTATTGATTTGATAATATATAATTGAATAATAATATAAAAATATTTTTACACTAAGGTGTGTTTGTTGAGTGATAAAATTGGAGGAAATTTTCTATAAATGTGTTCTATGTATAAAACTATACATGAAATTCATTTGTGAAAATTTACTCGCTATTTTACTCCCTAACTAAACACATTCTAATACTGCAAAGAAATTAAACTCATATCTACTTTTAATTTTTGATTGGCTAAAATTCTTTTATATTGATTGTTCATCAAAATTAATATCTTATTATATCATTATAAGATATTACTATCATATTTTATTCTATATTTTTTTAGAAGTATGTATTGATTTTTAAGATTTTTTTTTGTGTCTTTAAAGTATTTCTACTCTCATTAGACACTTTCACAACTAAAAAGCCCTCTCAATGATTGTCTTCTTGCTACAGTTTAGCCCTCTCCTTTTGGCTATTGTCATTACCCAATCCGGACCGTGACCGGTGCATAGAGAGCATACTCTCTAACTAGCATTAAGACAAAAAAAAATGGACAGAGTTTTCTCTGTTTTTTGGATATTCCCCAAACACAAAACCTATAAAAATATATTCTCATAATATCCAAATACCACAACACAGCCAGAATATTATAATTAGATATATTTATAAGTCTCAAAGTAAGATTTTTCTTATCAAATAGATCATTTTGAATTCAAAACATAATTTAGCATAAAACTTGTCAATTCATAATGTTTAAATTCAGGAAATAAAACATATAATGTTATCCTATCAAACATAGTAGTCAATCTCGAATTGCGGTGCATAGCGGCCGACCCCCAATAGTGCTATAACGGTCTAGCGAATAGTGAGATGGCTGCTATTTCATACAAATATATTAAATATTGTGCATTTTACACATAAGTACATAACACATAAAGGAAGGAACCATTGAAGCATGGTAGCAGAATATGAGTGGAGGGGAGAACTGAAGAAGAACCGTTGAGCTGTTCTGCCATTCTCTTCTGTTTTGGAGTTTTGAAGTGAAATAAAAAATAGGGTTTTTTTTTAAGTGAGAGGGAAGAACAAAATGATGTTTCTACCCTTTTAATGTTGGGCCCAACAAAATAAAGGGATAAAATTAGGGATTTATGGCCCTCTAGAAGATAGCGGCTGCAAAGCCACGACGCACCGCGATTCGCAACCGCAACGGAAGCGATATAGTGGAGGACCTCCACTCTGCACCGCAATTCCGCTATAGCACACAATAGTGCTGCTATTGATAACTATGCTATAAAAGTACATACGCAGGAAACATAAAATAATGCATAACCATAACATTTAAATGTCTATTAAAATAAGTTTTAAAACATAAACAAATCCCTAATCCTGTAAGTAACAAAATGGAGCTACGTCTATCAAAAGAATAGGAAAGTCTTCCCTCAACATGGCCTACGAATCAAGGTGGGCTTAACAAAAGAGATGGTCTAAAATCTATTAAGCTGTAGGGGGATTGGATCTTGGACCAGCACCTGAGTCTAAAAAGAGGGAAGGTAATAGAGTGAGTTTGACAATTCACTAAGTAGATAAAGTATCTATAGCCCATATGAGACAATAACAAGATCAAATCAATAATATTAGAAAGCTATATAAATAATATGGTAAAAACATATTCATAATCAAAATAAATACATATGGAGAAGTGGCCTTAGATAGAAAATTCCATCAAGATCATGCACTCAGGAACCATGCCCTCATGTGATCCCGCCTTCTACTAAGAACCACAACACTTGGACATACACTTATTCATCATGTATCATTCTCATATGGTCATATAACACTGTCATTAGTCAAGATGCACCTTGGCAAATGCCACCTGCCGTTAGCTGTAGTTTCTATCTCAGGCATTCCCAAACAATTTATAAATTGATAATCATTTTCATAGTTTGGTAGCTTTTCCAAATATGTTTCTTTGAATACCAAACATAAGTATTGTTATAAGCATATTTCAATTCCAATCACTTTTCAATCCATCAATACAATTGGGATTCAACCTATAAATCAGTTTCCAAGTTCTAAAATTCATACTCATATTCCAAACCAATCCTTTTAAAATATGCTATAAAACCATTTATTTGTCTCATGTGGTAACTTAAATACATTTACTTAGTCATCAACAACAAGAAATAAATCTCTTAAATACTTAAATCATGTAAATTTTGTAAATAGGAACAATAAACATTCTATAATACTCATAAATAATTTATAATAGAGAAAAATAACTATAGATAATAAATCTTCTCACAACAATGGTTTCCAAGGAATTGGAGAGCACTCCTCAAGCTAACAAAAAATTCACCATTAGTGTTCAATTGCTTTACAACTCTATGAATAAGAAAATAACAATACATTTGAGCCAACAATGCCACCAATTAATATATATGGGCTCCATACATCAAAATCCTTAATTTCTACACCCTAGGGTTCCCAAAACCCCCATAACCACATATAGCAAGCTCAATAGGATCAAAAGAGAGTTACTAAAGCTTACCTACACTATCAAAAGGAAGAAAAGAAGGAAGCAGTGCCTCAAAACTAGTAGTTGCAATGACTTCCTCTTCTAGAGAGAGAATAAAGTTGTGATCATAGGGGAGCTAAAGAGAAAGCTCGTGATTGGGGAAGGCTGGGGTCGTTGATGACGTCCCTGCAACGATGACGGCGGCTGGAGGTCCGCAGCGATGACGACAGCTGGAGGTTGAAGGTAGAGGAGTATGGGAGAGAGGGAGAAAACTGTGAGTGAGAGAAAGGAAGGAAGAGAGAAGAGGGGAAAAAAAAGGAGATAGGAGAAAAAGGGAGAAATATGGGGAAGTCACATTCTGAAAAAAAAAAAAAGAAAGAAAAAGGGAAGGAGAGAGAGAGAAAAAAAAAAGAGAAACAAAAGAAAGAAAGAATGGAGAAAAAGAATGGAGTTCTACTAATATTATGTCACTAATACTATTTCAATTTAATTCATGTCAAAATTAGGTTTCCATCCATTTTATTTATCATGCTCACTATTACTTTAAAAACATATGAACATTTTAAATTTTTGAGCTATTACAGGTATGCTACACGTTTATCACAGTATCCAACCTTGTTGGCCTGGTATATTGTTTAGATTTTATTATATTATATTAAAATAAAAATGAATAATTTATTAAAAATAAATATTTTCAATCTAATAAATCGAGATTTGACAACTTTGAAAAATATAATTGTGAAATGTTATTTATATATTATAAAGAACCAAATTGGAGCTTGCTTGTTAAAAGCTTTTAAAAATAATATTTTCATATTATAAATGCTTTTGAGAATTTTTTTTAGAGGCTAGTCTTTTAATTGAAGTATTGAAATTATTCTTTTAGAATTTATTGTTATTGAAGAATTTATCTAGTTATTTAACAACATATTATATATATTTCTTAACCAATTTTTTTCCTTGAAAAACTCAAACTGTTAAACAAGCTGATTCTAAATTAAAAGTAATATTAAAAATAAAGAAAATATAAAATGTGTTTAATTTTAAAAGGATTTAATTTCTATATATTAATAATGTAATTTTTTTTATATAATCATCTAATTATATATTATCATATCATCAATAATAGTTGGTTTTTTCACTTACAACTTAAAAAGTCATTGCATAATTATTTTATTTGGATAAAAAAATATAAAAGTAGTAAAAATTTTTGGATTTGGATCACCATTTTAGAGAATAAAGTATATACAGAAATTTTATCCTTAAATAATAAAATTAGATGTGAGACTCTTTTTACTCTATTAATTTAAATATGAAATTTTTTATTTTATTTTTTAAAATAAGATATTATTTTGGATGATCCAAATTTAAATTATTAATACATTAAAATTAAATTTGTTCTGCAAGCACTCAGACGTAGTTGATAAAATAAAAATTAAAGGTAGTTACGAGGCAATTTCCATAGACAAAAGGGGAAAAAGAAGTGCCAAGTAGTCCAATCCAAAATGAAATCTCTTCCAAATAAAGATAGACAGGTCAAGCAGACTTTGACGAAAACACTCCATATTTCAAATAAGCTTCCCACACGGATTTAGACTCGACTGAAATGATAACTTTGTCCGTTTTGACGGAGGCTAATATTATTTTGATATTTAAAAATTAGGTATTAATTTAGATATTTATTTTATGATTATTAAATATGATGATGATTTTTATTTATCTTTAATATTCATCATATTTAATAGTTATAAAGTGGGTGTCTAAATAAACATCCATTTTTTGAGCGTCAAAATATTATTTCTTTTGAGTAATATTATTTTGATACATAAAAAATGGGTGTTTAAACTTTATAATCATTAAATATGATGAATATTAAGAATAAATAGGGACCATCATCATATCTAATTATTATAAAATAGGTATCTAAATAGATGCCTATTTTTTTAGTGTCAAAATAATATCCCCTTCCTCTTTGATGAATGTGGTTAGCAAAATTTTCCGCAAAATTGTTCAATATTTGTAGATAAAAGGTGTTTAGCACCGAAAAATAAATAAAAGTCGTTTAAGTCATAATGAGCTTTTCAAAAAGTCTATACTCTATAACGAAAAAAGTTGCATGCTGACTCCGAAAAGCACGTCGCACAGGTAAATTCTCCATCTCGGGCACTGAAAATTTGCTTCCATTCCCATTTTATATTCATACGGTATATTCATAAAGTTTTTTTCTGGGCTGCATAAAAAAATTTTATATTATTATTTAATTAATTTTCCTTGTTTATATGATCTTTTAAATTATAAATATATGACTCAATTATATTTAATAATATAATAATATATGATTGAATGTTAATTTAAAAATATTTTTATACTATGGTGTACTTGCTTGAGTGATAAATCAAAGGAAATTTTCTATGTATGTGTTCTATGTGTAAACTACACATAAAATGCATCTGTAAAAATTTACTCTCTCTTTTTATCCCTAACTAAACATATCCTAATAGTACAAAGAGATTAAACTCATATCTACTTTTAATTTTTTTAAGGTTAAATTTGTACTTATGAATAAAAAAATATTCATTACTATTCCTTAATGAAAAAATTCATTACTATTCAACACATCATTAAATATTTTAAATTATTTGAAAAGATTGATTGCAAATTATAATATATGATTTTTAATAATCTATCTAGGAGTTGAGTTTGTTATACTTCAAAAGTTTTATACTTGAGTTTGATAACCTTATATACAATATAGTCATAGAATAAAAAAAAAATGTGAGAAGCTGTTTTTTCATTTTTTTTGGTATAAACCATAGGATTTAATTTTGATAAATTTGCACATCATATGGTCATAAAATAAAAAATATGAAGATTTTTTTTCATATAAACCCTAAAATTTAGTTTTGATACACGGAGTTATTCAATTATATATTGATACATTAATAAATATGGTTAATTTTTTTCTCACTGCTTGAAATTTCATATAAATATAAAGATTTGATTGGATAAAATATAAAATTCTTGTATATTCTGAGTGTATTAAAATTAAACCCTAAATTTTATTATAGAAGTAAAGCTTTCTTTTATCAACAATATTTGAAACCGAGACTTTATTTTAAAATAAAATAGATGTTGAAATACTTAGAATAAAAAAAGCATCGAGTACACCAAAACTTTTTGTCCAAACAAAAAAAAAAAGAAAAAAACATCGGTCAAATATTCATCAATCCTTGACATACTATGCCCTTTAGTCTTTTGCACCATGATGAACCTGCAAACAACTCTGTTTCTTTTGAATGGAGGTGTAGCCTACAAGTTATATATGTGAGATCAAAGATTTACGAACTCAGCAATTCAGCAACCTTAATTATTTTCCGTTCCTCAACCATGTTAGATGCACTTTCATCCACAAGCCTTACGTTCTTTCTTCTCTTCATTTCAATCATAACTGCCTCATCTGCCTCAGGAAACGAGACTGATCATATAGCATTGCTCAAGCTAAGAGAATCAATATCCAGTGACCCTTTTGGAGTGTTGATCTCTTGGAACAGCTCTAACCACTTTTGCAACTGGCATGGAGTCACATGCGGCAATCGGCATCAAAGGGTTATAGAGCTGAACCTATCAGCATATCACTTGCGTGGTTTCATACCACCCCATGTTGGGAACCTCTCTTTTCTTCGATACATTCACTTTGGGGGCAACAACTTCTTCGGTGAAGTTCCAAAAGAATTGGGCCGTTTATTCCGACTGCAGTATTTGAATTTCGTCAATAACACGTTGGGAGGAGAATTTCCCATCAACTTGACAAATTGCTCCCAACTAAAGGCAATGGGTTTGCAAGGCAATAATTTTACTGGTCCAATACCAAATGAGATTGGCTTGCTTGGGAAGCTTGAATTGTTGGCTATTAGTAAAAACAATTTCAATGGACGAATACCATCTTCCATAGGGAATATTTCTTCTCTCATTGATCTCTCGTTGGCTTATAACAACTTGGAGGGAAACATACCAAAAGAGATAGGCCACTTAAACAACTTGGAAATTCTCTATGTGGGTGCCAACAAACTGTCTGGTACACTTCCTTCTTCTCTTTATAATTTGTCATCTCTCACTGCTTTTTCAGTTGCAGGCAATCAAATTCATGGGCATCTTCCGGCTAACATGTTCCTCACCCTCCCAAATATCACAAACATTGGTTTTGCTGGGAATCAATTCTCAGGCCCAATCCCAATATCCATCACGAATGGATCTAGGCTTCAATTGTTTGATATTGGTGAAAACCATTTTGTGGGACGAGTCCCTAGTCTTGGGATGCTACGAGATCTTTCCTTTGTAGACATAGCTAGTAACAATCTTGGTAGTAATTCATCAAATGATTTGAAATTTCTGACTTCTTTGATAAATTGTAGCCAGTTGAATACATTAGAACTAGCTTACAATAATTTTGGAGGTCAACTGCCCAACTTTATAGGCAACCTGTCCACCCAACTCAATGTCCTACTTCTCCAGTATAACCATATATATGGGATAATTCCTAAAGAATTAGGAAATCTCGTTAACTTGAATTTATTGGACATTAGCTTCAACTACCTGACTAAGATCATTCCAGCTACTTTTGGTAAGTTTGGAAAGATGCAGTTATTAGATTTGAGTGAAAACAAGTTGTCAGGAGAAATACCAGTTTTCATTGGCAATCTTAGTGAGTTGTTTGAGTTGGATTTATCACAAAATATGTTCATTGGAAATATTCCTTCCACTATTGGAAATTGCAAGAACTTACAGTCGCTAGACCTTTCAAGAAACAACCTTAGTGGAGCTATACCAACACAGCTTATTGGACTTTCCAAGTTATCAGTCTTGCTAAACCTATCACACAACTCTTTTGTTGGTGGTTTGCCTACAGAGGTAGGCATGCTCAAAAATATTGATGCTCTGGATCTGTCTCACAATTATCTCTCAGGGAACATTCCCGAAACAATTGGACGATGTGAAAGCTTGGAGTACTTTTATTTACAACGTAATTCTTTCCAGGGAAGCATACCACATTCTTTGGCTTCATTGAAAGGTCTTCGAAAACTAGACCTATCACAAAATAACTTGTCTGGGTTAATTCCTGAAGGACTACAGAAGATTTCTACATTAGAGTACTTCAATGCTTCTTTTAACATGTTGGAGGGTGAGGTACCAATCACTGGTATTTTTCATAATGCAAGTGCAGTTTCACTTATTGGTAATAGCAAGCTCTGTGGAGGGGTACTAGAACTGAAGCTTCCACCTTGTCCTTCAAAAGCTAAGAGAAGGAGAAGACACCATAAGATCAAGTTGACAATGTTCATAGTTTGTTCGTTTGTGTTTCTTCTTCTATTGTCTTGTATCTTAACTATCTATCAGAAAAGGAAAAGACAGAGAAAAGAATCTTCAAATTCAGCAATTGATCTACTTCCAATGGTATCATATCAGAGCCTACACAATGCAACTAATGGATTTTCCTCTCAAAACTTGATAGGAACTGGAAGTTTAGGCTTCGTGTATAAAGGAAGTCTCAATTCAGAAGAAAGGGTTGTTGCGATAAAGGTTCTAAATCATCAAAAGAAAGGAGCTCAAAAAAGTTTTATTGCTGAATGTAATGCACTTAGAAATATCCGACACAGAAATCTAGTGAAGGTCTTCACATGTTGCTCTAGTGTGGATTACAATGGAAATGAATTCAAAGCTCTAATTTTTGAGTACATGTCAAATGGAAGTTTAGAGAAATGGCTGCATCCAGGCAAAGAAACTGTAGAGCAACCTAGAACGTTAAAACTTGAGAAAAGGTTAGAAATTATGATGGATGTTGCTTTAGCATTAAATTATCTTCGCTACGAATGTGACCAACCTATTGTTCATCGTGATTTAAAGCCAAGCAATATCCTTCTTGATGATGATATGGTTGCTCATGTGAGTGACTTTGGCTTAGCAACAATTCTATCGGCCATTGATGGAAACTCCTACAAGGAAACTAGCACATCATCTGTAATTAAAGGGACTATAGGATATGCTCCTCCAGGTATAATTAGAGTTAAATCTTGTTTTGTAGTTCAATATTTGCAAAATCAGTTTTTTAAAACTTTTTCATATACGTTTGGGACTTTTCCAGTGATGATTTCAAAGCAATGATAATTTTTCAAACATATTTCAGAGTACGGAATGAGTTCTCAAGTATCAACAGAAGGTGATATATATAGCTATGGAATTCTTCTCTTGGAGATATTAACAGGGAAAAATCCAACAGAGGAAATATTTAAAGATGGGAACAACCTCCATAATTATGTTGAAATTGCATTTCCTAATAATATCTTGGAAATTGTGGACTTATCTCTTCTCTCAACAAGAAATGAATATTCTGAAGTGGTTAGGGAAGATGAAAACAACACTTCTAATGAGGTGACATCTTGGTTGCATCAGATTGTTGATAAGTGCTTATTTTCCTTGTTTCGGATTGGACTTGCATGTTCAATGGAGTCACCAAAGGAAAGAATGAATGTGACGGAAGTCATAAAGGAGCTTAATACAATTAAAAAGTCTATTGTTGCACGAGAAGTCAAAAGTGATCAACTAACTATATGGCCAGAAAACTTAAGGTACCTCTTTTATAGTGATCTGGGACCATCTTTATTTTAAAGAATATTTTTTGAATTAGATATTTGACTTTATTTTTTACCATTTAAAATAAAAAGTAAATAGCACAAATCACCATTGAGGTTTGGATAAATTGCATTTCATGCCATTCTTATTAAAAAATTACGCTTCACCCCTACTTATTATATTAATAATTAATAGTAAGAATTAATAATTAATAATTATAATAATATGAATAATAATACTGCTTAATAATAGTTAATTACAACCCTCTAATTTCCATCGCACTAATTACCTTAACATTTTTAAGGTGATTAGATGTGTGTAAGGTCACGACTAGCCTTAATCTTCATTAATTTACTTAATTATGGCTAATTTTGTATGGTTGTATAATGTTTGAATGATATGATAAGATAATTAAGCTTAAAAGGATTAATTAGTTCTTAATGAGTACTCCTTCCATTCTTGAATAACTGTCAATTTTAAAAATTTGTTTTATCTAGAAATAATTCTTCATTTCAAAAGTTTATATAATATTAATTATTTTTTTTTACCAATAATACCTTCATTAAATACTCTTGACTCATTAATAAAGGAGGAAAGAGAAAGTTGGAGTATTGAAAAGAAATAAGGGCAATTTAGTAAATTATTCATAATTTTTACTAACATTGATATTTTATCAATCATTTCCTTAATTTCAATGAGTATTTATAACTGGCCAATTATTTAAAGATGGAGAGAATACTAATTAAGCCTAATTGAGATTAATTAAGGATAACTGAGACTAATTGAGATTTAATTACCTTAATTAGTTAATTAATGGATTGAAAGTTTTATGATGTCTTGTGCTTCTTGAATCAATACATTAAATATATTGGACTTGATTTTTGGATTGAATTGATATCCTATGTGTTGTGTGAGTGTGACATTTGAATGCTTTGATAAGATAATTAGGCTTAAAAGGATTAATTAGCTCTTAATTAGTATTGCTCAAGCCTAATTGAGGTTAATTAAAGATAACTGAGACTAACTGAAATTTAATTACCTTAGTTAGTTAATTGATGGATTAGAAGTTTTTTGATGTCTTGTGCTTCTTGAAGTGAAACTTTGAATATATTGGACTAGATTTTTGGATTGAATTGATATCCTATGATGAGGTGGAAAGTGCCAAGAAGAATTACAAGCATACCCTTAATTTAGTCCTTTGCGAAAGTATGGTTTGAAGTGAAGCAAAAAGGGTAAGGATTTGTCTTGTAAATCTTTCGGCACGAACCATAGTGGTTATGAGAACACGCTTGCAAATGCCATGAAATATTTTACATTGAAGCTTGAATTATATTTTATATAAATATATCTCATGTCTCTTACCGCTAACTGATTAGGATTGAGGATATAAGACTTAATAAATTTATCCTAATTGTCGAATTTATCCGCTATGTAGATAATTTGCAGGTCCTAGGCGTGCATGCTTGGACTAGATTTCACCAAGAGGTTACCACGAGTTCCATGTATGCTGCTTCGACTAGTTATATATATGACTAGAAATAAAAGAAAAACCTGACATGTGTAGGTTCAGGTTTCAATTTGTAGTTATTTGGCTACTGAAGATAATTCTGTTTCCTCTGATAGATTTGTGACGTGTTAAAGCTGTTCTGTTTCTTTACACTAGTTTGTGAAGTATATTTAAATATGCTTGTATGTCTAGATCTTTTTTCAGAATACTTACAAAAACAAATGAGAAGGAATACATCAATTCTCTATCGCGTATCTCCTTTTTTCCTGGTTTTCCACCTGTATGACATATTCAACTTCAACCTTCCTATACCATAAGGCATTCATTACATGATTAAAATTATCACTCAACCAATTCCATCAACTATATAATCTTTTTAAAATGTTTCTGAACGATGACCCTTTGCGCATCTAAAAAGGAAAAGGGGTGGGAAGATGACAAGTCACAAATTTAAAAACTAAAAGAATGTGATGTGTACAATAACCCAAGCCGCCTAATATAAATCTTAAGTATGTGGTAGTGTGTTTTTCTATCATATTAAGCTTTGACAAAAAGAACAAAGATGAAAACAGTAGGCAAAAAAGATGGAAAAAAAAAAGAGTCCGCTAAAGGTAGGGGATAGAATGAAATATGAATAAATAGATGGAACTACTATTATATTGCTCGGGCTTTAATGATCTTAAAGCTCATCTCACTTGGATCCATAATTTGCAACTCAACTTGAATGCTTTCAAGTTCTCTCTTGAATATGCCCTTGGAGCTGGCATACACCATCTTTTGTCTCACCTTTGATGTATCTGGTGACCTAACTATGAAACAAACAAGTTATATATGTGTGAGAGAAATTTGTTATTCTCCTCAATAATATGACCACACCACACAATGAAAAATACAACCAGCTCGCTTTTGACATCTGAACTTATATACATTAGAAGAAATTGATGAATCCTTGTATAGAGAAAATTGTATGTTTATCTTTTACTGAACATGTCACTATATATTAACAGTGTAAATGAATAATACTCAGGTAAAAGTTTCATTAATAATTGGAAGGTATATATACATGTGAAGGAGGGAAAACTTGACCAGTACTATGACTATAACTAACTTGGAACATCCTGTAACTAACTTACATTAGTCATCATTAATGGTAGTAACAACTTAACTAAATACATAGTTATGCTAGTTCTAATACCCCCCCCCCCCTTCAAGTTGGGTGGTAGATGTCAATGACACCCCTAACTTGGATCGAAGAGAGTGAAATCTGGTTGTTGGCAGAGGCTTTGTTAAGAGATTAGCTAGTTCATGTTGTGTTTTGAGGTGAGTGAGTTGCAGAACAGCTTGGTTGAATTTTTCTCTAATAAAGTGGCAGTCTGTTTTGATGTACTTGGATCTTTCATGGAAAGTTGGGTTAGTGGAGAGATAAATGGCTAATTGATTGTCATAAAAGACAATGGCTGCTTCAGGTTCCATTTCAAACTCCTTGAGGATGGATGAAACCCAAGTTATTTTGCTTGACACTGCTAATAAGGACCTGTATTTAGCTTTGGCTGATGATTTGCTAACAGTGGAATGCTTAGTCTTCCAAGAAATGAGGGAATCTCCAAGGTATAATAGGAAGCCAATGGTAGATCTCCTTATATCCAAGCAACTACCCCAATCTGCATAAGCAAAATTCGTTAAGACTAGATTTAGCTGAAAAAAGGATGCCTTGTGCTGGGTTTGACTTGATGTATCGTAGTAAATGGTGTAAGGCTTGTTCATGTGGGATTTGAGGGTCAAACATAAACTGACTTAATTTTGTGACAACAAAGTTGATGTCAGGTCTTGAAATTGTCAAGTATATCAACCTTCCTATCATTATTCTATAAAGTGAGGGGTCTGCCACATATTCTCCTATGGATTCTTGTAATTGTCCTAGATCCATAGGGGTGGAGGCAAGTTTAGCAAGCCTATATCTTCAAGTAACGATAAGGCATATATTTTCTCTGTGATAGGCAGATTCCTGTATTAGATTTTACAATCTCCTATACAAGAAAGTATTTCAGGTCTCCATGTATTTTGAGCTTGAAGAGAGATTCCAATTTCTTTTGGACAGCATTGATTCTTATAGGATTAGGACCTGAAATTATAATATCATCAACATAAACTAAAAGAAATAGAATGGAATTTCCAGAACCAATGTGAAAAAGGGAATAGTCTAGCCTTGACTGTATGAAGCGTTGTTGAAGTAGTGCTGACGAGAAATTTTAGACTCATTGTCTTGAAGCCAGCCTTAGACCATATAATGATTTATTTAGCCTGCATACTTGCATTGTGGATTGTCTAGGATGGTCCAAAGGCAATTCCATGTAGATTTCTTCAAATAACACTACAAGAAAATTGTCATATACCCACGGCAAAAAACCGTAGGTAAAAGTATAAAAACCGTGGGTATAGCCTCAAAAACTTATACCCACAGACATCTAATTCCATCATTTTTACTATGCCTTTACCCACGGTTTTTTTGCCATCGGTATAACATATAGTGACTGTGAACACCTGATTTTGTCCAAGCCCAATTTCTTTTTGTTACAAATCCACATTTTGTCTCTGTCCAACAAAAACAGAAAAAAAATAATAATAAAAAAAAAATGAAAACACAATGGCACGGGCGCAGGCTTCAACCCTTCCCAACCACTTCAGCAGCATGTGAGTATGGCGATGCGGCAAGCCAGCTCTTCCAACCACTTCAGCAGCACAAGAGGATGGCATCAGCAGAAGCATGGGGGGACAAATGCATTTGGGTGCTCCTGCATTTCGAGACAGTATGGGTTCATTAGTTAATTAACTAAGTGCATTCCGTTTAATAGGCCATTGGCAATTCAGAAGCGAAGGGGGATCACAGAACGAAATTTTTTTTTTTTTTTTGGCCAAAACACAACCAAAGATACATCCCTCTTCACCATCAGCAAGATCCAAACCAAAGCATACACGGATACGGGAGGAATCAGGAACACCAGAGAAAGAGAAAGAAACAACAGTACCATAGGTATTATTTTTTTTTTCTCAGCATCAGTACAAAACAAAAAAAATCAAAAAAAAAGGAAAGAAGCAGGGGAGGGAGGTCGCGGCCTCCCCTTACCGCTGCGGCCTCCCCATCGTCTCACCATCATCTTTACTTCCCTTTCTTCTTCCTCAACCTTCATCATCTCATCTCTCCATCATCTGCCATCATGGAACGACCAAACAACCAACCGCCTTCCACCTCTATGAACCCCATTGCATCAAAGCCCCCTTTTCTCAGCTATCCACTACCTTTGCACGTATCCAGAACCACCACTCGCTGCCATCATCATCGCGTCGGCGCTTCCTCCCCCCAGCCGCGCTTCGGTCATCGCCAACCTCCTCTTCACGGGGTCTGGACCGTGGCGTGCCGGGAAGCCAACGGCGAACCTAGACTCGCAGCCCCGTAAACCGCCGCGGAGCTCGATGCGAGCCGCGGCGGCGAAACCCATGACCCCAGACGCGAAGTTCCTCGGCCTTCCCTCTTTCAAACGAAGCCACCCTCACCACCGCATGCTCCCCGCGGTCTAGGATGACCCTCCCCGATCTCTCTCCGCCTGGCCACACCGCCCCTCCTGGCCGCACCGCGCGCTCCTCTCTCTTCCGTCGGGATCTCTGTCCAGAGTTTGCCGCCGAGGATGCATCGCGAACCCACCGTCGCTCTCCTTCCCCGCGTCGGTCTTCTCTCTCCTCTTCGCGTGATGGCCATCCCCAAACCACCGGCCTCGCAGATAGCAGGCGTGACGACCATGTGGCCGGCCGATCTCCTTTCCCCTGGCTTTTTCCTCTACCATCCACTGCTCCCCGCGGTGGCATCCTCTTCCCCTTCCTCACTTGATCCTTCGTTCTCTCTCTTTCTCATTCTCCCTGTTTCAGAATGTGTCTGTGTGTAAAAGAGTGAGAGAGCTTTTCTTCTTACTTTGTCGTGTGTGTGCTGAGTGTGGGAGTGGGTATAGGCATGTGTTTATGTATGTGTGGGATATGAGCATGTGTATGTGTGCATGTGAAAGAAAGAGAGCCGCGTGTGTGGGTGTATGCGTGTGCGTGTGTTTGTGTATGAGTGGCTGAGAGCATGTGGGTATGTTTGGGGAGTGGGTAGAGTTTAATTTAGGGGTAATTTTAAACCAATAAAATAAAAAGGGAATCTTAAGTTCCATTTTGGTTTGGATTAGTATTTGTTAGAATAAATTTTCAAATATGCGTCTAAACTTGGGTTTATTCGTTTTGTTTAATTTTTGGTTTTAAGGTTTTGTCTATTTAAGAGTTAGTTTAGTTTAAGTTTAAAATAAAAGAGAAAGAGAGAGTGTTCTTTTGAGTGTGATTAAATAAATTGTTTTAAGAATTGATGTAATCATCTGTTTAACATTTCAGTGCATTTTATGTTTAAAATCTTAAAAATACAAAAATATGGTAGTTAGGACCCTTGATTTGCTTTTAGTCTTTAATTATTATATTTTGTTAGTGTTTTTACTTAAATAAATAATTTTGTCTCTGAATTTATTTTATAAGTTCATAATTGAAGTCTTTTTTTTTTTTTTAATTGCCTAGTTATATTTATCTTACCTTTTTTTTTAGTTTGAATACTTTGTGTTTATATGTTTTGATTACATTAATTATGTGATTGTAATAATTTTGCATTTCTAGTTTATTTATTTTACATGTTTGTGTGTTTGTGATTTTATTTTATTTTATTTTATCTTATCTTATTTTTTCCTTTTTGGTTTTATTATTTCATATATTTATATGTTTTGTTTGGATTAATTGTGTGCTTGTGATTCTTTTTTATATATGTATATATATATTTTTTTGGTGTGTTGCTTGAATTAAGTGTGTATTTTTGTGTATTTATTAGTTTGATTATTTTATGTGATTATGTGTTGTGTGTATAACTATGTTTTTTTGAATTAATTTTCAGCTTATTTTAATTCTTTTATATGTTTATGCTTTTTGGTCCAAATTAATTGTGTTTGCATTTATGAATTAACTTTGTCAATTCCTATAAAATAAGAATTTTATTTTAAAAGAAATATGGAATAAAAATAAAAACCTTGTAAAAAAAAAAAACAAAACAGCCTTTTCAATCCTTTACATTTGTGCGATGATCAATAATGATGATTGAATGACAAATGTCATCTTCCCTATTATTGAATCGTAAGGATTCATTGAGTAGCCTGGTGCTAACTTGTATTCTGTACACAAATGGGTTTTCATTGATCTGACAAGATTTATTCTAACCCGCGCAATGATTAATGATGATAATTGAGTAACAAATGTTAACTTTATTGTTATTGAATCATAAGGGTTTATTGAATAGTTAAATGTTAACTTAAATCCTGTGCGAGAACGGATTCTGTTTTTAAAGGTCTTTTTAATCTGTACATTGGTCAATAACAATGGTTGAGTAGCAGATGTTATCTTCATTGTTATTTGAATCGTGGGAATCCGTTGAGTGGTTTAGCGCTAACTCGGATTCTGAGTAATAACAGATTTCCTTGTTAGGAATCCTTTTTCGTCAATAAAATGTATTAACCCACAATTATTTTTTACAGAACTACGTGACTTTGAGTTCCCCATTGCACCAGGGGATACGTAGGAGCAGGTGATCCCTGTCAAGCCAAAATTAAATTTTCATAATTTGTTCATTTGATTTGTAAGTATTTTGCGTAGTTTTTTCTTTATTTAAATAGGGATTTCGAAGGCTGTTAATTAATTTGCACAACTTACTAAGGTACCGTCTAAGGACGGGTGTACTAGGGGTGCGTAAGATTAATTTCATACCCTTCCCTATGCATAACCGACTCCCGAACTCATAATTTGGTTTCAAAGATCATCTTTTAAAATAAATGGGTTTTTCCAGCGTTTTCCTAATTTTAATAAACTTGGTGGCGACTCCATTAATTTTCAAAAAAATAAAAATAAAAATTCTCTTTTTAAAATTCGCCGTCCCCTTCGCGATCTCGGTTGCGACAGATGGCGACTCCACTGGGGACACCTAAGAGAGTCAGGCCTTTTTTTTAGTTAGTTGTGCAAATTAAATGTAGCCTTTCATTTTGTTTTTCCTTATGTTTTGTTTTCTTATCTATTTTGTACAGTTTTTTTTTATGCTTTATTACTTTATAGAGATTGTATTTCATGTGTTCATTTATTAGTGTCAGTTTTATTTGTTAAAACCTTAGGGTAGATGACAATTGTTATTCTGTACATATCTGTCGTTTGTATTTGGTTTTGCAGGAGTGTATGTAGTTTTAGGATTGAAAGGTTTGTATGCTCCCTGCACACACTTCACAATCACCTATCTCACACACTTTTTGGGGCTCTATACCCGAGCCTGTGCGAACCAAGGATAGGGGGTTTCTTGACATTGTCATGAGGGGCTTCATGCTCACTTGATAGTTGTTGAGACACCACTCAGATTGTTACTGGCTTTGTGGTTCAATCATATTGAGAGGGTTCATCCCTACTTGTTGTTGGTTCGAAAGTCGGATCCTTGTCCCATGGATAGGGGCAATCTGGGGACCGTGACAAATTAGAAGTCTAGATCCACCATGACCGTGTGCATGAATAGTCGAACTTAGCAACCACCCAAGTTAGGGTTTTGGCCTTTGAACTCCCCATCTAGTAAGTTCAACCCTGCCAGGACAATAGGAGCATGCTTCTTTCATCCTTTTACTTTGCACTTCTTTATGCTTTATTAGTCATCGCAGGGCATAAGCTATTTCATGCTTTGTACATTTAGGTGTTTAGGCATACATAATGTAGATACGCATTCCGATAATTGTCATATTCATTCATTTCTCATGAATTTGTGCATCATCATATTCTCAATAAGAGTATGCATTTTTACCTTTCTCTTCATTTCATTGTTTTACTCATTTATCTTATCATTTTCCAGAATTGCCTTTGATTGTCAATAAAGCAAGAGTCATCATTAGTTCAAAGCAAATGGAAGCATCACAAATGAACACTAGCAATGCATGTGATTGGAAAAGAAATATCAAAGTTACAGTGACTAACAATGAGCTAGAGCAAGTAAAGAAAATGATTCAGTTGATGCCTCATGAAGTCCGGTCATCTTTCAAAGATACATATGGGCGTATATTGGACCTGTTACTCATCCCAGTAGAAGCACCCGCATTAAGTGCTCTCTCACAGTTTTGGAATCCCTCTCTCGGCTGTTTTGAGTTGCCTAATCTCGATGCGACGCCAACCATAGAAGAATACATGGTCATGACAAGGCTACCAATTCGAGAAAAATCTGGTGTATATCTCTATCAAGGGCATTATGTTAGTAAAGAAAAGATTGCCAAAATCATCGGAGTTGAGGCAAACCGGATGGGAATTGAAGTAAGGGGGTCCACTCAAGGAATCAAGAGAAGTTTTCTGGAAACCCATTTGCAAGCATTGGCAAGACAAGGAAAGTGGGACTTCTTCAATCGAACATTAGCATTGACTATTTATGGATTGGTCCTATTCCCATTCACACCAGACATCGTTGATCAAGCAGCCATGGATGTGTTTTTCAAATTTGAGACACAAGGCATGAATCCTATTCCAAAGAATCTTGTGAGATACTTTTCTTTCCTTGGGGGTTTGCCTCAAGAAAAATGATGGTAGGCTACGGTGTTGTTTACCAATGCTATATGTCTGGTTTATGACTCATGCATATGCCAATAACCGCATGGGCCTATTTCCTGATCCATTGGGAAGCTTCCATCATATACAAATAAACCAGAAAGAAGCACCAGGCTGGAAAAGGAGTTCTCAGAGATTCAGTCAGATTCTTTCAAGTGGGTCTGCCCTTGGTACCACGGAGAAAATGTTATATATAGTTGTGGTGACTTTCACAGCGTTCCTTTAATAGGTCCAAGGGGATGTATCTCCTATACACCTGCATTAGTACTCAGACAACTTCATTGGACTCAAACAAAACCACAAGAAAAGCAACTCGAAGGGTTTAGCTTCTTGTATCAAAAGGATAAAAGCACTGTAGAGCAAGAAAAGAGGATCAGGATGGCATGGGACAGTGTCAAGATCCTAGGAAGAAAGGAACTCGGGCAACAACGACTAACCTCCTCTCAAGAATACAAAGAATGGAGAAAAGCAAGAATTGGGAAGCTCGAAGATATTCCAATAAGTTCAACTCCTGTGAAAACCCTAGAAACACCTCCGTCAACATCTCAGGTAGAGATAATGAAGGCACAAATGCGATTCTTGGAAGAGAAAAAGGAAGCAGCTGATCTAAAGAACACCATCCTTCAAAGCCGATGAGAAAATGGCTAAGGAAATTGAGGCCTGAAGAGCGAATGCATTGAAGCGTGAGAAATTACCAAGTCTAGAAAAGGTAAAGAGAAAATATCAAGCATGCACCTGGCCAAGATCCAAGAGTTAGAAGGAGGACTCCATAAGCTTGTAAAAGAAAAGAATCAGTTGGAGAAAGAGGTTAACAAGAAAAATCGCATGGTGGAAAGAGTAGAATTGGAGGTCAGCAAGCGAGATAAACACATATACAGCCTAAAAATGGAGGTCAACAAAGAGAAGGACAAGAGGATGGAACTAGAAGAGCGAGTGGAGCACTTGTCAACAATGTTGGCACAAACAAAACATGATCTTTGTTAAGTGGATGGACATCAGCAAACCAATATCATGACATGTTTGTTGATGCGACTGAATTTGGAAAATCATGGAGGGAAAAGGCCCTTGAGTGGAGAGAAGAATGTGGAAAGTTAACTGGCGAATTGAGTCATTACATTCCAAATTTTCTTTATCGATTTGAAAAGGCCAGCGAGCAAATTAGTAAGATGCCTCCATTCAAGTTACCTTAAGAAGTGGTGGAGTTCATGGATTCATGTGAGAGTGTTGCTAAGAATCTTAGGAAGAAGAAGATGAAACTTTTGATGTAGCCACCAAAAATCCTTTTGATGTAATCATTTCTTTGTCGGCGCATGTGTGATGTATTCTGGAATGATTTGTACTCAAAGCTTTGCCTTGAAATGAATGAAATTCTCCATGTTCGTGTTACTAATCTGGTCGATACTTTCTGTAGAGGATCAAATGTTCCCCTAGAAAGCAATCAATCACTTTCCTTGCCTTGAGATTGCTTACCCTTGTGCAAGGAAGTAAGAAGCTCAGTCACGAAGAAAAGAAGAACTGCATTGCCAGTGTTCGTTGTATAGCATCTATAGAGGAGCAATTCCTCCCTAAAGATTTGCTATTAACCGCACCTTGACTTATAGGGTGGTATACCCATAAGAACGGGGCGGGACATTCTTATTTGCACAAAGAATTTTTAATGATTTATGTTCACCTTTATCTGTTAATTTTGCATTGAAAATAAAAAAATGAAAAATGAAAATTAAGTTTTGATGTTTTGATCAGAGAGGAAAGAGAAAATAAAACCTTGCAACCATTGGGCACCCGAGGAAAGAGGATACCGATCTAACTCGTGTTCATAACACTAGAGCTCGAACCAAGATGGTCGGCGGAAACACTGAACCAGGAAGGACCATCCCGTCTGTAATCGCTTCTGAATCAAGGAGAACTATTCCGGCTGTAACCACCTCAGCTATAGTTACTTCTGAACCGGGGAGAAACTTAAGCACAGAAGTTGACGCAGTGAGAGGAAAACTGAACGAGTTGTCAAATAACCAGGGAAGAATAGAGGAGATGATGCGAGCTATGATGGAGTCAATTGATTTATTGAGAGCCCATCAAAACCAACACCAATTGGGTATGACGGTAGGTGTGCAACCAAGTGCTACAACGATAACCATACCTGTGGTATCGGATGCAGCTTTGAATGTCACGCAAGGGATAAATGATAATCCCCATGATCAACCACCACCGACAACGCCAATTACTATTCCTATTGGAGAAGGATATCACGCTGTGGAGAATACACGTGCTGAAGGGCATGGGCACGCTACCCACATTTGGGAGCAGCCTCCGGTTATCATCCCAAGGCAACTTTCTTCCTCGGGGAACAACCGTGCAGAAACAGAGAAGGACAAGTTGAGAGAAGAGTGGATGGAGAAAATCCAGGAACAAATTAAGGCAATCCAAAGACCAAACAATTATGGTTACATGGAGATTGAACAACTTTGTCTTCCTATTAGCGCAGTTGTCCCTAAGGATTTTAAAGTTCCGGATTTTTCAAGATATGATGGAACTGGCAACCCACTCTTCCATTTAAAGAGTTACTGCACCAAGATGTCAATTTGGTCCAAGGATGAAAAGTTTCTCATTAGTTTTTTCCACGAGAGTTTGACTGGACCGGCTCTAGAATGGTATATCCAGTTAGATCATGCAACAATTTCCTACTGGGGAGAATTAGCTGACTTGTTCATGAGCCAATACAAATTTAATCTTGATGCGGCACCTACACGGGAGCAATTAAGCTCCATGCAGAAAAAGAAAGATGAATGCTTTAAACAATATGCTCAAAGATGGAGAGCTTTCGCTGCCCAAGTTCAACCCCCGCTTATTCCGACTGAGATGTGTTCTTACTTCTTAGGAACCTTGGGATCCCCTTATATCGGAGCAATGGCAGGAGCAGCATATAAGGATTTCTCTGAGGTAATAACTGCTGGAGAAAGGATTGAGAGCTTGGCTAAGGCTGGTCAACTTCCCATGAACAGTGAAGACACAAGAAAAAGTTTCCCGCCCAAGAAGAAAGAAACAGATGTGAATTATGTCCATGGTCAGCAATCCTTTGTCCCGAGGTATGCATCAACACGTCCACAACCCCAGATGACTTCACACCAAACCCCTAATCCCTGTTACCCATCTGTCTTAAACACTACCCCATACCATCAGCCTCAAGTCAATAGCATTCACATACGGCCATACCAGCCAGCACGTCCTACATATCCTACCACACACTACCAGACTTACCCAAATACTCCGACACCCCGACCAAATTTTCAAAGTCAGAACCGAAACCGATTCCTTAATCTCCCACCTTTCCCGAAGATGTCCATCTCAAACACTGACCTTTTCCAAAGATTAGTTGATGCTCATCTGATTGCAACTTATCCTGTACGCCCATTAGACCCACCATACCCAGCTTGGTACAACCCGAACCTTACTTGTAAATACCACATGGACATAGCAGGGCATTCCATTGAAGATTGTGAAGGGTTCAAGACCGCGGTGAGAAAACTGATCGCTTGTGAGAGGTTAGACCTTCAGGAAGATTCAAAGCCAGATATTGTTAATAACCCAATTCCAAACCATGAAGGAGGAAGTCGGATAAATGCCTTAGAAGTAGAGGAATCCCTGATTAAGAAGGTGTTGAGTCTCAGAACACCCATGGGGAAAATTTTCATCGGTTTGAAGAAGGCTGGCTATGACACTACAGTGCCTGCTCTTACAATTGAGGAGAATGAGAAAGATGACATGAAGTCGAGCTGCACATACCACTCTGGAGGTTTTGGTCATGATATAGAAAGGTGTTGGGGTTTTAAAGCTCGAGAACAAGAATTACTCGACCTGGGTGTGATTCAAGCGAGAAAGAAGTCAAATCTCCCTGAAGAGGTAAATGTGATTGATCGTTTCATACTCCGCATCCCTCCACTGAATCAAACTCCGAAGCCAGAGAAAGTGGTGATCACCGTGAAGAAACCAACACCGTTCAGTTACGAGAACACGCATGCGGTGCCTTGGAATTATGAGGCTAAGGTAGTAGGGGAGACTTCAAGGGCCCAAGCAGGTGGGACAACGAATGATGTGTTGGAAGTAAAAGGAATCACAAGAAGTGGGAGGATCTATGGACCTGGAGAGCTGGAAAAGGGAAAGCTTATCGAGGAAGAGAATGTGGGAAAAGGTTCTGGTGCGGAAAGAAAAGGAAGAGAAGAAAATGAAGAAGAGGAGTTCCTGAAGATCATGAAGCAAAGTGAGTATGACATACTGGAGCAATTGAAAAAGACTCCTGCTAGAATCTCCCTGTTGTCACTAATTTTGTCATCCGAATCTCATCAAAAAGCTGTGCTAAAGGTCTTGAAGGACGCTTATGTAAAACCAGATGTCTCATTGGAGAATATGGTAAATATGGTGGATCCGGTAAAGCGTGTCAATATGATCACTTTCTCAAATGAAGAGATCGTATCACGGGCCAACCCACGAGCACTGTATATAACCCTTAAATGCAAGGGCTATATAGTGCCTAAGGTTCTCATTGACGGAGGGTCAAGATTAAATGTCTTGCCAGCGTCAACCTTGAGCTACTTGTCAATGGGCAAAGACGATATTTCACCACAAGTGATGATCGTGAGAGCTTTTGATGGAGCAAAGAAAAACATCCTTGGGGAAATAGTGCTGCCATTGGAAATCGGCCCAAGCCGATTCGAGGTTTTATTCCAAGTGATGGAGATTGAGTCTGATTACAATATGCTGCTGGGAAGACCATGGATTAACAATGTGGGTGCCGTTCCTTCAACCCTGCACCAAAAAGTTAAGTACATTGAGAATGGTTCAGTCATCACAATCCATGGAGAGAAAGAGATCATAGTATCCAAACCAGTCACACTTCCATATGATGAAAATGTGGAGTTAGTGGAAAATAGCTTATGGCACAGTCTGGAGGTGGTAGGGCTGAAGCAAGAACAAAATGAGTTCCCAAGGCGAGAGGTCAATCAGGTAGTGGCTCATATCATGACAAAAAATGGTTATCTTCATGGCAGAGGGCTAGGGTCACGACTACAGGGTATCAAAATACCCCTGCATATTTTGGAGAAACAAAACCGATTTGGTTTAGGGTATGAGGCATCATTGGAGGAACAGGTCAAGACTATGGCTTTTGAGCAAAAGAAATCAATCCCTCATCTGAAAGAGACATTTCCCTACCCAGCTGAAATGATTGTGGCTGAAAAAGGTGGTGTCTCTAGCTGTTGTCCAACTATCAATATGGTGGACGTTGAGAAGCTTGAAGAGAGCAGCAATGCTTATGCTGCCAATCGTGAGAAGATGCTGATGAATTGGACGGTTGAACCATTGATTGATGTCATAGCTTCAAAGTAATTGGGATTGTATTAATTGTTTGCTTTTATGTATGCTACTTTGAGACATCATTTGAATGAATTTGCATGATTATCCAGTAATTTTTATATTTCGTTGTGTCTTCCATTTTCCTTGTTTCAACCTCTATTCTCTTGTTTCCTTTTTCATCTTTATCACCATTACCATTAATGGGCATTTTCCTATATTATTTGCGTTTTATTCACTATCTGTTTTAGCATTCCAACCCCCACAAATGCTTTCCAGGGATCTAAATATTATGAATGTTTTGCCACGAGAAGGGGACTCTGGGGACCAGTCAATTGATTCTCTTACAGCATTTGATTGTGATAGCTTTGAATCTGAGGATGATGAAGAGGCTATTGGGCAATTTTCAAATCTACCGGAACATACGAAAAAGGGGTTTGACTTAGACAATGAGGAGGTCGAGGTGATTAACATGGGCACTGAAGAAGAAAAGAAGGAGCTGAAAATAGTGGAAAACCTTGAACGAACAGAGATGATTGCATTGTTTGAAGAATACATGGATGTCTTTGCATGGTCTTATCGTGATATGCCAGGGTTGGATCCAGAGATCGCTTCGCACAAAATCCCTTTGTATTCAGAAGTTGAGTCAAAGAAGCAGAAGTTGAGAAGAATGCGACCTGAGATGTCTTTAAAAATAAAAGAGGAGGTGACTAAACAACTAGAGGCCGGATTTTTGGAGGTATCAAGACACACTGATTGGGTAGCTAACATTGTCCCAGTGCCTAAGAAGGATGGAAAAGTTCGAATGTGTGTAGATTATCGAGATCTAAACAAAGCTAGTCCGAAAGATGATTTTCCACTCCCTCACATTGATGTTCTTGTCGATAATACAGCCAAAAATCACCGATTCTCATTCATGGATGGGTACTCTGGGTACAATCAGATTCCCATGGATATTCATGACAAAGGAAAAACTACGTTCACAACTCCGTGGGGAACATTTTGCTACACAGTCATGCCATTCGGGTTGAAGAATGCTGGTGCCACCTATCAGCGTGCTATGGTGGCACTATTTCATGACATGATGCACAAGGAGATTGAGGTGTATGTTGATGACATGGTCGCTAAGTCTAAAGAGGGAGAAAGTCATGTGGCCGTTTTGAAAGCTATTTGAAAGACTCAGGAAGTACAAGTTACGGCTGAACCCGAATAAATGTGTTTTTGGAGCTTCCACAGGGAAATTACTCGGGTTTATTGTCAGCAGAGAAGGGATAAAGGTGGATCCAGATAAGGTGAAGGCAATACAAGAAATACCAGCTCCCAGGCGAAAAAGAAGTGAGAAGTTTCCTCGGGAGGCTCAACTACATTGCTCGATTCATCGCTAATCTGACTAGTACTTGTGAACCTATATTCAAGTTGCTGCGAAAGCATCAACCTGGAGGATGGAATGAAGAATGCCAAGAAGCCTTTGACAAAATAAAGACTTATCTAATGAAGCCTCCAGTTTTGATTCCTCCTACACCAGGTCGTCCTTTGATATCATGCCTTACGGTGTTACCCACTTCACTTGGGGCAATGTTGGGGCAATATGATGAATGCGGAAGGAAAGAGCAGGCCATTTATTATTTGAGCAAGAAGTTTAATGATTGTGAATCTCGTTATCTCGCGATTGAGAGGACCTGTTGTGCACTAGTATGGGCTTCCAAGAGGTTGAGACAATATATGTTGTATTACACCACTTGGTTAATCTCTCGAATGGATCCGTTGAGGTACATATTTGATAGTCCTCACGTGTCATTGAGAATGTCAAAGTGGCAAGTGATCTTTGTCTGAATTCGATATCAAATATGTTACTCAAAAAGTCCATCAAGGGAAGTGCGATTGCTGATCATCTAGCCGAAAACCCTATAAAAGATGTTCAATCCACCATGCTTGAATTCCCTGATTTTGAAGTGTTGACATTAGAAAGAGAAGATGAGGAAGAGGAGAACGGTTGGAGGATGTACTTCGATGGAGCTGCCAATATGAGGGGATGTGGAATAAGAGCTGTTGTAGTATCACCAGTCGGGAAGCAATACCCAGTTTCTATCAAACTAGACTTTGAGTGTACAAACAACATTGTAGAATACGAAGCATGTGCAAATGGTTTGCAGGTCGCGATTGACTTGGGAATCAAAGAATTGAGGGTCTTTGGAGACTCTGCACTCATAATCTACCAAGTTAATGGAGAATGGCGTACAAAAGATCCGAAATTGGTACCTTATCAGAAGTATTTGTCTCGACTAATTGAGCGCTTTGATGATATATCGTTCTCCCACTTAACATGAGACAAGAACCAATTTGCGGATGCATTGGCAACTTTGGCTGTAATGACTAAGTTGGAAATCCACACAAATGTCCAACCCATCCATGTGGAGGTGCAAAACGAGCCAGTATATTGTGATAACGTAGAGGTTGAACCAGACGGTCAACTGTGGTATCATGACATCAAGCAGTACATTCGAAAAGGGGAGTACCCAACAGGTGCAAATGAGGTAGATAAAAAGACAATTCGAAGAATGGCCATGACCTTCTTCTTGAATGGAGAAGTTCTTTACAAGAGGAATTATGACACGACTCTCCTCAGATGTGTGGATGCTCATGAAGCTCGAATAATCATAGCTGAAATTCATGAAGGAATTTGTAGGACTCATGCTAATGGGCACATGATGGCGCGAAAAATTCTAAGAAGCGGCTATTACTGGTCCACCATGGAAAATGACTGTATCAATTATGTTCGAAAGTGCCACAAATGCCAAGCATATGCAGACCGAGTCAATGCTCCACCAGTTCAGTTGCACAGCATGGTATCTCCTTGGCCTTTCTCAATGTGGGGCATGGATGTTATTGGCCCAATTAATCCCAAAGCATCCAATGGTCATCGTTTCATCTTAGTGGCGATAGATTATTTCACTAAATGGGTGGAAGCTGCTTCATATACCAACATCACACAGAAGGTGTTTCTCAGATTCATCAAAAAGGATATCATCTGCAGATATGGGATTCCAGAAAGGATCATTACAGATAATGCTCCTAACCTCAATGGTGCCGAAGTTCAGAAGTTCTTTGAGACTTTCAAGATCAAGCATCATAATTCAGCTCCTTATAGGCCTCAAATGAATGGCGCAGTGGAGGCCGCGAATAAGAATATCAAGAAAATCATTGCCAAAATGGTGGTGAATTACAAAGACTGGCATGAAATGCTTGCCGATGCGCTTTGCGCCGTCGCACCAACATACGGTCAAGCACAGGAACAACTCCCTTCTCGTTGGTTTATGGAATGGAAGCCGTATCCCCAATAGAGGTTGAAATCCCTTCGCTCAGAGTCTTAGTGGAGGCCGAGTTAGAAGAATCTAAATGGGTAAAAGCTCGATATGAGCAACTGAACATGATTGAAGAGAAGAGGCTTGCAGCCATTTGCCACGGCCAGTTGTATCAAAGCAGAATGGCTAGGGCTTTTAATAAGAAAGTCCGCCCTAGAGATTTTCATCCAGGAGATTTGGTTCTGAAGAAAATTCTCCCCAATCAAGAAGACGCACGGGGTAAGTGGGCTCCGAGTTATGAAGGGCCTTACATTGTCAAGCAAGCATTCTCAGGTGGAGCATTGATTTTGCAAAACATGGAGGGCCAGGAATTGCCTAAACCGGTCAATAGTGACGCAGTCAAAAAGTTCTATGCTTAAAAAAAAACAACAATACAAAAAAGAGAGAAGAAGCCCGTTAGGTCGAAAACTTGAAAGAGCGGCCTAAGCAAAAGTTAGGGCAAAATAAGACAAAATAAAGAAAGAGCTCGTTAGGTTGAAAACTCGAAAGAGCGGCCTAAGCAAAAATTAGGGCAAACCACAAAGCAAAATGAAGAAAAAGCTCGCTAGGTTGAAAACTCGAAAGAGCGGCCTAGGAAAAAGTTAGAGTAGAAAAGATAAGCATCTTGTTTGGCTTGGCGAGACGGGGCAACTCTTGATTGTCCGACAAATCAAGCGGATAAGGGCTGGCCGGGGCAATTTTTGGTGTTGAGTTTGTCTAGTAAACCAAGCGAGCAAAGGCTGGCGGGGCAAATTTTTGGAAAGAAAAAGGTGCGGAGTTATATCATCAGATACCAGGGCTAGCATTTTCAATTTGCGGCAAAGAAGTTGATTGATTGAACTATACTGGGGCAATTTTGAGAAAGGGATTTGAAGATATGTCGTCGAATATCATTGTTATGATGTTCAAATTGTTGTAAGAAGCTTATTGATTGAGCCACAAAGAACCTAAATTGGGGCAAAATTTTGTGTCTCCCAAAATTTTATATTTCGGATTTATGTTGTTCAAAGCGTTTGTCATCCAATACACCAAGTAATGAAAATATCCATTCAGTTGATCCCTTCACTTTTTCTTTGAATGCATGTTCATTCATGGTGTCTCAAGTAGAATAAATTTAAGCTTCAATTATACAATCTAATAATGTTTACAGCAATACATCGATAACTAGCGTCACGATCCAATTAAGCCGGGCTGAAGTGTATTCATTATTCTGAAAAAGGGAAGAAGGAGAAATTGGAAGGAAGTGAGCAAGGTTGCAAAAGTAAGGTGAGTTTAGTCGTGCCAGAAAGTCAAGCGCAAGAATTATGAGTTTGATCGGTTAAAGTCTTCCTCGAGGTTTGCTCGATTTGGTTACGATTAGTTTTCAAGAATGTGAAATTCATGACTTTTTGAATATAACTTTGAAAAAAATGGAAAATCATTGTTTTCTAAGTCACCATTTACATTCTTGTCGGCCTCAGATTGCCAATTTACTTTTCTAGTCGGCCTCAGATTGCCAGTTTACCCTTTGTGTCGGCCTCAGTTTGCCAATTTACATTTCTTGTCGGCCTCAGTTTGCCATTTACATTTCTTGTCGGCCTCAGATTGCCAATTCATTTTTCAGTCGGCCTCAGATTGCCAATTTACATTTCTTGTCGGCCTCAGATTGCCAATTCATCTTTCAGTCGGCCTCAGACTGCCAATTTACATTTCTTGTCGGCCTCAGATTGCCAATTCATTTTTCAGTCGGCCTCAGATTGCCAATTTACATTTCTTGTCGGCCTCAGATTGCCAATTCATCTTTCAGTCGGCCTCAGATTGCCAATTCATTTTTCTAGTCGGCCTCAGATTGCCAGTTTACCCTTTGTGTCGGCCTCAGACTGCCAATTTACATTTCTTGTCGGCCTCAGACTGCCAATTTACATTTCTTGTCGGCCTCAGATTGCCAATTCATTTTTCAGTCGGCCTCAGATTGCCAATTTTACATTTCTTGTCGGCCTCAGATTGCCAATTCATCTTTCAGTCGGCCTCAAACTGCCAATTTACATTTATTGTCGGCCTCAGATTGCCAATTCATTTTTCAGTCGGCCTCAGATTACCAATTCATTTTTCAGTCGGCCTCAGATTGCCAATTTACGTTTCTTGTCGGCCTCAGATTGCCAATTTACTTTTTCAGTCGGCCTCAGTTTTCCAATTTACATTTCTTGTCAGCCTCAGACTGCCGATTTACATTTCTTGTTGGCCTCAGATGGCCAATTTACTTTCTCAGTCGGCCACAGATTGCTAATTTACTTTCTTGTCTACCAAAATTGCCATTTTAATTTTCTTGTCGGCCTCAGATTGCCATTTTAATTTCCTATCAGTCTAATCGGATTGTAAATACCAGTCAGTCCAATTGTCTTTACATTTCTTGTGAATTTATGTCAGGTTAGCTTCTTTTCCTTTGCATGGTTCATAGAGTTTAGTCTTGAGTCGCAGCATTACATGTGACTTCTCGTGAAGGTTTAGGTTCTTTCAATGTTAGAGTTCATTTTCCTGTATTTTGCATCTCATGCATTGTCGAACAAAATCTATGTTTATGTCTTTACTTATTCCTTATGAAGACAATAGGTAAAAACTTAGGTTTTTCATATTCTCTTATAAGAAATAAGTAAAGAGGGGCAACTGTGAACACCTGATTTTGTCCAAGCCCAATTTCTTTTTGTTACAAATCCACATTTTGTCTCTGTCCAACAAAAACAGAAAAAAAATAATAATAAAAATAAAAAAATGAAAACACAATGGCACGGGCGCAGGCTTCAACCCTTCCCAACCACTTCAGCAGCATGTGAGTATGGCAGTAGCAGGGGCAGGCTTCAGCTCTTCCAACCACTTCAGCAGCACAAGAGGATGGCATCAGCAGAAGCATGGGGGGACAAATGCATTTGGGTGCTCCTGCATTTCGAGACAGTATGGGTTCATTAGTTAATTAACTAAGTGCATTCCGTTTAATAGGCCATTGGCAATTCAGAAGCGAGGGGGGATCACAGAACGAAATTTTTTTTTATTTTGGCCAAAACACAACCAAAGATACATCCCTCTTCACCATCAGCAAGATCCAAACCAAAGCATACACGGATACGGGGGGAATCAGGAACACCAGAGAAAGAGAAAGAAACAACAGTACCATAGGTATTATTTTTTTTTTTCTCAGCATCAGTACAAAACAGAAAAAATCAAAAAAAAAGGAAAGAAGCAGGGGAGGGAGGCCGCGGCCTCCCCTTACCGCCGCGGCCTCCCCATTGTCTCACCATCATCTTTACTTCCCTTTCTTCTTCCTCAACCTTCATCATCTCATCTCTCCATCATCTGCCATCATGGAACGACCAAACAACCAACCGCCTTCCACCTCTATGAACCCCATTGCATCAAAGCCCCCTTTTCTCAGCTATCCACTACCTTTGCACGTATCCAGAGCCACTACTCGCTGCCATCATCATCGCGTCGGCGCTTCCTCCCCCCAGCCGCGCTTCGGTCATCGCCAACCTCCTCTTCACGGGGTCTGGACCGTGGCGTGCCGGGAAGCCAATGGCGGACCAGACGCGAAGTTCCTCGCCTTCCCTCTTTCAAACGAAGCCACCCTCACCACCGCATGCTCCCCGCGGTCTAGGATGACCCTCCCCGATCTCTCTCCGCCTGGCCACACCGCCCCTCCTGGCCGCACCGCGCGCTCCTCTCTCTTCCGTCGGGATCTCTGTCCAGAGTTTGCCGCCGAGGATGCATCGCGAACCCACCGTCGCTGTCCTTCCCCGCGTCGGTCTTCTCTCTCCTCTTCGCGTGATGGCCATCCCCAAACCACCGGCCTCGCGTATAACCGGCGAGCAGCCATGCGCCGGCAGTCTCCCTTTTCCCCTGGCTTTTTCCTCTACCATCCACTGCTCCCCGCGGTGGCATCCTCTTCCCCTTCCTCACTTGATCCTTCGTTCTCTCTCTTTCTCATTCTCCCTGTTTCAGAATGTGTCTGTGTGTAAAAGAGTGAGAGAGCTTTTCTTCTTACTTTGACATGTGTGTGCTGAGTGTGGGAGTGGGTATAGGCATGTGTTTATGTATGTGTGGGATATGAGCATGTGTATGTGTGCATGTGAAAGAAAGAGAGCCGCGTGTGTGGGTGTATGCGTGTGCGTGTGTTTGTGTATGAGTGGCTGAGAGCATGTGGGTATGTTTGGGGAGTGGGTAGAGTTTAATTTAGGGGTAATTTTAAATCAATAAAATAAAAAGGGAATCTTAAGTTCCATTTTGGTTTGGATTAGTATTTGTTAGAATAAATTTTCAAATATGCGTCTAAACTTGGGTTTATTCGTTTTGTTTAATTTTTGGTTTTAAGGTTTTGTCTATTTAAGAGTTAGTTTAGTTTAAGTTTAAAATAAAAGAGAAAGAGAGAGTGTTCTTTTGAGTATGATTAAATAAATTGTTTTAAGAATTGATGTAATCATCTGTTTAACATTTCAGTGCATTTTATGTTTAAAATCTTAAAAATACAAAAATATGGTAGTTAGGACCCTTGATTTGCTTTTAGTCTTTAATTATTATATTTTGTTAGTGTTTTTACTTAAATAAATAATTTTGTCTCTGAATTTATTTTATAAGTTCATAATTGAAGTCTTTTTTTTTTTAATTGCCTAATTATATTTATCTTACCTTTTTTTTTAGTTTGAATACTTTGTGTTTATATGTTTTGATTACATTAATTATGTGATTGTAATAATTTTGCATTTCTAGTTTATTTATTTTACATGTTTGTGTGTTTGTGATTTTATTTTATTTTATTTTATCTTATCTTATTTTATTTTATTTTTTCCTTTTTGGTTTTATTATTTCATATATTTATATGTTTTGTTTGGATTAATTGTGTGCTTGTGATTCTTTTTTATATATGTATATATATTTTTTTTTTGTGTGTTGCTTGAATTAAGTGTGTATTTTTGTGTATTATTAGTTTGATTATTTTATGCGATTATGTGTTGTGTGTATAACTATGTTTTTTTGAATTAATTTTCAGCTTATTTTAATTCTTTTATATGTTTATGCTTTTTGGTCCAAATTAATTGTGTTTGCATTTATGAATTAACTTTGTCAATTCCTATAAAATAAGAATTTTGTTTTAAAAGAAATATGGAATAAAAATAAAAACCTTGTAAAAAAAAAACAAATGTTATCCTCCCTATTATTAAATCGTAAGGATTCATTGAGTAGCCTAGTGCTAACTTGTATTCTGTACACAAATGGGTTTTCATTGATCTGACAAGATTTATTCTAATCCGCGCAATGATTAATAATGATAATTGAGTAACAAATGTTAACTTTATTGTTATTGAATCATAAGGATTTATTGAGTAGCTAAATGCTAACTTAAATCCTGTGCGAGAACGGATTCTGTTTTTCTAAAGAATTTACCTTTTCCAAAAGTCTTTTTAATCCGTGCATTGATCAATAACAATGATTGAGTAGCAGATGTTACCTTCATTGTTATTTAAATCATGGGAATTCGTTGAGTGGCCTAGTGCTAACTCGGATTCTGAGTAATAACAGATTTCCTTGTTATGAATCCTTTTTCGTCAATAAAATTTATCAACCCACAATTATTTTTTACAGAACTACATGACTTTAAGTTCCCTATTGCACCAGGGGATACGTAGGAGCAGGTGATCCCTGTCAAGCCAAAATTAAATTTTCATAATTTGTTCATTTGATTTGTTTGTATTTTGCGTAGTTTTTTCTTTATTTAAATAGGGATTTCGAAGGCTATTAATTAATTTGCACAACTTACTAAGGTACCGTCTAAGGACGGGTGTACTAGGGGTGCGTAAGATTAATTTTATACCCTTCCCTATGCATAACCGACTCCCGAACTCATAATTTGGTTTCAAAGATCATCTTTTAAAATAAATGGGTTTTTCCAACGTTTTCCTAATTTTAATAAACTTGGTGGCGACTCCATTAATTTTTAAAAAAATAAAAATAAAAATTCTCTTTTTAAAATTCGCCGTCCCCTTCGCGATCTCGGTTGCGACAGTGACAGTACCCATTGCCGTCAGAAAATATCTTGACTTATACCTACAGATTTCATTGTGTCACTATAGGTTTTAGTGCAGAACTAAAAACCATCACAAATAATCCCCAGATAATTATCCACGGAAACAATTCTATCACTATATACTTTAGAACAAAGGTCTTTTTCCATGGGTATAGCTTATAGCCACACTTTTATTGAATTTAACTTTTCCATGGGTATAGCTTATACCCACAACTTTTATTGATTTTATATTTTCCGTGGGTATAGCTTATAATGATTTTTTTGTGGGTACAAAAAATTAAAATTCTAAATTCAATTTATGTATTTAAATTCATATATATATGAATAACAATCATATAAAAAAAAGAGACTCCAATTATATTAAAAGTAAAATAAGTCTTAAAGTAATAGATATCAATATTACAAATAAACAGAGTAATATCAATCTAAAAAAGTACATATGTTATGCTCCCATAAACTAAATAGGTTGCATACAAAATACAATTCCAAAACATGATGGCTAAGCATGAATCGCCAACATTTAACAGAGATGAGCACCTTATCTTCTAGTTATCACCTGCAAATTACAATGAAGCATTAATATTAGTGTATGTATTTAACAAAATTAACATCAATCTTTTGAAAATATATCAAATTAAGTACATACCATATTCATGATCTTCATTGTTGAAACTTTGAGATCTTGAATTGCTTGGATCATTTGGCTTACTTGAAGCATCTGGAACCTATAAAAAAATCATACAAATTTTAAATATATGGAAATAAACAATCTATCTAACTATCTTTTTAGGTTCAACAGGTAAAGACTTTGCAATGACTTAATAAGATTAACGTTCCTTCCTGATTATCTCTTCCTTTTGTACTTTATATTTGCCTATATATAGGATAAAATAAAATAATTCAAAGCTTCAACTAATTCTAGAGGTATATAAACCTGTAATTTGCAACTAATAGTATTATTGGATCATTGGGTTGTCACTAGTTTGAATCCAAGCTCCTACAACTATTCAAAACATCATATCATTTTATCTCATAAGAGTATAAATCCAAACATAAATACCAATAGTTATGATAGGAGAATTAGCATGTAAGGTTGAACCTATAGTTCATTGTAGGTTGAACAACATTAAATACTAATACCGTGCTTTAGTTCATCCCTTATCCCCTGTCACAAGTGAAAAAATAAATAACCAAACTTCCACCACCAAGTAGGCTCAACTCAAAACATCCTGCCATAGGACATTTTTGTACAAACTAGCAAAGCTAACATGTGACTAAATTTATCAAAAGAACTAAAGTACATAGCTGTGATTGCTAGTCATGCAAACCATAACAGTACAGCAGCAGCATCTTAACAAACACTACAAGAATCATTACTTCCTCTTGCAACCAGTACAAACTGTGAAGCAAATGGAAAGAGTAAAAGTGCAAAATAAAGATGTGAAGAGCTAGACAACAGTATGACATTTATACTTATGCGTCTGCGGCCTTATTTAAGCATGTTAGAAACAGGAAGCAGATGGATAAGTTAACATTAATAGCAACTAAAGGAAGTAAAAAGATAGCCAGAAGAATAAAACACATTCAGTACATCCACATCCCTCAGTAACCCTAAATGCAAAAGTACAAATACAAAGTGTTTGTACATTTTAAACACACAAACTTACTGGTCTTGACATACCTATTCAGCTGCAAGTTGTAAGATATTTTGTACATCTTCTTTTGGCAAATGGCTTTGCATTAATTTTAGCACATTTTTCAACAACCCCTTAATTTGCTTAACTTCTTCACGCAAATCTTCATCTGTAGATGAGAAAGCTTTTGTCCTTTTGGCTGGTGGAATCTTGCCCAAACAACGCACACGTCCTCTCTTTTCATTTTCAGGTCCTTGTACTTTTGAAAGCCAGTTATCCTTCCAAGATGTGCAGCCTGGTTTGCTTTGGGATGCTTGGGATGTTTCACCCTTGGGTACGTGTTTTTTAATTTCATCCTGAAACACCATTTATATAAAAAGACATACTTGTAAGAGTATGACACATAACAAAACAAGAATCAACCAAATAGTTGCAGAAACAAAACATATACAACAAAATCTTACAATAACACCAGCAGCTTTTTCATTAACAATTGTTCCATTCTTACGAGTTCGAGTGGCAATATATACCATATGACGTTCAGGCAACACTCCTTTGTTTTTCTTTTTCTAAAACCAAATATATTGTTAGTTTCACATAAAAATATATAATTCAATAACAATGAATGCAAACAAACCTTCTCATCAATCACTACTGGAAGACTTTTTGTACCCATACAATGGGTATCTTCAAGCTTAGCACGGTTTTGCTTATTAATTCCACTTATTTTCTGTACAAAGCAAGAATTCATAAGTAGGAAATGTGTATATATATATATATATATATATGTATGTATGTATGTATAGTATTATATAAAATACATATATATGTAGAACAACTTACTTGCCCTTCTTCTGAAAACCAATGATGAACTAAAGCACGGTATTGATCCGGATCAACTCGATCATCAAGTAATGTAGAAGCAATTTCTTCTTCTATCTTACTGGGGTCATATGCTCTCTTTAAATCATGCTTCTATTGTCTCCATTTGTCATTCATCTCGGATTTCAACATCTCTCTTATAGCATCATTTATAGGAGGGATAAACTCAAATTTGCTCTAAACAATAAAAAATGTCAAACAAAAAAATATGAATATAAATTTAATCATAACACAAATTATAAATGCATAGGTAAAAGGAAAATCGCATCATGGAACCTCTATTAGTTTAAGCATCTCCTCTTTGTTATTCTTTGGCATTAATTTCCAACTTTTATAGTTGATTGAAGCATACTAGGGCCTTCTTACTACACTTCCTATGAATCGAGTAAGAGTCTTTACTTCTTCACCAATAGGTCGACCAAGTTCATCTAACTTAACTCTGATAAAATCTTCAGGATCCATGTCCCACACATCTAACATTTGTGTAGGACCTCTAGTTGCTTTAGGTGGTGCTACAACTAATTGTAAAAAAGAGACATAAGTATGAGACAATATATAGATATACATAAATGAATGAAAATGAGAGCAAAATACATACCTTCTTCAAGAGCTTCTATGTCGGATGCAACAGAATGTGACTGAACAGATTCATGTATGACATGCTCTATAGAAATTGAACCACAATGAGTTCTTTCATTATGGCTCGATTGGACTTGATTTGAGGTAGAATTTGGAGTAGTATGAGATTCTCCATTGTTTTACAAATCATTCTTTGAATTCAGCTCCTTACTACGATTAACATTTTCTTCGTCTCCCCATCTAGCCTATAATATGTTCTTTCAAAAACTAAAATCAAAATATTATATAATCAACCACAAGCACAATAATAGAGTGAGCATAAACCAATAAGAAAGGACTAAAACCCAAAACTCAGTAGCTAACATCAAATGTAAAACACACAGTGATGCCCAGTTTCTCACACAAGATTGCATAGAAGATAACTGCAAAATAACAATAGATTAATATTAAAAAAATAAACTGATAAAAAAAACACTAGATTGTAGCAAAGTAAAATCAATTACAATTAAAAGGAATCCTCTTGATTAACATCATCATCAGAATTGCCATCATTATGAATAGCAATAGCATTAGCCTCAACTTCCAACACTTCATCATCATCATTAACTTCTCTCCTAAGCCAATTATTCTCATTCTGAGTTGTTTCATCTATATCATGTATGGTTTGCTCACTCATTAGCTCAATATCATTAGGGTCCTCATTACCCATATCATATGCATATCGTACTTTCACATTCTCAACCACAGGCCAATCCTTATTTCTCTCATCCCAGACATAAAACACTTTCCTAGCTTGTGATGCAAAAACATATGGGTCATCACAAATATCTTTTCCAGTATGCTTTAAAAACTTGAAATTTACAAGCGTCCTCCCAAATTTGTCTTTCTTGCAACCTCTATTGATATCTACCCAATCACACTTGAAAAGCACAGCTTTATATTTTCCAGAATAATCCAATTGAATGATATCAGTTAATTGACCATAGTAGTTAATTTCATTGGATGAAATCGTAGTCTTCACGACTACTCCACTATTTTGCATTTTCAACAATCTCTCTCTTCTTTGTGTGGAATCTAAAACCATTGATGGCATAGCCGGAAAATCTCCTCGCCATGTCTGATGGACCACGAGCTAACCACCTAAGCTCATCAGTAACTTGTGCACTCCTTTGTTCATCCAAGCGTTGAATCTAAAATATTTTAGAAACATAACTTAGTCATAACTAATAAAAAAAAATAAAAAAGAAACTAATTTCTTTCTACTTACCCTCTCTTTAAACCAATCATTGAACTTTTTAATGTGAAGCTTCTCAAGTTCAACCGAAGACAATCGTTGTCGAGACTGTCTATTTAATAATGCGATGTGTTCTCTAAAAATCAATGAAAATAGAGATATTTGGTCAACAAAATTCTCAAACTATAGAAATGAAATTTAAGTTATGCCTTACTCTATAAATGAAGCTATCGCATCATGGTTGAAAAGCACATATCTATGAGCCTGTGATAACTCCATCTTGTCAAGCTTACTTCTACTCATTCTCTTTCGTTTCCCTACTTTGAACTTTTGTTGTCTTTTTAATCCTAATGGTCTCCCCATAGGATGTAAAAAGGTTCCATCATTTACTAACCTTGAATCCATTTCATCATCAGTTCTTCTAGGTCTAGTAAGCCTTGTCTCCACCCCAGCTAGATATTGTGAACAAAATGTCAAGCACTCATTAGCCAAGTAACCTTCTGCAATAGATCCTTCAGGATGTGCTCTATTACGCACAAATGACTTCAATGTTAAAAGAAACCTGAAGGAAACAGATAGGATAACTTATTACTAGGTTTTAAATCTATATATTCTTATTGGTTAAAAGGAATAGTCCATACCTTTCAATAGGATACATCCATCTATATTGCACCGGTCCTGCAATCTTAGCTTCATGTGCCAAATGGATTATCAAATGCACCATTATAGTAAAAAATGATGGAGGAAAAATTGTTTCTAGCTGGCAAAGTGTCTCAACAACTTGATACTCTAATTGTATAAGAGAATCCACATTCAGCACCTTTGAACATATTTGTCTGAAGAAATTGCATAGATTAACTAAAACAGAAGTGACATTATCGGGTAAAGAACCCCTTAATGCAATTGGAAGAAGTTCTTGCATCAACACATGGCAGTCATAACTTTTTAAACCAAATATCTTGTGCTGCTTTATTTGCACACAACGTGGAATGTTTGATGAGCATTCATCTGGAGCTTTAACATTTTTTAGAACACTCAAGAAAGCTTCTTTTTCCTTTTTAGTCATCTGATAACATGCCCTACATATAATTACCCTAGTACTATTAAGATGTGGTTGAGGATGAAGCACACTTCTAATACCCAAATCTACAAGATCTTTTCGTGCCTTATAATTATCCTTTGATTTTCCTACTTGATTTAACAATGTACCAAGTATATTATCACAAACATTTTTCTCAATATGCATCACATCAAGGTTATGATGCAATACATTATGCTGCCAATATGACAAAGTAAAAAAAATGCTCTTCTTTTTCAAAGGTTGGGGCTCACCCATATCTCCCTCACCATCTTCTAAATCATCCAAATATCTCAAAACTGAATTGCCATCAAGAATTGTAGGTTGATCTCTAAATTCTTGTGTCCCATCGAAGTCTTTTTTGTTAAGCCTCTACCTATGGTTAGGCGCCAACCACCGACGATGACACATGTAGCAATATTTTCTACCATGGTGCAACCACTTTGATGCCGTTTGAAAACCACAACATGGGCAAGCATATTGGCCTTTAGTACTCCACCCAGATAAGTTAGCATATGCTGGGAAGTCATTAATGGTCCACATTACTGCAGCACGAAGTTGGAAGAACTCTTTCTTAAAGACATCAAAGGTTTCAATTCCAGTATCCCACAACTCTTTCAATTCTTTCATCAATGGTTGTAGGTACACATCAATATTATTTCCAGGAGATTTAGGACCTAGAATGATTAATGACAACATGAAAAAAGATTGTTTCATGCACATCCAAGGTGGAAGATTGTAAGGAATTAAGATGACAGGCCAATTGCTATGAGTAATACTCATAGTTTTGAAAGGATTGAACCCATCAGAAGCTAAGCCTAATCGAACGTTACGAGTATCAGATGAAAATGTTGGATACCGAGCATCAAATTCAATCCAAGAAAAAGAGTCAGCCGGATGCCTAAGAGAACCATCCTTTCTTCTACCCTCTGAATGCCATCTCATCAACTCAACAGTTTTAGAGGATTTGAATGGCCTTTGCAATCTTGGCTTCAATGGAAACCATCGAAGGATCTTTGCCGGTACTTTTTTCAGCTTATCATTCGCTTGTGTTTCCTCATTTTTTGATTTCCACCTTGACTCACCACACTTTGGACATACTTCATCTTTGTTATAGTTGTCCCAAAACAATACACAGTCATTAGGACAAGCATGAATCTTCTCATATCCTAAACCCAATCTTGAAATTATCTTCTTTGTCTCATAGTATGACCCAGGCAAGACATTTCCTTCTGGTAAAGCATCTCTTAATAATTCCAATAACATAGAGAATGATTTGTCACTCCAATCGTGAAGACACTTATATGGTACAAATGTACCATAAAAGATAGATTGGTAAACTTCTTACAATTTGGGTAAAGCATTTGCTCATTTTCTTTAAGCAATTGATAAAACTTGTTAGCATTTTCTCCTCCTTGTTGCGGGTTCCTTTCTTCATTATTGTTGTGGGTTTCTTCTTCCATAGGATGCATTGCAAAAGCATCTTCAAGTAGTCCTTCCATGTCATGCTCCATTTCTCTAGGCTCTTCAATTGGTCTATTTGAAGGTATAATAGGCCTTTCACCATGGAAAATCCACAGCCTATAGCCTCGAAGGAACCCTCGGTGTGGATCAGTTAGGTGCAAATAGACACTGGTTCTACTATGAAAGTGAGTGTTGGCACACTTTTTACAAGGACAAAAGATTTTTCCATCAGCTTCTAAATTTCGAAATGTGAATTCAAGAAACTCATTAACCCCCTGAATATATTCTTCGATTTTTTTTTGTTGGATCACTCATCCATTCTCTAGAATCCATCAGAGTGCTATAATTCAAGATAAGTAAAGAAGAAAATGAATATAATAGCAATAAGAACTAGAACACATGTTTCCTGTTTGAAGGAACTATGATAGCTATAATAGTCTATGACATTAGAAAACAAGAAGAGACAAAGATATTTATTCTAAACATCAAGATATATTGTCGCTTCCCAATATATATTCAATTATTCACAAATGAGATAACATGAACTATTAAGAGAAAAAATGTTGCTATTTTAACTAGTAATATATATATATATATATGGAAAAACAAAATTCACCTGAGAGTACAAAGGAGCAAGCTTGAAGGCCTGAATTTTACTCTAACAAAATTTGTTCTTCCAAGTCAATATTTCTGTTCATCACATCAAACAATTAAAACCAAGCTAGTGATTTGAATACCTTATTTGTTTGCCTAACTTGATTTCTTTCAAGGAAAAAAAAATCTCAAGAAAGTAAAAGTATTTGATCAGGTTCGAACCAAATTAAATTATACTCTTACTATGGGATAGAGTCTCTTAATTAAAAAGCAAGGCAAAGAAGTTGAATGGAAGATTTCTAAGTTCTTAGAAATGTTCCATGCTCGACTGGATGACATTATGCAACTTAGGAATATTGTTTCTATTTATCTTCTTGTTCTAAAAGACAACCAAATCTGTAGGAGGTTTTATATAAATTAAAACAAACCACAAATTGATTTCAAAAAAATACAATAACAACAATAATCATAATAATAAAGTTAAAGGAGCTGGAGGTTTCTTTATTTTAAAATTTAAATATCCTAACTCAGTGAATATTGTGAATAATTTGAAAAATAAAAAACTGTCTCTGTTATAAAGTGAATCAAGAAGCATAAAAGGACTTAATTAAGCTCAAGCTTGGATATGAATAGTAAAGAGTTTGAATAGTTCATAAACAACTTTTTGGATAAAAAATTGTCTGTTACTGCATCGAGCTTACCATTGATAACGTATTTTATAATGTGTTTGTGCTGGATCCCATTAACAAGTTACAATGTTATTGTGGAGTATGCAGTTCATGGATATGGCTTACAAGGTAGTGATTAAAGGCATGACAACAACTCACTAAGAAAGCTACTCTTTCACCCCATGGTGTTTTTGTAACTTGAAACAAAAAAATAAAAATCAACAGCAATGCCAGCACAAAGCAAAAAGCCAAAAACAGTTCAAAAGATCCTATAGAATTGGTAACAACTCTGTTATCTGTAGTCTTGCATAACCTCTTTAATAGATTCTGAATATTCTGACTCGTGGCATTATGAATAGGATAGGACAAAAAGTCAAACACATTCTTGATTTATCAAACTAGAGGTTCAGATTACATATCTCAGCAAAAGCTATAGGCCTAGTTCCAACATGTTTAGGCAAGTAAAATGGAGTTGTTAGTACGGGAATAAAAAAGTTACTCACCAATGATTTGGACCAGGAACTGAAATCAGAAAAGTGCTAGAAAGTAAGAAAAAGAGAGCTTTTTTGCCACACACCTCAGCACACCTAACATTCAGAGAGAAAAACAAAGGGAAAAATGATGAGAGAGAACAAAAGGAGAATAAAAAGTAATATGAATCCTTAATCATGTGGCATGGCACAACTGGCAAGGAAGTTGTGACAGTGCAGCAAGGTGCAGTCATCTTTAGCCGTGCTTAACATATTTAAGAGCTGTTCAGCCCCACCCATCTCAACTATCTTCTTCCTTCTTTCATCTTTTGAACCAGAGAAAGGAGAACAATTTTGATATAAACTTATGCAAGTATCAAGGTATGTAATATTCAAGAAAGTAATAAATCATCTATTATCCTAAATCAGTTTCATGAGCAACTATTCAATCATCGGGTTGCATTTCAAACTATAGATAGATTATTAGAAAATGTTGCGAGCATAGAAAATGTAATTGGATACTCAATAAGGAACAAACAAGCCAAACTGCAGGCACTTTGCCAACTACAGAACAGAATTTAGTTTTGGATCATTGTAACACATGTGCTTAGTCAAGAAAAATATACAATCAAGATCAAATCAACTCTTTCATCTGTTAGATCTAACCAATACAGCTCAATTAACATCTCAGTAACTATTTCATAATTAGCTCTAGAGCAACCTTCATTCCATAACTCTTTTAACTACGTTCAGAGTCTCTCATCAATTCTCCCCTAAAATATAAAGCACAACAATGTTGAAAATAAGCAAGGTCGCCGAACTTGTTTTAGGTTTCAGAAAACAGTTTTAGGTTTGCATTTTCAAATTTCATTGTTACTTTCACAAAAAAAACATAAAACCAAAAAATGAAAATTGTTTTTCGATACCGAACACACCTTTACTGTTTGTTTCATTACACATAAACCAATCCCAACACGTATGAGCCAACCTCAAACTTCAAAAGCCCTCAATTTCAAAAAAATCAATCAAACACAAAATCAATGTAAACTCCCTTAAGAATAAGCACCTGACTAAGAACTAATATCACAGTATGCTAAAACAAATCTCCTCCACGGAAACAGAATCAACAAAAAATAGAACATTGACTGACAAAGTTAACAACCGAAAAAAAACTAAAAAAGAGGGAAAAATTACCAAAACAAACAAATAACTCATGTAAAAAATAAAAATCTAAAAAAAATAAAATAAAAATTTTTGCTAAAGAAACAAACAAGTTCCCAATCATAACACCCCCCAATGAAACAGAACAAGCCAAAGTTCAATTTTTTATTCATTCTTAAAAAGAGAGGGGAGTGGGAATTAAAAATGATAAAAAAAAGGCTGAAGCGATTAGTGTCGATTATTCACCGCACAACAACAATCACACATAACACAAAATCAAACACGGAATAAAACAGAGAGAGAGAGAGGTAGTGATGGTTGCCGTGAGAGGTGGCAACGGTCGCCGTGAGAGGTGGCGATGATGGCCACAGGAGCGAAGACCGAATGGTGAACAAGAATGAGGTCAGACTCACCGTCGCGAAGAGTGAATGGCGAAGGAAAAGAAGCTCAGATTCATCATCGAAGAAAAAGAAGCTTCATCGTTGAGGAAGCAGATGGAGCTGTTCGCGGCAGCAGATGGAGCTGTTCGCAATGGCAGATGGAGCTATTTGTGGTGGATGGGGTTGCTTGCTCTACATAGATAGAGGCGGGTAGAAACTTCCTTGGCCAAGAGTGAGTGGTGGTGTGGGCATAGGGAAGCCTTTTTGAGGGTTCTGCAGAGAGAGGGGTTGTGAAGATTGGGTATGCAATTAAGTGCTCTTTGTGAGGGTATGCAGAGAGAGGGAAAACGGAAAACAAGAAAGGAGGGAACAAAAATTGTTAGGTCTTATTTTCTTTAGATTGCTGCTAAACTACAAAAGGGGAAAAAATAAAACTGAAAATAAAACCTATAGTGACAAAAAAATAATGAGTGTAGGTGTATATTATCTATACCCACGAAAAAAATATATATGTAGTGACAGCAAATTATGAGTGTGGGTATATCCTACTTATATCCACGGTAAAAAAAAATTTAGTGATAGTAAAATATAAGTGTAGGTATAGATACCCAATACCCACAGTATTGATATCTGTCTCTATAACTTATAGTGACGGTACCATTTATTTGTGGTTATATGGTACCTATACCTACAATTTATATCTGTGTAGCTAAAAATTACTGTGGGTATATGGCAATTTTGTTGTAGTGTAAATCTCTATTTAAAAGGCATTGTTAATGTTTAGTTGAAGAAAACTCCATTTTTTGATGTTGAAATTGATAGAAGTAATCTAACTATTGTTATCTTGGCCACTGGTGAGAATGTGTCAATGAAGTCGATTCCAGCCGTTGAGTGTAGCCCTTTGCTACTAGTCAAGCTTTATATCTCTCTATCTCACCATTAGCTTTGTATTTGATCTTGTATACCTAGCAACAGCCAATTGTGTGTTTATCTTTTGGTAATTCAACAACAGTCCAAGTGCTGCTTGCTTCTAGAGCTGTTAATTCTTCAGTCATAGCTCGTCTCTAGGCAGAATCTTTGACAACTTGATGAAAAAATTGAGCTTCAGGTACAGCAGTCATTTGAAGGATGTATTCTTTGTAGGAAAGGCATAGTTTATTGTGAGAAATATATGGTTGGATATTGGATATGTAGCTTGTGATGATATGGTACGATAACAATGGTATTTGCTGAGGTGGGTGGGAGGTTTGGATGGCCTTGTGGATCTTTTGGGATTAGGATTATTGTTTAGGTAAAATGATAGCTGAATTAGAGGTTGGCTGAGTTGTTGGTGTTTCTGTTGCAAGGGTGTTAGGTTCAGGTGTGTTGTTGTCATGAGTTTCAGTGTGTGGCTAAGTTGTGTTTGTAGGAAATATTTGGGTGAAGGGGTCACTAGCAGGTAAGGGTAGTACTAGGGAGTTATTTGTAAGAGTTTGGAAAGTGAAAGACGTGGGGTTGTTTGCTGCTACAAAGGGGACAATATCTTCGAAGAACTTGACATCTCTTGAGATGAAAACCTTGTGTGTTTGCAAATCTAGTAGTTTATAACCTTTGTATCCGATTAGATATCCTATGAAAATTGCAGGGACGGTTCTAGGCTCAAATTTTGTTCTTCGTGCAGCAATGAGGAAGCATAACAAAGACATCCAAAGTGTAACACCCTAATTATTAACCTCTTATGCGTATGTCATAATTGGCTAATTATTAGATTTCTTACATTTTGATTTTGTATGTTTAGTCATTCGAAAATACTCTTAGTGGAAAAATAGATGATAGATTTTTTTAAAAAAACTTAAAATGATAAGAGTCTCATTCGTTAATGCATAATTAAAACTAATGTAACCAGTGAGGGAAATAACATTTTCATAATAATACCCACATAATAGAATAAACCATAAATAAATCCTAGGTAACAGCCAGTAATAAGGCCCGGTCTCAAATACAATCATCCATAAGGCATGGAAATTTCAAAATAAGGAAAAACATAAATAGGGACAATAATAAAGTCTTTAAGCGTGGGTTAGCTCTAAAGCCAAGAAATCAAAGGACTTCAGCATTCTGGTCCACTGACCCATTGGAAGACGACACGTAAAAAGAAAAAGGGTGAGAACCCAAAGGAATCTCAGTAATTAAATAAAAACAGTACAAGTATCATCGTTGTCATCTCCAACCACTTCCGTTTAATTATAAAATAAGTGAGCATGCTTTAGTTTATTTTAATTAATTCACAAATAAAAGTCTCGAAATGATACACCTTTTAAATCTTGTAAAAATTCTTGATTAATAAATAATAATCTAGAGAACATGGCATTATTGGCATATAATCACATAGAGAAAACTTGCATGAAAAAGTAAAAGTATCAAGACATCAGAGTACTTTCTCAAGCACTTTGTTTAGTAACTTTAATTCCTTTAACATATCACCCTCTCTCACGTCACTTTAACCAACTGCATCACCATTCCTAGCAATTTAACTGTTACCTAAACTCTGTATCACCTATCGCCTATAATGAGCTCAACCTAACTAACTGTTGATAGATTTAAATGGGGATAGAGGGGAACAACTTTACTTAATATTAAGTTTAACTTTCTAGAATCTCATGCTCCAATATCATGTAAAAGTATCATAGGTTTTTAGGAGTGTGTATACATATTCTCTATGTATATAAAAGATAAATATCCAATAATCAGATGAGATAATTGGAAGGTATATATACATGTGAAGGAGGGAAAACTTGACCGATACTAAACTATAAACAATTTGGAACATCCTGTAACTAACGTACATTAGTCATCATAATGGTAGTAGCGACTTAACTAAATACATAGTTGCATTAATTCTAATACTATATGCTAATTAGTAATGAAAATGAAGCTATTTAAATCCTCGAAAACAGAAATTTTTGTTGGGCCTCCTGCGATGCTGATTTTATTAATTTGATTAAATACGTGTTCTTGATCAGTTGGAGAAGTTGAACCAAACCTATGATTATTTGACTTCAAAACTAGAGATCTCAAGTTAAAATGTGTTCCTTTGTCATTACATAGTAAAGCTATTTTAGCATTTCTATGATTTCCCCTACACACATCGTAGAATTACAGAAACTAGCATTCTTTTGTCAACTAATTGCATCCTATACTGCAGTATGTTATTAACATTTCTACATATATTATAGAAAGACTATGATTTTACCATGCTTAAATGAACTTTTGGAACATTCAATTAATTACCAGGCAATGAAATTCTTTTTTTTCTTTTTTGACAGTTCTCATTAGTAGTAAAATCAAAATAAAAAACAGCATAGTTGCACTATCATTAGGAGGTAGAGATTTAGTGAAGTTTTCATAGTTTTCTTGTGGGCTTCCAAGTTTCTCCACCACTTTTTTTTTTTTTTTGTTCTCAATCTTAAACACAATGAAATGGTGGTTCCCTTTGCTTTTAACTCAAAAAAACTTCATCATTCCTTGACTAGCTGATTGTTGATAGACTAATTAAAGCTGTATAAGTGAAGTATTAATACTCAAAAAGATAGTAGGTGCATAATAAACAGATCTTAAATGCGGTTGCTTTCTATTCCATAACCCCTTCAAAGATGTGGGGCTGGCTTAGTGTGGAAACCTGAATTCCTGAAAGCACATAGTATCCTAATTCTTGGAGAGTGTGTGGAAGAGGAAAAGATTTCCTCCATAAAGATGATAGTGACTGAGTCGTGATCAATTACCAATCTTATCTAGTGTGGTGTGGGACCAAACAATGCAATCATCAATTCACGATTGACTCCTCCGCTTAATGTAGTGGAAAGTATATGTGACCAAACTTGTTATGCACACCGAGGACCTGCTAATTATGTACATATGATACCTTCACGGCAAGTTCCTTCTCGCTTCTCAGTATCTACTGCAAATAATTAACTTGTAAAGTCAACAGTCACTTCCACTCTTTCATCAGAGGATACTTGGCCGTATATTATAGGCCAGCAGTTATCTTCTGTCACCAAAGGTATCCCATTTTTTCTATCTAGGTTCCAGTTTCCACACCTGAAGACGCCGAGTTAAGTAGTTTGTCTTGTACAGATGACTTTGAAATCAAATTCACTCTGATCATTCGTGAACAGGAGAAGGACATATTATTGGGACGAGCAGCAAAATACGGCACACAGACAGTGGTGGAGCTAGAATAAAGAGAAATGATATTTTAGCACCTATATATATATAGACATTGATATGGGTCTCATATAATATGAGAGTAGTGATGGAGAAAGAATAAATTGAAAAAAAAAATGATGGAATCCATATATATTATGAGTATGGTATTTAAGTATTTAAGAAAATGAGGTATTGAAATAGTAAAATACTTGAATAAAAGCTTTAGGGGAGTCCAACTATACGATGGCAGTTAAATATTTTAAACTAAATAAATAACACATCCAATGTTGGTGTGTATTTGGATTAGTTGTAACCATAAATATAATCGATTATTTGAAAATCAACTTTATGTTTGAATGAATTTACGTAAAAAACAATTGTTTGGTAACTTTGAGATGCAAAAATAATTTTAAGATGGCATGTTAAGTTTAGATTATATAAAAATAATTATTTATGTATGGTAAATTACTAAAATGGTATAAAGCAATGGCTTATATTTTTATAATGGGTAAACAGCACAAACTACTCTTTAGGTTTGATAAAATTATATTCCATCCTGTTCTTCATAAAAACTTGCACTTCACTCCATCAAATTTAATAACTAATAAAAATTATTATTTTAATATAATTTTGTTTTAATATAATATATGATGAAATATACAAGTAAGAAATATTAAAATATTTAAAAGAATTAGATTATTGCATATTTTTAATTTTTATATTTGATTTAATGAATAAATAACTATTGAAAATTAAAATGAATAATAAATTACATAAATATAAATTACAATTGTAAATAATAAAGTTAATAAATATTCATAATAACTATAACTACAAAATAAATCTTTATATGATAAAATTTATTTTAAATTTATATATAAATAATTAACAATATTTATATTATATTGTTACTTTTTTGCTAAACATTTACTTAAGATTATAATTACTTCTAATAGTGAGAGATAATTGTATTTGATATGACATAATGTTATGCATGTACGATGTTACACCAAATACTATATAGTAAAAAAATTTATTAAGCCTAATACAATCAAATCTTATACTATCAAGTTATTTTTTCCAATCGAATCTTCTTTATACAGTGTTCAGTATGACATTATAAATAGTTTAGTGCTTGATATTATTAGACTTGATAATATAATTAAAGTCTAATAGTATTACATTTTTTTAAAATTTTAATACATATACAGTATTTGGTGTGGCATTATTTGATTCACTATTAGAGATAATTCTAACCTTAAGTAAATATTTAGCAAAAAGGAAAAATTATAATAAAATAAAACATTTTTTCACTATTTAATTAGTTCATAAATTTAAAAATAAATATTATTATTTAGATACTCACTATTTAAAATTTTAATTATCCCAATGTAATTTATTATTTATTTTAATTCTAGACAATTACGTATTTATTTAATATAATATAAAGATTTAAAAATAAAATTCTTCTAAATATTATAATATTTTTATTTATATTTTTCATCATATACTTTACAAAAGAATTATATTAAAATAATAATTTTTATAAGCTATTTAATTTTAATGGGGATGGCATGCAATTTTGGAGCAAGAAAGGGGTGGAGTGCAATTTTGTGAAACTTTAAGAGTGGTTTGTGTTATTTACCCATTTATAATATTTGATGCTCAAAGTTATTTTGGTAAAAACATTAAAATCCTAATTAAAGTAATCAATTTTACTTATAATCAATCCAACATTTTCACCTAAACATTTAATTTTATTTCAAAACAACTTTTATTGTACCAAAAATAATTTTCTTGTATTTCTAATGATACATCTAATAATATCAAAAAATAATATAAACATCGTTAGGAATCAATGTGGACTTAGGCCATGTTTGACTAGGAAGTAAAAATGGGGTAAAATTTTTCATGAATAAACTCTATGTATGAAAATTACTTATGGAACTTATCCATAAAAAATTCACCCCATTTTTACTTTCGAACTAAACAGAATTAACAAATTCATTACGTTGTCATAGAACTTGTTATTTAACTCTTGCAATTGCTTTTCTTTGGTTTAAAAAAATGGTATTTTCTCTAATACAATGCTAAATTTTAATGTGATCCTTTTGGGTTTTAGTTCATTTGAAAAAAAAAAAGCTAATGAACTTTAAAATTGAAAAGGTCTATTTATATAAAATAATATCATTTAATTACCATAAAAATATCATTTATGTAGAATAAGATGCTCAAACTTAAGTCTTTATTAGCCAAAACTTTAAATACATAATTGTGCGTATAAGTTTTTTTTTTAATTAAAAAAGGGGTGTCAACAGACAATCTCATATGAATGCAATGGACTAAATATGAAACACTGCATAGGAACAACGACAAGAAATTATTAAGATGATAATGGTAAATTGTTTTTTTTTTCTTCATGGTTTGCACATATATATTATCATTATGCTACGTAAATTAATAGATCTAGTTCTATCATTTATTTTAATATTTATTGCCGTATTGCAACTCCATTTAATTTACAATTTACACTAAAAATAATTCCCTGAACTCAACATAAACTCCTAAAGCATAGTATCATGATGAATTATCATCCTTATTCATAGTGAGACCAGGCAATGCAATCATCAATTCATCATCTTAGCTTAATCTAAAGAAAATTATGTGATCAAACTTGTTCAGCTTTGCTGAAGGTTCCATGATACTGTTACCTTCAGTCACCAAAGAAGCCCCGAATTTCAAGCTCCAGCTTTCACACTTGAAGACTTGAACTTAAGTACTTTTGCCGTGTAGAGACGACCTTGAAGTTAAAACATGCGTCCAAATTGACTCGTTTTATTCATGAATTATAGGAAAGTGGCATATTAGACCTGTGTGCAAGTGCATGTGAAAAGATCAATAAACATAGGGTGCGTTAACGTTGGGATTTACTTTGAAAAAGAATCCTTTGTTTCTTTTTTTTTAGTGGATTTTTTTTACAAAATTATTTTATGTTTGAATAGATAATCTGAAAATTAATTTTAATAATTAAAAAGGCCTAGAAGTCTCTTTGGAATTTTGAAAAACTGTTTGGCATACAATAAAATATGATAACAAATTTACTTTGATATTATTTCCCTTTTCTATTTTAATATTTTAATTTTGTTGGGCTCACTCCACTTATTTTATGTTTTTCTATATCTATATTTATAATATACGTTTGTTGTCTTAATATATCGTGCACAAACCATCTCTCTTAAAAAATAAAAATGAAAACTTAACTACCTCGATAAATTAGGCCAGAAGTGATGATCACATATATGCAAATTATACTATAAGACACTGAACCACAATCCACGTCAATTTTATTTTTTTTTTTGGTCTTTTTCAAGTTTCCACTTGCATAAATTGAGAATTTTTCACAGATATAAAATAAAAAAAAAACATATTATATATATGCCTGGGAACAAAAAGTTTTACATATATATTCTATTTTGTATTATATAGAAATTGACTTAAATTGATTTCAGTAAAGATTTCAAATTGCTTATAGCGGATTGTGAAAATTGATTTAAATCGATTTATGTCACAAATCGACTAAAATCGATTTAAATAAGGTATCAAATATTCTGTAACATATCAGAGTCACTCAAAAATTGATTTAAATTGATTGTGAAATTGATTTAAATCGATTTCTTTGGTTAACCAAATCAATTTAAACTGATACTAGTGTTCCACTTCATTATATATTGGTATTGATCTTGGTAGCCCATTAGTGCTTTAGTATCCCAAAAAAACTGACTTTAAAAAGACATTGTGGCAAAGTTATATTGATATTATTATCAATTATAATAGTGAGATTATAAACACAATAGAGGGTGAGACATTCTATAGTAACAATTAATATATTCTACACAAAAAAGCAATGTCATCTACACACTAAATATTTATATACAATTAATTATATTTAATTTATAATTGACATCGCATTTACTCTAGAAAAATTAAATTACACAAAATCCTATAATCTTAAGCAATTAAACAACAATACATTAAACATATTTTATCCTAAAAGAGACAAGTGTAGTCTACACACCAAATATTTATATCATATTAATTATATTTGATTTATAATTGACATCGTATTTATCTTACAAAAAATAAATTACGCAAAATCTTATAATCTCAAGCAATTAAACAACAATACATTAAATATATTCTATCCTAAAAGAGACAAGTGTAGTCTACACATTAAATATTTATATAAAATTAATTATATTTAATTTATAATTGACATAATAGTTATTCTATAAAAATTAAATTCCACAAAATCCTATAATGTTAAGCAACTAAACAATAATATATAAAATTTTTTCTACCCTAAAAGAGGCAATGTGATCTGCACAATAAATATTTATATATATAAAAAAATTACACTGAAACAAAATTGCATATTGAATCAAATTAAAATATTATGTATCCTAAAATAAATTTTAGTCAAATAAATTATTATATATTAAATTACTTACCCTAACCTAACATAAATAAGCAATTAATATATTAAAATATTTTAAACTAAATAAATTTAATTGTTAAGATAATAAACTAAAGTAAGATAAATTAATTATGTACATTGCTAGTCTTCCTGCAATGTGATCAACTTCATTTAGGCGATAGATATTTTCAGCTTCCATACTTTCCTTCACGACCTTCACTCTCATCAAAAGAACACAAGAATATTAACATAACTTTGCCATATTCTCACTCCATTTTTACAGCCAATTTTATTTTATTGACATATCCTACAAATTAAATTGATTTGAGAAACACTCTGGCACGACATTGAAATCGATTTAGGTCGATTTGTGAGTGTCTCTAGCTTTCTGACACATTCCACAAATCGATTTAAATCAATTTCTCATGGGTTGATCTATGCATGGATTAGGTTCTGACACTATAAAAATCGATTTCAACTTGTTCAAATATGAATTTTGAATATTGAACTGAAATCGATTTAAGTCGATTTCATTTAAATTAAAAACAGGACATATATGTAACACGCTTCAATTTGGTGCATATATATAATAGGGTTAAATGTATTTTGTCCCCTGAATTTTGTGTCTTATGCAATTTAGACCCCGATTTTTAAATTATATAGCGCAATCCCCTATAGTTTTTAAACAGTGCAAAATAGCCCTCTTGTTAAACAGACATCGATTTAGTCTGTTACGTGCCCATGTGCCAGTCACATGACATAATTTCTAGACAAAATTACCCTTAATCTTTAATGAAATTCCCTAACGCTAACAACACTCCATGTTCCCTAATACCATATCTCTCTCTCTCTCTCTATCCCCTTCAACACCACCTTCACCCCTGTTCCATAACCGAACAATCCACCTTCACTTATTTTATCAACTACTCCACCTTCTTGAAAATAGAACTTCTAATGGATTGTTGCTAGTACCAATTAATTAATTAATCAAAATCCCATTTCTCATTTTTTCACCCCTAAGAGCACACATGTAGATACAAACACACACAAACAACACACTGCTTTTGCCACACACTTTCTCTCTCTTTGAAAACCCCCACATCTCCTCCCAGATACCCCATTGATGATTCTCACCCCTCCTTTCCCATGAAACAGTTAAAGACAATCGACTGCGAGCTTGCCATGGGCTCCCAAGGAGGCTTCAGCTAGTCCAAAGAATTCCTAGATCTCGTAAAGTCCATCGGAGAGGCCGATCCAAGGTGGAATAGGACTGCATCTTCCTTTTCGAGATTGAAACCCTGAAGCACCGCCTAACAGAGCTTGACATCCCAAAGCGTAAGATGAAGCACATCATCTGCCTTCTCTACATCGAGATGCTCGGCCACAACGCCTCATTCAGCTATATCCACGCCGTCAAGATGACCCACGATGACACCCTCCCTCTCAAGCACATTGACTATCTCACCGTCACCCTCTTCCTCTCCGAAGAACACGACCTCATCATCCTCATCGTCACCACCATAGGTTATGGAACAGGGGTGAAGGTGAATGTTGAAGGGGATAGAAAGAGAGGTGTGGGATTAGGGAAGGTAAAGTGCTATTAGTGTTAGGGAATTTCATTAATCGGGTAATTTTGCCTAGAAATTATGTCATGTGATTGGTGTATGGGCACTTAACAGACTAAATAGATATTTGTTTAATAAAAGGACTATTTTGCATATTTTGAAAATTATAGGGGATTACATTACACAATTTAAAAAGACATGGTCTATATTACATATGACATAAAATCCTATGGGTAAAATGTATTTAATCCTATATAATATGATTTTTTTAATTTATATGTGTAAAAAACTCTGCAACTCGTTTGCCATTGCAGCCAACCCTTTTTGATATATTCTTTAGATTTTAATTATATTATATTAAAAAATGAAAAATTTATTAAAATGGAAAAAGCTTTCAGTTCAAATGACTCGAGATTTGACAACTATGAATAATTGTGAAATGTTATTTATATATAATAAAGAACAGAATTAGAGCATGCTTGTTTAAACTTTTAAAAATAATGCTTTTAGATTGAGTAAAGATCCATGTTGGTTTTTGAAATTATATGTATAATTTATTTTAGTCTTTTAAATTAAGAAAGTATCAATTTAGGTCCCTAAAATTACAAAAAATATTATTTAAATTAGTCTTTTTTATTATTCAAGTTTGTCTCCATAGAATTTATCATAAAGACCAACATGAATTATTTTATGTAAATTCAAGGACTAAATGAATATTTTCCTAATTTCAGAGATTAAAGTGAAATAACTATATAATTTTAAAGATCAAAATAAATTCCTTTAAAATAAAGATAGTCTTTTCATTCAATACTTTCTTCGGAATAAATTCCATTAATCCTTTCTTCATGTTATAAATGTCATCGAAATATATTTTTAGAGGCTAGTCTTTTCATCAAAATATTGAAATTATTTTTTCAGAATTTATAGTGTTTGAATAATTTATTTAGTTATTTGACAAAATATATTTTTTAATCAAGTTTTTGCTTGAAAAACTCAAAGTGTAACACCCTAAATTTTAGACTCTTATGTAAGAGTCATGTCAAGGTTAATTATTAGTTATTATGTTTTGATCTTATAAATTTTTCTTTTAAAATAATATAAATGGAAAATACATATTGCTTTTTCTCAAAACATTTAATTAAAACACGAGCTTTTGTGCATTAGGCATAATAACTACTTACACTTGCTAATCATAATTTTCAGAGAATTCAAAACATGCATAATTCATTCTTCGTGTCAAAGTATTGTAAACCTATAAAAGCATACCCTATTAATAATACATGAGCTTCATAGATCTAATATGTCTGAATACATACACCGCATAAAGTATTTTAAATAAGATATATAACAAACATAATAAACTCATCAGACCTCTCAATCACCCACTAATATACATACATCATAAACATAGTCATAAAAGGAAATGTGGAAACTAAACATAACTGATACTCCCTTAACCATTGAATAATTGTCCATTTCAAAAAATTTCATTGTCTAGAAATAATTATTCATTTTAAAAATCTAAGTTGCATTAATTATTTCTTTCCAATAATATTCTTATTAAATATTATTGACTTATTGGTGAAAGGAGAGAGAAAAATTAGTGGAAAATTAATGGAGGGAGGACAATTTAGTAAATTATTGTTAACTTTTTTTAAATTTGATACTGTTCCAATCATTTTCTTATTTCCAATAAGCATTTAAAAATAGACAATTATTTAAGGGTCAAACGAGTAGCGAATAAATGTAAGTATTTGAAAGGCTGGCTCGAAGCATCATCTAATTCTTTAGCTACACAACCTCTTCCTCGACCTTCTCTGATGATGAAATGGAAAAAGGGGAGAGAAATACTAGATTTCTCAATAGGGCAAAATAGATAAAGTGTCATTATAGTTGTCCTCAGTCACTTCAATGTATTAAAAAAAATGCCCATATAGTAATATTTATTTTTAGGGTTTTTTACATATATAAATTGTTTAATATCCAATTTTACAAGATTTTCTTCGTTTGAAATCGTTTACACAAATGTCCTTTTCTAGGTAAATAGAAGTCGACTAAAAGTCTATTATAATCAACTTTTGTACTATGCAGAAGTTGATTATAATCGAATTCTTCACTACACAGAAGTCGATTATAATAGACTTCTGAAGTCTATTATAATCGATTTTCATGCAACACAGAAGTCGATTATAATCGTCTTCCACAAGTGCTTTCACTCGCCAATGCGCTTTTCCAATATAAATAGAAGGCTCCGGCAGCTTAACTTTTCCATTGCAAAAATTTGTAGATCGAGTATTCTTCATAGAGAAATGGCAAGGAGCTATATTCATGTTCTTATACACTATAATGGTGAGATTATAAATACAGTTGAGGGAGAGACATTTTGTAGTGAGAATCAAGCCTAGTTGGTTGTTCGGCCACCAATTAGTCTGTTACAGTTACAAAGCCTAATATTGGAAGAGTATGAAGGAAACAACACACAAGTCTCAAAAATCTTCTATCGGATGCCTGCTGATATTGGCCCAAATGAAATCCGATATAGAAGATGGCGACTTCGAAAAGACGAGCACGTTGATCATATGTTCAGTTATTTTAACTCGTTTCCTGAAGCTCGCACAATAGAGCTATTTGTTGAGCTCCAAGATGGTCCTTTTAGCTCTGGAGGTTTAGCTCTGGATCCATCAGTTCCTATATCTAATGCCGCCCTATCATTTGAAGTTTCCCGCCATGAGGCAGCTTCTCTAAGTTACGAACACTTTGCCAGGCAGAATGAAGAGCCACTAACTCTAAATCCACAGCTAATAGCAGAAGTTAGTTAGGTTGGGGATTTTGATTTTATTGTGCAGCACCAGGATGATGATAATGATGAAGAAGAGGACCTCGATCATGTGGCAAACTATTATATTGAAGAAGATTAGCAGTTGTTGCATGTGCAAAACTTAGGTGAGCATGTAATGTCCCAGTCTCAGGCCCAATCTCAATCTCGACAGCATCCTAGTCACTACTCAGTAGTGGATTTAGATGCAATGCAGTCTGATGTGAGTAGTGCGTCTGGTTCAGGTTTGAGCATTGGGGGGAGAATGATTTGGCACTCGGTTAAGTATTTCACAATAAAGATGAAGTCTTGTTTGTTGTTAAGCATTACAACATTCGAAGAGGTGTTCAATATAAAGTTCATGAGTCCAATCACAAAAAATTTCATTGCAAGTGTGTGAAGTTTGGCATTGACTGTAATTAGAGTATATGAGTCACTCTTCGCCAAAAATTACAGTTGTGAGAGGTATGAAAGCTCACAAGACCGCACACATGTATCTTTCCAGAGTCTATGAACCAGCATGCTCAGATGGATTATCATATTATTTGTGCCCACATATTCCCTCTTGTGCGAGCAGATCCGATGATCGCCATCAAATCTCTTCAAGCATCAGTGGAATCAGAGTTGAGGTTCAAGACAACATATAGAAAGGTATGGCTGACAAAACAAAAAGCTATTGCTATGATTTATGGTGACTGGGAAGAATCCTATAATGAGCTCCCTAGATGGTTGGGTGGCCTGAAGTCGTACATGCCAGGTACTATTATCCAGATGCAAACTGGACCATACTATGTTGGTGATGTTGTAGATCAGGGTTGTTTTATGTTCTATTGGCTTTTCTGGACCTATCCACCATGCATAAAGGCTTTCAAATATTGCAAACGACTTATTTCGATTGATGGAACACACCTGTATGGCAAGTACGCTGGAACACTATTGATGGCAATTACCCAAGATGGCAACTCAAATATTTTACCAGTTACATTTGCCGTGGTGGAGGGGAGACAAAAGAAGCATGGTCTTTTATCTTGACAAATCTTCAACAGTATGTAACACCATAAGAGCAAATTCTTGTCATATCTGATAGGCATCATGCTATCAAAGCAGCTTTAGAAGTGGAAGGAAGTGGCTGGCATCCCCTTGCAGCTTATCATGCATACTGTGCATGGCACATTGCGTCAAATTTTGCTGTAAGGTTCAAAAACAAAGATGCGATGCTATTGCTAATGAACACAACATATGCAAAGATTGGGCATAATTTTCTTTATTGGTTTAGGGCATTGGGCCATGTGGATCCCGCAATGTGTGAATGGACTAACAACAAACGGCACGATAAATGGGCTCACTATGCCGACGAGGACCGTCGCTTTGGGCATAGGACAACAAATTTATCAAAGTGTATGAATGCTATTATGAAAGGCACTCAAAATCTTCCCATTACAGCCATAGTAAAGTCAACATATTATCTGCTTATTGAGTTGTTGGTTCGAAATGGCACAGAGGCAAAGACGCAACTTGCAAGTGGCTGGAGATTTTTAGAGACCCTATTGAATGCAATTGAGGAGAACAGGTGACACCTTGGCGTCATGAGTACCACTCGAGTGACTCGGGAGGCTTTAGATTACTTGGTGTTTGAATGAGATGACATAGGAAGTCAAGTCAACAGGAATTCAGAGTGCATTTAATAGAGCGATAGTGTGACTGTGAGGAATTCCAAAAATTGCATTATCCATGCCATTATGCACTCGCTCCGTGTTCTGATGATCGGCTAGAGTGGAGCTCTTTGGTTGATGAAGTTTACACCATGGAGTCAGTGTTCAAAGTGTACAAAGTAGAATTCTCTACAATTGTTAATGAAGAAATGTGGCCGCCATACACTGGGCTTCCTATACGCCCAAATCCTGCACCTAACCAAACTCTTGAAGGCTATCCGGTTTCCACAAGGATTCATAATGAAATGGATGAGGAACCAGGGAAAAAGTTGTAGACTGTATAGAGGTGTGGGTCACACCATGCAGACATGCCTGCACACTCCATCCTCAAGCCAGCGTAACTGATGTGTGTATGTCTTGGTATTTTCAGTTAGTTTGTTGTTGTTGCTCCTTATGCGTGTATGTGTTAGTTTTTTCAAGTTAGTTTACTGTTGTTGTCCATTATGTGTAACATACTCAAAATATTATCATTAAGTTGAATTTGTAATAGTGAAATCCATGTTTATAGAAATAAGTTGTAACTACTTCTAGCATCTATTATATGACAATATTTGTGGGACACATGCAACCATGCTAAGCTCAAACTACACAATATAAAAGTACATAATATAAAATTCCATAGTACATAATAAAAGTCTATAGTACATAACCACTATATAATCAGTTAAAGTCTGAAGTATATAATTAAAGTCTAAAATACATAATCATGATAAGCACTATTCGCCATGCCTGTTGCGTCTGGGGCTAACAATTTGACTCCCTGTGACACAACGGCGATACACAATCTGTCATACAGGCCTACGATATAGCTTCTTCTCCTTCTCGTCCGAATCCTTGTCTTCCTCATTTCCATCCCCTTCCTGCTTGGCCTCATCCTCCTCCTGATCGTCTGCCTAGTCCCCTGCCTGTGCCTGATGCCCCTGACGAGAGGAGCCTTGATGAGAGGGAGCTGAGGTATGCTTAACTGATAGTCGATAGCAATGATCTGGTGGCTGAAGCACTAAGATAGATCTCCCTGTACCGGTTGACTGTAAGAATGCCATCACGTCAACAACTGACAGGAACTGCGGACTGAAAGATATATGTCGTGCTATATCACCCTGTGCCAGACCTGCCACAAACTGATGCGCCAAACTGCAGTGAACAAATGAATCTGAAATGAACTGATGACTAGGGTCGGCCATAAACTACTGGCTTGGAGTCATGAATTGCTGGCTGGGGCCCACCATGAACTGCTGCTAGGACGGATCAATCATGTAATGCTGCTGGGAGAGGCCTGCTAAGAACTGCTGCTGGCTAGGGCCCGGCATATACTAGTGGCTAAGGCTTGCCATGAACTGGTGGCTAGGTCTTGACATGAACTGGTGGCTAGGTCCTGACATGAACTGCTCGTTAGGGTTCGTCATGAACTGGTGACTGGAGCCCCCCATGAACTACTAGCTGGGATACATAGGTGTCAGCTGATACACACGAAATGACTGAGACTCAGGGTGGTGGCTCGAATCTACTTGGGGCTGATGACTAGGCTCTGGCTAGCGCTAATGACTACCCTCTGGTCGGGGCCGAGGTCGAGGGTGAGGCCAGGGCTGGGGCTGTATATCGGCATCATGATCATCATCGTCATCCAACCTACTTCCATCATCACCAATTGCCTTATCTAGATACTGGCATCTACTACCACGCGTACCTGCACGCACACGATGTGCAAAAGATCATCGATCTGGGGCGTCAGCAAGATGTCCGATGTTTGGTGGTGGTGGGGCCTGGTCTGGTACACCATCTGGCAAGTCTCTAAGCTCTGGATCCTAGGGGGCTCCATCCAGTAACAAAAATCTATTAGCCACTGACAAGTACTACTGGAAGTACTCGACAGATGGCTGATCATCATCAGATAGCGGATATTAAACCCGTCGCTCCCTACGTGCCTCCCATGCCTGATGCCATGTGACATGATACTCAAGCCACCATATATGTAGATCCCTTTGACCATCCTTGGCGTGCAGCCGATCAATGTTTATCGGGGAGGTTGGTATGTGCTGGGCTCCACCAAACTGTTGGACTACGTGGTCAGCTGCATGCCATTCAATCACAGCAAAGTGTATGAGTGCAGTCACAGATGCCCAGACATTAGCCTCCTCATAAACAAAGGGAGGTGTAACATCCCTGACCTCATCACATCTGTACGGCATCCATCTAAACTTAAACAATCAATAAGAAATATTAGACTCACAACTAAAACAACTCAATAGAATAGCTAATAGTATATTTGTTATATGCAACTTACCCCAGTAATGCCAATCAAATCAATTATCTGCTTGTATCGTAGTAGCTTATTTGTGTCCATACTCGTTGAATACCTAAAATGCCCCTACCTGAAATGTACATAATTCGTTTTCCTTATTATAATTTGCACGTGTATACAAATATATAACAAATCGTAAATATTCACATAAATATGTACCTCAGTGCCAGTGGAAAAGTGAGTGGATGGTGTTGTCCAGGGGCCAATTCAGGTATTCTATACCATGCCCAAGACTGTAGAAGAGGTAAACAGCTTGCAATCTCGGTGACATTATATTTTACCGCATGACAAAGCTCACGATAAAGGGATCCTAGAACTGCAGACCCCCAACTAAAGTTTGCAGTTCCATTGAAATCTGTGAGAAGAGGGAGCTACTTCATGTGCACCCTAAATCCTGATTTATCCGGGAATAAAATCCCACCAAATAGAGCCATTATGTACGCTCTGGTGTATCGAAGAATTATTTGCTCATTAGCATCATGTGGCAATCACTTAAATGTCTTTGTAAACCAATTCAAATTTATGGAGAATCCTTTTATGTTTTTCTCGTCTGGAACTGCTCCAAGTAAGTCTGCACACAAAGCCCATATATCCTGATTATAAAATTTCTCCTTTGCTCCTATACAACCACTCACAGGAAGCCCATCAACACGGAGACCCAGTTGAAACACAACATCCTCCAATGTGACTACACATTCTCCGTACGGAAAATGAAAAGTATATGACTCAGGCCTCCAATGCTCCACAAGTGCATTAATGAGTGCCCTATCATAATCAAATGTCGGGACCAGCTGACTATGGGTTTCGTATTAAGATTTTAAAACATCAAATATGATTTATTGAAAATATTGAATAAAGTATGATTCATAACAATTATCAGATACATATTCTGTTGGCTTTTAAAATCACTATGTCTATAAGTTAGTGATCCCTTGGGCATGATTTTGGAACTTCAGTTATGTTACAATTATATTGTTAGGTTCCATCCTCAGATCTAGTGCGACCATCGTATTATAGTACCTAGCTTTTAAAATCCAAGTATCCTATATCATAATATAAATATATATAAGACATTGTTAAATCCTACAAACTAAACACAGAAATATGAATCACACTAAACTTAATATTTTCTTTATATTTAAATAAATAAATTACAGTAACACTATATTTAAATTAACATAAACTTAAATTAAATTTATTATAGTTAATTAAGACTAAAATTAAATTAACAGAAACTAAAATTAAATTTAAAAGTAAAATTAACTAGGACTAAAATTAACAATGACTAAAACTAAAATCCGATTATGCTATAGTTTCTTTACAAACACTAAAACTAACTACTAGCACAATAACTTTAACAAATACTAAAATAAAATTTATTAAGGTTACAAAGACTAAAACTAAAATTAACTTAATTAAATTTCACTAATATAACAAGGTGCTCACTAAATACCCCTACAAAATAAATTTAACAAAGACTAAAATTAAAACATTTTGTAAATATATTGAAATAAAAAAATAAAATACAAGAAAAATAAAGAAACTCTAAGTTACTTTTCACGAATTAACTAACATAGCCGTATCTAATTGCAAAACTAGAATAAAACTAAATGTATAACTTCAAAAAAAGAAACAGACATCAAAAATAAATTAACATCAACAAATCTAATTAAATTAACAGACTAAAATTTATTTATGTATCAGATTAACTCATAAAATAAATTATACTGAAAAGTTTAAAACTAAATAAAAGTACCTGCATTGTCAGTTTGCCTGCAATATAGTTCACAAAATTAAAACGACACAGATACTCTATACTAGTAGCTCACTTCCTTTCCTCCACTGCGCCCCTCCCTACCCTCACATACTGAACGCTCTGCCTCTCTTGCCTAAGAGAAATTCTCGCTTGAAGTTCACATCCAAAAGCGGCTTTTATAGGCAGCCAACAACACAAGTCAATTTTACTCGACTTTCCAATGATGAAAGAGTCAATTATAGTCGACTAGCTACCACCACTGACACACAGCCAAAATCGGTTACAGTCGATTTCCTCACCAAGGGAAAGTCGACTATAATCGACTCTTGTATGATGTTGGAGTCGATTATACTCCAACATCATACAAGAGTCGATTATATTCCATTCCTCACACATGCAACCAGTCTACAGTGATCTGCACTGGCAACGCAACTGAAGTCGGTTATACACAACTTTCATGCCACAAAAAAGTCGTTTATAGTCGATTTCCATTAAATTAAAATTAGGATATATATGTGAACGAATGAAATTTAGGAGATACACATAATATCAGACAAGTTTTATTATATTTTTGTCAAAAAGCCTTATTTTTAAGTTCAGAAAATCTTTAAACTAAATATACTACATCTAAATATCGTGTGATAACTGTTAGTTATGATTAATACAATTATTCCCACTAAAATATCCTGGAATGTTGTTTGCATCGTTCACTGCCTTTCTCTCTTCAGTGAAATTGGGTCATTTTGGATTGCCAAATTTAGACATTGTGTGCGCTGTCTTTTCAACAAATTATTCAATAGCCCATTTATTACGCAAGCTGACAACAAGTAATATGCCTCACTGTAAGAAACTTATTTTGTTTATGAATAAACAAAAAAGAATATATATACACACTCAATTTTGAAAAATAAGCAAATTTATGAAAACATAATATATATATATATATATATATATATATATATATGAAAAATGGTCAAAATGAGTCCGTGAAAATCACGGCAACAAATACTAGTAGTAAAATATTTTAATACCATTAATGTATATGTTTTTACCTAAAAATGGAGGTATGGGCACATGTTTCTCTAATCATCCATGAGAGAGCAAAGGTGAAATACCTGTGAAGATATTTCGACGTTTAATAAGTTAGTGAATGAATGAGGTATATAGTGATAAAATGAGTAATTTATATTAAGATTGTATTACTTGGGGGTACTGAGTTCCTTGTATAGAGTGAGGTGACCCTGTAAAAAATCAGGAGATAATCTTTCCTGAATACCGGAGATATTCTTACAATTTAGTGGATATTGGATAAATTTCATTTTTAGTGAGAGATATAATCCAAATATAGAAGATATGACGAGATAGTAGGAGATATAAAAAGATAATAGGAGGTCTCCAAGTTATTTCATAGGTGATTTTGGAGATATCATTGACTAAATTGGGAAGAATCTCTAGGAAATCATTATATCATGTAGGCGATTTGTGGAGTCTTTATCCGAATTCTCTAAGGCTGAGAGAAGTTCTTGGGCTCCTGTTTTTATTCTAGTACAGTACAAAAATTAAACTTATTTTAAAATCACATAGAGGTAGCTGATAAAATAAAAATTAAAAGTAGTTACGAGACAATCTAAACAGACAAAAGAGGGGGAAAAATGCGAATTGCCCGACCCAAACTCCACACCCAAAATGAAATCTCTTCGAAATAAGGCAGACTATTAAGCCCATAAACTTTGACAGAAACACTTCATATTTCAAATAGAATTTAATTGGAATATATTTACAATGCAAAGAAATTTTACACATTCATCCAATTATATAATGATACATCAGTAAATATGATTACTTTCAACCCCATTACTTGAAAAATCATACAAAAGAAAAGATATAATTTGATGATAGTGTCAGTGTATCAAAATTAACTCCTTTCAAATAAGCCTAGCACATGAATTTAGATTAGACTGAAGAGATAACTTTGTTTCATGAATGTCGTTAGCAAAATTTTCCACCAAAATTGTTCGATATTTGTAAATAAATGTCGTTAAAAATAAATAAATGTCGTTTTAGTCACAATACGAGGAGGAGATTATTTAGGTGAGAAGTCTATAATGTAGAAAGTTGTAGGTTGACGTTAACTCCGAAAGCACGTAACATTGCGCACAGGTGAATTCTCTCGCTGGTGCATCGAAAATTTGCCTCGTTTCCCATTTTATATTCATATGGTATATCTAAATCGAGTAAATTTAAGTAACAAAAAAATCTATTTGCTTTTAAAATATAAATCAGATGTATTTATAATTTTTGTATTTCTTTTACATTGAAATCTAATTAAAAAATGTAACAATAATTCGAAAAAGTAAAATTGTCACAAAAAAAAGGACTGCCTGAGATTATTGTCTCTTCTTTTTATTATTATTATTATTTCACTAATTGCTTTTACTTAATTTTTTTCTTAACTACTGTCAAGTGATTTTATATTTAAGCATTTTTTAATACTTGCCATATTATTTTATATCCATCATTCATATCAGTTAAGAATTTACTATTGATATACTGATAATTTGAAAAAATTTCCTACTATCATTTGATGAAATCCTTCCATTGTGATTTTTGAAATTTTGCGAAAGTTAACCATATTTATTAATATCTAAAATTATATATATTTATTCATTGTCAATAAAAAAAATTCTCTACAAACTTTTAATCATATATTATTATAACAATAAAACTAAATAACTCAACTACGTACTTATTACAATTTTTTTTATAATTTGAGAGCCTCTCAAAATTCTCATAACGAGAGGAGAGGAGGGAAGAACAAAACTCTCACAAAAGAAACACAAAACAAAACACTAAACCAACACAAAGAAAAAACAAATAAAAACAACAAGAACTCCTAGGCCTCTCTCTTCAAGTCAAGGAAAAAAATTCTAAAACCAACCAAGTTTATTCACGTTTAACTATTTTTTTACTAATTACAATAATATAGTCCCTTATTTACGGTTCTAACTTGTAAGCAACCAACTACTCCTATAGGCCTAATTATTGGGCCAAACTACTAATTTAGTTGTATCAACTATTCCCCCTTCAAGCTAACCTTGCCCTCAAGGTTGTTAGGAAAGAAAAAAAAGAAACAAGACAATTAAAATCCTAATTACATTTAATAAATTTTTTAAAAACAAATGGGACTACTAAATTGTGGACTCATCTTTTTTCTCACCGGGGAATGAATATCCTGATGTGGCTAGAGAAGATGAAACCAACACTTTTGAGGCTACATCTCGGTTGCATCAGATTGTTGATAAGTGCTTGTTTTCCTTGTTTCAGATTGGACTTGCTTGTTCAATGGAGTCACCAAAGGAAAGAATGAATGTGATGGAAGTCATAAAGGAGCTTAATAGAATTAAAAAAGTCTTTTGTTGCATGAGAAGTCAAAAGTGATCAACTACCTATGTGATCACAAAACTTAAGATACCTCTTTTATAATGACACGTGATATTGCCAATTAATTTATGCAACCATTGTTTCATAATTCATAATATTTTTATTTCTTGTATTTAATCATTTTTATTTTTAAGAATATTTTTTGAATTAGATATGTGACTTTATTTTTCACCATTTAAAATAAAAAGTAAATAGCACAAATCATCCTTGAGGTTTGGATAAATTGCACTCCACCCCATTCTTATTAAAAAAGTTGCACTTCACCCCTACTTATTTTATTAATAATTAATAGTAAGAATTAATAATTAATAATAATTATAATAATATGAATACTAATACTAATTAATAATAATTAATTATAACCACCCAATTTCCATCGCACCAATTACCTTAATAAGGTGATTAGATGTGTGTAAGGTGACGACTAACCTTAATCATCATTAATTAATTTAATCCAAGCTAATTTTGTGTGGTTGTATGACGTTCAAATGATATGATAAGATAATTAAGCTCAAAAGGATTAATTAACTCTTAAGTAGTAATACTCCTTCCGTCCTTGAATAATTGTTCATTTTAAAAATTTGCTTTGTTTAGAAATAATTTTTCATTTCAAAAGTTTATGTAATATTAATTATTTTTTACCAATAATATTCTCATTAAATACTATTGATTCATTAATAAATAAGGAGAGAGGAAGTTTGAGTATTGGAAAAAAGCAAGGGCAATTTAGTAAACTATTCCTAATTTTTACTAACATTAATGTTTTACCAATCATTTCCTTAATTCCAGTGAGTATTTATAGCTGGCTAATTATTCAAGGATGGATATAGGGAGTTACTAATTAAGCCTAATTGAGATTAATTAAGGATAATTAAGACTAATTGAGATTTAGTTACATTTATTAGTTAATTAATGGATTGAAAGTTTTATGATGTCTTGTGCTTCTTGAATCGGTGCTTTGAATGTATTGGACTCGATTTTTAGATTGAATTGATATCCTATGAGTTGTGTGATTGTGTGATGTTTAATGATCTAATAAGATAATTAGGCCTGATTGAGGTTAATTAAGGATAATGGAAACTAACTGAGATTTAATTACCTTAGTTAATTGATGGATTCGAAGTTTTATGATGTCTTGTGCTTCTCGAAATGATACTTCGTATATATTGGACTGAATTTTTGGATTGAATTGATATCCTATGATGAGTTGGGAAGTGCCAAGAAGAATTACAAGCATACCCTTAATTTAGTCGTGTGCGAAGTAAGGTTTGGGGCAAAGGAAAAGGGTAAGGATTTGTCTTGGAAATCTTTCAGCACAAACCATAGTGGTTATGAGAATATGCTTGCAAATTCCATGAAATATTTTACATTGGAGCTTGAATTATATTTTATATAAACATATCTCATGTCACTTGCTAACTGATTAGGATTGAGGATAAGACTTAATAAATTTATCCTAATTGTTGAATTTATCTGCCATGTACGTAATTTACAGGTCCTCGGTGTGCATGCTTGGACTAGATTTCACCAAGAGGTTACCACGAGTTCCATGCGTGTTACTTCGACTAGTAGTTATATATAAAACTAGAAATAAAAGACAAACCTGACATGTGTAAGTTCAGGTTTCAGTTTTTAGTTATTTGGCCAGTGAAGACAATTCTGTTTCCTCTGTTAGATTTGTGATGTGTTAAAGTTGTTCTGTTTCTTTACGCTGGTTTGTGAAGTGTATTTAAATATGCTTGTATGTCTAGATCTTTTTTCAGAATACTAACAAAAACAAAAGAGTAGGAATACATTAATTCTCTATCAAGTATCTCCTTTTTTCCTGGTTTTCCACTTTTATGACATATTCAACTTCAACCTTCCTATACCATAAGGCATTCATTACATGATTAAACTTATTAAGGATATAATCTTTTTTTAATGTTTCTTAACGATGACGCTTGGCGCATCTAAAAAGGAAAAGGGGTGGGAAGATGACAAGGTCACAAATTTAAAAACTAAAAGAATGTAATATATACAATAACCCAAGCCGTCTAATATAAGTCTTAAGTACGTGGTAGTGCGTTTTCTATCATATTAAGCTTTGACAAAAAGAACAAAGAAAACAACAGCAGGACAAAACAAAGAGTCTGCTAAAGGTAGGGGATAGAATGAAATATGAAAAAATAGATGGAAGTACTATTATATTGCCCAGGCTGTAATGATCCTAAAGCTCATCTCACTACTGTTACTTGCAACTCAACTTGAATGCCGTCAAGTTCCCTCTTGAATCTGTCCTTGGAGCTGGCATACACCATTTTTTGTCTCACCTTTGATGTATATGGTGACCTAAATATGAAACAAACAATTTATATATGTGTGAGAGAAATTAGTTATTCTCCTCAATAATATGACCACACCACACAATGAAAAATACAACCAGCTCGATTTTGACATGTGAACTTATATACATTAGAAATTGATGAAGCCCTGTATAGAGAAAATTGTGTGTTTATCTTTTACCGAACATGTCACTATATATATGTTAATTAGTAATCAAAATGAGGCTATTTAAATCCTATTGAACAGAAATTTCTGTTGGGCCTCATGCGAAGCTGATTTTATTAATTTGTGTTCCTGATCAGTTGGAGAAGTTGCACCAAACCTATGATTACATAAACTAGGAGGCTGTTTGGAAAGTAGTTTGCGGAACAAATTTCAGTTTTTGAAAACAAAAAATAAAAAAAAACTTGTTTGGTTTGTTATTCTTTCCAAATTGATTTTAAAAACAAAAACACAGATTTTATGTTTTAAAAACAAAAATTAGAAAATAGTTTGAAAGATATTTTTATAATTCTATTTTTTAAAATAAAAAAGAATGCAATGACACATTTATAATTAGTTGATTTTATTAATTACTGTCAAAAATAATTTTCAAAATATTATTTTCAAAACAGTTTCCAAAAACACAAAAGCAAAAACAATTCCAAACAACCTTTAGCATTCTTTTGTCCATTAATTGCATCCTGTGCTGCAGTATGTTATTAAATATTGTAGAAAGAACTATGATTTTACCCTTATTAAATGAACTTTTGGAACATCAAATTACCATGCAGTGAAGATTTTTTTTTTTCTTTTTTGACAGATCTCATTAGTAGTAAAATCAAAATCAAAGATAGCATAGCTCTATCATTAGGAGGTAGAGATTTAGTAAAGTTGTCCTAGTTTTCTTGTGGGTTTCCAAGTTTCTCCGTTTCTTTTTCTTGGTTCTCAATCTTAAACACAATAAAATGGTGGTTCCCTTTGCTTTTAACTAAAAAAAACTTCCATCATTCCTTGACTTGTTAATGGTTGATAGACTAACTAAAGCTGCATCCGTGGAGTATTAATACTCAAAAAGATATTAGGTGCATAATAAACAGATCTTAAATGCAGCTGCTTTCCATTCCATAGCCCCTTCAAAGACGCGGGGCTGGCTTAGTGTGGAAACCTGAACTCGTGAAAGCATATAGTACCCTGATTCTTGGAGGGTGTGTGGAAGAGGAAAAGATTTCCTTCACAAAGATGATAGTGACTGGGTCGCGATCAATTACCAATCTTATCTAGTGTGTTGTGGGACCAAACAATGCAATCATCAATTCACGATTGACTCCTCCGCTTAATGTAGCCGAAAGTATATGTGATTAAACTTGTTATGCACACCGAGGACCCGCAAATTATGTACATATGATACCTTCATAGCAATTTCCTTCTCGCTTCTCAGTATCTACTACAAATAATTAACTGGTAAAGTCAACAGTAACTTCCACTCTTTTATCAAAGGAGACTTGGCCATATATTGTAAGTCAGCAGCTGTCTTCTGTCACCAAAGATGTCCCAATTTTTCTATCTACGTTCCAGTTTCCACACCTGAAGACTCCAAGTTAAGTAGCTTTGTCTTGTACAGATGACTTTGAAATTGAAAAATGCACACCCAAATTTACCCTGTTCATGACATATTATTGGGACGAGTAGCAAAATCAGTCCCACAAACAGTTGTGGAGCTTGAATAAAAGCTTTAGGAAGTCCAACTAGACGATGGCAATTAAATATTTTAAACTAAATAAATAACACATCAAATGTTGGTGTGTGTATTTGGATTAGTTGTAACTATAAATATAATCGATTATTTGAAAATCAACTTTATGTTTGCATGTATTTACGTAAAAAAAAATTTTGTTTGGTACTTTTGAGACGCAAAAATAATTTTAAGATGGCGTGTTATGTTTAGATTATATAAAAATAATTATTTATGTATGATAAATTAAATGGTATGAAGCAATGGCTCATATTTTTATTATGGGTAAATAGCACAAACTACTCTTAAAGTTTGACAAATTGTACTCCACCTCGTTCTTCGTAAAAACTTGTATTTCACTCCATTAAATTTAAATAACTAATAAAAATTATTATTTTAATATAATTTTTGTTTTAATAAAATATATGATGAAATATACAAGTAAGAAATGTTAAAATATTTAAAAGGGTTAGAGTATTGCATATTTTTAAATTTTATACTTGATTTAATGAATAAATAATTATTAAAATTAAAGTGAATAATAAATTACATCAATATAAATTATAATTTTAATAATAAAAGTTAATAAATATTTATAATAACTATAACCACAAAATAAATCTTTATATGATAAAATTTATTTTGAAATTTATAAATAAATAATTAAAAAAATTTTATATTATATTGTTGCTTTTTTGCTAAATATTTACTTAAGACTATAATTACTTCTAATAGTGAGAGATAATTGTATATGATATGATATAATGTCATACATGTACAATATTACATCAAATACTATATAAAAAAATTTATTGGGCCTAATACAACCAAACCTTTTACTATCAAGTTTTTTTCCTACTAGATCTTATTCTATACAATGTTTGGTGTGACATTATAGATAGTTTAGTGCTTGATATTATTACACTTAATAGTATAAAATCTAATAATATTATATTTGTAAAATTCTAACACATATACAATGTTTTGTGTAACATTGTTTGATTCACCATTACAAATAATTCTAACCTTAAATAAATATTTAGCAAAAAGGAAAAAGTATAATAAAATAAAACATTTTTTCATTATTTACTTAGTTCATAAATTTAAAAATAAATATTATTATTTAAAATTGTATTTATCTCAATGTAATTTATTGTTTGTTTTAATTCTTAACAATTACTTATTTATTTAATATATATAAAGATTTGAAAATATAATTCTTTTAAATATTATAATATTTTTATTTATATTTTTCATAATATACTTTATAAAAAATTATATTGAAATAATAATTTTTATAAGCTATTTAATTTTAATGGGGTGCAATTTTGGAGCAAGAATGGGATGGAGCACAATTTTATGAAATCTTAAGAGTGATTTGTGGTATTTAACCTTTTATAATATTTGATACTCAAAGTTATTTTGGTAAAAACATTAAAATTCTAATCAAAATAATCAATTTTCTTATAATCAATCCAACATTTTCACCTAAACATTTAATTTTATTTCAAACAACTTTTATTGTACAAAAAATTATTTTCTTGTATTTCCAATGATACATCTAATAATATTAAAAAATATTATAAACATCCATATTGTAATGCAATGGATGTTTTTTTAAGCATGACATGTAAACTATTATGTATAAAGCAGTTTTGGGTCCGTCTTTGATCCTTGATCTTTTTTGTTTCTATTTTCTGCATTGATACTCTTGGTGAGTAATTGTATTTCTGATTACGCAATAATAGGACATATGCAAGAAAAATGCTGGAAATCAAAAGAAGCAATTATACACCCATACAAGTGGTTCAAAAACCATAGCAAGGAGCAAACATGAAGAGGTGATAGACCCTTTATTTGACTTATTGGTTCAACTTTTTTTGTTCAATTATTGATTATATGTCAATAATGACATACAGGAACGACAACATGGAAGCAACATTAGTAGAGGGGAGTTATGGGCTATGTTGCACAAGAAAAAGGATGATTCTTATATTCACGACAATGCTCAAGTCATTGGTGTAAGTATTATATTAATTAAAGTTATCATACCTTAATTTTTTAAGAAAAAAGTACTTACATTTTAATGTTTAATTGATAAAATCTTTTATGTATGCAGGAAAAAATTATGAATATTGAGCATGAAGATGATTCCTCTAAGGGATTTTCACAAAATGATTCACTTTCTCAAGCTATAAGGAAGGAGCACTCTGGTCAAGTTCGAGGTGTGGGTTCTGGGCTATGCCCTACTCAAGTCTTTGGTTAGACCGCATGTTCTAATGGACTTGTTGATCATGGATTCCAAATAGATATGAATAAGATGAAGTCTGAACTAGAAGCTTCTCGATTGAAGGTGAAAAATCTGGAATCAATGATTGAAGCAGAAAGATTAAGAAGACAAGCAATTGAGGGAATCGTTAAATATATGCCGCAAATGCAAGGAACTAATTTGCCACCTGAATTGGTTGCTTTGATTAATGTGATGGTATGTATTTTAGAACATTTAACATTAAATGGACTGCTTTTGGTATTTTGTGTTGTATAAAACTGTGTACACTTCGGTAGTGAAAAAAATGTTATAATTTATGTTCTATTCATAATTTCAGGCCCCAGATGAAAGGAGTGCACTAATTTCACCAAGTGTAAGATCGTCCTGCTCAGCTAATCATGATGCTCAACACCATAATGATTATTCCAACTGAAGTTCAAAATGAATGCATCATCGCTTAGGCTGTTGCTTTGTTTAGCTTTCACTTGGGACACTTTTTGTTATTGTTATGCTCTTTTAGCTTTCACTTTTTTGAGACACTTGGATTTGTTCAACTATTAGTCAATATTATGTTATGACATTTGATATACACTTTATTTGTTTAAAAGTTTAAGAATTTCTATATATGACAACTTTCCTTTATTTTCATGATTATTGATTACTACTATTGTATAGGTTTTTGACTTGTGTGCTTAAAATACAATATTGAAAAGCAAATTAAAAAAAAAGCAGTGGCTAACACAAAGTTAATTTGCGGCGATTGGAACCGCCAGTAATTCGCATTTTTGGTGGTTTAAAACTGCTAAAAAAAGGATAAAAGAACATGCCCCAAGCTAATTTGCTGCTGTGTAAAACCCCCCAGTAATTGGCATTTGTGGTGGTTCAAAACCGCCACTAAACCGGAAAACCGCCAGAAATCCAAAAAAATCCGCTGCTAAATACCATTTTTCTTGTAGTGTAATTTCTTGCTTGAAGTGAGTTTCTAAAGCTTGGGTATCATTTTAGTTTTTTTTTAATAATATTTCTTGAAAGGTTCTATTGCTCATTTATTTTCTCTATGATTATATCCCTATATAAATAAAAATATTTTTTTTACCTATTTTGAACATGTAAAGATAATTTACTTACATATTTTCTAAAGATTGATTTTAAGAAATTTTGGGTGTATTTGGACCTATGGAATTAGTAAAGAAATTACCATAGGAATTCTTGAAATTGAATTATTATATGATTAAAAACTAAGTGAAGTATATTTATCATAAAGGAAATGAGTTTTATTATAATAGTGTGATTTGGCGTTTCAATAATAATTACAAAGAAGTATGGGATTTTATGAATAATTTAGGAATCTGATGTTGTTTGGGTTTTAGACTTTATGTTCAAATTTAGAAAATCTTGTGGTCTATATATGAATGGGAAGGAAATTGTGGAAACTTTATGTAATTTTCATATTTTACGCATACTATATACACTATGTGAAATGGATACATAGATAAGTGACACCTTGGGCCTTGCTTTGTAGCAGACAAGGACTTGATGAACATTTAGACTTGTAGTTACTAAATGACACTTGGGGCCCTGCCTTACAGCGAGCAAGGATATGATGTCCATTGTAGTGATGCCTTGGGCCCCGCCATACTAGTAGACAAGGATTTGGTATTCACTGATTTGACTAGGGGATGCCCTAGCAATGAGAGCTTTTCGCAAATCCAATAAGAAACAAACCTTGCGAACTATAACCATTAGAAGGAAATGAGATATTATAAAGAGAAGTTTACAGTACACATGATTATTTATTATACTCCTTTTCTCCATTTTTATTTCAGATTGCATATTGCTGCATTCTCGCATTACTTTTAGTATTTTTTTGGGGATGAAGTGGGACTCCCCTGGAAACATTACCCTACTGAAAGACTTCTCTCACCCCTTTTCTTTGATGTTTCCAGATAGTATGGATCGTCGTCAGCAATGAAGTGGATATAGGATTGGACTTAATTCCTAAATGATCAGATTCTATTATGTGTGCTAAAAGAATCTTTATTATCTGTTATCAGACTTTGGTTATATTATATTGTTATATTAAAAGCTTCTTCCATGTATCTTGAATGAGTAATTTGTACTGTACCCTATGAATTGATGTTAATAGTGAAGTATGTTTTCTATATATGATGGTTATCTAAACTGTGGGAATTACTGATTATGTAAGGGAAAACAAAGTATTCTTTGTTGTCTAAAAAAAATTTCCCTTAAGTCCCTAGAAGAAAGTTTATTATTGTGAAAGTGTAATTTGGAAAGGTTTTAGCTATGAAAGACTTGGTATTTAAGCGTGTCCATTGTGACCCACCTCCCTTTCCTGAAAACCTACCAGGTGCATGATTTACGATTGATATTTATTATTCCAATACATGACTAAGAATAAAAAATAATCATAATAATTAAAAAAAAAATTTCCTTGTAAATTTACAAATTAGTAATATTATGCTAGCTAACTATTAACATGAAATTTTTCTCCTGCAGCTCTCTATTTTTCTCTTGTTGCTTCCTTGCTTCCCCTTCGGTTTGCTGGGTACCTCTATTTATAGAGGCCTTCCACAATGTGAATATGATGCAAAAATTTCAATGTTTTCGACACTCAAATTTCTTCACGCGTGCACAATAGTTTCTACTGTTCACGCGTGAAGTTGTCTCCTCTCCCTTTCTTATAAATTTTCAATAGTGGGGCCCACCGGCTGGAGCCCACAGGCATTTCCAAGTTCCCAGCTAGTAATCACAACGGCAACGATTCCATAACAAAAGTGAAAGTTTATTTATAGAGGCCTTCCACAATGTGAATATGATGCAAAAATTTCAATGTTTTCGACACTCAAATTTCTTCACGCGTGCACAATAGTTTCTACTGTTCACGCGTGAAGTTGTCTCCTCTCCCTTTCTTATAAATTTTCAATAGTGGGGCCCACCGGCTGGAGCCCACAGGCATTTCCAAGTTCCCAGCTAGTAATCACAACGGCAACGATTCCATAACAAAAGTGAAAGTTAGCTTAATGGGGCTGCAAAATATTGAACTGGAATACTCCAAAGTTGACGAAAACCCAAAAGAGATTGCAATATTGGTCAAAAAAGATAGAAAAAACAAAAAAAGGGCGAAAAAAACAGTGCAAGTTTGCAAACGTACCGTGAACGAGAAGGAGCCAACCCCCTCCAGATGGTGCAAAGTTCGATAGTGTTAGACGCGGCCAGATATGGCTGAGACTCGTTTACAGCTTGTTGAGGCGTTGAAGGGAAGAAGAAATAGAAGTTCTTTATAATTACAGCAGATGCGACCGCATTTTTATTGGAAATGTTTTCAGATAGCATCGAAATCGGCTCAATGAAAATGCCGAAAACGTTAAAATGTTAGTTCCAAATTTCCAAAAAATTCAGGAAATATTTTCAAGAAATGTTTTCCAGAAAACTCAACCAAACATAATTTCACTTATATTTTCTATTTTTAGTGAAGTGAAAACAGGAAATGGTCATACCAAGTGCTCTTAGATTTTTTTCACCGAGAAACTTTTATATCTTCATGAACCAAATTTAATATATCCACAAATATATATATAGCTACTCATTTTAAGCTTTTTATATAACTTTTAAATATTATTCTCCGATTCATAATAATTTGAAAAAAATTTAAATAATATACATATTAAAAAAAATAAAAAATATCTTTATAAATATAAGAAAATATATGAGTTAGATAAAATTATCTTTATATAATTATTATTATTTATCTTAATAAATATATTGATTACTTAACTAACACATATATATTAATAGTATAAATAAAAAAAATGAATAGATATTTTAAAACATAAAAAATTTAAAAATGAATGAATATTATGAAATGGAGAAAATACAAACTAAAACAAATAATTATTCATATTTATATATCACATGTTGAGGTTGTGCATGGAAATTCTAAAACGGGACAATTGCTTCATTTTCAGGTGCGGTATGTTACGTTGCTAAGGCGAGGCGAGGGATGGAGCCACGAGGGTGGATGTGCAGCGGTCTGAAGGTGGAGGCTATGGGCGATTATGTTGGGGTCAATTTGCGAGGAGCAAAGAAAACGTGTGATCGTGAAAGAGATAATGATAAGGACATCTTTCGAATGTCGAAAAAATCAAAAAGCCCTTCTTCCTTCCTGTTTTTAGTCCAACGAGGGAGGAAAAAAATGTACATGGGTCCCTGCACTTCCGTCACTGATCAAACTCTCCTCTCAATTTTTCTGTCCAATCAAACAGTAAATAATATTTATCTATCCAATTTCTTTCCACTCCCTAACTTCAAAGTGTTAAAAAAGGCACGCGCACTTTGGATAGAAAAGATAATTAGTACAGCCCACTAAGGACTATCCAAAGTAATTATTAAAGCCATAAAACGACGGAAGAAACAACTGTTTTGTCTTTTCATGTTGATGGCTTAATGCCGTGTGGCTGTTGGCCAGGCCTGGCGTGGCCAAAGTTAAGGGGACAAACTCTGGTGCGCGCCCCGGTGGAGTGAAAGTGAAGTGCTGAAATAATGCAATGTCTGGACGACTCAGTCTTCATAGAAATTACTCTCCCATTTTGTAATAAATATCACCATGCTTCTAATTTAATTAAAAATAATTAAGCTAATAATTATTTATTAATCATTATAATGATATATATAAAAAATTATTATTCTTAACTTAATTAATTAAATATATTCAATATTTACCTAGGCATTGTATAGTAGAAGTAATATAATAATTCATATTTATATGTTGACGTATTTTCTTTTAAAACTTTCTTAAGTCAATAATTATCTGAACAATATAATAGCCGATATATCAGAAAAAAATAAATAAGAATAAATGATTATAAAAATAAATTATTAATCATACAACTCACATTGATATTAGAATTCTTTTGTAATCACTTACTTTCTACTGTATCGAAAGTCAAAAAATTCATTTCTGCTGTTAATTGATTGTTATATATTTTGTAACTATATAATTAGAAAATTCACAAATGTGTAAAAATTGTGTCCATTTTTTTTCATTGTAAAAACTGATTTTATGAAATAGTTAATTAATACTTAATATTGGCGACTAAGTGAAAATAATACAAAAAGAATGAAGGGCTAAGAAGAGATTTTATGTTGAGCTATACCCTTTTTAGTATAGAATTTTTTGACAATAACTTACGTTTTAATATATAGTAACAGGTAAATGATTGTTAAAAAAATCCTGATATCATATGTTTATGTAATACTTTTAAAATATATGAATATTGCATGGTAAAATATCAATTGTGTTGTATGCTTTAACTTAATAATCTATTTTTATAATTATTCATTCTTAATTTTTTTAATATTTATTATTATATTGTTTAGATAAGTATTGTATTAAGAAAGCTTTTAAAAAAATAACTCAGCATATTAATATAAATTGTTATATTAAAGATTTTAATGTTAAATACTTGTCATATACAGAGACTAAGTAGATATTAAATATATTTAATTAATTAAATTATTTTTAATTAAATTAAGAATAATAACTTTTAATATATATCATTATGATGAGTAATAAATAATTGTTAACTAGCTATTCTTTTAGTTAAATAGAATAAGGACATTTAAATAAAATTTAATGAAGATTAATGTTAGTGGGAGTGTCAATAGCCAAAATGGAATGACAATAGCTACTCCCTAATTTATGAATGTACCAAAATATATTTAGATATATGATTAATAGTTGTACTAAAATAGACAAAGTGATATTTATTATGAAACGAACAAAGGGAGTATAAAGAAATATCAATAAATTGTATTTATCTTAAATTTAATGCTGAAATTTTTTTAGTTTTTTTTAAGAGTGTGTTTAGGATATTGGATAACAAATTAAGAATAGTAAGTTTTGTATTGAATTATGAGTTTTTTTAAGTTTTCAAAATAATGAGTTCATTAAAAAATGAGTTTTTGTAAATAGTGTCCTAAGGACACTCTGTAAGATTTGCATATAATAAATAAATTTAAAAGTTTTGTAATAAATCTCATGTCTTGAAAACTTAACAATCACATTTTTCAATGAAAAAATTACTTTTATTGAAATCTTAAACAATGCCATTAGGATACTAGTTAGAAAAACTATCAAAAAATTACTATATTGATTCTCAAATATACTATTCATTTTTAAAATTTTATTTTTTAAAAAATAATTGTTCATTTGAGAAATTCAGATAATTTTAGTTTTTTTTTCCAATCGCATCTTTGTTAAATAATAGAGGAGAAAGAGTAAGTGAAAAAAGGATTTAAATCATCTAATTGGTCTTCTCCTCTTGTATTGTTATGAGTTCAGTTTATTAATTTATCTCTATGTTAATAGATTGTCTATAATTACTTTTGTAAGTATTCAATGAATATGCTCGGATCTTAGACTAAGGTGAGTCTCACCTTTAACTTAGAGTCTCACCTTTAACTTAGACTTTCTTTTAGAAAGAGTTATGAAAGAACAAAAAAAATTGAGAAGATTCATATTATTACATACTATCCATTGAGACAAGATATTCCTTTCAGATCAACGAGAAGCAATGAATAAATCAATTTCCTTATAAATAGAGGTGTAGTCTATTAGCTAGCCATGTGAGATCAAAGGTTTTGACATCCAACAATTCAGCAACCTTATTTTCTTTCCCTTAACCATGTTGGGTGAACATTCGTCCATAAGCCTTATCTTCTTTCTTCTCTTCATTTCAATCATAACCGGGTCATCTGCCTTAGGAAACGAGTCTGATCAAATATCATTGCTCAAACTAAAGGAATCAATATCCAATGACCCTTTCGGAGTGTTGGCCTCTTGGAACAGCTCTAGCCACTTTTGCAACTGGCATGGAGTTGCATGTGGCAAACGACATCAAAGGGTTATAGAGCTGAACCTATCAGCATATCACTTGCGTGGTTTCATTCCACCCCATGTTGGGAACCTCTCTTTTCTTCGATTCCTTGACTTCGGGGACAACAACTTCTACGGTGAAGTTCCAAAAGATTTGGGCCGTTTATTCAGACTGCAATTACTGAATTTCAACAATAACACTTTGGGAGGAGAATTTCCCATCACCTTGACAAATTGCTCCCAACTAAAGGCAATGGGTTTAGGAGGCAATCATTTTATTGGTCCAATACCAAATGAGATTGGCTTGCTTGGGAAGCTTGAATGGTTGCTTATTAGTTTGAACAATCTCACTGGTAGAATACCATCTTCCATAGGGAATATTTCTTCCCTCATTAATCTCTCGTTGGCTTATAATAACTTGGAGGGAAACATACCGAAAGAGATAGGCCACTTAAAAAACTTGGAAATTCTCTATGTGGATGTCAATAAACTGTCTGGTACGCTTCCTTCTTCTCTTTATAATATGTCATCTCTCACTGAATTTGCAGTTGGAACCAATCAAATTCGTGGGCATCTTCTTGCTAACATGTTTCTCACCCTCCCAAATATCACAAAAATTGGTGTTGGTGCGAATCAATTCTCAGGCCCAATCCCAACTTCCATCACCAATGCATCTCGGCTTCAATTGTTTGATATTAGTAAAAACTATTTTGTAGGACAAGTCCCTAATCTTGGGATGCTACGGGATATTTCATTTCTAAACATAGAAGTTAATAATCTTGGTAGTAATTCATCAAATGATTTGGACTTCCTAAACTCTTTGATAAATTGTAGCCAGTTGAATAGATTAAGTCTAGCTTACAATAATTTTGGAGGTCAACTGCCCAACTTTGTAGGCAACTTGTCCACCCAACTCAACCAACTATTTCTTTCCTATAACCATATATCTGGGAAAATTCCTAAAGAAATAGGAAATCTCATTGACTTAAATTCATTGACCATTGGCTTCAACTACCTAACTGAGATTATTCCAGCTACTTTTGGTAAATTTGGAAATATGCAAATGTTATATTTGAGTGGAAACAAATTGTCAGGAGAAATACCAGCTTTCATTGGCAATCTTAGTAAGTTGTCTGAGTTGCATCTATCAGGGAATATGTTCAGTGGAAATATTCCCTCTACTATTGGAAATTGCAAACATTTACAGTGGCTAGACCTGTCAAGAAACAACCTTAGTGGAGCTATACCAACACAGGTTATTGGACTTTCCTCATTATCAATTGTGCTAAACCTATCACATAACTCGTTTGTTGGTGGTTTGCCTACAGAGGTGGGCATGCTAAAAAATATTGATGTCCTGGATCTGTCTCAAAATTATCTATCAGGCAACATTCCCGAAACAATTGGACAATGTGAAAGTCTGGAGTACTTCTATTTACAAGGTAATTCTTTCCAAGGAAGCATACCACATTCTTTGGCTTCATTGAAAGGTCTTCGAGAACTAGACCTGTCACAAAACAACTTGTCTGGGTTAATTCCTGATGGACTGCAGAAGATTTCTACTTTAGAGTACTTTAATGCTTCTTTTAACATGTTGGAGGGTGAGGTACCAATCACTGGTATCTTTCATAATGCAAGTGCAGTTTCACTTATTGGTAATAGTAAGCTCTGTGGAGGGGTACTAGAACTGAAGCTTCCACCTTGTCCATCAAAAGCTAAGAGAAAGAAAAGACACCATAAGATCAAATTGACAATGTTTATAGTTTGTTCGTTTGTGTTTCTTTTTCTATTGTCTTGTATCTTTACTATGTATCAGAAAAGGAAAAGACAGAGAAAAGAATCTACAAACCCAACAATTGATCTACTTCCAATGGTATCATATCAAAGTCTACACAATGCAACTAATGGATTTTCCTCTCAAAACTTGATAGGAACAGGAAGTTTAGGCTTTGTGTATAAAGGAAGTCTCAATTCAGAAGAAAGGGTTGTTGCGATAAAGGTTTTAAACCATCAAAAGAAAGGAGCTCGGAAAAGTTTCATTGCTGAATGCAATGCACTCAAAAATATCCGACACAGAAATCTAGTGAAGGTTTTCACATGTTGCTCCAGTGTGGATTACAATGGAAATGAATTCAAAGCTCTAGTTTTTGAGTACATGTCAAATGGAAGTTTAGAGAAATGGCTGCATCCGGACAAAGAAACTGTAGAGCAACCAAGAACATTAAGCCTTGAGAAAAGATTAGAAATTATGATGGATGTTGCTTTCGCATTAAACTATCTTCACTATGAATGTGACCAACCTATTGTTCATCATGATTTAAAGCCAAGCAATATCCTTCTTGATGATGATATGGTTGCTCATGTGAGTGATTTTGGCTTGGCAACAATTCTATCAGCTATTGATGGAAACCACTATAAGGAAACTAGCACATCTGCAATTAAAGGGACTATAGGCTATGCTCCTCCAGGTATGATTAGTGTTAGATCTTGTTTTTCAGTTGAACTCTTTCAGAATTGTTTTTTTTTTCTTTTCATTTTTTCATATATGTTTAGGAATTTTCCAATGATGATTTCAAAGCATTGATAATTTTTCAAACATATTTCAGAGTATGGAATGAGTTCTCAAGTGTCAACGGAAGGTGACATGTATAGCTATGGAATTCTTCTTTTGGAGATGTTAACGGGGAAAAGTCCAACAGAGGAAATGTTTAAAGATGGGAACAACCTCCATTATGTCAAAATTGCATTTTCTAATAACATCTTGGAAATTGTGGATTCATCTCTTTTCTCAGTGGGAAATGAATATCTTGAAGTGGCTAGAGAAGATGAAAACAACACTTCTGAGGTTACATCTCAGTTGCATCAGATTGTTGATAATTGCTTATTTTCCTTGTTTCGGATTGGACTTGCTTGCTCAATGGAGTCGCCAAAGGAAAGAATGAATGTGATGGAAGTCATAAAGGAGCTTAATATAATTAAAAAGTCTTTTGTTGCATGAGAAGTCAAAAGTGATCAAGTACCTATATGACCACAAAACTAAGGTACCTCTTTTATAGTGATACATGATATTACCAATAAATTTATACAACCACTGTTTCATAATTCATGATATTTTTCTTTCTTGTATTTAACCATTTTTATTTTTAAGAATATTTTTTGAATTAGATATTTGACTTTATTTTTCACAATTTAAAATAAAAAGTAAGTAGCACAAATCACCCTTGAAGTATAAATAAATTGTACTCCACCCATTCTTATTAAAAAATTACCCTTCACTCTACTTATCCTATTAATAATTAACAGTATAAATCAATAATTAATAATTATAATAATATGAATACTAATGCTGATTAATAATAATTAATTATAACTCCCTAATTTTCATTGCACTAATTACCATAACACCTTTAAGGTGATTAGATGTGTGTAGGGTGACAACTAGCCTAAATCATCATTAATTAACTTAATTAAAGCTAATTTTGTGTGGTTGTATCATGTTTGAATGATCTGATAAGATAATTAAGCTTAAAAGGATTAATTAGCTCTTAATTACTACTCCTTCCATCCTTGAATTATTGTCCATTTTAAAAATTTACTTTGTCTAAAAATAATTATCCATTTTAAAAGTTTAGGTAATATTAATTATTTTTTACTAATAATACTCTTATTAAATACTATTAACTCATGAATAAATGAGAAAAGAGAAAGTTGGAGTATTGAAAAGAAACAAGGAAAATTTAGTAAATTACGCCTAATTTTTACTAACATTGATATTTTACCAATGATTTACAACTGGATAATTATTCAAAGATGGGGGATGATTAATTAAGCCTAATTGAGGTTAATTGAGGATAATTGAGACTAATTAAGATTTAATTACTTTAATTTGGTAATTAATGGATTGAAAATTTTATGATGTCTTGTGCTTCTTGAATTAATACTTTGAATATATTGAACTCGATTTTTGGATTGAATTGATATCCTATGAATTGTGTGATTGTGTGATGTTTGAATGATCTGATAAGATAATTAAGCTTAAAAGGATTAATTATCTCTTAATTAGTACTAACTAAGCCTTATTGAGGTCAATTAAGGATAATTGAGACTAATTGAGATTTGATTACCTTAGTTAATTAATGGATTGGAAGTTTTATGATATCTTGTGCTTCTTGAAGTGATACTTTGAATATATTGTACTCGATTTTTGGATTGAATTGATATCCTGAGTTGGAGAGTGCCGAGAAGAATTACAAGCATACCCTTAATTTAGTCCTCTACAATGTAAGGTATGGAGCAAAGGAAAAAGGAGAAGGATTTGTATTGTAAATCTTGTAGCACAAACCTTAGTGGTTATGAGAATATGCTTCCAAATGCCATGACATATTTTACATTGGAGCGTGAATTACTTTTGATATAAATATATCTTATGTCACTTGCTAACTGGTTAGGATTAAGGATAAGACTCAATAAATTTATCCTAATTGTTGAATTTAAAAGTGACCAAAATTTTACTAGAAAACTGTATGTGAATCACTTGTCTTTACTTGAATGCATATTTATTATTTTGATATGAGAATGAAACAATTTTGGGGAGTTCCATCTACAGCCATTGTGCTGTTGCGAGATTACGGACTTAAAATGTTTTAGTGAACATGAAATAGATGATTTTAATGAAATAGACTATTGTGCATGTGATTAAATACATTGGTGACAAATAAAATTGACTGTGATGGGCCTTCGATCCCGAGTAACATGTTGGGGAGTGAAGCTGGCTGCCTCCATCCCTAATTATGTGATAGAAAGTGTCACAATGTGCCCAAAGGACATCACTTTCATACCCTATTTTAAAATAAAAAGGCCAGACAAAAATTGCTTTGAGATAGAAATAACAATAGTTACTCTCATCTATCATTTCATCTCTTGATTTTTACTAAGTCTGAACCTTACACATCTTTAGAGGGCTATATCATATAATCAATTTTCTTGATGTTGAAAGTCCCAATAATTGTTTTCTACATGAAAATAAGTTAAAGGACAATTTTTAACTAATTTTAGAGAATCATTAAGTATTTCATTTTCAGTTCAAAAGTTTATAAGATATTTAAGAATTCCAAAATTTGAACTAGAACCCAAATTTAAATTTTTATTTGTTGGTATTTTAATTTTTTGATATTTTATTTGAATTTAAATGGGGATATTTCTTTATTAATATTTATATTTTAAAGTTAATAATAGAAAGTAAAATAAATGAGGATATTAACTTGAAGTAGCCACTCCTATCTATCTATTGTTACTCCTCATTAATTACTATCACTTACACTTTTTCCAAAATGTCCTTAAGTTTATTTTAATAATTAGTCATTTATTTATTTTCAAAATTAAATTAAGAATTGTGTATTAGAATTTCAATTATTATCTCTCCTTATTTATTATTTTTATTTATGATATTTCTAAATGTTTTAATTTAAATTTATTTTAATTTATTTTGAAAGTTTTCATGCAAATTTTAAATTTATCTTAGTTCATAATTTATTCCTCACACTACTTCTTCACTATTATTGTAGTTCCAGGACAAATTTACCTTGTTCTTCCTATTCTTAACATTGATTTTTGTGATAGTTATGAATGTATACAAAATGATTAAAATACCAAATTAAGATAAAGGCTTTTGAGCATCACAAATTGAAACCACAAACATAACATGAAGTTGGTTTCCTATCTTTATCAATTCTATTATTTGTTTTGATAATTATTAGTAAGTATATAGTAATGATCTTCATTAGGTCACGTCAAAAAAGAAAATCTTCTTCTTGTTGGCTTAGCCATCTTTTGGATTTTATTTCATTATGCTGTCTATTTTGAAAAATATATAATGATGGCATTTATGGAAAATAATGTTGTTATCTATAAAAAGAAATTCTTAGGTGCTCTTAAAGTAAAACAAAACATTTGCTCTATTTCATTTAGTGATTGACAAATCAGCTATTACATTAAAAATATTAGGGAGGTGAGAAACAATAATGACTCACAAAACTTATGTGTCAATTAATAAATTGATTAGAGCAAGTGTTATCTCTTACTCTCTGTACACCTGAGTATTTCCCCTACAAAAATTGCTCTTAAAGAGCTCATTGTGCATTACCTTTGTGATTTGTGTGTTTTATTTATATTGTGAAGTGTTACATTTTATATCTAATTAAATTTACATGTTATTTAAATTTTATTTCACTATACTTTTTAATTCAAGTTAAATATTACATTTAAGTTAGGAATTTTTGTGTTATGCTAGAGGTTTATTTATAGTTACATTTTGTGTTTAATATTAACTATTAATTGTAGAATAAGCACAGTTTTAGTTTATTCTTTTATGCCTGAAAAAGATTGGAATAAAGTTGTATTCTTTATGTTATACTAGTATGATTGGCTTTCTTTGAAAGAAAGTGAATGATTGAAACTTGAATTATTTGATGTAAAAATTAGATTTTTAAAGGAGGTATCATTGACAGAAACCATGGCTAATGACAGTGGCATTAGCCTTAGTGCACTTTGAGTGAAACCTCAGCTAGCTAGGGTTTTCTAGCTTGGTATGTTAGGCCAGCATACCGAAATTTCTGGGCACTGGGAAAGGTATAAGGGCTGCCCAAATGCTTATAACCATTCTTGGGATGGGTGTTAAGGCTGCCTAGCCGTGATATGAACACTCTAGGAATGGGTGTAAGGGCTGCCTAAAAGTGGTGTGGACACACCGGGGATGAGTGTAAATGTTGCCCAGTTATGGGGTCGATTTTGGATAATGTTCTAACATAGAGACCTCATTAAACCTCTTTTTGTGCATAAATCCTGAATTCCTATTTTAATCATTTAAAGATTTTTTGTATTTTGATTATATACACATTTAGTTTGGTTAATGATTTATGATATATTATTTTATAATTCCTTATTGTTTTGGAGCTTGCCCCATTGAATTGTAAACAAGTTATTTGTCACTGAGTTTTATAACTTACACCATGTTTTTTTTTTCACTATTTCAGATTCAGGTGTAGATTTGAGTTCAGCCCCTCATACTCGATAGGACTTGGGTCAATTCCTTTTATGAGCCCAACATTATTTGTGGGCCTTTATTTTGTGGTCTGCCTGTCTATTGCATTTGCGTAGATTCTTATGAACTTTTATGCTCCATTGAATCACAAGCAAGGGCTAGATAGTTGCATATATGTTTATGTTTGTCAATGTATATGCAGTTCCAATATGGATTTGAGGATATATATATATATATATGAACTCCTTTCCATGAGCATATGTATATATATGTATAAATACTTATTATCTATTATACTGGGTGCAATGTGATTATATAATGTTACAGGTTTTGTATTTTGGAATATGTCCCAAAAAGCAAAGGAAACTCTGTCCATTTTTCTGGAAATTTTGTGTGCTACAGTGCTTGTCAGGAATGAGTTCCTTATGCACAGGTCATGGCCTATAGGTTAAGTCGTGATAGCCACAAATAAAATGATAAGAAACAATTTATTTAATGAAAAATAAACTTAAAAATAGAGTGATCACCAATTCATTTATGGAGAAAAAATTTGAAAAACTTTTTGATTTACAAAACTAGTCTTTTAAAAGAAATTAGGTTTAAGAGTCAATTATGATTAGAGAATGGTAGAAATTTAATTCTACTACACCTTTAATACATATATAAATATGGTTACCTTAGAGCTTACTATACAAATTTATTTATGACTGTGATAATATTTATTTTTCCCTAAAAAATCATAATAATTATTTACAAAAATAAAAAGAAATGAAAAATACATGAAAATAAAAGAACAAAATTTAAGAAAATATTAATTTTGCCTTGACAAGTGTTATTTGCTCCGACATATCCCTTAGGGCACTAAGAAACTTAAAACCACGTTGTCTTTGTATTGGGTTGATTTTAAATATTTATGAATAGGTTTTTGAAGAAAAAAAAAAGAACTAATTCACTTTTGCAAAACACTCGGGATAGTGAACTATACAATAAGCCCTTATAATTCTTGCAACCCTTGAGGATGGTTAAACCATACATCAATGTCATGGATTCTTGTGTGAACTGAAAAAAAATAGAAAATTTTTGCTATTTAGTGCTATGAAAAAGACTAGTTTGATGAAAAGAAAAATGAAAGAAAACATTGGCAATGAGACAAGTTAAATCAGGCTGAAAGATTTTTTGGAAATGTCAATTATTTTATCTTTTATTTCTATTTTAATTTACAACAAAAGCTCAAAAAAAAAATCTAAATTGTTTTATTTGAACTTTTCGTCCAATGTATAACAATAACTTGCTTTTTATTTTTCAGTCGAAAAAACTAGATATCATAAATTCACTTAGTAGGTCAATTACCCTCAAGATAAAAGATTGTACATTCAAGTATAGTCGACTAAAGCACAATAGCCCAACAAACATATAGGCTAAACGATAAAGGAACACTAACTTCACCATTATACTCACTGCAACCCTTCAACCTTTTAATCCAGTAGGAGAAAAAAATGCACACAGGTTAATCTTCTCTGTAGAATTCTCTGCATGCCTTTTCTTTTTTTAAATAGCTAAACCCAACCAAAATCTTACCCATGCACAGTTCCAACTTGCAAATTTGTCATACATATAGGCATGCACAACTGGAACAGTTATTTCAAATCCATGTCCAAGTTTGAGCCAAAAGGAAAATTAGATAGTCAATGGCATGGTGCCACATTTTTATGTGCAAACATAAATTTTTCTTCATCTAAACTTTTCAATTTTTGTTCAAATTGTTCATTTCACGCTTTGAGGGGAATTAATGTTCAACTCCTTTAGTAACCATTCATCAGTTTATCCACCTTTGCATCGATATATTTCATAGACATTAGTGTCATATCCACTTGAATGGTGACTTCATATAAACAGTAGAGGTTTTAGGGACTGTTTGGATCCTTTATTTTAACTTTTCATTTCCATTGACAATAGGGTATAAGAGTATGTAACATATATAGGATGGGCCTAGTAAACCAATTAGTGGAGTTACATTTAGTTAGTAAAAGAATAGTATAAATAGGTATATTAGGAATTGTAAGGGGATCAATCAACTAACATATGAAAATGTGAATTGTGTTCCCCTCTCTTAGATCATTTTCTCCCCCCTTTCTTTAGAATTCCCTCTAATTCTCTATTCTCCCTCCAATTCTTTCTAATTCCCTGTCTAAAATTCTTATTCATTACAATGGTGCTTTCATTAGCGACCATGCTCAATTTCCATGGTGGTTTGCCGAGCTCAATCAGAGAGCAAACCGGTATAGTGACAGAGTACTATCTTGAATTCACGGCTCATGCTGCTCACGTTCATATGAACGATCTTGAGATATTGTTAGCTTGTTTTATCAATGGATTGAAAATTCATATTCACAGAGAGGTTTTCTTTGAAAATCCTAAATCTCTTTTCCGTGATCGCCGGTGACAAGGCAAGCATGACGGAGAACGTGAAGACAAGTACGACGCCGTCATTGTTAGCACCGACGGTCGAAGTGCAAGAGGAAGCCGTGGGAGATCCACGAACAACGACATTGTCTTTGAAGGTCTTGAATGTCGAGGCAGTGGTAGCACCACGTACTGGTTCAACAGAGGCGATGACAGCAAGGCTGAAGCTGTCAAGCCTTGATTTTCTTTTGGTTTTCAGTGGCGGCACTAATTGGTGGAAGGGCATGCATCGCCTAATCAGTGTCCTACTACTGGGTCAAGCTTGGGCTTAACATCTTCAAGCACAGTTCCTCGGGGATGATGATCATGCTCAGAAGTTATTGCTAATGGTGTAAAGGAAAGATGAAGGAAGCGTAAAGTAGAAGCTACAGGAAGAGATGAGTGTGGGGGTTCTCTTTTTAGGTCAAGCCCAAACCAGTACAAGGGTGAACTGGGCTCAAATAGACCACTCCTATAATTTCATTAGTCCAGCCTATTTTAATTATTGTAGCAAAAGTTTTTCTGGATCTTAAATGCCAAAGCAACATCTTTGTTAATCCAATTATCCAATGGGATCCTCATGGATGCCTTTTTTATTTTTGCAGTAGGATATGAATAATTGCTTTTAGGATTAATTATGTTTGAATAATTGTAATTAGGAGTTATTGTAATTAGAATTTAAAGTGTATTTTCTTTTTCCATCAACCTTGAGGGAAAAGTTGTCTTTAAGGGAAAGGTAATGTAACATGTATAGGATGGGCCTAGTAGCCTAATTAGTGGAGTTATATTTAATTAGTAAAAAAATAGTATAAATAAGTATGGTAGGAATTATAGGGGAATCAATCAACCAATATATAAAAATATAAATTGTGTTCCCCTCTCTTAGATCATTCTCTCCTCTATCTCTCTAAAATTCCCTCTAATTCTCTGTTCTCCCTCCAATTCTCTCTAATTCCTTATCTAAAATTCTTATTCATTACAAAGTACAAATGTGGTTAGTTTTGATTTTTCAAATATCTTCTACAAAATTTCCAAAAAACGAGACAACAAAGATTGGAAATTTCACATTGTGATGGAAATTTCCCAAAAAAAAAGGACAATAAAATCTATTTTTTCATTGTTTAATTTCAAAATTTTGGAAAACAAAATCTTCAAAACATGGTGGCATGTTTGTAATATTAATGAACTTGGAAACAGATTCTGCTATCTCAAACCCTTTCAGCACACCTTTCTTCTACTACGTGGAATTTTTTACTACTTCTGAGAGTGGATTTTGCCTACTCCTTTTTGGCTATAGCCATTCCCAATTTTAGTAATTTCGTATTAAGTTTACCAACACACCCTTATTCTACTATTTGGGGTGTTTTTTATTGCTTTATCATATTTGATATTTATCTCATTCTTTATTTTAAGGTAGTTATTAGTTTTTGCTAAATAATTGGGCAATGTAGGCTTTCTTGTTTTGGTTTTGTAGGGATCATTTCTTTGTTTAGTTTAATTGTGCATGCTTTAATTGTGATTTTTTGGAGGGTTTTCTTTCAACTTCCACTACTTGGTATAAGATGGACTCATAATGCACAAGTCAAAACTAGATTTAGTCTACACTTTATTAGTTGGGTGAGTAAGTACAAGAAGAGTAATTCAAAAAACATAAATCAGAATTAATGAAAGTGGGAGTGGCAATAACTGAAACGGAATGGCAAAACCCACCCCCTAGACTTTGTTGTAGGCTGTATGATTTTTGAGACACACTACTCAACACTTTTTAGTTACTGAACGAATTCAATTTATCTTCCCATTGTTATATGGAAGCAAAACTTTGATATATTTGTTATCTGGAGGTTTTTTGGATTATATATAGTCCCTGCTATCTGCCTTAGTGGGTCCTCAGTTTAAACTTTGGTGTATTTCTTTTAATGGCACCATATCAGTTCGCTTCACCTTGTTCTGTATGATACCTTTATTTCTTTTCATCCTTCCATCCTTTCGATTTTCAGAAGCCTCGTGCATCACCAAAAGACAAAAAACCTTGTTACAACTGCATTCAACTTACTCATTCTCCTCTACAGTATTTTGTTTTGTGTTTGTTACTAGGAAGGCAACATTAAATTTCTTACTAATATGTTGTGTTGCTTGTGTTATGCTTCCATAACTAAAAATAAGCATATAGCTATAACTAGTTATAACTGATAACTCATTCTCATCTTTTCGTGGGCGAATCAACTAATATCAAACTGAATATTGCCAATACTCTATATACTTGCATCATTTGTATTTGAAAAATGAGTCAATCACAACCTCTATAATTACCCAAAAATAAAATATTATTACTGAATACCTTATGCATGGGTAAAAATATTGACATATGCTCTTTCAGTTTTTGTATTCACATACCTTTACCTCCATACTTTCTTTTTATTGCAGGTATAGTTGCAATTTTCTTTTTGGCACAATGAAGCTCCAACTGCTTGAAATTCAATGGTTTGCCACCATATACTGTTAGTATAACATGCAGCCACAAATTTAATAAACCAATATTTCGTTAAACATTTTTTCCTAGCTAATTACAAACTTGTGATTCTGACTTGTATTCGCCCTTACAGTTCCATATTCACTGCTTCTTATTAAACACAGCCTGGCACATCTCACAAATTTGCTCCTTTTTTTTTGTTTGGGTCGTACTCCAATCCTCTCAATGATAACAAACTACAAGGCCTTGAAAAAACAAAGGGCCCCCTCACAATTTAAGACCACCTCTTTTTGGGTTACATCTAAATATCCATATTGCCAAGTTAGGTGCCATGCAACACTAAAAACCAATCCAACTAAAAATGGATACCGTTTGGGAGTTTGCACAGGCAAATAAACCTTTTTTTTTCACAAAGCATATTTATTCTATGGGTCTATGGACTTTGCATAACTGTTCACCCATTTTGGTCTTGCCATTTACCAATGACAAAAGAATGACCAAAGTTGTTCCACTTACAAGACACGGCAAACCCTGACGAACTCCCATTAAAGCATATAACAAAGCTATGGCATTAGCATTAGTGATGGCTTCGGGAATTTTTAAGTACAATCATTGCACTGCATGCTTCAAATTTCATAAAACTCTTTATTTCTCCATCACATCATAAAAGAATGATAGTAAGTTCTTCTTCATTAAATCTATTTATCAATACAAATGCTTTTATATGCTTTGCACTTATTTACTCCTTCCATCGTTCCTCATTCTTAGGTTGACTGAACCAAAGGGTCTCATTGGGAAAAAGGGCCTTTCGTGTTGAATTAGGATGCAATCAAGGGGCTCTACCAATGTCGATCCTTTACAATGTTAAAAGAGTCAAATACGATCACATCACATCGCGTGAAATAGGTATGGCCTCCATTCTCAATCAAGGGTGTTCAAAATCAATACAAACAGAGTAAAAATTAAAAACCAATAAAAAAAATTCAAAAACCATTCAAAACCAAACTAAATCCATTTTAATTGGTTCTTAATTTTAGCAATTAGCCGAACCCCACCAATCGGTTTTCGGTTCTTATTTCCTAAACCTAGCCAATAACATACTACATTAATAGTTGCATGTATTAATTACATGTATTAATTATCTAAATTAGCTATCCATATCCAAATTTTTCTCATATTTTATTTCAATATTTTGGATTTCCAACTATATATTAATTCGTTTAATTTGACCAACCTAATTTGTGCTCAATTGTTTTATTATTTGTTGATTACTTAGTAGTATTACATAAAAGCATAACTTTTAAAAATTCTCTTTGATTATATAATTATATAGTTTTATAATAAAACTTAGAGTAGATTAATTTCTTTATGGTTTTTTTTTCATATTTTATAAATTTATTGATAAAAAAGAAAAATTGAACCAATCCAAACTGATTTAACTAGGTTTGATTTGTTTCTTAAGAAACAAAAACCAAACCAAACCAAACTAAAATAAAATTTATTCATTGGATCGATTGATTTTTAGCTTAAACCGTTACCCACACCGAACCATGAAGACCCTCAATATGTTCCGTTAATAAAAGTATCACCTCCATCCAATCCCATGTGGTATACAAAGGGATGCAATTTGTTTAAAGAAAAATAAACACCTATATCATGAAAATAAAAATAAGTTTAGCTTAAAAACCCATCTAGCCTTAATTAGTATAAGTAGACTAATGATAATTAAATTCCTTTCCGAGAGGATGATAAGCTTGTACAAATATGTCAAAAAGCACTACATTCCCTTTCACTTTATTTTCCTTTAATACCCTCACCATACTTTCACTCTAGAATCCTACCTGATTACTAAACAGTGGCATGCAATTACCATCAAACTTGATATACAAACATGGAATGTGTGTATCAACATAGACATGATTTCTTCCAAATTTTAGTAGTCCTACATGCTCCTTTGTTCATTAAATCTTAACACCTACTATTCAGTAAACCACGTTGGAGACAAAATAGATACAAATCCACTACAAACACTACAACCATCAAAGCATAAAACCATAAATCCAAACAGACAAACAAACATTTCGAGCCAATATGACCACTCTACACATTATACCATACGAACAGGACATTCATTATGCATGCAAAACTCATTTCAAACATAGTTCACCTACCAACTACATTCTAGAAAGGAAACAAATTTTTCTAACTACTTTGGTGTTCACTGATTACTCTTATTTATCTTCAATGGCCTATCCAATATATTCTGCAACATAAACCAACAAATTGAAAAATAAACCCTTTCATTGTCTTAGCAAAAGGAAGGTTCAAATTAGACTTGCTTAAGACTAAAGTGAAGACAAAGGACCAAATTAAACCCTCAAGGTGCCATTGGTGGCCCGGATCCTTAGGATATTGATGTTGACTACATGCAATAGTCTTCTGCGCCAATGACTAAGAAAAGCAATGTTGCACTGCTCCGTGGTTCATACAAGGTGCCTGATTGCAAGGGGTCATTTGCACAGGAAAATAGTGGTAAATTTGCTGACCACCAAAACACATGTGCCCAAGAGGAGGGTGTGTTTCTACCCTCAAAATTATGCTCAAACCACCTGTGCATCCACCTTCATTGCCTAGTGCTTCAAACCTTGATACAGTATGGCATTCTGTCCAATCATCCTTTTAAACCCAAATGTTCATATACATATAGTAAACACCTAAAGCAATAAATCATCAAAAAAATAAAAAAGTCATTACTGACTATATAATACTACCTAGAATTGACGTCTACATTTTCCTTCGACTCTTCATGCATTCTACCACTAACATCATCCTAGTTAATGACAGAATTTCCTTACTTCAACAGTGGCAATTCCTTTTTGTATGTTTGCTGATAGTACAATTCGAGCAATTCCTTTTCTTGGTTGAATTCTTCCGCACATATGGGCACCTTTGACTTGCAAATATAAGGACCATCAATTTTATTTTTCTTTATAGGTCTAGATTTTGACCCACCCAGTTCATTTGTTTTCCTCACCATACAACCCATCATACTCCTAAAACTGCCAGTATCCCTCGATCTAAGGAAGGACATGCACATACTTGCACAACAAAGTGGACTATAACGAAGCAACCGCGCTTTCTCACTGTCTCCTTCTTCGTTAAGGGGATCCGTGTATGCCTTTGCATCTTTGCACCATCTTCTCAAAACTAACCTTTGCAGCAACTCATGTATATTGCAGTTCTTCATGACACAGAATATATGACTGCAATGAATACCATGCGAATCTCAAAAGTAGCACTTGCATTCTAATAATTGCCCATTCATGTCATACAATACCTCATAAATTTGGCTAGCTTGTACTTCTCCAAAGTAGATATGCTTTCCCGCTTAACTACAGTAGGGAATGCAACCCTTTGCATCTGTTTCTTAACCTCTATGAATGTTTCCATGGGCCAAGCTCAATCAAATCCAACCTAGTTGTCAGCATATGCTTGCTAGACGGAGAATTGAACTAAGCAACCAACTTATTATTCCTATACTTCTTCAGCACATGCTCAAGGCTTTTTACCACATCAAGTATGCTATGCTTGATTTTATAAATCTCTTGATGAAACAATTTATGCCCTTACATCTTGATGTTGTTTTGATTCTAGCACTGAATTTAATTACAGAGATAGGCAGTTGCCCACATTTTCCTCTTTTCATATGCATTTCTTACCCACCTATTATTTGCTAGACCAAAGTCTTCCACCATGCCATTCCATTATTGCTCAAAATTTTTCTTTCTAAAATTCTCATACATGCTCCTTTTGAATGACTTGCAAAATTCTGTGTTCTTAATGTTGGTTGAATCATTCTTTTGCAAATACCACGTATAAATGCGATGTGTGGCACCTAAGAGCACCCTTTGAATTGCCTCCTTCATCATCTTATCAACATCTGTAACAACTTCATTAGGCTACTTTTACCTATAACTTGTAAGAAATTGCCAAACAGCCACTCATATGTCTCTGTGCACTCATCCCTAAGTGAGCTAAAACAAAAAATGTAGGTTTGCCGATGGTGATTGATTGTTGAAAATATTACTAGCATCTTGCTGTATTTATTCTTTTTATAAGTAGAGTCAAAGGCAAACATCTCCAAAGTATTCATAATCATCTTGGCTCAATCCATCAGCCCAGAACAAATTGTACGTCTAAGCAATATTCATCCTCCATTGAAGTGTACCTCACAACAGTCATAGGTTTAGAATTTGCCTTCCCTTCTAAGTAATTGATAGTTGTAGCCACATCACTGTCCAATATTTTAGCATGTCTTAATCGATCAATATAATTGTACAGGTCCTTTTTACAGAACCCAACACCTGAAAATCTGCCTGCCTGCCCAGCCATGAAGCCCTTGATTTGAGACGTTTGCATTCCATATCCATGCATACTGTCTATTTATGGTTTATCTGACTATGTAATCTGATGATGGCTCATAATCAAGTGTGCAAAAAGCTATGGTATAAGTTCATAGTTGTGGGCTACTTCAAGGTTTTTCATTTTCCAGATTGAAGTGATTTTTTCTGGGTGAACCACTAGTTTTGCCTTGCAATTTGTCCTTAGTCTCGAGCTTGTGTTCCTTCATCCTATCAACTTTTGTTAGATATTTTCTCTCTTAAACCATCCCTGTTGCATAGAAATCTTTGCTAAAATTTTTTCCACTCTCTTTACATCCAACATCTCCTTTTCGGACTTTGAAGCCAAATTTTTTTGCATATTTTACATACAAGCCATATGCCTCCTTTTCAATTGCAAACTTCATGTTTCGAATATCCTTAGCAGTAGATTCTACCATATGTTCACACTCATTGCCCTTCCAATTCTCACCTTCTTCAAGTACGTCAGCAAGTGAGTTTTTCGATTTGCTCGGATAACTATCTGTCATATATTCATTACTGCTATAGTCAAACTCATCCACATCAAAGCTTTCCATGCTTACATATAGTCCTGTAATAGACATCTTGCCAAAAATACTATATTATGTAGCTTCTTCCTACCACACATGCATTACAGAGATTGTTGCCCCATCACAGATTCATATGCATAATGTCCATGTTCAAAATATCTAATATGTAATTTGCATTTCATGGAGAATAAGATTCAATTTTTAGATTTTAAAATCTAGTTATTCACTTATCAACTAAATACCAAGTTCCATTTTTAACACACTCGGATAAATAATGTTAAACCTTTTAAAATGTAAAACAAAAACAAGTTTGAAACCATTAGCAACTGTGCAAAAAAAAAATCCAAATATTCATCCCAATTACAAGCACAAATCATGTACCACAGAATGTCATCACAACTTTCCTACATCTTATACTATAAACACGATACTACATTTTACTCCTTTCTAATTCCATTGAGATTTAATTTCCTCACATGCCTACTGAAAACACCATTAACATCAGTTTCCATTGCAATGTGCTTCACAAAAATTATATTAAAAAATACTTCTTATAAACTAATCAGCTAAATACATTGCAAATCTAAAAAAAAAGACTACATATTGCTCACATTTTTACATCATGGCTTACGTGAAAGATTTGAAACATCGTGGGTATTTTTCAAAAAATTGTACCTTTTTTTCCTAAAATCCTCCTCCTCGCTCATTGACTCGTGCGGCATTTCTGCCTACACCTATACCTAGAAACAAATAAGCATTTGGACAAAAATCGATGCCATTTCGTCATAACATTCTGCCTTCACTGCTAAACTGCTGACTAGGCATGCCATTTCTAACAATCAATGCTCAGGCACTCTACTGATCTTGCCCAAACTAAGCATATAGCTCCAGTGAACAAGAAGCTCACCGAATGAATAATTAATAGCTCCACCTTTGCACTGGTCTCCATATAAAAGACTAGCACTTCCACTTACAACGAGGAATGCTCACTAATGAATGGTGGGATTAGGGTTTTGGGATGGTGACGATATGGAGACTTCTCTACTCTACACACTTTTTCATAAATGAGTGGTCTCGGGTTTTCTTTTTCACTTAAAAAATGTTTTTTTAAATGCTATTTTCACCTTTATTTAAAAAACACAATAAAAAGCCCAAAATTACAGCCCGATTAATCTTTTACTACTATTTAGGCAATTAATTAGTTAGTAACATGCACTCATTAAACCACTAGCATGTCATGTGTAGGACCTTATACATGCCAACTACTTCATAACCATTGATCCATGCATGTAGAGGAGCAATGACCTTATAGTAAATAACAAAATAAAATGATTTTTTTTGAAATTACAAAATTAACCTTCTTTTAGTTTTCAATTCCCCACTAAACCACTCACCTTTCTGCCCTGTTCACCCGTAGTCATCTCCACCATAGTAGTCAATATGATGACTATCAATGCAAGAACACAAATAGAAAACTTATAACCTATGGAGAGCTTATCTCTTTTGACATTCGACAAAGAAACCTATTTCAAATAATAATGGCTAAGGACCTTAATGAAGTTAGAAAATCAATTCATCCCACAGGAGAGCCAGCATCAAAAGTTTGTGCTAACCAACCATGGGTTCCCTTTTTAACTACAAACAGCAAGTTGCAACATACATTGTATGCCTCCAAAAAGCTATGCGTTCTTTATGCATCGTGAAATAATAGATTGTAGCTTCCTTTTCCCTAATTATGGGAAGAATGAACTAAAAGAAGAATTATAATTTGATATTACACTCTTGACAATTTGATTCTATATTTTTTTATGGATGCCTAATTAGGAGTATCATATCACAGTGTTTGATGCATTCTATTACCATACAGTATGATCCGCCATGGTCGCTGAACGCCGATTTTTATCAAGCATGCAAAATGACCAAAATACCCCTATGTCATTTCTACACAAGATTTGAGGCCAAAATAGTCCAGGCCATCTTCAATAGGATATTTTGATATTAGAATAACATTATATGGTGATTAAATAGCAATATGTGCAAAAATCGCGATTTTCAATTTTTCAACGTATTAAACGACCAAAATGCCCCTACGTCATTTTTTGCTCTAAATCAAGGACTACTCATCTGTGCTATCCTCAAGGGGTTAGTTTTTATGCTTGAAGGGGTTATGTGTGTTGTAGATGTGAAAATATCAACTTCAATTTTTTTATCAAGAAATGAAATTACCAAAATACTCCTCTGGTAATTTAACACGAGATTAAGTAATTTCAACCTAGTCATCGCCTCAGAGTTCAAAATATTTATTACACGTGTAATTTGATATTTGAAAATGTTCGGGTGGTTTCGGGGAGTGTTTGTGTGAAATTATCATTTTGCCCCCTCTAATTAACAATAAATGAGCTTTATTTACATAATCAAATAAATATAGGTAATATTAGTTCTAATTAAAGATAAATTAATTTTATTTATTTATCTTGAGTCAAAATAATTATTTGAGGTAATTTTAAAGCATAAGATTATTTTAGAAAGATTATTTTTCTTTCTTAATTAAAAGGGGGTTCTTAAGACACATAATAGGAAATTAGTGTGTATTAAATTTCTTTTTCTTAAAAATAAAATATATTTTAGATTTATTTATTTTTTTATTACTTCAGATTATTTGCACTAAAAATTCCACTACATATGTTGGCCATTTAATTTTGTAATGGAGCACCTTAAATATTTGATTATTACACTTACTTTAGTTTATCAATTTCTTTTCCACTAACAATTTCTTTTTCTCAAAAATAAAATATATTTTAGATTTATTTTTGTTTTATTACTTCAGATTATTAGCACTAAAATTTCCACTATAAGTGTTGGCCATTTAATCTTGTCTTGAGGAATTTTAAACTCTTGATGGTTAAGCCACTTACACTAATTTATCATTTCTAAACCATTACAAATTAAATACCCATCAAATATATGTCCTACCACTCACAAAATTGAAAATACTCCCCATTATAGCCATTAATGCAGCTACCTCACCCCCCTCCAAAATCCCTATAAATATGTGTTTTTCCAAGCCTAATTCACACACAAACATTCATTCTTACCATTTGCATTTTTGGTTGTAGTCTTGCTCACAAAAAATCCTCTCTTCTCTCTCTAAATACAAAGCTCTCTTCTTCTTCCTTCTCCACCTCCAAGAGACTCCATTCTTGATATCCATCCAAGTTCCCAAGCTCAAACAAACACATACATACCATAAACCAACCCCTAAGCACCTAAACTTTCCATATCCAAACACAAGAACACAACAAAAATCCTCCCACCATTTCATCTTCACTTGGCCAAATATATACCATCACTAAGATCAGATTTTTGTCATTGATATCTCATACAAGATCAAGCTCTTGCTTTAATTAACAAAGATACAACTTGGTAGAGATTTTATTTGATGTTCTTTCTTTTTGTTCTTCCTTTATATTTTCGATTTTTATGATTTGATAATGACCATGGCTTGATGATGAGGAATCATGGTGGTGGTTGGTGAATCCCTCATTTAAATGTCCACTAAAGCCCAAGATTTAATTCTTGATGACAAAAGATTTCTAAAGGAGTTACTAAGTCTTGAGTTTTAAGTTAATAAGACATAAAAATGAACTTGCATCCATATTTATATGTTATAAGTTCTGCATATCATATTTATATTTCAAGCTTTTCATAATCATATTTATATTCCAAGTTATCACTTTAATTTTGAAGATAATAATATGAACTTGCATATTCATATTTACTTTCAAGTTGTCACCTAAATCATAAATCATAAGAATGAATTTGCATCTTTATATTTATATTTTAAGCCTTGCATTTCATATTTATATTTCCAAGTTATCACCTTATAATGATAATAATAAGGTTACAAGACAAGTTTATGATTCTAGTTATCATTAAATCCTAAAGTTCAAGATTTACTTGTTTTATTTTCAATGACAACTTTGATCATGGACACTTCTCATCTATTTATTTTTGGCACTTATATAATTCTGATTTAAAGCTTGATATACTTTATTTTTAGGTATGATCTGTCTTTAAATTTGTACAAAGAAATTTTGAAAGACCTAGAAATTATAAAGGATTAAGAATATGATTTTTCTCATGATTTTAAATGCTAAAATTGTAGTATTCTGATCTAATCCTTTAGAACTGGAAAGGTTACTGATTTAGGATGTTTAGATGAGTTTAAATCGATAATAGTTATTGTAAAAATTATTTTTTGGTACCATAGATGCATAAAAGGGTAGTTACAAGTGTTAGTTTGGGCCGTTTTGCAAAATGCAGAAAGTTGTGTTTTGAACTATCAACTATGTTATTTCAGCCAAATGATTTTATTTAAAGCTACTAATGATGTTGAATGTGTCCATGAGTCCAAAATCCCATTTATGAAGTTTATATAAAGTTTTAGAAATTTCGGTCGTCGTTAAATATTAAAAACAAGTGATTTTGCACTTTGACCCCTAAAATGTATTGAAATTTGGTTTCTGGCCTTAAAAGGGTTTTTTTATGATGAGTTTATAACGGTTTCTAATAGTTATATATCTATTAAAAGTATTGATTAATGTTAAAGATCTCTAGTTTGTGAGAAGGTGTTACAAAGGGGTATTTGCATTTTGACCCGTAACCTTGAGAAATTGTGATTTGACCTTCAGCTTAAGCGAAATGTTGATAAATTTGATGGCATGAATGCGGTTGATATCTTGTGAAGGCTATATTCATGTGTTGAAACTTATATGGCTTATGGATATATGCAATGAAGTATGATGCATGTTTATGTAGTTTAAGTTATAGTATGTTATAATTATGCTTGATAAATTGAGATGCATGATTCCATGAAGTTTATGAGCATGAAATGTTGAAATGATGAGTTATTCATATTTGCATCTCTATATAACATGCCAAGGTTTAAGGTGACATAAGACACATGGAAATGATCCTCTAGACTCTTAATTAAAGGTTATGAGAGGTGATCCAAATAGAAATGATCCTTTAGACTCCCTAATTAAAAAGCAGAAAGGTGATCCTAATGCCCTCTATCCCGCACCTTAAGAGTCGGAATTTAACTTATCAAAAGGGATAAGATTGCGCTTATTGACGACTAGTGAGGTATGAGCTCATAACTCAGAACTCTCGAGAAAAGAGAGAATTATAGGCGTCTGCTAAGGAAAAGAGAATAAAGAAGTTTAAGTCACCTGTAAGAACGACGATCATGATGTTCTTTATATCATATGCATTGTTTTATGAATTTTATGATATAATGTATAAGATATTGACATGCATCCATGATTAATAAGTTGCATTCATGATATTAAGATTCATGCTAAATCATACGCGTCTCGGCTGATAATATTTAGAACTTAATAAATGAACCTTATATATATGTTCACCATTTGCATAACTAAAACCCGAGGTTCCCCGGGATGATGACGATGACATTGTGTTAGAGTCGGAAGTCTACTGTAGATTCTTGTATAAGTTTCTCATCCCTTTTTCTTTTTCCGTGTCGCCTCTAGACAGAATGATGGGGTAGTTCATGATTTACCCTAAGACTGGACGAGGAGCTACGGAGATAGTGTCCTTTGGATATTTAAAGTGATCATATCTTATTTATCAGTTTGTATTCTATTAATGGATATACATTAATGTCCTTACATTTAGAGGACATCACTATTATGATATTGTTATTAATGTGTTATTCGAGTTTATGTTATGATTGTAATATGTATTTAACTGTTATTTGTCTCTAGCATCTCTTACACAGGCAAGATGAATGACGCTAGATACTTAGAAAGCGCGGCTCATGTTTTGGTATTTAAGTTCAAAAAAAAAATTTACCCATATTTTCACTAAAGTATTTTCAAGAAGTTTGAATTAAGATCTGGAACAAAAGAGTATCAACTAATAATTAACTTAAATGCGTCATAGGCGTGTTGAGTTAAATATTAGGGTGTTACAGCTGCAAATTTTTCTACAAGCATCCTGCCATGGTGTAGTAGTTTTTTCATTCTTCTTTTTGATGAATTGTGAGTAACGTTCATAGTGATGGTAGGTATCTGGTAAGATGTTGGGATGAAAGATAACGAGATTAGAGAAGACAAGGTGTAAAGGTTGTTCAGAAATTTTCTAGAAAAAGTAAAACATCATCAAATTTTCCAAAACTAATAGGGGACCAAATTATCCTCCACTCATGAAACTTGTCGCACGTCATACAACAGCAAAGGAACTAAGGGGCTGACCACTGGGATTTGGATCTTGCTCTTGGCAAATTGTGTGGTGACGATTGCTTTGATGGCCTGAATAGCATGGCAATTGCTAAGTATAACTGAGCGCGATAGTGCAATTACCAAGAAGAGGCTGCAGTTGCATGCGGTTGATAAAAGTTCTACGCTTGACAACAGGGTGGACATTCAATGGAAGCTTTAAGCGGTTGTTTGGAAAGGACACGGTGACCTTTGTTGTCACTACAAGAAAAAAATATTTTCAAAGATTCTTAATATTTATATTGCCAATAAAAATACTGTAAAGAAAAATAATTTTGATAGAAAGTGACCATTGAAAATACTTAAATCTTATAAATAATTATTAAATGTCAACAATAGTAAATAATTGTTGATAAAAGTTTATAAATATTTTCAATGGCAACTTTCTGTCAAAATTACATTTTTTGACAATGCTTTTATTAACTCTTTAAATGTTAAGAACCATTGAAAACACTCATTTTTCTTGTAGTGTGTTCATGGTGGCTATGAAGGTCATGGCTAAGAAACATTGTGTTTAAGCTTTGATGTAGAGGTCGATTATGATCATCGACGTTGATGCCGACACTGACATCAGCATATAGGCTGAGGCTGGTGTTTGGGTGCACTTGGACTTGTAATGACAGGAATGGAGGATGGTGGATGGTTATGGTGAGGGATAATGGTCATGTGTAGTGGTAGATGATGGTGGTTATTTAGCGTGAAAGAAGAATGAGCCTATGTCTATAGTTAATGGGATTATTTGTAATGATAATGGTTGGAGATGAGGCATTGTTGTAGGCTGATAAGTGAGAATGTGTATACGGTTGAGGACTGTGCTGCGATATGAATGGTATCCCCATGTCAATGGTAGAGCGCTTGTTTGTAGAAATTTTAGCATTCGATTCATAGTCCTAAGTATATGACTATATCGATTGGTTGACTAGTTCAACTGGGAACCAATTACCTGTCTAGTTCTATCATGCCACAAAAATTGGATTGTCAAAAAATCAAAGTTCTAAAGATCGGACCGAGTATCAAACCAAATGGGATATAGATTTAGAAGTTCAACCAGGATATAAGCGATATAACGAAATGTATATTTATATAAATATGTAAACATATAAAATTAAGTGCATGTCATAAAATAACTAAAAACACAATCCATATGTCATAACATTGGTCATACCTTAATCAAAATAAACATCATCTATATGGATTAAATCTGTTAAGTATCGAGTTACAACTTCCAATAAAACATCAACTACATACTCATAAGTCATAATTAAGGTTATGAAAACTGGACTGAGTATTGAATTAGATCGACACCGGGTAAAAGGTTTATTGATTTAATAGGAGTTGAAATGAAATATACTAAAAATTATATTTTTATAATATAAATATGTAATTAATCATATTCTATGAAATAAATAAAATTTATTATATAAGAAAAATTATATCATTAATATTAGTCTAATGTCCTTTCGGGCACGTGGCTCTATATCTTAGTTTTCATAAAAAATTGAAATAGGTTCAATCATAGGTCTAGAATCTAAGAAATTAATTTTTTAATTGTGGACTATCCAGATTATCTAATTACTCCAAAACTTAGAGATTTATATATAACTTTCAAGATTTTTTTTGGGTTAAATCTATTGCACAATTTTTCTTTTTTTTATAGAGACAGATGAGTTATTGACATATTTTACTGATGGATTTTTTTCCAAGGTTTTACCAGTGGATTAGAGAAAAAATTGGAAGTCCATTTTTTATGAAAAAATTGCTAGCGGATTTTCTGAGTGTGCATTTGAATGGAGTATTTTTAAAATACAAGGGAATTTAAAAAATTTAATCAAATTCCTTCCAATTTTTAAATTTTTTGTTTGGATAGATAATTATATTTCCTTCATTTATAAAATACTTTATTTGGGTGAGGTAATTATATTACCTTGATTTTAACATATTTTATTTGAAAAACATGTATTTTTTAAATAATAATCAAAATTTAATCGATCTAAAATAAATTAAAATGAGTTCATATTTCAGAAATTATCTTAAATTTCATTCACAAAATATTTTAAATTTGAATATAAAAGTTAATTGTTATATAAATAAAATGGAATAATACATAAATATAACATCATGTAATATAAACTGAATATCAAAAAATTAAAATACAACAAAATGAACTAAAAATAACATTAAACAAAAATCTCATAAATATAAAGAAATTGTGCGTATAGGGATTTTCAAAATTCCCTTTTTATAGGTGATAAATAAAATCCTTTATTTTATATAGATAAAATCTCTCTTTAAAATCCATTGAATTCTATAATTTTTTTTAAGTGAATATCCAAACAGAATATTTTATCATGATAAATTTTAAATCCTTCCAAAAATTACACTCCCCCTATAATTGCTCCATCCAAACGCATACTAACGGATTTGAGAAAGTCAAAAAAAAAATTGTTGTGAAAAAATTACTAGTGGAAAATCTACTTGTAATTTTAGCGCCTTTTGGTGCTGATATTGACATGCCAATTTCTCACAGTAATTTGTTCATCCAAAAACCAAATATTTTGGACGTTCTTAACTCCCCCGATAATTTCAATAAAAAAATAGTTGGTAATTTCTATAAGGAATCCATATGATTCTAATTAGTAGTGCATAAGAATAAACGTTTAACCTAAAAAAATTATTAAATATATTATAATTGTAGTTAAAAATCATTCAATTTTAATTAATTGTAACTAGTCTACTACATGTGCAATGCATGGGATAATTATAGTACAAAAATATTATTAAATATTAAATCTGCTTACCCATTTTTTAAAATTTATATTTCATACATATTCATGCAATCAAAAAATTATTATATTTTTATACAAATATATTAATTTTTATAAAATACTATGCAAACTAAATGATTAGAAGAAAAATGGAGTATAACATTAAATAAATAATTTGAACAATATCATTCACATAGCATGATTATTATAAAGGAAAGAGAATCATAACTAATAATCAATATTACGTTGATAATAAGTCGTAATATCATAACATTATGCTTTCATGTTCGATGTAAAAGAATTCACAAACTTTAAATCTTTATTAATTGAATCTAAAATAAATAAAATATTATATCCTCTAAAAAATTATTTAATTGAAAATTATGAATTTTGATTTCTAATAAAATATAATTAATTGTACTTGTTACAATTATTATAATTTAGACAATATAAAAATAAACAAATCAAACAAAAAGAGTTTAATTGAATTTTTCCAAAACCTATTTAGAAATCAAATCAAACATAGATACAAAAAATAAAAACCAAATAAACCAAAAAAGATTGTTTAATTTTTCCAAGCAATATATCAAGTATTATTATTCAAAACAAATATCTAATTTATCAAGAAATTTATAATACCTTGAGTATAAATATATGAAAGAGACATTCAGTGACAACATTGCCCCTAGGACCATATTATAGATTCCATATATGCTAGATGAGAACCGGACAATTTTAAGACTAAGCTTTGTTTTTATACTGTGAACATGACCTCTGACTAGTATTTTACAAAATATAGAGAGCTACAGATATTCGATTGACATATTTTTATGGCTTTTGAAAGTTAATTCAAATCTCTACAAGTGTCATTTCTAGCCCCGATTCAAATTCCAATCATACTAAGAATTATGAACGAATTAAATTGAAGCACACATGTTATTGTGCATACACTCGCCAACCAAAGCCAAGTGACCCATTTTTGGGCACCCTAGGGTTGTTATTGTGACCTCCAATGCCAGACAGTCGTGGAAACTCATTTTTATGTGCGTTAACCTTACCCACTATAAATAAATATGTTATAAGACCCCAAAAACTTTTGGATGAACCCTAATTGTCCCTAAGAGTTCTCCTAGTTGTTTACACGAATTTACAATCATTCCTAAGAGGTTTTAAGTGATTCCAATTGATTTCCATTGATTAAATCCTTTTGATAAGTATGTTATTTGAATTCCTAACCTTACTTTTTATGTTTTGTAGTTGTTAGGGCTCCTATGGTTTATTGTTCTCCTCCCTAATACTTCCAAATCAATTCTAATAGTATTCCAATGATTATTTGATAGTTAAAAACATCGTTCCAAGTGCCCAAGATCACATAGGTCGTGGTTAAGCACTAGTAACTCACGATGAGTGGGTAGCTAATCATAACTATATTTTAACCATTAAAAGTATTTTAGAAAATGATTATTATTACTATTATGAAGAAAATTATATTTTGGAAAACTCATGGGACCATTGTTTGTTGCATGATTGTCAAAAAGTGTCGTCAATTAAAGTTATATTATTTTGTTAGAAATATGTGATTTTATGTAGCATGATATGAGTCTTTTCATTAGAAAATAAGTTGATAGACATCATGGTTTCATAACTAAGAGTATTATTTAATTATCATATACAAACAAGAAGCAAGACATCATATGACAACTTGTATAAATTTTAAAAAAATGTTATTATTATCTACTTAGCATAATATGACCTAGCAAGTTGCCATGAAACAGTTAAGAAGATAAAAAGTTTATAACTACTTAATAGTTACCATATGAAGAGCAGTCATAATAGTAAGAATAGTCATAATGTTATGTAAATTGTAAGTATAAATAAAGCCCAACCTAATACCAACTAATACATTACTCAATTAAAAATTAAGTATTATTAATATTTAGCATAATAAAATTCAATCAATTGTTGGATATTAGTTAACAACTACGTGAAACAAATAGAGTAATACATACTTTTTATTTATTATACAAGTAATAGTCAGAATAGTAAGAACGATCTAAGCAATAGTTAAATTTTTTTAATTAATAATTATTCATGATAGAACCAGTCTAATACCATAATTTAGTTAGACAGCTAGTGTAGTCCCATTACTAAATAATTAATTAATTAGGTATATAATATTATCAATAACATGATAGGACTTAGTCAATTAATAGAAATTAAATAATAGCTATTGCAGCTTTTATGATTAAATTATAAACTAATTATTAAGGTACAAGTAGTGTTCAGTATAATAAGATTAGTTTCAGTCTTATGGGTGTTATTTAATTATTATCAGTTTCTGAGTTTAATTTATTTATATAGTATGAGAGAACCCAACCTCTTAGCATTGGTAAAATAGATAAATAATAATTAAATGTTCACAGTTAAATCATTGTCTTTATTATTATTAGTAGATAAGCAGACAATATATCATGAATAGTTTCTATGACATAAAATTTAATATTTAAATTATTATCATGTTAGTAGCAAATAAGATACTAAGATTTAGTGTTTTGAATATATTATTATTCATTTGAATTATGCATGTTTGAGATTACTCTAAATAGAGTTGATGTATAAATATCGCCAGTTCAAGCTATTAACTTATTCACTAAGTGTTACGATCTAGGACCCAGGATCTTATACCTTAGATGGAGATTAGCATCACCTCCTTTCTGAGGTACTAGAAAGGCCAAGGAATCCCATCCTGAGGTCCATCTAAGGACCACAAAGGACAAGGACCACCCTAGGTCTACCTGTGGTCCATTAGAGGCAAAAAGCAACAAGCTCAAACTCTAAAAGGTGAACCTCCCCAAAGAATAATGAAACAACCCTAGGTAAGCTCGAGAAGAGTGCCTAATGAGTACGGGACCAAGTACAGACATACAGGATAAGGTCCAAACAACTTGTCACAATTGAGATCAAGTATATCATACCAAAGGACTACCAACTTAGCTCTAAGGACTCCTCACAAGGAAGGTCCCATGAGTATAAATAGGAAGGGGTAAAATCCTTTTAAGGTATGCTATTCATTCTGATATTCCATACATGACTCACCCCTTGAAACTTACTTAGTCATTGGAGTCCCTTGTAGGTACCCCACCCTCGGTAGATCATGAAACTTGGAGGAGGATGAAGAAGAGGAAAATCAACAGTAAATTCATGCCCCCCATGCCAGGTATACTCAACCCTGTATTGTAACACTAAGCATTTTAAGACTCGGCCTCTAGCAGATAATGATTATACATGTATTGCAATTGCAAGCTAAGTGAGTTATTATTTTAATTGTTAGCATGCAAAAAATAAATAGAGCTTTAGAAATAAATTTCAGTATTACTTGATTTTATTCCTGCTTATTTAGTTAAGCTATGTACGATGAGATTTGTTAAACTTGAGTTACAATTTATGTTTAGAAAGTCATTAACCTCGGTACACCTAGTTGTCAAGGAGGTGGTGTACGAAGAGGCAATGGAGGTAGTTTTATAAGATTAGAATAATCTTGGTATGCGTAGCTGCCAAGAAGGCAATGTACCAAGCAGCCATGGAGGCAATCTTATAAGTCTTTCACCTTGGCATACCTAGCTGCCATGGAGATGGTATGCCAGGCGACCATGGAGGCATACTTCTATGATTCAGATACATCAGGGAGTATGGTCCCTGTGGGGATAATCCTATAAATATATGTTCATGATGTAAGTGAATGCTTATTGAATACGAATTGAATTTTAAGTTAATTTCCTTAAGTTAGATTATATTTAGTTAAGACAAGAATTAGAATTGCATGTATATAAATATTATTATTATATAATTACTTGCATGTCTATTCTGTATATATTATTATCATGTAGTTCCTTCTTCTCCCATGTGACCTATATGTGGCTATTTGCTTACTAAGTTTGATGACTCACCCTCTTCCTCGTTCCTCCTTACAAATAACTTGCGATATAGCTCTTTTTTAATACTATAGTAGTTGCCCTTATGGTGAACTTCGCTTTGAAGTAAAGCTTGGCTAGGAATGTTATATTTAGAATGCTCTAGTAGTTATGTAGGTATGATTCTAGACTATGCATTATTTATGATTATTTTATTTCAGTTTTCAGGCATTTTAATTTAGGAATGACTATGGCTCTGACTAGGAAACTCAATTTTGATATTCATATTTTATGTCTTGGAAATATTTTAGATTTTATGAAATTATCTTTGAAACGAATGATTAGTATTGAGAATTGATATTGAATCAAGTTTTTAGAATAAAATTAATTATATTCTATTATTCATGCTAGCGTATCATGTTACCAGAGGCTTGCATGGGGATACAGTCCTTCAGTGCCGATCATGTTCCCAATTCAAGTCATGACAAAATTAGTATATCAGATTTAATCGTAAATTAGAAATCATGATTGATAATAAAATTGAAATCAAGTATAATTAATCAATTATATATGTGATTACTAATTACTAATGATTTAATCTCAATTTAAAATTAAAAAATAAAAAATAATTAAATCTAAAAAAAATCATATCATATCATCATATTGTATGAAAAATCATTTAATAAAAAATTATGAATATTAACTATATTTATTATAATTACTTTAAATGATTCATTTTCTAAATACAAAACCCAAAAAAATGGTTTAATTTTCTAAGTTCCAATTTGTTCAAAACAAATACCTAATAGAAAAGGAAATTAGTATATTTGATTTAATAAAAAATTAGTAATCATGATTAATAATAAAATCAAATATAATCAATCAATTATATTTATGAATACCGATGATGTAATCACTTTTTCAGTTTAAAATACTTAAAAATGATCAAATCTAGAAGAAATAACATATTCCCTAAAAAATACTTAGTAAAAGTTTATGAATAATGAGTGGCAACAAAATATAATTAATTGTATTAATTATAATTATTATAAATACTACATTATTTTAACAAATAACCTGAAAAACAATATGATTTCCTATTTCCCAACTCTATGTCAAATATTTTTCTTTAAAACAAATATCTAATTTAAAAGAAAATTAGTATATGTGATTTAACCTAAACTTGGGAATCATGATTGATAAGAAAATTGGAATCAAGTATTAATCAATAAGCTATATTTGTTATTATCAACAATTTAATCACAATTTCAAATTAAAAAATTTAATAATGATCAAATTATTATAAATGATACACTCCCTAAACAAATAACCCAAAAAGAATGTGGTTTCCCATTTTCCAATGCTATATCAAATATTTTTCTTTAAAACAAATATCTAATTTTAAGAAAAATTAGTATATCTGATTTAACCAAATAATATGAATCATGATTAATAATAAAATTGGAATCAAGTGTAATCAATCAACTACATTTATTACTACTAATAATTTAATCTCGATTTCAAAAAGATCAAATCTCAGAAGTATCATATCATAAGAAAATATTATTTATAAAAATTCATGAATATAAAATTATATTTATTATAATAATTATTGTAATTGATACATTATCTAAAGAAATATCCCAAAAAAGAAAAGTTCTGTTTTAATTTTTTCAAGTCTCATATCAAATATTAATTTTAAAACAAAATGTCAAATTTAGAAGGAAATTAATGGATCTAATTAACAAAAAAATTAGGAATCATGTATTGATAATAAATTTGGAATCATGTCTACTCAACAAATTATGTATATGATTAGTAATAATTTAATATAAAATGAAAATTGAAAATTTTAAAATCTTCAAATCTAAAAAAGTGCATATTATATTCTCTAGAAAAATGATGTAATCAAAATTATTCTACAGGATTTGTAATAAAGTATAATTAACTATACTTATTACAATTATTATAATTGTTACATTCTCTAAATAAAATAACTCAAACAATAAAATCTTATTGGATTTTTACCAATCCAATATGAAATGTTAGTGTAAAAAAAATGAACATTTGATTTGTGTAATCAACCCTACAAAATACAAATTAAACCATCTATAACATCCATATTAAAAAAATTGTCCATCAACAATAAAAAAAAGACTAAAATCATTAGTTAAAAAGATAAAAGGAAAAATAACTTCTTAAATAACAAAATAAACTACAAAAAATCCTTTCTTCTCCACCAAAAAAGATAAACTAAAACTTCAAAAAAAATAAATAACAAAGAGTTTCAAAATCAAAGCAACAACAGGAAGAAATCAAATCTTGTCCATCACAACTTGAAAAGGTTCTCATATTGTTAGCAACCACAATAAAAGTGTAAGTATCCACTTTCTTCAACGTGTTAAGTTTGGAAAATTCCATCGATCCTAAGTCATGATAGCTTAAAATGGAAAGAAAGAGGATGAAAGGTAAGACTCGAAGAAAATTAACAAACAGCTTCAAAATCAATAGGACCATTGAATATAGATGATAATCAATCCCATAAAATAGAAATTAAACAATCTATAACAATGGTAGGGGAAAAAAACTTGCCAATCAAAATAGTGTATCCTTTTTCTTCATTGAATTCGATTTATAGAATTCTATCCATTATAAGTCATGATTACATGAAATCAGAAAGAAGATGATGATGTTAGCTCGAGAACCCTTCTGAAAGATTTAATGCAATATGTTTTGAATGACAACAAAGCCAATTTAAGGAAAATATTTTGAAGAATGACTAATGTTTATCTTGAGTTTCTTGACATAGCAAAATGGTTATTTCGTTAACATAATATATCTCCATTAAGCGAGAATAATTTCACTTTACATGTGCAAATATATTTTATCTCATATTAAGATATGGGAACTAAATGGAAGTGAAAATTATATCAAACATCGAGTTTAAAAATGCTAAATGATTTGAAGAAAAGCAACCAGAGCAAGAAACCAAGACTCGGGACTTCAAAAAGTAGCCTGGACTTCTAAAAGTACACTTGGAATGAAGATATCAATCAAACTCCGATACCAATGTGTTCTACAATCTTCAATTATCACACTCACAATACTTTTATCATCAACAAGCTCTTATTGAAGACTAGAAGACCGAAGATTCATCAAGAAAATGACACCACATCAGAAAGCTCACTTAACAATGGAACAGTACGCTCTACGAGAAAAAGAAGAGAAATTTGAAATTGAAAAGTCAAAACCTAGTTTTAGAATTGGTGTGACATCTCTTCTGTCAACTTGGTCAACTACCCTAGCTTCTAGAAGAAAGAGTTCAGAAATCATGTTCTGAAAGTAAAAGTTGTTTCTAAAAGGACATCAGAAACCTCAACTTTGCAACGGCTTCTACAACAACTCTGACAAATAGACATGCTACTCTTATAAATTGCTTTTCCAAGACACAAATAGATGATCAACATGGTGGTCATAAGCAGGGCCATCTATAAATAGAGATGCCGTGCTTTCAAAGAAAAAAGACAGATGCTGCACAAAGAGCAAAAATGCTGTGAAAATTTCTCCTCATCTACTTGTGAATTTCATTACATCTTGTAATTATTTTCCTTCCTTGTAAAAATCTTCTTTCTATGTTCATTCATTGTTTATACATTCTTCCAAGGAAAAATAGCTGGAAAAAAGTCATTCAAGTTATCCCAAGTCTTTCACTATATATCTTAAGGAACTTAAGTGTAGATTAGTTTGAGTTGCAAACCTAAACACAAACCTTTATAACCTCGATCCAGTAATGATCGGTATGAGTTAGCTTGGAGAAGTTAGTCAAAAGCTACTTGCAACTTGACAGTAAAGGTGTTTTATTGGTCACGGTTTAGCTTTGAGAGGCTAGTCAAAAACTACTCGGTTCAGCTTGGAGAGATAGTGAATAACTACTTGATTTGTGACAGTAAGGGTTGTCTACTGGTCATAAGTGAAAGCTTGGGAAGGCTATTGTAAAGATTATCCTTATTCTTTCTCTCATTTGAGAAAAGTTTAGCAGAACTCAACTATTGTTTAGAATTAGATGTAGGCAGGTTGGCCAAACTGGTATAAAAACTCTTGAGTAGTATCTCTCTTCTCTTTCATCTTTTATTTATTTACTGCATTCAGTTTAATTATTGTGATTCTTTTGGAAATTTTTCTTTTACGCATTTAATTAACTTTCCTATTTTAGAAAGTTCACTTTTTGATGTTTCTAACATTGTTTTCATTGCACTTCAAGTTCTAGCTTGATAATATTTTGATTAAGTTTTTCATAAGCTAAAAAGGAAAGAAAAAAAGAAGCACTATTCAACCCCCTCTTTTCGTGTGCTTTCTTACCTACAAGTTGTATTAGAGCTTGGCCTCTAAAGGGTTAAGTATTCTAACGATTGCAAAGGACAAAGATCTAAGGGACAAATGCCATAGAATATTCATATAACAGAAGGACACTCTATCAATAATCCACCATTCTTTGATGGTGGGGATTCTACCTACTAGAAAAATCAAATGAAGTTGTTTAAAAAATACACAAGTCTTGACTTATGGGAGATCATACAAGAAGGAGATTATGCTCTAATAGAGGAAGTTCCAAGAACAAATGATGCACCCTCGACATCAAGAGAACTCTCTCGGAGTAGGTAGACAGAGCAACACAAGGCCAGAGTTCAACTGAACTCAAGGGCTAAATGCCTACTCACGTGTGCACTGAGGAAAGCTGAATATGAAAATAATCATTTCTTGTGACACAACAAAGGAAATATAGGACAGACTGCACATGTTGCACAAAGGCACTGATTAAGTAAAGAAATAAAGATCAGTATGCTCATTCATCAATATGAGATGCTTAAAATGACAGATCAAGAAAATATTGATGAAATGACAATAAGGTTTATGCACGTCATGAACTAGCTAAAGAGACTAGGCAAAAGATATTCTAAGTCTAAAATGGTTAGAAAAATCCTAAGAAGCCTCCCTACCAAATGGCTGCCTAAGATCACAGTCATTTATTAAGGCTAAAGACCTTCAAAATCTTGGCCTGTATGCACTCATTGGGTCACTTAAAACCTATGAGGTAGTGCTTTCCGAAATGCATGGTGAATTCATCAAGAAAAGCAAGTCCATGGCCTTAAAGTCATCTTATCAAAAGCTTAATAAAGCTAAGGCAATGAAAGTTGCTGAAAGCTACAATGAAGAGGAAAAATCTAATGATGAGACAGAAGAAACAGATAGAGATGAGCTTTCCATACTAGTAAGGAAAATGTCCAAAGCCTGAAGCGGCAAGACAAATAGAAGAAGAGATATTAACCTCATAAAAGACAAAAAAGGCAAGGTGAAGCTAGAAAGTATTACCTACTACAATTATGGGGAGAAAGGACACTTCAAACTAGAATGTCCTAAATTAAAGGTCCACAGAAGAAGTTTACATCCATGAAGAATGGCTTACTGGCCACCTGGAGCGAATTAGAGGAAGAAAAGGAAGGATTGAAAGATCAAGAGGAGCTTGATATTGCCAATCTATGCTTCATGGCAGGTTACTCGTTAGAAAGTGAACCTGAGGTAAACAATTCTGACTTTGATCTTTCCTATGATTAACTTTTATCTTTATATGAAGAGTTACTTGAAGACTCTCAAAGTCTTTCTTCTCACTATCTCAACTTGGAAAAGGAACATAAAAAGAATGTTTTAGAACTTAAAATGGCCAAAATAGAAGCTGAGAATCTAAAGCTTGAAAAAGAAGAACTGAAAGGATAAAATAAAGTTTTAAATGTAAAATTCAATGCCTTAAAAATTGAAGTTTCAAATAAAAATAAAAATACTCAAAAGATCATTTTTGAGCTAGAGAAAACTTTAAAGCTTCTCAAATCTGATCTTGAAAAGATAGTATATGGATCAAAGAACCTTGATCTACTGCCTGAAGGTCAAAGCCCATATTTTCAAAAAACCAGGCTGGGATATGAAGAGAAATTAGATGAGAAAGGAAAACAATTCTATTTAAGAAAGTAAAGAACAAGGCTTCTTGTACTTTCTATTTTAAGAAGGGACATCCACCTGATAAATACTTCATGAAAAAGAAGTCTATCAAAAAGGTTTGAAAAGCTCATTCTCAAAAAACTAACACAAAGGACCTAAGAAAGTCTAGGTACCTAAACTAAAAACTGTGTTTGTTGCAAGTTTGCCTAAGAACGCACGTGGAACCTAACAACAAATGGTACATGGATAGTGGCTGCTCCAAATACATGTCCAGATCCAGAAAGTGGTTCAGAAATATCCGACCCCAAAAATCTAGATCAATCTAGTTTACCAATGGAGGTAAGACCAAGGTCATAGGCATAAGAAATGTTAGTAAGGATGACTCTCATCAAATTTCTGATATCTTTTTTGTTGATGGTTTGGCTCACAACATATTAAGTATTAGCCAGTTCTGTGACCAAGGCTTTCATGTTATTTTTAATGCTCATGCATGCAAAATAGTTAGTCCCACTTGAGGACAAGTTATTCTATCTGGTAAGAGGCATGATAATACTTATGCGTTATTCTTGGATGATCTAAGAGATCAAGATATAAAATGTCTCGCATCTTTCATGGATGAAAAGTGGTTATGGCATAAGAAGCTTGGGCATATTCATATAGAGCTTATTTCTGAGCTTTCACAGAAAGTGCTAGTTAAAGGCCTACCAAAGATCAGATTTGATAAAGACTCAACTTGTCTGTGAGAAAGGTAAGCAAATCAGAGCTTCTTTCCATAATAAGCATGTGGTTTCAACCACTAGACTACTTAAGCTTTTATACATGGATATCATTGGACTAACCAAATCTTGTTGGAAAAAGATATTGTCTTGTCATAGTGGATGAATACTCAAAATTTACATAGGTTATCTTCCTAGCTTTTAAGGATGAGGTGGTTGAAAGATTCAAAGTTTTTGCAAAATGTATTTGCTTTGAAAAAGATTCCCAAATCATCTCTATCAAATCTGATCATGGAGGAGAATTTGAGAATCATATTTTTGAAGAGTATTGTGAAAATCATGGCATCCTTCATGAGTTTTCTGCGCTTAGAACTCCCCAACAAAATGGGTTACGAAAAGGAAGAACAAAAGCTTGCAGGAAATGGCCAGGATAATGCTTTTAGAAAGTGGTTTATCAAAAGGTTTTTAGGCAGAAGCTCTAAACACCTCATGCTATATACAAAATAGAATCTTTATAAGGCTAATCTTCAAAAAAACTCCCTATGAGCTATGGAAGGGTAGAAAACCCAACATTTCATATTTCTACATCTTTGGCTCGTCATGTTTGGACAAGCTTGCAAAGCTTGATCCTAAGTCCAATGATGGTATTTTCTTAGGATACTCTTCTGTTTCTAGAGCTTACAAAGTGTACAATAAGAGAACGCTATGCATCGAAGAGACTATATTCACATCAAGTTTAAGGAGCTCAAGAAGTAATTTGTTGATGATATCGAAGAGCTGGAAGAAAGTATTAAGAAAATGAGTCTCAAGGAAACTTCTGATAGCAAAAAGATGAAAGAAAAACCTTCAAAAAGTAAACTCTAGAACATAAGCACTTCAGAAAGCTTGCTCAAAACTCCAAAGCAATCAAAAAGTAGCATTTCTGAACACAAAGAAGAGCAATCTGAAGATGAAGGAGAAGCTGAACAACCTCAAAGCTACAGAAACTATAAGGGAGTTTCTTATTTAAAGGCAGTTTCTCATAACAGACTTCTTGGAGATATTTCCAAGGCTGTGAGAACCAAATCATCCCTTAGAAATATATCAAATTGTGCTTTCATCTCCACCATCAAACCTGAATGCATTGAAGAGGCTTTGAGTAATCAAAGTTAGGTGGATGCTATGCAAGAAGAACTGGACCAGTTTGAAAAAAGCAAAGTCTGGGTGCTTATTGAAAGATCGAAAGGAAAGACTATCATCGGTATAAAGTGGATGTTCAGGAATAAGCTCGATAAAAATGGCAAAGTCATCAAGAACAAAGCAAGATTCATTGTACAAGGTTATAATCAATAAGAAGGAATTGATTATGATGAAACCTTTGCACCAATAGCTAGGCTTGAAGCCATAAGAATGCTGCTTACTTTTGCTGCCTTCAGGGGATTCACTCTCTACCAAATGGATGTTAAGTCTACATTTCTAAATGGATTCTTTTCTAAGAAAGTATATGTGAAGTAGTCTCCTAGTTTTGATAGTGAAGACCTTCCCAACCATGTCTTCAAGCTAACAAAGGCTCTCTATGGTCTAAAATAAGCTCCTCGAGCTTGGTATGATCAACTAAGTACTTTCGTGCTAAAGAATAGGTTCAAGATAGATAATGTTGATGCTACTCTTTTTACTCTTGAACAAGATAATCACTTTTTGATAATTCAAATATATGTTGATGACATCATATTTGGCGCCACTAATTATTCTCTCTATGAAAAGTTTTCAAAATTAATGCAGAGTGAATTTGAGATGAGCATAATGGGTGAACTCCAGTTCTTCCTCGGTTTGCAAATAAAACAACAATAGGAAGGAACCTTTATCCATTAAGAAAAATATACAAATGAGCTCTTGAAGAATTTTAATATGGATCAAGCCAAACCAATGGGTATCCCCATGCATCCATCTCAAATCATTGATGCTGATGAGAATGGTGAAAAGGTCTCAGAAAGTAATTATCATGGAATGATTGGTTCACTGCTATACCTTATAGATAGTAGACCATACATTCAATTAAGTGTGAGAATTTGTGCTAGATTTCAATCAAACCCAAAGTAATCACACTTAAATGCTGTTAAGAGAATTCTTTGATACTTATTAGGTACTACTAATCTCAGCTTATGGTATGAGAAAGATACATTTTGTGAGATTATAGGTTACTGTGATGCTGCCTTTGTTGGAGATAGAGTTGAGAGAAAAAGCACCAATGGTTGCTACTTTTTCTTTGGAAAAAGCTAGATCATATAGTTGTGCAAAAAGCATAATACAATTGCACTCTCTACTGTCGAGGTTGAATATGTAGCTATTGCAAATTGCTGCACCCAAATGCTGTGGATAAGGAATCAGCTAGAAGATTACCACCTGAGGTATTCCAAAATCCCTATCTACTATGATAATACTAGTGCTACTAATCTTGCTAAGAATCCTATCCAGCACTATAGATCCAAGCACATCGATGTTAAACATCATTTTATCCGAGACCATATTCAAAAGCGAGATGTTGAGTTAATGTTTCTGAATACTGAAGACCAAATGTCAGATATATTCACAAAGCTAGTAACTGAAGATAGTTTTTATGTTTTGAAAAAGCTTTTAAACTTAATGGTTTTTAAATCCGCATAAGAATTCACACACAAATATCTCTAAGAACTATCTTTCTCTCCATAACTCTGAGCTAAAGCCCAAAAGAAAAATTCAATTTGCAAGACCAAGTATCAAATTGAAGATCAGAGTTTTAATTTGCAAGCTCAGAAAGAAGATGGCTTGATCATAAAGAAAAGATGAGGATCAGAAAATGGAGAATGTTTAGGCTCATGATATTCAGTATATGAAGATGAGTTTATGATGAAAATGTGGTGAGACTCCGACAGGTTAGAAAGTGAATAGTGAAGCTAAGAAAGGAAGCTTTTCAAAAAGAAAGCTTTTCAGAAAGTGTTCTCAATAGTTAGAAACCATTTTTTCTGAAGAAAGATGAAAAAGTAGGATAATTCCAACTCTTTTCAGTTTCTCTCTCCCACGTTTTTTCACCTTCAGTCATGTGATGTCCCATTACTTAAATAACTCCCCACTCTTTACAATCTTAAACCTCCAAACACATTACCTTAACCATTTCATCTTTTTTTATACCCTCTTTTCTGTAACTGCAATCATCTCCTCTCAAACCCTTATTCCTGTAACAAGAATTGCTCTCTTTCTCACAAACCTTTTCAAGATTCAATCTTTTCTCTCATTCTTTTTGTTTCTTCATCATACGCATACCCTATCAATGGCTGAAGACAAGCATTTTGATGGTCACATCACTGACATGGGAACATTCTTCATGTTTTACGAATCTATGAATCAGGAGCACTATGCCAGGAACTTTTTGTAATGGCTAGTTGCTCCTGGAAAAAACTAGGAAGAAAACTGATGGCCTAAGCTCTTATTCTACTGGAAGTTATTTCCTTCCAAGGATGGGAAGATTTCCTTAACCTTACTGACCGGACTTTTATTGGGATAGTCATAGCCTTATATTCCCAACTGATACAAGTTTCTGAGTTTGTGCTGACATCTTACATTAGAGGCGTTGACATTGAACTAAGCATAGTTGACCTCTCAAACATCATACATGCTCCTGACGAAGGGCTCATATGCTCGTCAGACGAAAACTAGATCACATCTCTTGGAGTTCTCAATACAAGAGGTTTCCAGATGTCTCATGAACACTCCTAGACACCAACCTGGTGAAATTACTACAACCATGTTGAACTATAAGGAAAAGCAGGTCTTCACCCTTATCCAGTTCTCTTTACTCCCGAGACTGGGAAGCACACATCTATTGGTGGGGATGGATTGCATGTTGCTTTTCTATCTACTGACAAAAAGAAGAGTAAACTTGCCCAGATTAGTATTTGACAACATGCTGAGTGCCATATCTCCATAAAAGAAAAGAAATGTTGTTGTTCTTTATGGGATTCTGTTGACCAAGATTTTCGAGCACTTGCATTTGTTGGCTCCAGAACCCTATCAATATAAGCTTATTTATTTTGAATGACAACAAAGCCAATTTAAAGAAAATACTTTGAAGAACGACTGATGTTTCTCTTGAGTTTCTTGTAAGAATATAATAGGTTTCTATCATTTAACAAGAGCAAGGCTAACTCAAATGAAAATATATTTCACTATGCATTTGTAAACATGTTTATCTCATGTTATGAGATTCGTATTGAAATAAAAGTGAAATTATATCTTTATTCAAGAATTTTATAGCTAACGATTAGAAGAAGATTTCAATGCTACAAAAAACCAAGTCCTGAAACTTCAAAAAGTAGCACGGGACATCAAAAAGGACACTCAAGATGAAGAAATCAACTCATGTCCAAGAGCAATGTGCTGCTTAATCTTCAATCATCACAATTGCAAAGAAATCATCAGCAAAGAAGTTTGAATAATCTTTAAGGGACTGATTACGACGTCAAAAAGCTCACCTGTGAGTAGAGAATTTGAACGCTATAGGAAAAGAAGGAAAATTTGAATTTTGAAATTCAAATTTCAATCTAAGTACAACCCAGTTGTCAAACGAGTACGTCATCTCTTTTATCTAAAATGATGAACAACCCTGGCTTCACGATGGAGGAGTTCAGAAAGCATGTTTCGAAAGTAGAAAAATAGTTTCTGAAGGAAGATAAAACTCAACATTTCAACAACTTCTACAACCAATATGACAGATCTATCAACCTCTTTTCTATCTAATGATCAACACGTGTCACCTAGAGATCTAATCAAAGGCAACGGTCATTAGGAAGACCGCCATATATAAAGAGATGTTGTGCTATAAAATAGAAAGAGAGAGAGACTGCGCTTAAAAGAGAGGAAACTATGTTTAAATCTCTCCTCATCCTATAAGGTTCATCATTCTTTATGTAATCAGATTCCTTATATGTAGAAATCTTCTTTTCGGTTCTTGTAATGTTAAATTCTCTTCTTAGGAAGGAATGTGGAAATGAGTCATTCTTGTTTCCTAGGAACTTTTATTGTATATGTTAAGGAAACTTGAGCGTAGGTTATTTTGAGTGGCAACCCAAACACTTAACCTTTGTATCCTCGATCCGGTAATGATTGCTGTGAGATAGCTTGGAGAGGCTACTGTAAAACTACTTGCAATGTGACAATAAGATGTTCTTACTGATCATGGTTTAGTTTGGAGAAGCTAGTCAAAGACTACTTGCAGCTTTAAGAGGCTAGAGCAAGGCTACTTGTAGCTTGGAGAGGCTGGGGTAAGACTATTTTTAACGTGATAGTAGAGGTTACTTTTGATCATAGGTTAGGCTTAGAGAGGCCAGTGTCAAGACTACTCGGTTATGCTTGGAGAGGTCAATGTTAAGACTACTCGATTGGGCTTGAAGAGGCCAGTGTTAATACTATTCGATTCAACTTGGAGAGGCTAGTGAAGAACTACTCAATTTGTGGCAACAAGTGATTTAGTGGAACCTCAATAGTTGTTAAGTACTGGATATAGGTAGTCTGGCCGAACCAATACAAAACCTTTATGTTTCTCTTTTCTCTCTCTCTGATCTCCTTCTTTTTATCTGTTGTGTTCTTTTTATTCATATGCTAAAAAATTATTCTCGCCTTTCTATTATTTGTTTTAATAATGAAGGTTTATCAACAATCTTTAGAGAACTTCTTTTTGAAATCACTAATTATGTTTTTGCTACACTACAAGTTTTACACTTGATAGTATTTGTTTTCAAGTATTTCAGAAAATGCAAAAAGAAGCAATGCACGATTCAACCACCCTTCTTGTGCACATTTCCACCTATAGCATTGCCTTTCGGTAAATGAGTGGTATGAATATATGGAAAGTACTGTATCTGGTGTCATGTGACAAATCCTGAGAATAAGAAATGTAATCATTGAAAAAGCTGCTAAGGAATTTGGAGGAAGAGGAAGGAAAAGAAAAATAGTCATTCTTGAAGACAGCTCTAAGGACAATCAAAGGCCTCAAGTGATTATCAGATATAGAGGATTCCCCTCTCATTCTTCCACATTCTCAGAGTCTAAGGACGAATCAAGCTCAAAAATGCTGAAGAGACAAGAATCCTCCTCCTCATTTGAGTCATTGAATTCTAAAGGAGTTTATTCAAAGGAGGTGCAAGGCAACGAAGATACAAAAATAGGCTTGCTTTAGGCTGCTACTTCTCCTCATATATCAGAACCTCCTCTAGCTTCAACTATACCTAAACCATCTCCGGCACAAAGTGGTGATCCCTCATCAAGCCAACCTACACCAGCAGCACTGTTACGCTACACAGAGATTCACCACTGCTGCATGAACAATGCCTCATCAACAACTGGCTAGATGATGTAGAAGTACTATCATGAAAACATGAAGAACTGTTGTTGTAGCTCTAGAACCCTATGCACTTAATTCTTTTGAATAACAACAAAGCCAATTTAAAGAAAATATTATGAAGAATGTCTAATATTTTCCTTGAGTTTCTTGATAAAGCATAACAGGCTTTCTCGAATTGCTTAATAGGTATTTGAAATCAAAATAATTTCACTTTACATGTGCAAACATATTTTTATCTCATGAAAAGAGTTTGTGCCTAAAGGAAAGTGGATATTACATCATATGAAGAAGGCATGCATGCCTCATTATTGAGAAGAAATCATATCAAGAACAAGAAGGCAAGGCAAGGGTTTTCATAAAGTAGCTCTGGACTTCAAAAAGTAAGCCTGAAAGGAAGATATCAAGTAATATATGAAGTCAAAATGATCTACTATCTTTAGACATCTCTCTAAGTTTGAAGCATTAATGAACAATGTTTGAAGATACGAAGATTTATTCTTCATCAAGGAAACGATACCGACGTTCAAAAAGCTTACTCTCAGTAAAACAGTGATCTCAACAAGAGGAGGGAGGGAAATCTTTTTGAATTTTAAAATTTGAATTTGCTTTTGGAAAAGTCATATCTCGGTGTCAGAACCGGTCAATCATTTCTTTTGCCTTAAAAGCCAACTATCAAAACATTCTAGAAGAAAGCTTTCAAAAACCATGATTCAGAAAGTAAGAAGTAGTTTCTGAAGAACATCAGAAACCTCCTCTCTCACAACAACTTCTGCAAGCTGATCTGACAAGCAGAAAGGCTACTCTTCTAGACTATTTTTCCAAAACACAAATCGATGATCAACATGTGTCCCTAGAAGATTTGATTCAAGGCAACAGTCTCAAGGAAATACCTCTATAAATAGAGATATTGTGCTCCTTAAAAAAAAATGACTTAACGTTGAAAAATAGAGCTAAAACATTACCAAGTTTTCCTTTCATCTGTTTATTCTTCTCTGTTGGAAAATCATTTCCTTGTACATTAAATCTTCTTTCTACACTTTATAGATCATATGTTCTTCCAAGGAAGAAAATCTAGAAAGAAGTTATTCAACATTTTCAAAGTTCTTTTCATTGTATATTCAAAGAAATCTTGAGTGTAGGTTAGTTTGAGTGGCAACCCAAATATATAACCTTTGTATCCTTGATTCGAACATAATCATTGTGAGACAGCTTGAAGAGGCTTATTAAAGACTACTTGCAAGTGACTGTAAAAGAGTTCTTTACTGCTCACGGTTTCAGCTTGAAGAGGCTGCTGAATAACTACTCAGTGTGTGATAGTAGGGGTTGTCTACTGGTCACTGGACATAACTTGAAAAGACTACTGAAAAGACTATCTTTGTTCTTTCTTTGGTTGGAGGAAGTGTTAGTAAAACTCAATTGTTGTTAAGAATTTGATTCAGACAGGCTGGCCAAACCATAAAATTCCTTGTGTTGGTTCTTCTTTTTCCTTTATCTCCATTTATTTCCACATCTGTCTTTGGTTCAGTTTTAAGTTTTGAAAAGGTTTATATATGTTTTCTTTATTTGCTCAAATTCAGAAAGTTCACTTTCTAAAATGATTAACATTATTTTCCACTGTGCAACTTGATAGCCTTTTCAATAAAGTTTTTCAGATTTTCAGTAGAGGAAGAAAAGCTTAAACACAATTCAACCCCCCTTCTCGTGTGTTTTTCTACCTACAAGTGGCATCAGAGCGTGGCCTCTAAGGGGTTGTGCAATCTAACAACTGCAAAGGAAAAAGATTTGAGGAACATATAGCACAAAACATTCAAATTACTAAAGGTCACTCTATCAACAGACCACCATTCTTTGATGGTGGAGATTTTGCTTACTGGATAGATAGAATGAAGCTGTTCATAAAATACACAAGTCTTGAATTGTAGGAAATTATACAAGAAGGAGACTATGTTCCAAGGAGGAAGCCCCAGGAACTAATGATGCACCTTCACTATCTAGAGAAATTCCAAAGAGCAGGTGGACAGAGCAACAGAAAGCCAGAGTTTAACTGAACTCTAAAGCCAAATGCCTACCCACGTGTGCACTAAGCAAAGCTGAATATGACAAATCATTACTTGTGACACGACAAAAGAAATATGGGATAGATTACATATGTTGTATGAAGGAACTAATCAAGTAAAAGAAACTAAGATCAGTATGTTGCTTCATCAATATGAATTGTTCAAAATGACAGAACAAGAAAATATTGATGAAATGACCACAAGGTTTATGCACACTATAAACCAACTAAAAGGTCTTGGAAAAAGATATTCTAACACAAAAATGGTTAGAAAAATCTTAAGAAGCCCACCTGCTACATGGCTGCCCAAGGTCACAGCCATCACTGAAGCAAAAGACCTTCAAACCCTTTGCCTGGATGCGCTCATTGGGTCACTTAAGACTTATGAAGTTGTGCTCTTTGAAATACATGGTGAATCTAGTAAGAAAAACAAATCCATGGTGCTGAAGTCTTCTCATCAAAAACATAAAGCTAAGGCAATGAAAGTTGTTAAAGTCTCTGATGAGGAGGATGAGACTAATAATGAATCAGATGAGGAAGATGGAAAGGAGCTTTCCATGCTTGTTAGAAAAATGTCAAAAGTTTGGAGAGGAAAAACAAAGAAGAGAAGAGAAATCAACTTAAGAAAAGACAAGAAAGGAAAGCCAAAGTTTGAAGATGCCATCTGCTATCATTGTGCGGAGAAAAGTCATCTCAAACCGGACTTTCCTAAAATTAAAGGCCCACGGAAAAAGATGTACGCTAAAAAAAGAAGGGTATGTTGGCTACCTGGAGTGAATCAGAAGAAGATAAGGAGGAATCAGAAGATCAGAAGGATATGGATGTTTCCAATCTGTGCTTTATGGCAAGATATTCATTACACAGTAATTCAGAGGTAAACAACACTGACTCAGATCTTTCCTATGATGAGCTCTTACCTCTTTATGTAGAGTTGCTTGAAGACTCTCAAACTCTTTCCTCACATTATCTCAGTTTGAAAAAGGAATACAAGAAAACTGTTTTAGAACTCAAAATAGTCAAGTCAGAACTTGAGAATATAAGGCTTGAAAAAGAAGTTGTGAAAGAAGAAAACAATGTTTTAAATATAAAACTCATAGCCTTAGAGTCTGAAGTTGCAAACAAAAATAAGTCAAAACTCTAAGCTTGAAAGAACTTCAAAACTTCTTAAATCTGACCTTGAAAAAATGGTAAATGGATAAAAAAATCTTGATCTAATGCTTGGAGGTCAAACACCATATTTTCAAAAGACGGGATTGGGATATGAAGAAAAGTTTGAGGAAAAAGGAAAGTCAACTCTCATCCAGAGAGAAAAAAAATTCCCTATACTGTCTATTTCAAGAGGGGACATCCACCTGACAAATGCTTTATGAAAAGAAAGTATGTCAAAAAAATTGGACAACCTTCTTCTCAAACTAACTCCAAAGGACCCATGCAGATATAGGTACCTAAAGTAAAAAATGTATTCATTGTAGCTTTGCTTAAGGACACATATGGAACCTGAAAATAAATGGTACATGGACAATGACTGCTCGAGGCACATGTCCGGATCTAGAAAATGGTTCAAGAATCTGTGATCTAAGAACTCAAGATTGGTAAGATTTGTATATGGAAGTAAAGCCAAGGTCACAAGCATAGGAGATGTTGGTAAGGATGATTCTTACCAAATTTCTGATATTTTGTTATTAAATGGACTAGCTCACAACTTGCTAAGTATCAGTCAGTTCTGTGATCAAGGTTTCAATGTTATATTTGATGCTCTTTCTTGCAAAGTAGTAAGCCCCATATCAGAAAAAGTAATTTTATCTAGAAAGAGGCATGATAACACATATGTGTTGTCCTTGGATGATCTGAAAGATGAAAATGTAAAATGTCTCGCATCTTTCACAGATGATAAGTGGTTATGGGATAAGAAGCTTGGGCATGCACATATCAAGCTTAATTCTGAGCTATCTCAGAAAGAGCTTATTAAAGGCCTTCCAAAGATCACATTTGATAAGAATTTAACTTATGACTTTTATGAGAAAGGCAAGCAAACCAAAGCTTCTTTCCGTAACAAGCATGTGGTTTCAACCACTAAACCACTTGAGCTTTTATAAATGGATCTTTTTGGTCCTACCAAGACCGCTAGTCTAGTTGGAAAAAGATATTGCCTTGTTATAGTGGATGATTACTCCAAATTTACATGGTCTATATTTTTAGCTTCTAAAGATGAGGTTTTCGAAAGATTCAAAGTTTTTGCAAAGTGTGTGTGTATTGAAAAAGATTCTGAAATTAGCTTTATCAGATCTGATCATGGAGGAGGATTTGAAAATCAAGCTTTTAATGAGTTTTGTGAAAAACAAGGCATTCTTCATGAGTTTTCTACACCTAGAACTCTAGAACAAAATGGGATAACTGAAAGGAAAAATAGAAGCTTACAAGAAATGGCTAGAATTATGCTGTTAGAATGTGGCTTGTCAAAATATTTTTGGGCAGAGGCTATTAATACCTCTTGCTATGTTCAAAATAGAATCTTTCTTAGGCCAATTCTTAAGAAAACTCCTTATGAGCTATGGAAAGGTAGAAAACCTAACATATCATATTTTTATATCTTTAGCTCATCAATGTTTTATTCTTAAAGTAGGTTAAGATGTGCATGAAAAAGGGGTTAAATCGTGCGTTGAATCTTTTTTGCATTTTCTGAAGTATCTGAAAATAGTTACTATCAATTGTAAAACTTGAAGTGCATCAGAAATGGTTAGTAGCTTCAAAAACTAGATTTCTAAACTTTGTTAAATAAAACGTTCATAGATAATATAAAATGAGATGAACATATAAGACTGTGAGTAAGAAAGTGATGCAACAAAGATAGATAAAAGAAATCAGAAAGAAAGAGAAAGGACAGAAAAGATTTTATACTAGTTCAGCCAACCTACCTACATCCAGTACTCAACAACTGTTGAGATTTCACTATAATTACAACTTTCTTAACCTGAGAAAGTAATGATGGATAGTCTTTATATTAGCCCTCCCAAGCTATCATCCATGGGTTTCAGAAATCACCTGTAGCCAAGGATTTTGAGTAGTTCTATACTAACCTCTTTAAGCTAACACAAGTAGTATTGTACTATCCTCTCCAAGCTAACATGAATAGTCTTGTACTAGCCTCTTCAAGCTAACCCGTGATCAGTAGCCACCCTTACTGTCACGTTGAAAGTAGTCTTGACACTGGCCTCTCCAAGCCAAACCGTGAGCAATAGTAACCTCTACTGACATGTTGCAAGTAGTCTTTCCCGACCTCTCCAAGCTGCAAGTAGTCTTTGACTAACCTCTCCAAGCTAAATCGTGATAAGTAAGTTACTATCACGTTGCAAGTAGTTTTACCTTGGTCTTTCCAAGCTATATCTCACACTGATCACTAATGGATCAAGGATACAAAGGTTAAGTGTTTGGGTTACCACTCAAACTAACCTACACTCAAGTTTCCTTAACATATTCAAGAAAAGTTTCTAGGAAAATTTGAATGACTTCCTTCTTCTACTTCTTCCATAGGAAAAGGTTAAATCTAACTAAGAATATAGAAGGGGAATTTTCTGTACTCTTCAAGGATAAAACTGATTACATATTAATGATTGAATATTCTAAGAAGTGGAAAGAGATTTTTGCAGAGTTTTCTCTTATGAATCTTCAAATCTCTCTTCTATCTTCAAGCTTAGCATCTCCTTTTATAATGGTCTTTCTTTGTGACTATTGCCATAGATTATTTCCTTAAGTGACACATGTTGAGTATCTGTTGTGTCTTGAAAAGAACAGCTAGGATAGAAGTTGATAGAACTGTCACATCAGTTCCAGAAGCCATTGTAAATATAAGCTTTCTGATCTTCCATTAGAAAGTACTTTTCTACTTTCTGAGTAAGCTTTCTGAACTCCTCCTTCATGAAGCCAGGGTAGTTTGATTAATCGAGGCAGAAGAGATGACATACCAATTTGAAACTAGGTTTGACTTGATTATTTAAAATTCAAATTTCAAATTTCCCTCTATTTCCTGTAGCATTCTTTGCTCTACTCACAGGTGAGCTTTCTAAAGTACACAATCAATTCTTTGAAGAGTTTTTCACATTCTAATCTTCAATCATATCTTCTTTGCTGAAAACATCTTTGCGATTGTGATGATTGAAGAGTGAGTAACACATTGCATATAGACATATACTGATTTCTTCATCTTGAGAATACTTTTCGATGTCCCGTGCTATTTTCTGAAGTCTTTTTTCTTGATTTCTTGTATCGTTGCAATCTACCTCTGATCATTAGCTATCAAAAGCTTGGATAAAGATATAATTTCACTTCTATTATATAACAAATCTCATAACATGTTTACACATACATGGTGAAAAATGTATAACCATTTGAATAAGCCTTGCTCTTGCTAAACAATAAATATCTGTTATAATCTTACAAGAAACTCAAGTGAAACATCAGTTGTTCTTCAAAGTATTTTCTTTGAATTGGTTTTGTTGTCATTCAAATCACATGAGTGCATAGGATTTGATGATGGTACTTTCCTAGGTTATTCTTCTGTATCTAGAGCTTACAAGGTTTACAACAAGAGAATAACATGCATTGAAGAGACCATTCATGTCAAGTTCAAAGAGTTCATAAAAGACTTTGCTGATGATCTTGAAGATCTAGAAGAAAGCTTTGTAAAGATGAACCTTAAGGGTAGCAAGATGATGAAAGACAAGATTTCAGAAAGTAAGCTCTAGAACACAAATATTTCAGAAAATTTGCTCAAATATCCCAAAATATCATAAAGTGACATTTCTGATCATTAAAAAGACCAATCTGAAGATGAAGGAGAAGTTGAAGAACTTCAATGTCAGAGAAACTATAAGGGAGTTTTTGATTTGAAAGCAATTTCTCAAAACAAAGTTCTTGGAGATATCTCTAACTGCGTCAGAACCAGATCATCCCTTAGAAATATGTTAAACTGCGCTTTCATCTCCACCATTAAACCTGAATATATTGAAGAAGCTTTGAATGATCAAAGTTGGGTGGATGCTATGCAAGAAGAGTTGGATCAGTTCAAGAAAAGCAATGTTTGGACTCTTGTTGAAAAATTAAAGGAAAAAACCATCATCTGCACAAAATGGGTATTCAAAAATAAGCTATATGAAGTAGACAATATCATCAAAAACAAAGCAAGGTTGGTTGCACAAGGTTATAATCAACAAGAGGAAATTGATTATGATGAAACCTTTGCACCAGTAGCTCAGCTTGAAGCCATCAGAATACTACTTGCCTTCGCTGTCTACAAAGGGTTCACTCTCTACCAAATGGATGTCAAGTCTGCGTTTCTGAACTAGTTTCTCTCTGAAGAAGTATATATGAAGCAGCTGCCTAGTTTTGAGAGTGAAGGCCTTCCCAACCATGTTTTTAAGCTGACAAAGGCTCTCTATGATCTAAAACAAGCCCCACGAGCTTAGTATGATAGACTGTACCTTCCTGCTTCAGAATGGATTCAAGAGAGGTAATGTTGATACTACTCTTTTTACTCTTGATCAAGATAATAACTTTCTGATAGTTCAAATATATGTTGATGATATTATATTTGGCGCTTCTGATCATTCTCTCTGTGAAAAGTTTTGAAAATTAATGTAGAGTGAATTTGAGATGAGTATGATGGGTGAACTCAAGTTTTTCTAGGCTTGCAAATAAAACAACAAAAGGAAAGGATCTCGATCCATCAAGAAAAGTACACAAAAGAGCTATTAAAAATATTTAATATGGATCAAGTAAAACCTATGAGCACTCCCATGCATCCATCTCAAATCATAGATGCCGACGAAAAATGGTGAGAAAGTATGAGAAAGTAATTATCGTAAAATGATTAGTTCACTACTGTATCTTACAACTAGTAGACCAAACATTCAGTTAAGTATGGGAATTTGTGCAATATATCAATTTAACCCAAAACAATCACACTTAAATGCTGTCAAAAGAATTCTTCGATATCTGTCAAGTACTACTAATCTTAGCTTGTGGTACAAGAAAGGTACTTCTTGTGGTATTGTAGGATTCTGTGATGTTGACTATGCTGGAGATAGAGTTGAAAGGAGAAGCATTAGTGGTTGCTACTGCTTCTTTGGAAAAAGCTTGATCACATGATTATGCAAAAAGCAAAACATGATTGCTATCTCTACTGTTGAAACTAAATATATAGTTTCTATAAACTGTTGTTCTCAAATACTATAAATAAGAAATAAACTAAATGATTATCACTTGAGGTACTCTAAAATTCCTATCTATTGTGATAATACTAGTGCTATAAATCTTGCAAAGAATCTTATTCAGCACTCTACATCCAAGCATATTGATATTAAACACCACTTCATTTGTGATCATGTTTGTGAACGGGTTTGTCCGGCCCATAAAGACAAAAAAAAAAAATATTATCAGCCCATTTCATTTTTTATTGTTGTTGTTTTGTTAACCCCATTTTCTTTTTAGATGTTAGATTAAGCCCATTTCATTTTTTTTAGTTAAAAAAAAGGTGATAAGGTGCGTACATCAATTTGAAAAAAACATAGAAAAATAAAAAAAAGGGAAAGGAAACCGCGAGCGCATGAAAAAAAGGAAACCAAGAGCGCATGAAAAAGGAAGAAAATGGTGCATTGAGTTACATGCAGGAGCAGGACAAAGAACAGAGCGGTGAGCGGTGCTTAAGTCAAGCAAGAACAGTATAGGATCATGCAACAGAGAGATAATTCAAAAAAGGAGCACCCAAAGAGTTCAAGGAGGAGGCATGCAGAAGAATCAAACACCAACACAGAAGCAAAAAATTCAAAAGGGGCGATGTGTGAAGTCATGATCCCTGAAATTAAGCAAACAATTTGGGGAAAATTTTCAATCAGATCACATATCTTGGCCATATCTAGAAAAATCAGCTCAATCAGATCAAAAATGGCTGCTATCAGATCTAATAAGTTGATTCATGGTGTATAAATGGGAACGAAAATTCACCGAAAAAAGGGCTTCAATTTCCATAGGCTTCCAACACTGAAAAGCTCTCGGAGGATTCTCGATAGATACAATAACCAAATTCCTAGCCAAACCACAAACCAAAAATCACAACCAACAGCCTAGCAATACCCGTAAATCCCAGCCAAAATCAAAATATATTATTCTCGGCCAAACACGAACAAAACACCAGGAACCCAAATTCATCAACAGATATTCAATCCATACAATTCCCAAATTCATCAACAGTCCATCTCAATTCACAAAAGTCCAATCTTAATTCACAAATTAGAATTAAAAAAAAAAGAAATCAGAAGCTGTGAGGGATGTCGGTGGCGCCACTGCCACCACCATGGCCGCCGGCATCCCCGTTTTCCTATCTTCCTCTTCTGGAGCCGCTTCGCCATTCCCCTTAGCGGCGATTGCCGCTGCTCCCCATCATCTTCATCCCTCTGCCACCTGCCTCAATCTCGAGCCACTACCATCCTTTCAACCCACCTGAAAATCCAAATTTCAGATCATAAACAAACCAAGCTTCAAAGAGGATTTTCTTTCAATCAAAAGAGAAACTGAAAAAGGAAAACGGAACCTGAAGAAGAGATAACCACCGCACTGTCCTCTTCCTCCATCAAGCTGCGACTTCGCTGTCGTGCTAGCGCCGTTGTGAGCCAGTCACCGCCGTAGGCCTTCCATCGCGGCCCATCCCATCCGCGAAGCTCCGGCTCCGCGCTTCACCCCCTCCGTGCGACCTTCTTCGCCCAGCAGTGCCGTTTAGCCGCCGCTGCCTCGAACCTTCCTACTTCTTTCTCTCTACCGCCCATCTCTCTCTCTCTCTTTGTTTCTCTGTTTCTCTCTCTTGATCTCTTTTCCTCTCTGTGTAAATGTATGAATGAGTAAGTATGTGTGTTCTCTCTCTGAGAGTGTGTGTGGTCATTTAGTTTCATTTTTTATTTTTAGTTTTATTTGTTTTTTTTATTTGCACTTTAGTTTGTGTTAACAAAATTTTAGGCTAGGCTTACTAGATTGTTTGGTTTGTACATATTCAAAGCCTAGCTTTTCTTTTCTTTTTTCGCAAAAAAACAAAAACAAGAAGGTTTGATTTAATTTGAATTTAAAGTGAATTTTGATTTATGGAAATTAAAATTAAAAAAAAAACTAATAATAGTTAGAGTACTTTTTGAAAATAGGATTAATTGAACCGTGATGGCTTGTTAATTCTATGCTTTGGGATATTTTAGCTGTGGCAGCTTGATATTCTAAAATTCTTTTCCGAAAATAAAATTAATCAAACCCACAAATATTTTCTACAGAACTACGTGACTTTGAGATCCCCATTGCACCAGGAGATATGTAGGAGTAGGCGATTCCGATCCCTGTAAACCAAAATTAAATTTTTATAATTTTAATCTTAGTTGTAAATATTTTTTTCTAATGAAATTTTGATTTATAAATGAGATATTTTATTTTATTTATTTGCAGAATATTCTATTTTGGATAAAAACATTAATTTAGCCATAACGGTTTGTTAACTTGATATTTTTGGATATATGAATTGTGATAGTTTGATGTTACAAAATTTCTTTTTAAAGAAAGATTTTTTCCTGTAATTTTTTTGTAAATAAGAAAAGGAAAAATAAATATTTTGAAAGGTTATTAATAATTTGCACAAATCAATTAAAGGTACTGTCTAAAGATGGGTGTATTAGGGGTGCGTATGATTAAATTTATATCCTTCCCTATGCATAACCAACTCTCGAACTCATAATCTGATTTCAAAGATCATTTTTTAAAATAAAATGGGTTTTTCTTTCCATGTTTTCCCAATTTAAATAAATTTAGTGGCGACTCCATTTTTCAATAAATCTTTTTTGCCGTCCCCTTGCAAACCCGGTTGCTATAATGTTCAAAAGGGTGATATTGAGTTAATGTTTATGAATACTGAAACTAAGTATCAAATATATTTACAAAGCCATTAGCTCAAGATTGCTTTTGTGCTTTGAAAAGGCTTTTGAACTTAACTATTTTCAAAATTGTCTGGCTTTTCATGCATAAATCATCTCTAGGTACTCTCTCCCTCTCTTCATCTCTCAAAACTGAAGCCAAAAAAGGAAAGATCTCAGTGTGCAAGATCGGGTTTGTTTCTTGAAGTTCAGAAGAGGGATCAGAAAGAAGAGGGGTATCTTAGACAGTAAATGGGCTATTTAGAAAAATAAAATGAGAACAACAGACTTGAAGTTTGTGTGAGAAAAGCTTTCAACATAGAAAGATGAGCTTATCAATGGGATAGAAAGTAAGAAGTGAAGTTCAGAAAGAAGGTCCTTCAGAAAGTGCACTCTAGAGTCATAAACTTTTCTTTCCGAAAGAAAGATGATGAGGCGAGACTGTTCCTTCTCTTTTAAAACTTTCTGTCTCCCATGTCACTTTACCTTCAGTCAGTTACATCACTTCAATAACCTCCATATTTCACACATTACCACTTCATTTGCCATCTGCCTTCCATCTTAAAACCTTAAGCTTTTAACTATTTCATCTCTCACAAACCTCTGTTTCTCATAACCTTTCTTTGTCTCAAAGCTTCAACCTTTGATATTCCATCACACTCATGGCTAAAGGAAAGTTTTGTTCAGGACGCCTCGCTACAATGGGAATACTCCAAATTGTTCACTAAACTGATACATCAAGATCATAATGAGGAAAACATCTCCCATCATCCTATAGCCCCTAGGAAAAGGCTATCTCAGACGTTGGTGGCTCAGGTTCTCAACCTTCTAGAAGTTGTTTCCTTTCAGGGATGGGAAAGGTTTCTTGACTTCTCTAACCGAGTCTTCTCTACGATGGTTACTGTCTTCTACTCCCAATTGGTTCAGGTGACTAACTCTATACTGACCTCATACATCAGAGAAATTGATATAGAGCTAAGCATCATGGATATCTCAAACATCATCCATGTTCTTGACGAAGGTCTCAGATGCTCCTCTAAAACATACTGGTTCACAACCCTTGGTTCTTCAGCAGAGGAGGTCTTTAGATGTCTCACCAGTTCACCAAGATATCATCCGGGTGAAATCACTACACAAATGCTGAACTCAGATGCAAGGCAAGTTTTTAAAATCATTCAATTCTCTTTGCTTCCTCACTTAGGTAGCACTTACCTTTTGGTTTGGACTGTATGTTACTCTTTTGTTTATTAACAAAAAGAAGAGTAAACTTGCCCTGATTAATCTTTGATCATATGTTGAGTCCTATCTTCCCTGAGAAAAGAAAGACTGCTAATGTTCCTTATGGGATTCTGCTGACCAAAATCTTTGAACATGTGCATTACCTTCTTGCTGATGAATGGTATGAGTATATGGAGCGTACAGAGTACACCTTCAACTCTTTCAAAACCCTAAGGAGATCAATCGGTGCTGCCTCCTCTGGTGTCAGAAAACAGAGTTTGAGGATTAGAGATTCAGCTATTTAAAAGGCAGCCAAAGAAGCTAAAGGCAAAAAGGGAAAAAGGAAAATAATCATTCTTGAAGACAGTTCAGATGATAGCAAGAGGCCTGAAAAAATCATCAGACATGCGGGTTCACCCTGTAATCATAGCATGACCTCAGAGTCTAACCAAGAATCCCCTTCCAAGATGGAAATGTCTTTACAGAGTAACTCTACTATTACTGTTTTTCTTTTAAGAGCTGAACACCCTCCCACTTCGCCTTTACCTGATCCTTCTATTCAGGGAGTTGACCCTTCATCAAGTCAACCACCACCACCAGCACAGCTAAACTACGAAGAAATTCAATTGGCACTGAGAGAACAATGCCTTATTAACAACCAAATGAATGATTTAGAAGCTGCGTCTCGAAGGCATGAAGAGATGCTCTAGGAAATTCTTCATGAAGTAAGGCGTCAAGGCTGATGATGGTGCTACTAGTTTCTAGCACACTCCTTTCTTTTTATTGATGACAAAAAGGGAAGAAGAATACTGAAGAAAATACTTTTGTGCTAAGAAATATAGGGGGAGTTTGAACAGAGGCAAAGCATATTCAGAGAAATTTTTTTAGCACATTGTATATTGGTTATGAACAATTTATGTTTTCCTTCTTTGTTTTTACTCTGAATGTTCTGAATCTATTTAACCGTGATTTATATATATAGTTTCTATTGCTTATATTTGCTTTATTAATTTCATGCGCTTTCTTGAAAAGGATGGTTAGTTAAAGACGTACTGAAAACGAATCTAATCAAGACAATATATCACAAGTATTACTGGTCAAGTGTTTAGCACAAAGATCCTCAGAAAGTTTCTTTTCTTGACCAAAACTCATGTTGTTTGTATATTCATGGTTTAACCAGTTTCTCTTTAACATACTACTCTGATACCTTCTCAGAAAGTATGTTAAGTATTTTTCTATGTTTCAAGTGAAATAACAAACAACTGTGATTAAATGTCACCTAAGGCCAAAATGTTTTATATGGTTCACATCATGCCTTAAGAAAAAGAACTTCCTGAAAATCTCAAAGTGATAAAGTTGAAAGAAATGATATATCATGTTTATATTTTTGTAATATTTCTTTCAATTATCTCTTGAAAAGATTTTCTTTAAATTGGTTTGTCATCATCAAAAAGGGGGAGATTGTTAACTCCAGAATCCTATCCGCTTAATTCTTTTGAATAACAACAAGGCCAATTTAAAGAAAATATCCTGAAGAATGTCTAATATTTTCCTTGAGTTTCTTGATAAAGCATAACAGGCTTTGAAGAATTTCACTTTACATGTGCAAACATGTTTTTATCTCATGAAAAGACTTTGTGCCTAAAGGAAAGCAAATCTTATATCGTATAAAGTAGGTATACATGCCTCACGATTGAGAAGAAATCATATCAAGAATAAAAAACCAAAACCAAAGTAAGGGTTTTCAGAAAGTAGCTTTGGACTTCAGAAAGTACGCTTGAAAAGAAGATATCAAGTATTCTATGAAGTCAAAGTGATCTACCATCTTTAGACATCTCTCTCGTAAAGTTTGAATCATCAATGAACAATGTCTAAAGACATGAAGATTTATTCTTCATTAAGGAAATGATACCGATGTTTAGAAAGCTTGCTCTCAGTAAACAATGATCTCAATAAGAAGAAGAAAGGAAATCTTTTTGACTTTCAAATTTTGAATTTTCTTTTAGAAAAGTCATATCCTGGTGTCAAAACTAGTCAATCATTTCTTCTTCCTTAGAAGTCAACCATCAAAACATTCTAGAAGAAAGTTTTTAGAAATCATGATTCAGAAAGTAAGAAGTAGTTTCTGAAGAACATCAGAAACCTCCTCTCTCACAATGGCTTCTATAAGCTGATCTGACAAGCAAAAAGGATATTCTTCTAGACTATCTTTCCAAAACACAAATCGATGATCAACACGTGTTCCTAGAAGATTTGATTCAAGGTAACGATCTCAAGGACAAACCTCTATAAATAGAGATGTTGTACTCCTTGAAAAAAAAGACTTAACGTTGAAAAATAGAGCTAAAACGTTGCCAAGTTTTTCCTTCATGTATTTATTCTTCTCTGTTTAAAAATCATTTCCTTGTACATTAAATCTTCTTTCTACACTTCATAGATCATACGTTCTACCAAGGAAGAAAATCTAGAAAGAAGTCATTCAAGATTTTCAAAGTTTTTTTTTATTGTATATCCAAAGTAATCTTAAGTGTAGATTAGTTTGAGTAGCAACACAAACATATAACTTTTGTATCCTTGATCCGAAAGTGATCAATGTGAGATAGCTTGAAGGGACTTATTAAAGACTACTTGCAACGTGACTATAAAAGAGTTCTTTACTGCTCACGGTTTCAGCTTGAAGAGGCTGTTGAATAACTACTTAGTGTGTGACAGTAGGGATTGTCTTCTAGTCACTGGACATAGCTTGAAAAGGCTACTGAAAAGACTATCTTTGTTCTTTCTTTGGTTGGAGGAAGAGTTAGTGAAAGTCAACGGTCATTGAGAACTGAATGTAGGCAGGTTGGCTGAACCGGTATAAAATTCCCTATGTTAGTTCTTCTCCTTCCTTTATCTTCGTTTATTTCCATATCTGTCTTTGGTTCAGTTTTAAGTTTTGAAAAGGTTTATATATGTTTTCTTTATTTGCTCAAATTCAGAAAGTTCACTTTCTGAAGTGATTAATATTATTTTCCATTGTGCTACAAGTTGAACTTGATAGCCTTTTCAGTAAACTTTTTCAGATCTTCAGTGGAGGAAGAAAAGCTTAAACATGATTTAACCCCCCTTCTCTTGTGTTTTTCTACTTACAATGATATCACACATCAGAAAGCTCACTTAATAGTGAAACAGTGCGCTCTACAAGAAAAAGGAAGGAAATTTGAAATTGGAAAGTCAAAACTTAGTGTCAGAACTGGTGTGACATCTCTTCTACCAACTTGGTCAATTACCCCAGCTTCTAGAAGAAAAAGTTTAGAAATCATGTTCAGAAAGCAAAAGCGGTTTCTGAAAGGACATCAAAAACCTCAACTTTGGAATGGCTTCTATAATAGCTTTGACAAACAGACAGGCTACTCTTCTAGAATGCTTTTCCAAGACACAAATAGATGATCAACACATGCCACCTGGAGATCTTATCAAGGGTAACGGTCATAAGCAAGGTCATCTATAACTAGAGAAGTTGTGTTTTTAAAGAAACAAGAAAGACCTGCACAAAGAGCAAAAACACTATGAAGATTTGTCCTCATCTTCTTTTGAAGTTTATTACATCTTATAATCATTTTCCTTGCTTGTAAAAATCTTCTTTCTACATTCATTCATTGTTTATATGTTCTTCCAATGAAGAATAGCTAGAAAGAAGTCATTTAAGTTATCCCAGGCCTTTCACTTTATATTTTAAGGAAAACTTGACTGTAGGTTAGTTTAAGTTGTAAATCTAAACACAAACCTCTATAACCTCAATCCGGTAGTGATCAGTGTGAGTTAGCTTGGAGAGGTTAGTCAAAGATTGCTTGCAACACGACAGTAAAGGTGTTTTACTGGTCACGATTTAGCTTGGAGAAGCTAGTTAAAAACTACTCGATTTAGCTTGGAGATGCTACTTAAAGACTATTCGGTTTAGCTTGGAGAGATTGGTCAAAGACTACTTGGTTTAGCTTGGAGAGGCTGGTGAATAACTACTTAGTTTGTGACAGTAGGGAATGTCTATTGGTCATAGATGAGAGCTTGGGAAGGCTATTGTAAAGATTATCCTTTTTCTTTCTCGGGTTTGAGAAAGGTTTAGTAGAATTCAACTGTTGTTGAGAACTGGATGTAGGCAGGTTGGCCGAACTAGTATATATAAAAACTCCTGAGTAGTATCTCTCTTCTCCTTCATCTTTTATTTATTTACTGCATTCAATTTAATTATTGTGTTTCTTCTGGAAAATTTTCTTGTATGCGTTTAGTTAACTTTCTTAGTTCAAAAAGCTCACTTTTTGATGTTTTTAATGATGTTTCCGTTGCACTCCAAGTTTATAGCTTGATAGTATTTTGATTAAGTTTTTCATAAGCTAAAAAGGAAAGGAAAAGCGAAACACAATTCAATCCCTCATTCTTGTGCATTTTCCTACCTACAAATGAAAAGTGAGGCATGAAATAATCGAAAGAGGAAGTGATGAGTAAGAATGAATTATATTGAAAGAGCCAAGATAAATAGAAATAAGATAAAATAAAAAAATAATTATAAACTAACAATGTTACTAAGACCGGCAGAAGGAGATGACCAATATAAAATACAGCCTAATGTATGTTTTACAATTCACTAACATATATAATAATTGGTGCATTTATTGTCTTTTTAATTATTTGATTGACATTTTACATTTATTGAGAGAGATTATAATTGACTTTTTTGACAAAACTATCAAATTTGTACTTCAAAATTTTGCGTCGACCAAATTGGTCCCTATAATAAAAAACTCTCAAATTGGTCCCTGTAAAATTGAATAGTCAAACAAATTAGTCCCTGAAAATAAATTCCTCAAATTGGTCCCTATATAAACTTCAAATTGGACGGATTAGCCCCTATGAAATTGAATAATCTGTCAAATTAGTCCTTTTGATAAGTTAGGTAAAGAGGACTATTTTGTCTAATAATTCACTTTCATATAGACTAATTCAAAAGTTTTTGGTTATAGGGACTAATTTGTTTGACTATTCAATTTTGCTGGACCAATTTCAGAGGTTCTTTTTTATAGGGACCAGTTTGGTCGATACAAAATTTTAGGGGGACGAATTTGGTAGTTTTATCTAATTTTTTTGATGCATTCATTAACTTTTCATGGGTAGAAAATCAATTGCACTGTTGAATGACACATCAACCATTTCATTTCTTGCAAAATCCAATTTTAGAATTATATATATGAATATGAATATATGTGATCTATGATATATGATTACTTTTTAATATCAACCATGATAATTCATGTAAACAAAAATAGGTGTTTGTATGACTGGACCAAGAAAATAAAAGGTATATATATATATATAGATTATGTGTGTGGTTCTCCTGCCATAATCATAACACAAAGACAATCAAATTTTCTCTTTTTCAGAAACGTTCTAAGGGAAGTCTTCGGATGTGCTCTCCCGAGACTTCAAGTTGATTGGATTAATCCTAACGGTGTCTTCCGATTAACCCATGAATAACTAGTGGGAGCAATAAACACGTTAAGAAGAAGGTGATATCTGACTACATTTCAAACTTGCAAAGATTCTATCATTTTCTCATTCTCCTTCCTTTAACAAATATCTACACCAGAAAGCTCAAATTTTGAACAATTTATGCATATCTTTTCAACTTCTACCTATCCTCCGAAATTTAAAAACCATTTGCTGCAAACCCTCCACACAATTATAAACATATTTATCCTAACTCTTCTATTTTCATTGAAGAAACATGAACAAAATATTAATGATAACAATAAACTAACATATTCATATGTCCACAATTGTGTATGCCTCAAAATTAAATATGCCCCAACCAAATCAACTGCTATACCCCACTAAAAAAAAAAACAAAGATGAAGAGACCTGTTTGCCTCAAAGGAGTGAGATGGTTGAATGAAGAAAAAGCATCAAACACAGGCATGGCCACCACCATCGAGAGGTTTGGTGCTGAGGCAACAACACATGAGAGCCACCAAAGACATGAATCCCCATGCCGAAGCCAAAGCCTGTGCCCACCAACTCAAGTAATCCATTTTCCTCCTATACATCATCCCTTCTTTCTCTCTGCCTTGCATCTTCATCAGCTCAATCCTTTCATAGCCAAACCACATATCATGGAATGCAATCAATGATGAGATCAATTGAGACTTTACTGAGATCAAAAAGGGTGTGGTATGATATGATGCCTACCCTATGGGGAAATAATAGATAATGATGAGAGATTTGTGTGAGACTTGGTGTGGCACATGTTATGCGCTTGAAAGAGTCCGATAGAACATTGGCCAACCTATGAGTTTTATAGCCAAATATTAGGAGAAGTCGCCCACCTCAGATCATCTCTTAAATCCACGCCTCAGTTCGCTGTGTTTCCTCAAATGCTTATAGCGCATCTAGGGAATCTTGTGAAGTATTGAAGGCTAAGCTAAGGGGTGTTGTTTATATAGATTTAAAATTAAGAAACTATAAGAAATAGCGAATAACAACCAACGTTTAATCAGCACAGATCGGCTCAACTGATTAACAACATATATAAAGACAATCCATTTTTCACGTGTATAAATTTTATTTACTTCTTTGTGTATTAATCCTGCCTGGTGATCCTCTATGAGTGTCTTGGTGGTAGTCATTTAGGTGAACCAGAAAAGCCCTAATTATGCTCTACAATAAAATATTATGATAATTTATTCTCTCTACCATTTTTTAAAGGCAGTAGTGAATAAAAGAGAAGATATGATCACTGATTATTTTTGGATTTGCCGACCACTTTACCCATTTTTAATTTTTTTTTCCGCTAAGATTTAGAGCCATGCTGATGTTTGAGTGTGCTGCATGACCAATGCCGCCCATTGACAGAGCGTGCAAAGATTGGCTCACGTACTACTACCTTTCGTAGTTTATTATTGCACATGAATAAAGGTATGATAACATATCACTTCCATTCCCATCTCTTATTCTCTTTCTACATTTTACTCTTAACTTAGATTGATGCATTTCGTCATGCCATTGGGATTTGTATCTTATAATGGTTGCTATTTTACTTAATTTTGTTCCAAGCAATAAAACACAAATAACAATTGATGTTAATATCCGTAAAGACAGGGGAATGGAATTCAAAGGAGAAAAATTCATTTGTTTCATGATGAAGAGAGTAGTTTGATTATAATGGATTCGTTTGGATAAATTATTTAAAAAAGAAACATTTTGTTAAAAACAAAATTAGAAGAAAAAATAAAAACAACAAATAAGAAGTTACATCACTTCAGTCCTTAAAAAATTAGTATAGTATGTAACTAGAACCTCAAACCGTTAACTCACCTCAATAGACTAGCAACAATTCATGAAATAGAGAAATGATCCAAAAGTAGACCATATGATATGGGTATATATTGCGATTTAATCCAAAGTTTCACATAAAAAAATAGTTGAACTTTTGCATAAGGTTTGTCTTATAAACAATTACTTTGGTTTTTTATTTTGATATCCTCCAAAAATGGGAGTAATAAATTGCAGATAATTGTCTTCGTGATAAAATATTTTGTAAGAATAGTTTACAACTTTAGTCTTTTAAAAGTTGCAGATAATGAAAGATTTATGAAATCATAGACATATATCAAAGGGATTGAATCACGTTAAAGTTTGTGTATTTTTTATTTTTTATTTGTTTGTTTATAATTTTTTTTTCAATACGCTGGCCAACCATGTGTCATTGAGAGATAGGGATATAAATAGATGAATGATATGTGACCATCTTTATACCTACACTAAATACTTAAACCAAGCTAGATGATAAAATAAATGTATGGGGATTGTATAACTATGGAAGGGCAAAGTGGGAAGAAGAAAGAAGAAAGAAAAAGCAACATCATTCCTTCTTTCACAACATGTTTTCTCTCTCACCCAAAAGTTTTTATTTTCTCTTTCTTTCTCACATTCTTCATCATTCACAGGAGAAAGAAGAAGAAGGAGAATCAAGATCTGTTAATAGTGTATAAAATTAATCTCATGGATGAAGCTTAACTCATTCCATTTGATGTCTCATGTATTTGTGGTTTATGTCTCAAGATATGGATTTTTTTTCAGTTTTTTCAGCAACAAAACGAATTGAGAATAACTCTGCTAGAAGCTAAAATTTGTTGTTATTATTAAAAATTGGAGTTGAAAAATTATTAATGCATGTTATAAAAAGTTGTAAACCAGTAACAAAAAGTTGTAAACCATTGCAAAAAAAATTGCAAACCAGTAGTAAAATATTGTAAATCAATTGATAACACATGCTAAACGAGTTGTTGAAAACTGAAGTTAAAAAATCATAAATACATGTTATGAAATATTGTAAATTAGTATATAAAATGTTATAAACCATTGCACAAAAAGTTGTAGACCAGTAGCAAAATATTGTAAACCAATTGAGGACTCTATATTTTCATAATTTTATAAATATAAAATATACCTAAATATAATAATAAAGTTAAATTTTAGTCATTTGTAATATATTTATTTGTCTTATTTGGTGCTTAATTTGATTTGTTATGGAAAAAAAAAAGTAAGATCATTTATATATATATTCACGCATACACATAAAGTTATTCTTTAAAGACATAATCTAAGTTTAAAGATTTTAAAATTAGATCAAATCAAAAATTTAAAAATCTTAAAACTATACTAATAATATTGTATTGATAAAATTCATAATTATATGAATATAAAATAGAAATAAATAATACACTAATAAAATTTAATTTTAATCGAGAGTGTTATATTAATTAGTCTAATAATGACAATCATGTTTATTTATTTAGTAATGAGATTGCTGTGTTTACTAAATTTAGTTTGGTTTACATAATTAATATTTTTTAAAAGTTTTATAATTTAATATAAATACTATTTAAGAGTTTGAATCGGTGAAAATATAGAGTCCTCAATTGATTTACTATATTTTACTAATAATTTACAACTTTTTGTGTAATGATTTATAACTATTTGCATATTGGTTTATAACATTTCGTAACATGTATTTACAATTTTTCAACTCCAGTTTTCAATATTCTTGTTAGTATATGTTCTCAATTGGTTTACAACATTTCGCTACTAGTTTACAACTTTTGATTACTAGTTTACAACTTTTTATAACACGCATTTATAATTTTTTAACTTTAATTTTTAACAATAACAGTAAATCTCAGCGCCTAGTAGAGTCATTCTCTATTTGTTTTGTTGCTGAAAAATTGGAAAAAAAAAATCATCCATGTCTTGAAACATAAATCACAAACACATGCGAAATCAAATGGAATGAGCTAAATTTTATCCGTGAAAATTAGTTTTATATATTACCAATAGATCTTAATTCTCCTTCTATTTCTTTCTCCTATAAACAATGAAGAATAAAAAGAGAAACATGAGAAAAAGAAAGAAAATGAAAGCTTTTTGATGAGAGAGAGAGCAAATTGTAAAAGAAGAAATAACGTTGTTTTTTCTTTCTTCTTTCCTCTTTCCACTTTGGCCTTCCATAGTTATACAATCCCAATACATTTATTTTGTCATCTAGCTTAGTGTAAGTATTTGGTGTAGGTATAAAGATGGTCACGTATCATTCTTCCATGTAAATATAATTATGATAGAAATGATGATGGGCCTCTCGAGGTAAGCATATGGCTTTGGATTGGTGTCTGTTATTTGCTGCTACACCACTATAGATTGAATTGAAGTGATTAATTATTGGTTAAGGATAGGGCAAATCCAAAAGGACGATAAAAAGGATTTGAGGGGCGGCCTTTTCCCACATTTCCGTCAGTATTTATGACATTGATCAACATAATTAATTGCTCGTAAGGATTCTGAGATTTTGAGTCAGAAATGCAATGGGCCTGGTTTAGTTTTTCAGACCGTTTATAGTTATTTTGTCGTATGGCAAATTAAACGGCCTCTCAACCCAGCAGGTTGATAAAGTTCCTGAGACCCAGACCAAAACAAAAAAAAAAAAGGTTCCTGAGACGCCAGTCGTGATGGTTGTTGGACCTGACACCATAGCGGACGGAGATGGTTATTGTTCCGACTTTCGAAGGTATTTCTACGAGGTCTCTACATTTTGGAAAAGGCTTGGGTATTAATTACTTCGCTTGACAAAGACCAAGTAGTAGCTAGCGATCCTGGCTACTGAAAGTTAGGCCTAAAAGGAAAAAACAAAAGAAATTGTAAGATTGAAGAGGGAAAACGCAATGTTGCTAAAAAGTATGGGGTGGTGCAATTGTGCAACGAATGATGAGTGTGAAAATTATGAGGATATGATTTAGAAAGAAACAAGAAATACATGAAAATTTGACAAAATCCTCGTTTAAGTCCCTTCAGCAAAATTGATCTCTTAAGTAAAAAAAAGAAAGAAAGAAAGAAAGAAAGAGCACTGCCAATGATATTTTATGTTTTGTGTTTTATGTGTAGAACACGCGTTTTGTCCTGTGTTGTCATGTCTTGTAATTTAGTGTTGTTGTCTCGTGGTTTTATTTTTGGGTTTGTATGCTATCTCTGCTTTTCTATGGCTGAGCATCCTTGTACCTCTTCTTGCTCCTCTTTTTATCGAAAGTTTTCAGTTTTCAGCCGTCTTTACATTAAGGTCTTTACATGGTCACGATTGATTAGAGGGTGAAAATTGATGTAAGTTTTTCATAATTAAATTTTATTTATAAATTTACCCTCATTTTCACCAATTCAACAAACCATGTCCTAAAGAGAGAAAGAGGAGGGAGCATGGGTGAGGGGGAGTAGGCGAGAATTTCCAGTTAAAGGAATGGAGAAGGAGTAGATAAAAGCTTACAAATCACTGGAAAAGTGAAGCATTAGAATGGTGCTCGTCTAAAAATTTTTCCATGAAATTAAGCATTGACACATCAAGCTGCCAATATTTTTGTGTCTTCAGCCACAATCCTCTTCCAAAACAGATGCTCTCTCCACACCCTATCCATTTGCTCAATTGGCACGTTCTTCGTCTCTGGCAACAGCAAATACACAAACCCTGTCATCAGCACCACCCAACCCCCAAAGAAGAAGAAAGTTCCATACTTGAAATGACAGAGCATGCTGAGAAAAGTTTGAGCAACAATGAAGGTGAAGAGAAAGTTCACTGCAACCGTAATACTTTGAGCTGCTGATCGAATTTCCAGTGGGAAAATCTCACTGGGAACCAACCATCCTAGTGGCCCCCATGACCACCCAAACCCAGCAACATAAATGCATATCAAAACTAGAAGCAAATATGCATATTCCTTGCTTATGTCACCATGGTCACCAAGTTGAGCACCCATAATGCTTCCTATTACAACTTGTGAAAATAACATCTGAATGCCCCCAGCTATGAATAATGTTCTTCTACCTAGCCTATCAACCAAGAGCATTGATATGAAGGTTGAAGTGGTGCCCACAACCCCTGTCACCACTGCAGACAACAGCGAAGCACTTTCACCCAACCCAATGGTTAGAAAGAGGATTGGAGCATAAAAGGCAATGACGTTGATTCCAGTGAATTGTTGGAAGAAAGGTATGGCCACTGCCATCACTAGTTGAGGCCTATACTTTCTCTTTAAGATATTCTTAAATGGGCTTTTGATGGAATTTGATATGTTACTTGCTTCAATAAGGTCCTCAAGTTCTGCTTCTACGTTGTGTGTGCCCCGGATTCGTTGCAACATTAGCTTAGCCTTGTCATGGTCATTGTTGTGCTGAATTGTGCTTAGCCTTGTCAGAGGCACCTTCTTGCATCTGCTTTGGTGGTTCAGCTTCAAACTCTACCTACTTACTAACATCTTCGTCTTTTTTTGCATCGCCAACCTCCTTTTTTGGATAAAGCATGGATGATTCATTGAACTTAACGTCTCTATTGATTATGAATTTGGATAACTTAGGTTCTGTACACCATAATCTATAACCTTTCACTCCAGTTTCATATATGAGAAATATGCATTTTAGTGCCCTTCGCTCAAGCTTTCCATCATCAATATGAGCATATGCAGGACAACCAAAAATTCTCATATTCGAATATTCAACAGGAGCACCAGACCATACCTCAATAAGTGCTTTCCATTTCTTGAAAGTATGGAACACATCATTCTTGTGTTTCAGAAAATAAACTCATACCTTCCTTGAGAAATCATCAATGAACGTTAATAGGTATCTAGCACCACCTTTCGATGGAATACACGCAGGGCCCCATAAGTCTGAGTGGACGTAATCCACTGTGCCCTTAGTCCTGTGGATAGCAGTGCTAAACTTGACTCTAGTCTGTTTCCCGTAGACACAGTGTTCACAAGAGCCAAGTTTCCCAATTTTGTGATCACCAAACAAGCCTCGCTTGCTCAGAATTGACATTCTTGTTTCACTCATATGCCCTAGACGCATATGCCACAAATGAGTAGTATCTGAATCTGAATCAGATGAAGATGACACTGAGGCAGTGCCAACAACTGTACTTCCTTGAAATAAATAAAGGCCATTGACCAACTTACCTTTTATCACAATAAGAGCACCTTTGGAGATTTTTAAAACTCCACCCTCAGTAGAATACTTATAACCTTGAGAATCAAAGATACCCAAGAATATAAGATTTTTCTTCAAGTCTGGTATGTACTGGACATCAGTCAACGTTCTCACAACTCCATCATGCATCTTGATTTGGATGGTTCCAATGCTAATGACCTTACAGGGCATATCATTTCCCATAAGGACAACACCACCATCAATTGACCGATAAGTTGTAAACCAATTCCAGTTCCGACACATGTGGTAGGAGCAGCCTGAATCAAGCATCCAAGTATCACTAACTAAACTGGTTGATACTGTGAGAATATTATCAGTACTTTCAGCAACACTTGCTGCATCACTTGAATCTTTGTCTCTTTTATCTTTGATTATCGGACATTCTGCTCTCCAATACCCTTCCTTCTTGCAATATCTACACCTGCCTTTACGATGTCTAGACTTAGATCTAGACCTTCCTTTGCTATTACTCAATCCAATTTCCTTTGACTTCCCTCTGGCAATCAAGCCAGATGCAGTATCATCATGACTAACAGTATCATGCTCCATTTTGTCACTACTCAAAAGTGTGAATTTAACCTCATCAATTTTGAGGCTTTCACGACCATATATGAGCGTCTTACGAAAGTGCTTGTAAGAATGAGGTAAGGAACAGAGCAACATCATTGCCTGTTGCTCACTTGAAAATGTCTTGTCCATATTTTTCAAATCTGTGATGAGTGATGTGAACTCAGCTATGTGAGACCGAATTGATGTCCCTTCTGTCATACGGAGCATGTACAGACGTTGTAAAATGCTAAGACGGCTGGCCACCATCTTTGTCATATATAATGACTCCAACTTGGTCCACAGCGATTTTGCTGTCTTCTCTGAAAGGACCTCCTGCAGCACATCGTCTGTAATGCATAATTGAATAATAGAAAGAGCCTTTTGATCAGCATCTTCCCATTCAGATTCCTTCATTGTCTCGCGCCTCTTTTCTTTATCAGAAAGTGCTATTTTTACACCTTGCTGTATAAGAACGACCATCACTTGACCTTCCACATGCCAAAATTGATGTGCCCATCAAACTACTGAATATCAAATTTTGCAATAGAAATTTTTAAACAAATTAGCCCAGAACTCTATAAGAGCTCTAATACCAGTTTGTTATAAAATATAGTGAACCAAAGTGAGGCACAAATAGAGTATGCGGAAGCGTAAAGCAAAGATGACACAAAGGATTAACGTGGTTCGGCAAATAACCTACATCCACAGGCAAAGGCGACAACCAAATATTTTACTATGGAAATATGATAGAGAATACAAAAGTGTTTATACTCCACTCAAACCCAAGTCCCCAAATACACCCAAAATACCTTATAATATTTTTCTCACTAGTGTATACGCTCAACACACACAAAAGAGAAGTAACAAAAGTATGAGAACAAACTTCTCTACCACCAAAGAGCTAATGGACTTGGAATTTTTTTTATGATGATAACTAGTGAACCAAGATCTATTTGTAGAGTTCTTGGTGCATGCATCCAAAAAAGTTCATTAAATGCTTGATCAACTTGTAGTTGCAAAGGTTGAATCTTCAAAATTCAAGTTGTATGCTAGTTGTCAATCCAAGTTGCATGCTAGTTGTAAACTTGATGAAGTAATCAAGCTGGATGCAAATTGTAATCTAGGTGTAAAGATAATGAAGTAATCAAATTGGATTTTGATTTTTCTAGTGTAATAATTTGACTACTTAATAAATGGTTTGAAAACTCAAAACCATATATCACACTCTCTTAATTCAGATAAGAACACTATAGAAATCTCCTGTGCAATGATAACATTGTTGTCTTGTGACCTACAGATCACCAGTTTAAATCCTAGAAATAACTTCTCTGCTTACAGGCATAAGGCTACATAAATCTATCATCCCCAAATCCCTTTAGCTGGGAGCTAAGCACTCGTGCATTGAGTCACCATTTATCTGCTTTATTTATATTAAAATGTCATTCCACCCACGCCTACAAGCCCATCCCCTCCATCTCCAACCAACTACCAAATACATCAAAATCAAATCCAAGTCCTTTCTATCTCAAACTAGTTCGCAAACACAACATAAACAAACTCACCTCTACAATTATGGTTGAACTAGATAAATTGCTATCAAGAGTTGGAACTAGAAGCTTAGTGTATCTTGCATGTTATCAGTGAAGCAGTTCACACACTCTAACATTGGTTGAAAAATCTTTTAGGGCAAAAGATAAAGAAGATAATACAACAAATAAAGAAGGTAAAGGCTAAACTTAATTGACTTTTCAATAATGGAAGATATGGAGTCAGAATATTTCATATATGGTAAATTTAAGGTTTAATTAATCCGTCAGTCCCTATAGTTTCACCAAATTTTTAATTAGGTCCATACATTTTTAAAGTTTTCAATTGGGTCTCTACACTAAATAAAATTTTTTAATTAAGTCCATGACCTCATCATTCATTACAAAAAATGTGAGAGTTAACGGATGACATAACACTTTCATCTATATAAGAGTTAAGGCTTGTTATAGGCCCCTAATTTACCCAAAATCTGTCATGGCCAAACTTGTGAACCTTATGTTGAAGCTTATGTTGACACAATAACCCAAACATTTGCTTCTTCCTACCTCCATTCTTCTCCTTTTTCTCTTCTTTTTCATTCACACGATTGCCATCCTCTGCAATTCACATGGCTGCCATTATTTTAGTATGTTCCAACCGTGACATTCAATACATGAAGCAACACAAAATACGCACTAAAACATTGGGGTTTGGTTCGGGGCAAGAAAGTAAACATAGCAAATAAGTCCAGCCCACAACAAGAAAAGCAAGATTGAGATCATCCAATCCTTTCCATCTTGTCTACCATTATTTCCATTCCCATGCACCTCATTCTCTCTCTCCAAATCCTGTTGGTTCAGGGAGCTATGACAAATTTGGTGACGTCCTCTTCCTCGAAATGAAACTAACGGGGATTTGGTATTGACATCAACAGCTTGTTTAAAGTGGCTAAAAGAGCCTGAGGCTGTTGCTAATCTGTGTGGTTATGAAACTCTTAGTTGAGTGATATGGGGCTGAAGTGAGGCTCTCACGATTCTATTCTTGAAAGAGAGTTGTGGTGCTGAAGAGCACAAGTTGTGATTTGTGTTATTGTATCAAGTGTAGATGATGGCAACCGTGTGAAGGAAAAAGAAGAGAAAAAGGAGAAGAATGGGGGGTAGGAAGAAGCAAATATTGGGGTTATTGTGTCAATATAAGCTTCAACATAAGCTTCACAAGTTTGGTCATGACAGGTTTTGGGTAAATTAGGGGCCTATATGTAACGAGCCCTAACTCTCATATAGATAAAGGTGTCATGTTATCCATTAACTCTGATATTTTTTGTAACAGATGATGTGGCCAGGGGCTTAATTGAAAATTTTAATTCAGTATAGGGACCCAATTGAAAACTTTTAAAATGTAAGAACTTAATTGAAAATTCAGTGAAATTATAGAAACTAACGAATTAATTAAACCTAAATTTAATGTGGTCATTGGGTGCTCTGTGATTGAACTAGAGGTGTTATTTAGATAGGATATTTGGTTGGTGGTGTTGACTTAGTGGTGTAGTTGTTTTTGTTCTATTTTGTGTTGTGTTGCAGTATTGTTTTGTTTTGTTGTTCCCCTTCCTTTATGAATGGTTTGAGCAGTGTGTGAACTTCCCAAAAAAACAATTAAATAACTTAACTGTGTAAATCAGGGAAGGGTTTACAAGGGAGAATGGGATGAGATTGTAGCTATGGGTGTGGATGGAGAAAGGGAAAGATAAGGTGAGATTGTGACTATGGGCGTGGATTAAGATAAGAAAAGAAAAGTATTAGAGTTTTCAATCATTAACGGTAATTTTGGAGTTCTATAATTTATTTTGAGATAAGGGATTGCGAGTTGCATAATACAACTTTAATTTAACCAAAATATAATACAACTTTGACCACGAGTATCATGTGAGATACGCCCTTGTAGGCCTTATGTGAGTGATTTTGTTACGGCATAATATTTAGGAATGTTTTAAATTATTAATGAAAATTTTCAAAATATGCTAACAGTTAGAGAAATTAATGCTAAAAGTATGATTAAAACTAAAGATTAGAGCTAATAATTTTTCTTCTTACTTCATTCATTAAAAAAGATTATATTTATAATAATGTAAAGGATTCTAGATCCTTTCAAATGACTAGCACCTTGTATCTCTTGACACATATATTTCTAAATATTATGATGTAATATTACTCTCTCCTTGATATCAACCTTGTCCTCAAGGTTTATAGCACAAAATCAACAATTTTAAATACCTAAAATTATTAGTCCTAAGATACATTTTTTTGCCGACCAAACTAAAGAGAAAAAGTTTGCCTCAATATTGCGTAATCCTACACGCACCATTCCTGACAAAAATGTACATACACTAATAAATTAATGTGGTTGTTTTAGTCAAACACAATCTTAAGTTGCATCATAAGTTTGACCAGAACAGTAACGCGCTAAAGTTTTTTTTTCTCACCACAACAGTAAGGCGTTAAAGTGAACACAAAGAAAGATTATGGGCAGAATTTCTCTTCTCAATGTAGATTAGTCAATTGATGATAATCTATCAAGGAGTTCGAGTAAAAGAAAACAATCTCAATAATTCAATGTATGGAGGAATAGTTCCGAAATTCATTATCTTTTAGCAGAATGAATAAAAGTCATATATAAAAATTTTATCCATGAATTTTCCCTCATTATGTGTCTGATAAATGGGGACAATATTTTATCTTATTTATACAAATTTTTCCCTTATTTTTACTTCATAACCAAACACATTAAAATATAAAGTGGAACCAAATTGTTTCCCAGGATAAGTTTGGACTATTCTAGCTAAAAAATTCACCTTCGGCTCATTGGAACTTGGAAAGCCAAAAATAATCTTAAATCCAATAATTGGTGCATGGTAAGGAGGGCGTTTACTAACCTAAATGATTTTATGTGAATTTAATTTGTAAATTTGATTTTAATTAAAATGAAATTTATTGAAACATAAATTAAATTTAAAAATGAGAAAATAGTTATAATAATTAGTATTTGTATAACATTACTCAAGAGTGAGGACTAGGCTTTTTGGGTCTTTATCTTGCGCGTCATTCTGCTTTGCTCTGTTTTGTTATATAATTTATTATTCTATTTTTTTTTGCGGTGCTGTTTATTTCTCCCTATTTTTCTGTGTGTTTGTAATACTCCACCCTTTTTAGTTATTTGAATAATTTTAAATCATAAAAAAAATTGATATATAATTATGAAAAGATATAGGTACTATGAAGATAATCTAATTAACTTTCTTAATAATCATAAAAATATATCTGAAAAATAACTTTATTATAAAAGAATCAATTTTATGAAAATTTATATACATGCATATCTTAAAGTTAATTCAATGGCGAAGTTTTTATACCCAAAACTAAACCAAATATTTGAAATATTGTATTACATGTTACAAGGATAATCATTGTGATCTGCATTGAGAGTGAAGGCAAAAGATTAAAACACAGAATAAAGTACATGTTTGTCGATTGGGATTGTTTTAATTTCCTCAGAATCATGATTGATGAATCGAACGCAGAAGCAAGGAAAACATGCTTCGAATAAAAATCAAGGGATTGTTTCTCAACATGAAAAACCAACTTGAGATATGTAGCACGGCGACCTCAAACGGATTTGGTAATAGAAGAAAGGAAAACATAAAAAAATTTCGATAAGTGGAGTTAGTAAAACTCATTGAATTCAGGTGGTGTTGTTTATACTCTCAGAATGGTATTTCAACTCCTTTCTTGTTGGAAAATAAGTCAGTTTAGTCCAGCTCCTTTTTTTTTTTTTTTACTTTTCTATTTACTAATTTAATTTAAATTGATGCACATATGTGTAGTGTACGCCCATTAAAGTGGCACAAAAGCAACAACACCATGCATACTCCTTTAAGCTAAAGTACTTTTACATTTTCAGGTGGTAATGAATCTTATTCAAGTTCAGTTCAGTAATACCAACCTGAAACTCCTATATCATAACCGAAGATGATGCCCCCAGTTGCAGCCACCATACAAGATAGAATCACAAAAGAAGTAATCCTTCCACTGTATTCTCTTCCATTGCACGCAATTGCCAGCCCCACTGCCATAGTTACCTGTAATTTGAATTTGTTTCTTCAGACTCCAGTGTTCATGGATATGGTGTGTATAATTGCGTCTACAATTAAGTTTCAAGTTGACTTGTACAGCTTAAACACAAACTGCAGCCTTTCTTGACTGTAATACACAACACAGTCCGCGTTATCATCGCTGCGGACTAATGCTACTGCCGATTTTGAAGGTCACTGTCTTTGTGGTCCCCAAAGGCATGTGAATTGGTTAGTTGGATATTATAGTTGCACGATATTTTGCCTGGTTGAAAAGAATCAGAGGAAAGAACTAGCGGTATAGAATACTCGGATTGTATTTCAGGATGTATTTGATTAAAAAGTGCCTTGATGCTTATTTATTATTTTTATTTGGGTTATACTGGCCAGTGTCCTTAAAAGTTTTATATTGGTGAGTTTCCATTAGGAATATCAGTCTTTTCATATTTCAAAGTTTAGGATTCACCACTAAATTTTTATATTTACTTCTATTAAAACCTTAAAAGGGCAATGGTTAGATAAATAATTGTTATTTACATGGACAATAAATGCAATTAATCATAAAATAATTGCAACTCTTTGACTTTGAGAGCTTCATGGAGAACATCTTCATCAGCATGCGATGTTTTCGAGCAAATGATTGCTACTCTTTAATGCAACAATATGTGCATGGTCGTCTTCATCTTCTTCTTTATAGGGCCATCTTAGTCCGATCCTTCTCTTCTGGGGTTTAGAAACATAATCATAACAACCCGTTATTTTGACATATAAAAAGTGGGTATTGGAATATTTACTTTTTAACTAATAGATGTAATAGATAGAAGAAATGAGTGAGAATTATTATCACATGTAATAGTAAAAAAATAAATATCTCAATAGATACCCTCCCTTTGATTATCAAAATAACATTTTTATAATCAAAATATGACAACTTTGAGGCTTGATTGGGTATTGTTATGGGTTTTTGAGAGCTAATGTTTTCTTGGGCCCTTAAAAGATTGCTCTTAAACAATTATAGTAATATTATTTAGTAAAATAATATAGAAGTTACTCACCCTAACCACAAGCCACAATAATAGTATTTAGTAAATATGCTCTAAAAATTCAAAATTGTAATACTTGATATAGGTATCAGAGAGGATACTTTATATATTTATTGTTATTAATTAGAATAAATTTATATTAATCTTTTGAATTTTAGAGAGTATAAATCAACTCTAAAATGTAACTATAACATGCTCAATAAAACACATGTGACTTTTAATAACTCAGGCAAAAGCACCCCCATCATTTTGTTGAATTAAATATACATAATTGACTTTCGATTATTATAAGCCAGAATACCCTCTAGAGAGCATTACCTAGCCAATCACCTTCTCAACTGCAATCTTCTTTCCTATATTGTTCAGAGCATTAATCTTTAGGATACAAATGTGAGTTTAGATTTTGGAAGGAAAATAAGATAAATCAAGAATTTTTCTAGAGCTCATTGCAATTGGACCCTTAGTTGTTTTTTGTTTTTTTCCTCTTTTATTGTTAGGAAAGACATTATTATTATTATTATTATTATTATTATTATTATTATTATTATTTATTTTGGTATGTGGTTAGAAAAGAATTTTCAAAAGAGAAAGCAAAGAAAGTGAAAGACCCACGGCCAAAGGGTCCCCACGAAACATAACAACACAAGCATCCAAGAAGAGTGGAAAAACGATCAGTCCCCTCACCTCAAAATACCAAATACCAATTGGAAAGCCTAAAAAACACATGGAAAACACAGTAGAATACAAATGCGCTGGAAGGACATCAGGTCCTCAAAGAGGCTCGCGGACTGCAAGTAACTAGTAGACTTTACCTATCTTTTCGCTATTTATTATTTAGATTTGAGTAAATTACACTCACCTTCCTTGAGATTTATGGAGATATAACTTACACCCCTTTAGTTGTCCAGCTTACACTCACACTCCCTCTACTTATTAAATTTTAAGTATTTATATTACAATCACACTCTTTATTTATAGAACACCATTGTAAACTTAACAAAATGACATTCTTGTAATATTGGATATTTTTAATTGATAAAATTATAAAAATACCCTTAAATATAATATAGTGGGTAAATGTATTTTTATAATTTTATTAGTTAAAGATAGTTAATATTACAAAAGTGTCTTATGTTAAGTTTATTAACGGTATCCTATGAATGAAGAATGTGACTGTAATATAAATATTTAAAATTTGACAAATAGAGAGGATGTGAGTGTAAGCTGAACAACTAAAAGAAACATGAGTTATATTTTCATAAACCTTAGGAGAAGTGAGTATAATTTGTTTTTTAGATTTTCTTCCACCTCTTCTCGAGATAGTATACTCGGACTCATTTCACCATCTTTTCATTTCAGAGAAACTCAAACACACTACACAATCTTTTGATTTTCGAGATAAGACCAAACCTTTTTTTTTTCAGGTTCCACGTGTTCCTTGCTTGATCCAATGCATCTTGTTCTGAGTCATCTACTCAGTTTCCTAGTGAATTTAATCCCTAATTAATCTCCTCATGAGCAATATGAGATGAGATATGTTAGATCAAGTTTATTACAGATGTTTAATTGAGGTTAGTTAGGAGGCTATGAGTAGGGAGATAATTAGTTACGTTTCTCCTACTATGTTAGTCATGTTGTAAATCCATTATAATCACCTTTCTCATTATTTCATTCTATTAAGATACTTCCAACTTCTATCTATTTTCTCTATACTTTCTTTTCTTGGCTCTAGCCTTTTTTTCTCAAATATAATATCAGGGTACCCACTTTGATATAGTTTCTGCTGCCAATGATCCAACTTCTTAAAGATCAATATTTCTTTCATTTTCTTCCATTTTCTCACACACTTCGAAAAACATGTTTTACATCCACCGTAATGTCGAAACTCCATTCTTCTAAACGAACGTCGTACTCCATCTCCTTCAATTCCCAGGATTTGCTGCGACAAACTGAGCATATCTATGCTTGCTGTGTTAGAGTTAAGTATAAGAGGTAAAATCCCACTTTAGTTGAGAATAAACTAAATGAATAATATATAATATAGAGGAGTTATAATTTATTGTTTTAAGACTTTGGGTCAAGATGTGGCGTCCTTCTCGATGATATAGTGCACTCACTTAGTCTATTAGTTGCATACTCAAAATAATATTAAACCAAATCAAACAATTATAGTTTCCCATAAAACTACAATACATAATTATATTTTTCAATATGGAACATGATATAAAATATTAGATAAAATAATTAATAATTTTCAAAGTTACATAATATACAATTTTCACATCCTGCAAAGGCGATCTCATAATTATGAAAGATGTCCAACAATAGTTTCAAAAAGTTATAGGCAGAGACTCTCAACATAATATTGTACAAAATTCAATAACAATTATTTTATAATTAATGTGCACAATATTTTAACTCTGAGAATATGCAAAATATAAAATATTCATAAAAGTACCAAAATATTTTAAATAACAACATTCAAATAATATTGCACAAACTACATAACTGCAATGTTCCAAGTTGTATAAAAGAGATATAAATAATATTTTAATAGCCAAAATATATTAAACCTGAGAGCATCTCACTTTTATCCACAAAATTTTTCATATAAAACTACAATATATAATTATATTTTTCCATATAGAACATGATATAAAATATTAGATAAAATAAATAATAATTTTTAAAATTACATAATATACAATTTTCACATCCTGTGAAGGCAACCTCATAATTATGAAAGATGTCCAACAATAGTTTCAAAAAGTTATAGATAGAGACTTTCAACATAATATTGCACAAAATTCAATAACAATTATTTTATAATTAATATGCATAATATTTTAACTATGAGAGTATGCAAAATATAAAATATTCATAAAAGTGCCAAAATATTTTAAATAAAAACATTCAAAACAATATTGCATAAACCACATATCCGCAATGTTCCAAGTTGTATAAAAGAGACATAAACAATATTTTAATAACCAAAATACGTTAAATCTGATAGCGTCTCACTTTTATCTACAAAATTTTTCATATTAGAATTCAATAATATCTCAAATTTCAATATCATAAAATCTTGAAATTCAAATTAAATAATTCTAAGATACTAAAAGAAATAATTAAAAATTTTCAAAATTCATTTTGGCATATAACACAATACAATACTTAAATGGTATATTTTATAATTCTCGAAAAGAATCTCTCAAAATAAATGATATGATATTACCAACAAAATCATTTAGGTGAACGAGCAAAGCACCCTAATTATGCTCTATGTAATAAAATATTGTGATAATTTATTCTCTCTGCCATTTTTCAAAGGTAGTAGTGAATAAATTAAAAGAGAAGATATGGTCAGTGATTAATTTTGGATTTGCCGATCACTTCACTCATTTTTAATTTCTTTCGTCTAAGATTGGGAGCCATGCTGATGTTTGAGCGTGCTGCATAATGTCGCCCATTGACACACTGTGCAAAAATCTGCCTGCTTATTCCATCACGTACTACTATCTTTCGTAGTTTATTATTGTTGCACATGAATAAAGGTATGATAACATATCACTTCCATTCCCATCTCTTATTCTCTTTATACATTTTACTCTTAACTTAGGTTGGTGCATCTCGTCATCCCATTGGCATTTATATCTTATAATGGCTGCTATTTTTCTTAATTTTGTTCGGAGCAATAAAACACAAATAACAATTAATGTTAATTTCCGTAAAGACAGGGGAATAGAATTCAAAGGAGAAAAATTCATTTTTTTCACGATAAAGAATGTAATTTTATTGTAAAGGATTCGTTTGGATAAATTCTTTAAAAAAGAAAAATTTTGTTAAAAACAAAATTAGAAGTAAAAATAAAATCAACAAATACGAAGTTCCATCACTTCAATCCTTAGAAAATTTTACTAACATTAGTATCGTAATGTAACTAGAACCTCAAATCGTTTAGCAACAATTCGTGAAATAGAGAATTGATCCAAAAAATGACCATACGATATGGGTATATGTTGGGATTTAATCCAAAGTCTCACATAAAAAAAATAGTTAAATTTTTGTATGAGATTTGCCTTATAAATAATAATTTTGGTTTTTTATTTTGATATTTTTCAAATTTGGGAGTAATCCATTATATTGGTAGTTTTGAAAACTGTCTATATGATGAATTATTTTGTAATGATAATTTGCAATTTCAATTTTTTAAAAGTTACAGATAATAAAATATTTATGAAATCATAGACTTAGGTAAGATGGATTGGATCTGGTTAAAGTTTGTGTATGTTTTTTTTATTTTACTTTTTGGTTTATAATTCCTTTCAGTACGCTGGCCAACCGTGTGTCATTGAGAGATAGAGATATAAATATAATTAACTATGATACCAATGATGATGTACCTGTAGAGGTAAGCTTATGGCTTTGTGTTCGTATGTGTTCTTTGCTGCTACACCGCTATAGATTGAATTGAAGTGATTAATAATTGGTTAAGGATAGGGCAAATCCAAAAGGACGATAAAAAGGTTTTGAGGGGCGGCCTTTTCCCATATTTTTCTTTCCGTCAGTATTTATTAGGTTGATCAACATATTATTTTTTTTTTCATGACCAGGGTATCCATTGTCGAGTATGATGATTAATCCCTTTGCTAACTTGCAAGCATCTCAAAGCTGGTTCGAGAATTTAAGGCTGCTCTATACCCAAAACCAAGGATAGAACCCTGATATTTACTTAAGGGTGAATGAGTCCTTACTATTCAATCACACTCTCGAATTAATTAATTACTAGTAAGGATTCTGAGATTTTGGTTCAGGAATGTAAACGCAGCAGGTTGATAAGGTCCCTGAGACCCAGACAAAAACGTAAAAAAAAAAATAAATTTCCTTAAACGCAAGTTGTGATGGTTGTTGGGCCTGACAACATAGTGGAAGGAGATGGTTATTGTTCCGAAGGTATTTCTAAGAGGTCGCTACATTTTGGAAGGGGCTTGGGTGTTACTTCGCTTGACAAAGACCAAAGTAGTAGCGATCCTGGCTACTGAAAATTAGGCCTAAAAGGAAAAAAAAATTGTAAGGTTGAAGAGGAAAAAAGCAATGTTGCTAAAAAGTATGGGGTGATGCAATTGTGCAACGAATAATGGGTGTGAAAATTATGATGATCTAGATCATTCAGAGAAAACAGCTCTAGACGAAACAAGAAATACATGAAAATTAGACAAAATCCTCATTTAAGTCCCTCTAAAATTTCAAGTCAATAAAATTGGTCTCTTAGAAAAAAGAAAAAGAAAAAGAAAGAAAGAGCACTGCCAATGACATTTTATGTTTTGTGTTTTATGTGTAGAACATGCGTTTTGTCCTGTGATTCACTGCTGCTCAATTACGAGTCTGTCTTTTTTTGTGTTAGAGATGGTCGCTGTGTGTGTTGTCATGTCTTGTAATGTAGTGTTGTTGTCTCGTGGTTTTGTTTATTTTTGGGTTTGTATGGGATCTCTGCTTTTCTATTGCTGAGCATCCCTTGAACCTCTTCTTGTTTCTCTTTTTATCCAAAGTTTTCAGCGTCTTTTCATTAAGGTCATGTTTGGTTAGGTGGTAAAAACTGAGGTAAATTTTTATGAATGAATTTTATTTGTAAATTCACCCTCATTTTCACTCTTTAACAAATCATATCCTAAAGAGAGAAAGAGGAGGGAGGATGGGTGAGGGGGAGTAGGCGAGAATTTCCAGTTAAAGGAACGGAGAAGGAGAAGATAAAAGCCTACAAATCACTGGAAAAGCTTTAAGAACAAAATTGCTTCTGAAAAATAGAGATCCTATAAATTACTTATCATTGTCTCTTCAACAAATAGTCGAGCTTGAGTAATCGTGGGTCGAAATCATTGGAGTTACGGATTAAAAGCAAGGAAGTGCTATAGATGAATTTGAATGATGCAATTATTCTCTAAGGACTTCTTATCAGGTTAAAAAAATTTAGGGACTAAGATAAAGTTATTAATTTTAAATTTAGGGACAAAAATAATGATTTGGTCTTAATTATTTGCTTAACAATGGCCCCCAAAAGATTATTATTTACCTCAGGAATCAAGCTCATCTTCCTAGTTTTTCAAAGCATTGTTCTTACAACAGAACAGAGATTCATTTTGTATATCATTTATCACAACTGCATTTGCAACCCCTTCTTATAAGATAAATTGAGTAAACTATATGTTTTTGGGTATATATTTTTTTCGTGAGATTTTTTCCTGTGTTTCAGGTTTAAGAACACAAGTTGGTGAGTATACTACAATAATTAGTCAATTTTTAGGGTGAGTTTGGTAACAGGTAGTATTATAAGTGAAAATTATGTTTAGAGATTATATTTTCATGGAAATTTACTCATACATTTAATCTATAATGTTTTTCTTACCAAAGTAACATGACAATTTGCAAATTGTTAGAATAATTTATATTTCAATGTTCGAATCGATCCTCTCATAAATACGTTTTCTATCAGTATAACCTTCAGGGTGAAAGTTGAAAAAATTACACATAACTAAATATGAAATTGAGAAGCTTTTTATTGACCTAATTCTAATATCTCATTTTTATTCATACTCACAATGAAAATGGGTTCCGCAAGCTTTATTTATGGCATGTTTAGTTGCTTATGAGTCTCATTAACTTTACTGTGAGTATGTATAAAAATGAGGTATTATAATGGTGCTCATCTAAAGAATTCTCCATGAAATTTTCACATTAAGCATTGACACATCAAGGTACCAATATTTTTGCATCTTCACCCACAATCCTCTTCCAGAACAGATGCTCTCTCCACACCCTATCCATTTGCTCAATTGGCACATTCTTCGTCTCTGGCAACAGCAAATACACAAACCCTGTCATCAGCACCACCCAACCCCCAAAGAAGAAGAAAGTTCCATACTTGAAATGACAGAGCATGCTGAGAAAAGTTTGAGCAACAATGAAGGTGAAGAGAAAGTTCACTGCAACCGTAATACTTTGAGCTGCTGATCGAATTTCCAGTGGGAAAATCTCACTGGGAACCAACCATCCTAGTGGCCCCCATGACCACCCAAACCCAGCAACATAAATGCATATCAAAACTAGAAGCAAATATGCATATTCCTTGCTTATGTCACCATGGTCACCAAGTTGAGCACCCATAATGCTTCCTATTACAACTTGTGAAAATAACATCTGAATGCCCCCAGCTATGAATAATGTTCTTCTACCTAGCCTATCAACCAAGAGCATTGATATGAAGGTTGAAGTGGTGCCCACAACCCCTGTCACAACTGCAGACAACAGCGAAGCACTTTCACCCAACCCAATGGTTAGAAAGAGGATTGGAGCGTAAAAGGAAATGACATTGATTCCAGTGAATTGTTGGAAGAAAGGTATGACCACTGCCATCACTAGTTGAGGCCTATACTTTCTCTTCAAGATATTCTTAAATGGGCTTTTGATGGAATTTGATATGTTGCTTGCTTCAATAAGGTCCTCAAGTTCTGCTTCTACGTTATGTGTGCCCCGGATTCGTTGCAACATTAGCTTAGCCTTGTCATGGTCATTGTTGTGCTGAATTATGCTGTTGGGTGTTTCTGGCATGAAAATTGCTCCTAAAGTGAGCATTGAGGCTGGAACTGCTGCCATGGCAAGAGAAATACGCCAACCCCAGCCACCTCTAATCTTTTCTGTGCCATAATTGATTAGATTAGCTGATAGCACACCAATTCCAACACAAAGTTGGAAGGCATTGTTGAATGCTCCTCGATATCTCGATGGTGCCATTTCAGAGAGATATAATGGGACTGACTGCAAAACAATGAACGAAAAAAAAAAAAAAGGTTCCATACAAGGATTATGCTAGTACGAGGCTTGCTATCTTATGAACTATGTATATTTGAGAGTAAATAACATTTTTAATATTAACATTTTAAACTTGGTATCAAATTGATTCTAACAAAACTTTTAACATCAACTTGGTGTTAGTATTTTAAATTTTAACGTCAATTTTGTTATTTCATATATCTCTACTAACCTAAAATATATTTGAAGATGAGTGAAGATTTATTAAAATGACTAAATTGATATTAAAATTGAAGATGTTAGAAAGAAATTGATGTGAAAAAAATTTGTTATGATCCAATTAATGTCAAATTAAAAATGTCATGATAAAACAAATTGTATATATTCTTTAATAATCAGATAAAAAACGAGGAAATTAATTATAAGGATAAATTTACCTGATTTGCAAAGCCAACCCCAACTCCAAGTAGAACTCGACCAATTATAAGCATGTATACATTCAAAGAAGCACCACCAAGAGCTGCTCCCGTGAGGAATGCAGCGCCACCAACAAGTATTGATGATTTGCGCCCAAAAGCTCTTGTGACTGATGAGGCAAAGAAGGTTGCTATAAGGCCAGCAATATAGAGTGATGAAGTGAATGTTGTTAGAAGCTGGCTGTCGAATTTGCAGTAATTGCTGATCTTGGTGTCTTCCTTCATCTTTCTGTATACTTCCGGAAAGAACTTCTCCAAGAATGGCACCATAGATGTTACCCCACCTACACTTCAAGTGAATTTAGTGAAACTGAACAGTGTGTTCCCTTTATAGAATGATGTAACGTGTGGGGTTATTTGATATTACATTTAAACTCATCTAGTTTTTAAGTTGACGTTCAACTCTCTTTTAATTCAGATAAGAACAATACGGAAATCTCCCTTAATTTTAAATTCTTAATTTTTAAAATGTTAAAAACATAAAACAGTTGATTTGTTTTTAATTATTTGTTTTATCAATACAAAGTGAGTCTCAGTGTAACGATAAGATTGCTGTTTTGTGGCTAGTAGATCACCTGGTTAAATCTCAGGAATAATTTCTTTGTTTATAGGTATAAGACCACATAAATCTATCATCCCCAAACTCTCCTAGGTGGGAGCCTCGAGCATTGAGTTGTCCTTTATTTGTTTTATTTATATTAAAATGTCATTCCACCCACGCCTGAAAGCCCGTCCCCTCCATCTCCAACCAATTACCAAATACATCAAAGTCAAATCCATGTCCTCTCTGTCTCAAACTACTTCCCAAGCACAGCATAAACAAACTCGCCTCTACAAATATGGTTGAACTAGGTGCATTGCTATCAAGAATTGGAACTAGAAGCTTGGTGTATCTTGCATGTCATCGGTGAAGCAGTTCACACATTCTAACACTGGTTGAAAAATCTTTTGGGGCAAGAGACAAGGAAGATGATACAACAAATACAGCAGGTGGAGGCTAAACTTAATTGACTTTTAGATAATGGAGGCATGGAGTCAGAATATTTCATACATGGTAAATTTAATGTGGTTGGGTCCTCTGTGATTGAACTAGGGCTGTTATTTAGATAGGATATTTGGTTGGTGGTGTTGACTTAGTGGTGTAATTATATTGTTTCTGTTCTATTTTGTGTTAGTGTTGCAGTATCGATTTGTTTTGTTGTTCCCCTCCCTTTATGAATAGTTGAGCACTGTGTGAACTTTCCAAAATAAATAAATAACTTTAACTGTGTAAATCGGGGAAGGGTTTACGAGGGAGTATGGGATGTGATTGTAGCTATGGGTGTGGATGGAGATAGGGAAAGATAAGGTGAGATTGTGACTATGGGTGTGGATTGAGACAAGAAAAAGAAAAGTACTAGAGTTTTCAATCATTAACGGTAATTTTGGAGTTCTATAATTTATTTTGAGATAAGGGACTGGGAGATGCATAATACGGGTCTTTTTTTTTTTATACGGAATTTGGATGATGTATTTATATGGATATGGTGTTTTAGAAAAAATTTACACAATAAGGTATTTTCAATATAGAATCTGTCAAAGGCAGATTCAACACTGAATTTATTATTGGCAGATTCAATAAAAAAAAATATTTTTATATTATATCCGTCATAAATTCAGCGTAAAAAATAATATTTTATTGAATCCATCGAAGATGGATTTAATAAAAAAATATTTTTTACAGAATACACACTAAAAGTCAGATTCAATAACATAAAATCTGCCATTGGCGGATTCTAAACACCATATACAAATAAATTTACCCATTTTCTCATATTAGTGTAATCACCTATAAAAACACTGTATATAAATTATTTTTCCCATAATACACCCGTGATTTACCCAAAATATAATACAACTTTGACCATGAGAATCATGCAAGATGCGCCCTTGTAGTAGGCCTTATGTGAGCGATTTTGTTACATCATAATATTTAGGAATACTTCAAATTGTTATGAAAATTTTTAAAATATGCTAACAATTAGAGAAACTAATGCTAAAACTATGATTAAAACTAAAAATTAGAGCTAATGATTTTTCTTTTTCCTTTATTCATTATAAAATATTACATTTATAATAGCCTAAAGGACTATAGATCCTTCTAAATGACTAGCACCTCATGTTTCTCTTGACACATGATACCATCTTATACTCAATCTAAAATATTCCTAAATATTATGATGTAACCTTGACATCAACCTTGTCCTCAAGGTTAAAAAAACCAAAATCAACAAATTTAAATACCTAAAATTATTACTCCTAAGATACTTTTTTTTTTCCGACCAAACTAAAAAAACAAAAGTTTGTCTCAGTTGCGTAATCCTACACGCACCATTCTTGACAAAATGTACTTAAACTAATAAATTAATGTGGTCGTTTTAGTCAGACACGATCTTAAGTAGCATCATAAGTTTGACCACAACAGTAAGGCGTTAAAGTGAACACAAAGAAAGATTATGAGCAGAATTTCTCTTCTCAATGTGGATTATGTAAGTGGCGTAAAGCCACCCTGATTTTTTCAAACCGTGCCGATAGAATTTTCCTGCACGCGTGGGAGATAGTCTGCGGAGATGAAATTTTCAAACTTACGGTAAAATTTCTTGTGCATGTGTTCTAGTGTACCTACTAAAACTCACGAGAAATTACTGTGCATTGATTAGTAACTAGCGCCTATAAATAGATACCTCCTCTCGATTTCATCCCATCCCAGGAAGAAATATATACATATAATTGTGTTACGAGTTTCTCCTATATAAATAAAGAGAGGTGTATTTTCCTAGTATAAGAGGTGTTATTGTTCTCTCCTTATATTTAGAGTGAGGTGTAATTTTTTCTTCCACATAGTGAAAATCTTTCTCGCTTCTTGCCCGTGGTTTATCCCTCATCATTAGGGGGTTTTCCACGTAAATATCTTGTGTCAATTCCTATTCTCTCGACTCTATTTTAGTCATTGCGTTGATCTGTTTCCATACTACAGTACCGCAATTGGTATCGAGCTTTGGTTCATTGAGATTTATTCTTAGTATGCTCGTATTAAGTTGCGATCTCGATCTTCCACGTGAAAAGAATTTTCCTGGAGATTATCACCATTGATTATAGTCGGCTGCGAGTTACTACTTTTGGTCTTTGTTTACGTATAGTTGTATACTTTTACAGTATTGTTAACGTATATTGGATTTGTTCCATATACGGTATAAGTATACTGATTACTATTTCACGATTATAAGGCCTTTGTTCACGTATACGATACTATTCATTATCGATACTATTCCATGATAAAAAAGTGACCAGTCTAGTAAGAAACAGATCGGTAAACACTATGGCGTAAAATTTGAGATTGAGAAGTTCAATGGGAGTAATTTTTTCCTGTGGAAATTGAAGATGAAGGCAATCTTGAGAAAAGATAATTGTTTATCAAGACAATTGGCGGACGGTGATATTACTAATGAAAAGTGGAAGGAGATGGATGATAATCTTTGTTGTTAACTGCATCTTGCAATGGCAGATTGATATTGTCTAGTGTTGAGAAAAGAGTTGACAAAGGAAATGGGATGCTCTTGTCAAGCTGTCTGAGGTCAAGTCACTTCACAATAGAATATTTCTAAAGCTAGAGTGTATACTCTTGGATGAGTGAGTCCACATGATGACGGACCACATCAACAATCTGAACACTTTATTCTCCCGCTCAAGATCGATTATAAAATAGTGGAGAATGAGCGTGCAGAGCTTCTACTTCAAAGTCTACAGTTATATGATGATCATCAACTCATCAACATCCTGAAATAATAATATTATATCTATCCTTTGATGATCATTGGTGCTATTCTTGAAGAAGAGTCGAGTAAGAATAAGGAAGATAGATTGGAAAGCTCAAAGCAAGCGAGGCATTGTTGGTGACGAGAGGGAGATCAATGGAGCGACTTAAGTGGGAGTCATGGTCGGAGTAGATCAAAGTCAAGAAGAAGGAAGAACTTCCAAATGCTACCAATGTGGCATGAGAGGCATTTGAAGAGATTGTGAAATAACAAGAAGAATGCGGATAAAGCTGAGGCATCAACCTCAAGGATGTGTTGCGAATACATCTGAGGATGGAGAAATCCTGTGCAGTGAAGCAGCAATAAGTTCTAAAGGCGGTAAACGGCTCACTGATATTTGGATCATGGATTCAAGGAGCAACATGGCACATGACTCCACACCGTGGTTTTCTGATTATGAACCTATCTCGGAAGGATCTGTGTTCATGGGAGATGATCATGCCTTAGAAATTGCGGTGTTAGTACTGTTAAAATAAAAATGTTTGATGGTGTCATTCGTACAATTCAAGAGTACGGCACGTGAAGGGCTTGAAGAAGAATATGTTGTCTATTAGACATTGGATGACCTCGGTGCAAGACCCATATTGAAGGTGAGATCTTGAAAGTTGTTAAAGGTGCTCTTGTGGTAATGAAAGCGAGAAAGATCGTGGCAAATCTATACAAGCTTCAAGGAGATGCGTTGCGGGGGCGGATCATTAGTTGCATCCATGATCAAGAAGAAACGGCGATGATGTGGCGCAAAACTAGGTCACATGTCGAGCGTGGTTTGAAGGTTCTTGCGAGCGTAATCTCATTCCCAAGCTCAAATCGGTGAACTTACCGTTCAGGAGCATTGTATTACAAGCAAGCGATAGATTGACATTTGGTAGATCAGCTACTGAGTAAAGCACATTCTAGACTTGATTCATTCGTGTGTAGGGAGTCACCAGAAATGTCCCTAGGAGGAGCAAAGTATTTTGTATCCTTCATCGATGATTACTCGAGAGACTATGGGTATACCCAATCAAGAAGAAGTCAAGTGTGTTTCCAATATTCAAAGACTTGAGCGAGAGTGGAACTTGAATGGAAGAGGATCAAGTGTTTGGGACGGACAATGGAGGAGAATATCTGAGATGGAGATTTTGTAGCATTTTGCAAGCATGAGGAGTATTCAAAGGCAATTCCTTTATTACACATACACCTCAAAGGCAAAATGGTATAGCGAGCGGATGAAACAGGACTCTCCTAGAAAGAACAAGAGCAATCTTGAACAGCGAGTTTAGCCAAGTCTTTACGGGTGAGCGATCAAAGCGCACATTACGTGATTAATCGATCGCCATCAGCAATTAGTGCGAAGACACCAATGGAGATGTGGAATGGCAAGCGTGAGACTATTCTTCTCTACAAGTGTTCGGATGTCCTACATATGTGATGTACAACACCCAGAAAGAACTAAGTTGGACCCAAAGTCCAGGAAATGTATATTCTTGGGTTATCTTTGACGTGTAAAGGGGGTATCAGGGGATCCCACTTGCGCAAGGTTATTGTCGTGAGGATGTTATATGCGAGAAAATGAGCGCAAAGTGAAGGAAGAAATGACGGACTTGTCAAAGGCGAAACAACTTCTGGTTGAGATAGATGAGAAATCGGAGAAAAAGATCTCAAGCGAACTAGAGCATGATGAACAAGTACCGATAAGGCCAATAATCGGCGATCGGCCGATCATCACGCGAACACGGCCACCATGGCATTGAGACTATATTATGGCAAGTCATGATGCATTTTGTCTTCTAACGAGAAGAAGAGCCATCAACCTTTTCGTGGAGGCTTTGAGTAGTCGGATGCATCTACTGTGGATGACAATGTAAGAAGAAATGGAGCCTTGCATAGGAACAAAACATGGGAACTTGTTGCACTTCCAAAGGTCGTAAAGCCATTGGCAACAAATGGGTCTATAAGATCAAGCGAGATAGGCAATGATGGGTGGAGCGATATCGCAAGGCGGTGGTAAAGGGATTTGCTCGAGAGTGTATCGATTTCAATGAGATATTTTCTCCAGCTTGTCGACTTACCACTATCGAGTAGTCGGCTATGTCTTTATTTGATTTTACATCTTGGCGATTAGATGTGGCGCTTTTCTTCATGGAGAACTTGAAGAGAGGATATATATATGCTCAACCCGAGCTTTGAGGAAAAAGGAAAAACTTGGTTTGTAGGTTGACCAAATCTGCAATACGGTTTAAAGCAGCCAGGTGTTAGTGCAGGAGATTTGATTCCTTCATAATTAGCCTCGGAGTACATGACCGAGTTGAGACCATTGTACATACTACAAAGCGGATTCGAGCAACAATGTTTTCATCATTCTCATTGTGTACTCGTGGATGACATGTTGGTAGTAGGCCTCAACAAGATTGAATCCAAGAATTAAAGGCCTGATTGGCTGAGAATTTGATATGAAGGACTTGGGACCATAAACAAGATTTTAGGGATGCAAATTCACCGAGACAAAGGGCGGGGAAGATCTGGCTTTCCCGGAAAGAATTACTTGATGAAAATCTTGGCGGCGCTTCAACATGCAGATTGTAAAGCCGATTTCAACCCACTTCAGTGAATTACAAATTATCCTCGGATATGTGTCCTAAGCGGTGAAGCGAGAGAGGATGGAAATGTCTCGAAAATCGTAGTATGCATCGGCGGTGGGAAGCCTTATGTATGCCATGATTTGTACTAGGCCCGATATTGCTCAAGCGATTGGTGTGATTAGTCGATTTATGGCAGATCGGAAATGAGCATTGGAATCTTTGTGAAAAGGATCTGAGATATATTAAAGGAACCTCAAGTCTTTGCACTATATTTTGGAGGATCGAGTTCATTGTCGGGAGATCGTTGATTGATTTTGCGGTGATCTTGATAAAGATAATCTACTACAGGCTATGTGTTCACATTTGCAAGTATTTGGTTATCAAGATTACTGTATTTGTAGCTCTATCTACTCTGAGACTGAATATATGGCAGCTACACAAGCTTGCAAGGAAGCTATTTGGATTCAAAGGTTAATGGAGGAACTCGGGTACAAACAGTCAAAAATTACTGTGTATTGTGACAGTCAGAGTGCCTTACACATTGCAAGGAATCCAGCCTTTCATTCCAGGACGAAGCACATAGGTGTTCAATATCATTTTGTTAGAAGTGGTAGAAGAAGGAAATGTAGATATCTGAAGATTCATACTAAAGAAAACCTTGCGGATGTCATGACCAAAGCCAATCAACACTGACAAGTTTAAATGGTGTAAATCTTCCTATGGGCTACTCGAGAGCTTGTCTTGACATGGAATTGGCAAGATGAGAAAAGGTTTTGAAATTCACCAAAAGTGGCTTTAAGTGGGAGATTGTAAGTGGCGTAAAGCCACTTTGATTTTTCAAACCGTGCACGCAGAAATTTCTACGTGCACGCTGAAGATTAGCCTCAGGAGATGAAATTTTCAAACACCTGCAGTAAGAAATTTCTGCATGCATGTGTTTCAATGTACCTACCAAACTCACGAGAAATTACTTATGCATTGATTGCACAGGTAACTTCCAAGCGCCTATAAATGAGTGCCTCTCTCGATTCATTTCATCGTCCAGAGAAATATATACATATAGTGTGTTCTGAGAGTTTCTCCTATATAAATAGAGAGAGGTGTATTTTTCCTAGTATAAGAGGGAGTGTTATTGTTCTCTCCTTATATTAAGAGAGAAGTGTAATTTTATCTTCCACATAGTGAAAATCTTTCTCGGTTCTTGCCCGTGGTTTTTCCTCAAATGTTTAGGGGGTTTTCGTAAATATCTTTAGGTCGCCTTATTCTCTCGACTCTATTTTAGTGTTGATCATTTCATTACTTTGGAATTAACAGATTAGTCAATTGATTATAATGTATCAAGGAGTTTGAGTAAAAGAAAACAATCTCAATAATTCAATATATAGAGGAAGAGTTCCGTAATTTATTATCTTTTAGCAGAATGAATAAAATTCATATATAAAAATTTCATCCATGAATCTTTCCTCTTTATGTGTCTGAATGGGGTAAAAATGGGGACAAGATTTTATCTTATCCATAAAAATTTTCCCCATATTTTTACTTCATAATCAAACACATCAAAATATAAAGTGGAACCAAATTGTTTCCCAGGATGAGTTTGGACTATTCTTGCTAAAAAATTCACCTTCGGTTCGTTGGAACTTGGAAAGCCAAAAATAATCTTAAATCCAATAATTGGTGCATCCTAAGGTGGGCGTTTAATAACTTCATTGATTTTATGAAAATTTAATTTATAAATTTGATTTTAATTAAAATTAACTTTATAATAACATAAATTAAATTCAAAAATGAGAAAATAGTTATAATAATTAGTATTTATATAACATTACTCAAAAGTAAGGAACAAGGCTTTTTTGGTCTCTGTCTTGCGTGTTATTCTGCTTTGCTCTGTTTTTTATACAATTTGTTATTCTATTTTGTTTTGCGGTGCTGTTTGTTTCTCCCTATTTTTCTGTGTATGATGCAAGTTTGTAATACTCTACCCTTTTTAGGTATTTGAATAATTTTAAATCATAGGAAAAAATTGATATATAATTATGAAAAGATGTAGGTACTACGAAGATAATCTAATTAACTTTCTTAATAATCATAAAAATGGATTTGGCCAATCTAAAGTGAGGAGATTATCTGAAAAATAACTTTAGTATAAAAGAATCAATTTTATGAAAATTTATATCCATGCATATCTTAAAGTTAATTCAATGGCAAAGTTTTTATACCCAAAACTAAATCAAATATTTGAAATATTGTATTACATATAATAATGATAATCATTGTGATCTGCATTGAGTGTGAAGGCAAAAGATTAAAACACAGAATAAAGTACATGTTTGTCAATTGGGACTGTTTTAATTTCCTCATAATCATGATTGGTGAATCGAACGCAGAAGCAAGGAAAACATGCTTCGAATAAAAATCAAGGGATTGCTTCTCAGCATGAGAAACCAACTTGAGATACGCAGCACAGCGACCTCAAACGGATTTGGTAATAGAAGCAAGGAAAACATAAAAAAATTTCGATTAGTGGAGCTAGTAAAACTCATTGAATCCAGATGGTGTTGTTTATACTCTCAAAACGGTGTTTCAACTCCTTTCTTGTTGGAAAATAAGTCAGTCTAGTCCAGCAACTTTTTTTTTAATCTTTTTCATTATTTTTTTTTCACTTTTCTATTTACTAATTTAATTTAAATTGATGCACATATGTGTAAGCCCATTAAAGTGGTACAAAAGCAACAACACCATGCATACTCCTTTAAGCTAAAGTACTTTTACATTTTCAGGTGGTAATGAATCTTATTGATGTTCAGTTCAGTAATACCAACCTGAAACTCCTATATCATAACCGAAGATGATGCCCCCAGTTGCAGCCACCATACAAGATAGAATCACAAAAGAAGTAATCCTTCCACTGTATTCTCTTCCATTGCTTGCAATTGCCAGCCCCACGGCCATAGTTACTTGTAATTGGAATCTGTTTCTCCAGACCCCAATGTTCATGGATATAGAGTGTTTGTGTATATATATATATATATATATACACACACACATATACATATACATATTGCGTCTGCAAAACAGTTCCAAGTTTACTTGTATAGCTCAAATACAAACTGCAGCCTTTCTTGACCGTAATACACAACACAGTCCGCGTTATCATCGCTGTAGACTAATGCTACTGCCGATTTTGATGAAGGTCACCGTCTTTGTGGTCCCCAAAGGCATGTGGGTTGATTAGTTGGATATTATAGTTGCACGATACTTTGCCTGGTTGAAAAGAATCAGAGGAAAGAACTAGGGGTATAGAATACTCGAATTGTACTTCAGGATGTCTTGGATTAAAAAGAGCCTCGATGCTTCTTTATTATTTTTATTTGGGTTTTACTGGTCAGTGCCCTTAAGAGTTTTATAATGGTAAGTTTTCATTAGAAATATGTGTTTTTTCATATTTCAAAGTTAAGGGTTCACCACCAAGTTTTTATATTTACTTTTATTGGAACCTTAAAAGAGCATTGGTTAGATAAACAATTTTTGTTTACATGGACAATAAATACAATTAATCATAAAATAATTGCAACTCTTTGACTTTGAGAGCTTTATGGAGAACATATTCAGACATCTTCATCTGTGTGAACACCCAATTTTGTCCGGTCCGTTAAACAAAAAATCAAAAAAAATTTGCATTTCTTATTTCATCACTTTCTTTGAAAAAAGATTAAAACAAAAAAAAGAGTTTTCTGGTTATCTTTATTTATTTCTAAAACCAAAAACTTAAACAAAAAAGAGAGTCCATTTCCTTTTATGCCTCATTTCCTTTTGGTCCGTTTATACTTTGTCCTTTTGTTTTAGTCCAACCGAGGCATGTTGCTTGGCCACAAGGCCGTGTGCATCTGATTCTATTAGCTTTTGTCCCAAAACCAGGATTTATAAAATTCAAAAGGATGAAAAAGTGGTGAAAGAGGGTGCACATGCTCCCAGTATTCCACTTCAGCATGACCATCCCACTCCTCGCACACCTACACGCCTAGCAGGGAGCTTATGTGCCCACGACCAAAATGATGGGCAACAGTCATCAGGTGACAGTCAGTGATTAGAAAAAATATATATAATATGAGAAGAGTGGGACGCTGCAGTGATGATGGGCATCTGTCAAGCCACTAAAATGGGAATTGTGGTTGAAGCTGAAGGCGTGGGGAGCAATTCCATTTGGAGTTCCTGCAGTTCAGAGAGCATGGAGATATCAGTTAGTTAATCAATGCCATCTCAATACAAATAACCCGCTGCAACAAGGAGGAAGGGGGGGAACAAAAATCAATTCAGCAAGACAGCTATTGACCATTTAGTAGAGGAAACACGATCAGAAGAAGCCAGGAACAACCGGATCACAGTGGCACAAGCAATCTCTCACATTTTCACAGTTGTTCTCTCCTAGCACAATCTTTTCAATCCAACAGCCACACCATCGCTACCCTCTTTCATCACCACCACCTTCATCCATCATCATCGTGAACCAAACCCCCCACCATCTCATACAAGCCACCAAGAACATTCTGACCTTCAACCTTTATCACCACAACACGCCACCATCATCACCATACCCCACACACCATCACCATTAACAAACCCACACAAAAATCAAACCCCGAAAGCTAAGATCACTAGAAAAGGAAGAGAAGAAGAGGAACAACAAAGAAGAATGACTCCTTTCCCATCGGGACGCCCGCCGCAACCTCTGAGTCTGCTGCTAATCTAGTCGCTAGCGTCGAGACTTCCGCCGGGTCCACGTCCACCGGTTTGTCATTTCTGCGTCGGCGCCATCACTGTTGTCCGAAAGCCCACCGGAGCTACCAGTGAAACCCTCGATTCGCAAGACTGCGAGCCACCTGCGCTCACACTCCTCCGCCATTTGCGTGTGTTCGCGCACCAACAGCCATCCTCGCCACGGCTCCCCTTCTCTCTCTTGGTCGCGGTGACCCTCTCTCCCTCTTCCCCTCAGTTTATCTCTCACTCTTTCTCTCTCTTGCTTCATTCTCTCACCTTCTGTGTTGTTTTCAAAAGAAAAAACGAAATGAATACCAGCAAAAGCATGGGATGTCTCCTCACAGCTTTCCTTTTTTATTTTATTTCAAAGATCAAAATTTGTTGTGTTAGTGTGAGTGGATTTTCAAACGTGTGTGACAGTGAGTGTGTGCACGTGTGTGTGTGAGTGTGTGAGCATGTGAGTGTATGAGTGTGTGTAGGGAATGGTTAAATTTAATTTAGGGGTAGATTTAATTTAATAAAATAAAAAGGGAGTTTTAAGTTTTTATTTTAGTTTAGATTAGTATTATCGTTAGAATAAATTTTCGAATCATGTGTCTAAACTCGAGTTTATTTTGCTTTGTTTAAATTTTTTGGCTTTTAAATTTGTCTATTTAGGAATTAGTTTAGTTTGAATTTAAAATAAAAAAGAGAGTTAGTGTTTTTTTTAGTGGATTAATTTGTTTTAGGAATTTATGTAAGCATTTGTTTAATAATTTAGTGAATTTTATGTTTAAATCTAAAAAATAAAAAAATATGGTAGTTAGGACCCTTGATTTGCTTTTAGTCTTTAATTATTAAATTTTGTTAGTGTTTTTACTTAAATAAATAATTTTGTCTCTGAATTAATTTTACAAGTACATAATTGAAGTCTTTTTTTTATTGCTTAGTCATATTTATTTTACCTTTTTTAGTTTAAATACTATGTGTTTATATGTTTTGATTACATTAATTATGTGATTGTAATAATTTTGTATTTCTAGTTTATTTATTTTCCATGTTTGTGTATTTGTGATTTTATTTTATTTTATTTATTTTATTTATTTTTATTTTTTTTCTCTTTTTTAGTTTTATTATTTTTTATATATTTACATGTTTTGTTTGGATTAATTGTGTGCTGGTGATTTTTTTTTTATGTATATATTTTTGGTGTGTTGCTTGAATTAAGTGTGTATTTTTGGTGTATTTATTAGTTTGATTATTTTATATGATTATGTGTTGTGTGTATAACTATGTTTTTAAATTAATTTTCTGCTCATTTTAATTCTTTTATGTGTTTATGCTTTTTGGTCCAAATTAATTGTGTTTACATTTATGAATTAACTTTGTCAATTCCTGTAAAATTAGAATTTTGTTTTAAAAATATGAAATAAAAACAAAAACCTCTTTTTTAAAAAAAAAAAGAAAAAAGAAAAAAAAAACAACCTTTTAAATCTTTTACATTTGTGCGATGCTCAATAATGGTGATTGAATGGCAAATGTCATCTTTGCTATTATTGAATCATAAGGATTCATTGAGTAGCCTAGTGTTAACTTGAATCCTATGCACCAGTGGATTTTCACAACTTGACAAGATTTGTTTTAATCCGCACAATGATCAATGATGATAATTGAGTAACAAATGTTATCTTTATTGTTATTGAATCATAAGGGTTTATTGAGTAGTCAAGTACTAACTTAAATCCTGTATGAGAGTGGATTTCATTTGCTTCTTCATAAGGATCTTTTTAATCCGTGTAATGTCCAATAACGATGATTGAGTACCAGATGTTACCTTCGTTGTTATTTGAATTCATTGAGTGGCCTAGTGTCAACTTGGATTCCGTGCAATAACGGATTTTGCGTATCTTGTTGCAAATTCTTTTCTTAATAATTAAAATCTATCAACCCACAATCATTTTCTACAGAACTACGTGACTTTGAGTTCCCTATTGCACCTGGGGATACGTAGGAGCAGGTGATCCCTGTCAAGCCAAAATTAAATTTTCATAAATTGTTCATTTGATTGTAAATATTTTGCATAGTTTTTTTTTCTTTATTTAAATAGGGATTTTGAAGGCTATTAATTAATTTGCACAATTTACTAAGGTACCGTCTAAGGACGGGTGTATTAGGGGTGCGTAAGATTAATTTCATACCCTTCCCTATGCATAACCGACTCCCGAACTCATAATCTGGTTTCAAAGATCATCTTTCAAAATAAATGGGTTTTTTTCCAACGTTTTCCCAATTTTAATAAACTTGGTGGCGACTCCATTAATTTTCAAAAATGAAAATTCTCTTCTCTTTTTGATTCGCCGTCCCCGTCGCGATCCCGGTTGCGACAATCTGCATGCGATGTTTTTGAGCAAATGATTGCTACTCTTTAATGCAACAATATGTGCATGGTCATCTTCATCATCTTCTTGATAGGGCCATCTTAGTCCGATCCTTCTTTTCTGGGGTTTAGAAACATAATCATAACAACCTTGTTATTTTCACATACAAAAAGTGAGTGTTAGGAGACTCACTTTTTAACTATTAGATGTGATGAATGGAAAGAATAAGTGAGGATCATTATCATATATAATGGTGAAAAAAATGAATGTCTTAATGGACACCCACCCTTTGATTATCAAAATAACATTTTTGTAATTTGAGGCTTGATTGGGTATTGTTGTGGGTTTTTGAGAGCTATTGTGTCTTCTTGGGCTTTAAAGGTTGCTCTTAAAAAATTATAGTAATATTATTTAGTAAAATAATATAAAAGTTGCTCTCATTAACCACAAATCACAATAATATTATTTGGTCAATATGCTCCAAAACTTCAAAATTATAATACTTGATATAGATATCAGAGAGGATAATTTATATATTTATTGTCATTAATTAGAATAACGTCATATTAATTTTTTAAATTTTAGAGAGTATAAATCAATACCACATAAGATACTCAATAAAATACCTATGACTTTTAATAATTGATGGCAAAAGCACCCCCATCATTTTGTTGTACTAAATATATATAATTGACTTTTGATTATTATAAGGCAGAATACCCCTCTAGAGAGCATTATCTAGCCAATCACACATCTCAACCGCAATCTTCTTTCCTATATCATTAAGAGCATTAATCTTTTAGGTTACAAATGTAAGTTTAGATTTTGAAAAGGAAATAAGAGAAATCAAGAATCTTTCTAAAGCTCATTGCAATTGGACCCTTTGTTGCTTTTTTCCCCTCTTTTATTGTTAGGAAAGACTTTTTACTATTATTATTATTATTTTGTTATGTGGTTAGAAAAGGATTTTCAAAAGAGAAAGCAAAGGAAGTAAAAAACCCACAGCCAAACGATCCCCATGAAACATAATAGCAGAAGCACCCAAGAAGAGAGGAAAAAAATAAACATGATAGAATATAAATGCACTGGAAAGACATCGAGGTCCTCAAAGACGCTCGCGGACCGCAACGAGTAGACTTTACCAATCTTTTTCCCTATTTATTATTTATATTTTCTTCCACCTGTTGTCGGGATGGTATATTCAGACTCATTTCACCGTCTTTTCATTTTAGAGATACTAGAACTCACTACACAATCTTTTGATTTTAGAGATCAGACCAAGCTTTTTGTTCAAGTTCCATGTGCTCCTTGCTTGATCCAATGCATCTTGTTCTGAGTCATCTACTCATCGTGCTAGTGAATTTGATCCCTAATTAACCTCCACATGAGTAATATGATGAGATGAGATATGTTAGATCAAGTTTGTTACAGATGTTTAATTGAGGTTAGTTAGGAGGCTATGAGTAGGAAAATACTTAGTTACGTTTCTCCTACTATATTAGTCATGTTGTAAATCCATTATAATCACCTTTCTCATTATTTATTTTTTTATTTTTTGTATAACCTTTCTCATTATGTCAGTCTATTAAAATACTTCCAACTTCTATCTATTTTCTCTATACTGTCTTTTCTTGGCTCTAGCCTTTTTTTCTCAGATGTAATATCAGAGTAGTGGCACCCACCTTGATATAGTTTCTGCTACCAATGATCCAACTTCTTAAAAATCAATATTTCTTTCATTTTCGTCCATTTTCTCACAAACTTCGGAAAACATGTTTTACATCCACCGTAATGTCGAAACCCCATTCCTCTAAGCGAACGTCGCACTCCATCTCCTTCAATTCTCGGGATTTGCTGTGACAAACTGAGCATATCTATGCTTGCTGCAAATCCTATTCTTCATAACTGTAACAAGCATTTTGAAATTGATCTCCATTTCATTCGAGAAAGGGTCACTCAAGGCCAAGTTCAGATTCATCATATTCCTGCTGGATAACAAGCAGCGAATGTTCTTACTAAATCTGTTTCTAACTCTCACTTTCCATATTTACATTGCAAATTGAGAGTTGAAATGCTTTCACCTCATGAGTTTGATGGGCTGATAAGATAACAGATATAGTAGGATCGGTTTGTTAGTTTGTTATGCATATCAATATCAGTTAGTTAGTCTGTTACAGTTCTATTGACTGTATATTCACTTTGTGTATTGTATAAGTACCTGGTGAGACTTTGTTGGTGGGCTTCCTTCCTCGTTTTGGACCCAACAATTTACAAAAGAAAAGAAAAAAATTTACAAAACAAAACAAAAAGGAAAGAGAGCTATTGTTGAATCAATTTGAAAGAATATGAAGACGTTAAACGGAGGAAAACGCCACGGAGAGAGAAGAGAAAAAGGAGAAAGGGCAGTGCAGTGGGTTTATTATTAGATGAGTAAATATGCTCCGTTTATCACAAAAAATTAGTATGTTGTTCCTGGTATTGAGCTTGATCATTTGATATAGTCTATTAATTTTATTGTCTTCTCTAGTGGCTGTTCTGTTATACTCATATCATAGAGTTATATGGTTGTGTTCCACTCATTGGGTGGGTATTCTGTTGATTGTTAAGATTCCCTAGTACTACTAGAAAGACTAATTGTATTCTCATTGATCATAGTGGAAGTTTTTGCTAGACTAGGTCCCGTGGGTTTTTTGTCCTTTTAATTAAGAGTTTTCCCACGTTAAAAATTATGGTGTCTCTTATTTTATTTTTCTGCCAAATTATTATACTGCCTAAAGTATTTTTGGTACTACCTATTTAATTGCACAAGTGTGGGGAAATATTTGTTACTTTCGCTATTGATAACAGGTTCCATTCCTAAGATTTTTCCAACAAAGTGGTATCCAGAGCTTTGGTTATTTTTTTATCTGTGCAATTTAAATGGAGGAACATCAGGGGCCAAATATGATCAAGTTGAATTCCAAAAATTACTCAGGTTGGAAGACTCTCATGGAAGACATGTTATATAGTACGGATTTGTATGATCCAATTGAGGGTGATAAATATAGGCCTATTGATAAGTCTGAAGCCGAATGGAACAAAATGAATAGAAAAGCTATTGCTTTGATTAGACAATGGTTGGATCTTAGTGTGTATCCACATGTTGACAAAGAAACTAATGCTCAGAGCATGTGGCAGGAATTGACAGATTTATATGAGAGGAAAAATGTGCAAAATAAGACATATTTGATTTGGAAGCTAGTAAATATGAAATATAAAGAAGGTGATTCAATGCCAGAGCATATGAGTTGCTTCCAAGAAATTGTCAATCAGCTAACAACCAATGAGATTACATTATTTGATGAGTTGCAAGCATTACTATTGTTGAGTTCTTTGCCTGACAATTGGGAAGTCTTGGTTGTGACATTGACTAATTCAGCTCCAAATGGGAAGTTGACGTTGTCAATGGTTAAAGGAAGCATGTTGAATGAAGATGCCAGAAGAAGATAGCATGGTTTGATTAGTGCCTCCACTCAGTCAGAAACACTTGTTGCACAGTCACGGGGGAGAAGCCAGAATCGAAGACCTCATAATACTGACAGGTCAAATAGCCGTATCAAGTCAAGGGGTAAGTCCAAGACAAGAAAGAAATTTAATGGCTATCATTGTGGCAAGCTGGGACACATCAAAAAGTATTACAGGTACTTCAAAAGAGATAAATCAAGAGAAAGAGATGAAGACAAAAATAGTAACAACGATAAAGATACTGCTATTATTGCATATGATGATGTCCTTGCTCTATATCATGAGAATATCATAAATCTTGCATGTGATGATTCCAGTTGGATCATGGATTCTAGTGCCCTATGTCATGTTACTCCTAGGCGTGAGTTTTTCTCTACTTATACTACTGGTGACTTTGGCAGAATAAGACTAGGAGATGAAGGGATATGCAAGATTGTTGGTATGGGAGATGTGTGGCTTGAAACTAGCATGGAATACAGATTACAGTTGAAGAATGTTAGGCATGCGCCTGATATGCATCTTAGCTTGATGTCAATCAAAGCATTGGACAGAGAAGGTTACTACACTACCTTTGGTGATGGAAAATTCAAAATCACCAAAGGGTCGCTAGTTGTTGCAAGAGAAGATAGTAGTTTCACTGCTCTTTACTAGTTGCCTGGAAAATTGTGCAAAGAGAAGGTGAATGTTATTGATGATTCCTCTTCAGACTTGTGGCATATGCGTCTTGGCCACTTGAGTGAAAAGGGACTTGGCATTCTAGCCAAGAATCAGTCTCTTCCAATAAAAGGTACGTCTCTAAAAACTTACACTCATTGTTTTATTGAAAAGCATGCTAGAGTAGCTTTTCATTATTCAGGACCTCATAGGAGACCACATGTACTAGATTTAGTTCACACTGATTTTTGCACCATGGACATAAAAACACTAGGAGGTGCATCATATTTTATGACTTTTATTGATGACCATTCTCGGAAAGTGTGGGCTTTTGTGTTGAAATCTAAAGACTAGGTGCTTGGAGTTTTCAAGAGCTTCCATACAAGTGTTGAAAGAGAAAAGGGAATAAAACTGAAATGTGTCCGAGCAAATAATGGTGGTGAGGACAAGGGTCCATTTGAAGACTATTGTAGAGAACATAGGATCAGGCTTGAGAAAACAGTTCCCAAGACTCCTCAGCATAATGGACTTGCAGAGAGAAAGAATCGTACAATCAATGATAGAATCAAGTGTATACTCTCTTATTCAAAGTTGTCCAAATCCTTTTGAGGTGAAGCAATGAAAACTACAGTGGATTTGATCAACCTTTCTCCTTCATCTCCTCTAGATGGTGATGTTCTACAGAGAGTATGGACAGGAAAAGATGTCTCATACAGTCACTTGAGAGTGTTTGGCTACAGGACTTTTGTTCATGTTCCAAGAGATGAAAGGTTCAAGCTTGATGGGAAGTCCAAGCAGTGTATCTTCATTGGTTATAGTCATAAAGACTTTGGTTACAGGTTATGGGATCTGACAAGTAAGAGCATAATTAGAAGCCGAGATGTGATCTTTCTTGAAGACCAAATCATTGAAGATTTTGAAAAGTCAGATAAGCCAATGTCTGTTACTAGAAGTGACAGTGATGTTATGCTAGAGTTTCCTCCTAGTACTCCTGTTGATGGGGGAGATATAGAGGTTGATAATAGGAGTACAGGTGATAAGCCTGCATCTACTCTTGAGGTGCTAGTTGAGCAAGTTCCACCAGAATCACCAATTGAGTCACAATTAAGAAGATCTACAAGACCGCATCAGCCTTCTAAGAAATATCCTTCAGATAAGTATGTGACAATCTCTAATAGTGGGGAGGCAGAGAGCTTCCAAGAGGCTATTTCTGATGAGCACAAAGACAAATAGTTGAAGGCCATGCAAGAGGAAATGAATTCCTTGCATGAGAATCACACCTTTGAGTTGATGAAGTCTCCAAACGATAAAAAAGCACTCAAAAATAAATGGGTGTTCAAGATGAAAATTGAAGATAATGTCTCACAGCCAAGGTACAAAGTAAGGTTGGTTGTGAAAGGTTTTGAACAGAAGAAAAGAGTTGATTTTGAAGAGATTTTCTCACTGGTGGTGAAGATGTCCTCTATTCGAGTTGTGCTTAGTTTAGCAGCAAGCTTGAATTTAGAGGTTGAGCAGCTTGATGTGAAGACTGCATTCCTTCATGGTGACTTGGAGAAAGAAATTTATATGAAACAACCAGAAGGTTTCAAGATTAAGGGAAAGGAGCAGCTTGTGTGCAAATTGAAGAAGAATTTATATGGCCTCAAGCAAGCACCAAGGGAATGGTACAAGAAATTTGATTCTTTCATGGCAGATCATGGGTATAGTAAGACTAATTTAGACCATTGCATATTTGTCAAGAAATTCTCTTATGGTGATTTCAGAAATCTCTTGCTTTATGTGGATGACATGTTGATTGTTGGTCATGACAAGCAGAAAATTCAGAGTCTTAAGAGTGACTTGAGCAAGTCCTTTGCTATGAAGGACTTAGGTTCTGCAAAACAAATCCTTGGCATGATGATCACTCGTGACAGGAAGAATGGTAAGTTGTGGTTATCTCAGCAAGAGTACATTGAGAAGGTGTTGGAGAGGTTTAACATGAGTAATTCAAAGCCTGTTAGTACTCCACTTGCTGGTCATTTCAAGTTGAGTTCACAGCAATGTCCTACAAGTAAGAAAGAAAAAGAAAAGATGAAGAAGGCTCCATATGCGTTTGCAGTTGGCAATTTAATGTACGTTATGGCATGTATCAGGCCAGATATTACTTATGTTGTTGGTGTTGTTAACCGGTTTCTCTCTAATCCTGGTAAGGATCATTGGTAAGCTGTGAAGTGGATTTTTAGGCATCTTCGGGGCACTTCCAAAGTTTGTTTATGCTTTGATAGTGGTCAACCTGTGTTGGATGGTTACACAAATGCGGATATGACTAGTGATCTTGATTCTAAGAAGTCTACTTCCGGGTACATGATGATATTTGCAGGGGGAGCCGTGTCATGGCAGTCTAGACTTTAGAAATGTACTGCTTTGTCTTCCACTGAGGCCGAATATATTGTTGTTGCTGAAGCTTCAAAAGAACTTGTGGATGTAGAAATTCCTACAAGAGTTGGGCCTTGATCAAGAGAAGTTTGTACTATTTTGTGATAGCCAGAGTACTATTTATTTCAGCAAGAACTCGATATTTCATTCCAGGCCGAAGCACATAAAGATACAGTATCATTGGATACGTGAAGCGCTGTGGATAAAGTTGCTTTCATTGGAGAAGATCCATACTGATGACAATGGTTCAGATATAATGACTAAAGCTTTGACGACGGTGAAGTTTGTTTCTTGGAGAGAGAAGACGGACTTAGTGGAGCAGCGCATCCCCACTTGAGTCGGGAAAGGGGAGATTTGTTGGTAGGCTTCCCTCCTCATTGGGGACCCAACAACTTACAAAAGAAAAGAAAAAAAAAGAAATTACAAAACAAAACAAAAAAGGAAAAAGAGCTACGGTTGCGTCAATTTGAAAGAATATGAAGACGTGAAATAGAGGAAAACGCCGCGGAGATAGAAGAGAAAAGGGAGAAGGGGCAGTGTAGTGGGTTCATCATCAAATGGGCAAACGTGCTCCATTTATCATGAAAATTTAGTATGTTATTTCTGGTGTTGAGCTTGATCATTTGATATAGCCTATTAATTTTATTACCTTCTCTAGTGACTGTTCTGTTATACCCACATTGTGGAGTTAGATGGTTGTCTTCCGCCCATTGAGTATTATGTTGATTATTGAGATTCCTTAATACTACTAGGAGGACTCATTGTATTCCCATTGATCATAGTGAAAGTTTGTGCTGGACTAGGTCCCGTGGGTTTTTTGTCTCTCTAATTGAGAGTTTTTTCACGTTAAAAATTGCAGTATCTCTTATTTTATTTTTCTGTCAAATTATTATACTGCCTAGAATATTTTTGTTACTAACTATTTAATTGCATAGGTGTAAGGAAATATTTGTTACTTTTGATGTTAATAACTCCTAAGATTTCTCCAACACACTTGTAATCATTCAATCAATCCAATACAATTAGGTATCATTCAGTTTCTTTCCTTCTCACTTTCTCACGTGACCCGATGTCGCTAGTTTCAGATCTTGGTTCAGTTCTTCGCCAAGGATGATTGTCATGAGCACACTATCGCAAACCATTCCCTCAATGATATTAGCCTTTCATATGATTATACTGTATATTGCCCTCAGCTTCATTGGCATGATTTAGCCAAGAGACTCATCTTCATCAAGGCACTGGTTTGATCCTTCAAAATCTTTTGTTCCTAGGATATAGAAACCAAATGTTCATTTATTTCCTGTCAATTTTTTTCCTCTAATTTGTTACAGCATTGTTCACAAATGATGATCGGGTTTTGCAAGTAACTTTCTCGATAGTCATTTTGCATTGTGCATGTAAGGTTTTCAATGATTTGTTCATGTATTGTCTGAGCTGCAGGAAGACACATGACCCAATGCATCACTTTGTTTTTTATTTCATTTTTTAAAGTGATTGGTGATCGAGAGTAGTACATTCTGTTGGTCGTGATTTTCTTCTCTAGCTCTATGAATCTGCATTCACGTTCGCTCCCAGTTTTATTGGTCAAAATTTATTAGAGCATGAGGAATTTGTCGCTAGAGACATTTTTCACACTTGGTGCTACTAAGCATTGAATGATGATGAATTGTTGGCTACTCATGTTCTGTCGGAGCATCCTATTCAATAACACTGATTTGATTGCTTGGAAAATACTTCTAGTTCAGATTTCAGTTTTTCGCCCTTTGAGTGGTTAAATGTGCTTCTATTCTTGATGATTGCAAGTTATATTTAGCTTCTGCCTTCTGTTAATTTGGCTAAGCAACCCACTATGTACTAAAACAAACTGCTTCAGAAATCAGAAGCATGCATCATACAAGGCATGCGGCCATTTTTCGTGGTCGGTAGAACAGCAACCACGGCATCAAAATAAACGAAACCTGCTACTAGCTAGAAACATTAAGAAGTTGAAAGTCCTCTACATCCTCAATTTTTGAGAGCAATTAATAATTGAGTTTTTAACTAGTGGTGGTACTGTGGTGACAATGTCTAGCTTACAGCATGTCACAAAAGCAAGATTCCAATGCGTCCTGTTGATATAATAAACAATGAAAACAGTTACTTTACAAAAGCCAGATTCCTGAAAATTTACAATCTGTTGATAATTTCCAATGTTTGGCGCCTTCACCAGAAATTTCCATTCCGATTAAGCATTATTTTAACTGAATAGCAACAACACCTAAAACATTTATACCACCAAAGCTGTATTAGTTTGGCAATCCATGTCAGCATTACAAGGATCAACTGGAACAAACACTTGGAAACCTAAAAGGTAGAATATTGCTATTTCAAAAAAAAAAAAAATCAAAGTAAATAATAAGATACACAAGGTCACAATTGTACTTTAAAAAAGACACCAAAAAGGGGCATGACATGTCAAAGGAGCAAGCTGTAATTTTCATTCAAATTGGAATGTTGAAAACAGTCTGAATACGCGCTCAAAGATGGCTACCCCTAATTATGAGCGAAAATTGAAATGAACAAATACACATTAATGCAAAAATTAACATGCCAAAATAAGAGAGTAGACCCTAACAATTATGTTCCATGATTATGTCCATCTCAGCTTGCACCACTTGAGAAAAACTCAATCTCGCGTTGCCTAAGAAGGGTGTAAAGGTTTGTTTGAGGAGTGAATATCTACCACACTAAATGAATTGGATATCCCCATAACATCCTAGTAGTCCCATAACATAAGGCATTAATGCATTATAATTGATCTCCTGCAAAATCTGATATGTCTTGTACTTCTTTGGTTCAACTTGCTGTAAGTTTAAACTGGGAACAGCTCCTTGGCACAAACACCATTACTTACGTTAGGAAAAAATTGAGTTTTTCCACTAACGATGGATGCTTAGGATTTCTAGATCAATGATGCATATTTTTAATTTTATGAATCTAAAAACAACACTAGCCAGAGTTACATCCTTAAAATTAGGCATTTTTGTTTAACTATGTCACAACTCGAGTTCCTCCAAGACTATATAAGGAGGAATTGTATGAGATGCAAAGTATAACCCCAAGATACTTATAAGTATAATTTTGTCTCCTTACCATTTCATAACCAATATTGTCTATTAACTTAGTATGAGTTTGGTAATACTTTTCAATTGAGTGCTCTGACTTATAAAATGCCGGTAAACCAAAATGCAGCGGTACTTTTGCTCCTAACTTTTAAAAGATAGAGGAGCTTTTGAGGGCACCTCAGGAGGAGCTTTTTAGAGTTGACTTTTACTCTCTGAAATTCAAAAAAGTTCAAAAGACTAAATATAATCCTTGAATTTTAATAAAAATTCAACTTTATCCTTCCATTAATTAAGACTTTTATTTTTTTTTATTCTTCCTATAAATAATTATGACCGTTATAGTCATTTTACATTTTGAGAGCAACTTTACAATACATTTACCAAACACTATTTTAATAGCTCTTATTTATTGGGAGCAACTTTTGCATTATTTACCGAACAGTGCTACTATGACTTTTTAAGAGTAGCTTTTCAAGAGTCCAAAGAACTTAGTAGCATTTTGAAGGCAACAACAATACCAAATCAAACCTTAATCCCTAACTTCAAAGGCCAACCTTTTGCAATGTTGCACTAATACCACCTTGTATTTGGCATTGGCCTTACCCTAACTTTTGTTTCACCTCAATACTTTGTAGCTCCACTAACTCGTGTCTGATGTAATTTAATCAACAAGATCGAAATTTAGTGCTAATTGACGAGATCAAAATTTTCGTGTGGCACCAACATTGCGTTTTTGTAAGCAACCTCTACTTAAGCTAATGCCATATCCCACCGTAATGGCCTGTCACCACTTCTCTCTCGATGATGACTAAGAAATAAAGAGCAAATCACCCCGTATAAGAAAGCCCATCTTGAATATGAGTGTGTAATGAATTTGCTGGTCACATACTTCTCCCACAAATCACAGAAGTTGTCATTAGTTATTCATACTTTTTATTTCTATTCTATCCAAATAGTTTTAACAACTTATTCTAATAAAAAGTGCTTGTATGTTTACATCCAAACATAAAAATTTTCTACTTCTGCTCCTAATTTTGTTTTTGCTTCTACTTCTGAAGTACTTCTCTCAGAATTTTAACCAAACGGACCCATGATCTAAATACGAAATAAGGCATATATTTGGATAGTAACCAATGATCAATGGAATGCAATGGAATGAAGTGGAGTGCAATAAGAGATCCTACTCCTGCCACTCCATTGTTAGGAGACTAATGTGGAAGGGAATGGTATAAAGAAGATTTTATGTCATAGAGGAAGAAAGACAAGAGACCCATCTTATTCCCCCCAAGTTAGGGGCAAAGAAAAACATGGGAATATGAAGGAATGGAATGGAATCCATTCCATGCTCTTCCATCTCACTCCATCCACTTTTATTATACATACACACACACACAAACAGAGGAACACAGCCTAAGGCTTTGCTGATAGTAGCTTCTTCACTCCACTGGAATTTCCCATTCTTCAAGCACTATGTAATACAGCAGCAACGGTGCTGAAATTCCTAATAAAGCAGCTAGATTAAGTAGCCAAGCCATGAAAGCTCCAGACTTTGACTAGTGTTTTAAGGATAGGCCATTCTCTAATAGCTTGAACCTTCTCATCCACCCAGATGCCTTCTGTAGTAACCATATAGCCCAAAAATAGCATCCATTCAATCATTAAACCACACTTCTTCAAATAAACTTACAGCTTATTCTCCTACAAAACTGTTAGCACTTCCCACAAATGATGTACATGCTAACCTTCTAACATGAAAGATAAGAACATCATCAAAATACATAACCAGAAAGTTACGATTAAAAGATTTTATTACTTGATTCACTCAACGCATGAATGTGCTATATGCATTTGCCAACCCAAATGGCATCACTAAATTCCCATACAACCCTTCCTCCATCTTGAAAGTTGTCTTCCATTCATCTTTGAAAACACCTTAGCACCATACAACCTGTATATTATCCAACCTACGGACCATCAGCATCAGCCTGGCGTTCCAGCTGACCTCTATCACAATCATATTCACCAGTCGCTTCTATCACTCCTTTGATTCTGCTACTATTTACTTTCACACCAACATGTCCTCCTTATGCATGTTATTTTGTGCAGGAATATCAACAGGGTCCCCTTCTTATTGCCACTAGTTCTATACATGTCACCACCATAATCAAGGATCTGCAGCCCTCTTCACAACATGTTCTGCATTGGAGTCTCTTAACACCGAGCAGATTCCAAATCTTTTGGCCTGAGTGTGACAACCATCACCTTCTTTCCTTCCAAAATCTCCATAATCTAAAAGAACCGTCAGCCTCAGTCTCTGCAATCCGATCCAGAGATTCTTAAATATTTATACTGCCATTGAACAAGGGACAGCTACCTTAATCAAAATTCATTGTCCCAGTCACCATAGTTGGAATCTCAAATAAGAGTAACTCAGACGTACAGTAGATAAAAATCAACTAAGTGAGGAATATATAAATGTAAAGTCTAAGACTCACTGCTTGAAGGTTTTGGAGTGTTAAGTCTGCTATCATGGTCTCTGTCTAAATCCTGTTGATTGAGATCCATAATTGTTAATCCATATAGTAGCATGGCGCAGCCAACTCCAAAACCACCATAGCAGTATAGTGTATAGAAAAACAGCCAAAACTATACAAATAATTTCTAATACAAATAATAGGTGTTCAAAACTCAAAAATTACTCAAGTTATATTCATCACTAACACCTTCAAGTTATATAACATATAAGGCACATTCATAATAAGTCAATAGTAGTTATGATGACATGGGGTTATTAGAGGCTGGAGAAGCTGAGAAACATAGGCAGGCTTGGCTAGAAAAGCAATGAAGAGTAAAGTATAGCAACGTTTGTAAGAAACAAACTAGCCTCAGTGAGGAGAGAATCCTGAGATATCTTCTTTGTGGAACATGTGCAATGGGTTTGCGGAACAAGTGTGATGTTGCTCTGTTTTAGGAAAGGGGAGAAGCTTCTGTAAACACAGGGTTGGGGTCGATAGATTTTTCCCCCTTTTTGGGTCTGGGGGTGGATAGATTGAAGATGAGTTTAAGTGATGGTAAAATAGACTTCACCAAATTAAATGAGGGTAAGATAGAAAATTCACTTGTTTAGGTGAGGGAGAAATAGAATCTTCCCAAATTAAAGGGAGTGCAAAACCAGGAAAAGGAGAGAAAATATGTTTCAGCCTTTGGAGTATGAAGAGGCAGCTAGGCAGCAATGCTGCAATTTTATGGGTAAAAAAAACTACTCATTTTTATGGACAAATTAGTCCATGTAAAATGTTTTTATCAGACAATTTGTTCCTAAAATACACTAATTTGACCTACCTTTGGGGCTCATTTGAAATTATTATTTGTTAGAAACGAATTTTTCATGCGATGTTTTCAATTGGGACGGTTTGGGGGCTTGGTCAATTTTTTGCTTAACCTCGAACACTGGCATGCTCTGCATATGACATCTATAAAGATGGCTAGGATAATTTTTAACGAAATTAAAATGCAAAAGAACAAATATTGATGCCAGAAACATGAGATTTGATGCTGTCATTTATTGCCCAATATTCAGTGTCCTATCAGATTATGCCCAATAAACAGTTTCAGCTGACAATTTCAACTTCTGGTTAACCAAATCAGCACAGTCCTAAATCAAGAAATAAAATAAACTTCTAAGATTCTCTAGCCTGAAGAAGATCAAAATAAATCTCAAAAGAAACCTTTTTATTTTATAAAACCATGATGTATTGGTACAAGTGGGACTAATCCTCATTCAGCAGCAACAACACAAAAGTTATGCAGTCTTCCTACACCAGAGTTGCTTTCCTCGTTTTCAAAGTCAAGTCGTTGTCTCAAGGGGTCACAATCACATACCCCCTAAATATCCACCTTCGGAACACAAGCCTTGAGAAGTCTAAACTTCCAAGATTACACATATCAACACATGGACAGGCCCAAGGTCATACAGATGAAACTCTTTCAGTCATCAATGAGGAAAAAAAACCACTATCAACTAGGGAATAGTTCAAAATACAATAGAGTGATAGTAATTATTAACTAAGAATGAGATTTAATTATCTTTTGGTGATGCCATAGGTTCAGCCTACTTGAATGACTACAAGAGTGATGCCCATTTGACTACGGAAATAAACTGTGACTTACATGAATGAAATTTATCTATCAAAATTCAAATCTGAGATCAGATATTAATAACCAAAATAAATAAATGAATAAACAACTTTAAGACTTGAGAGACTCACTTCAAAGTGCACTATTTCTCAAATTTTGTACATAAACATGAAATTACACAACATATGAACGTGTGCAAATGCAAAGGTAGAAAGCACTCACATCAATTAAACATTCTGTAAGCTACAGCTCGCTATAATTGCGCCATACAGCACGAAATTCTTCACGGAATGTGTTCAGACGTGCTTTCAAGTTAGGGGTTCTAAAGCTTGCATGCAGGATGGTAGCTGAAAGGAGTGAGAATAATCAATTAAAATGCAAGAAGATAAATGCTAACAATATTGCAGATTAAAATTTCTCAAAATGTAAATTACCAAGGAGACCAATAGCAAGCGCCCATAAAACAGTTATGAGACCAGCAGAAGCAAACCAAAGGATGAAGCTCACTGCAAGAAAAAGGGAAGAAAAATTAACACAGTACCCTAAATTGGAAAGGTAGAAGGAACATTTTGAAACAACATTCCAAATTATTATTATATAAACAAAAAAAATTATCTATGTTTGAAAGATTTCATTTACCAGAAGAAAATATCAAGACAAACATCCAACGAGGCTGACCACAAATATAAATTGCTCTCTTAGCTGATGGACGTCCACGAATAACAGGCCTGAAATTTAAATAATTACCAAAGGTGTATATCCACAGATCTAAAAAGATAATAAAAACCAAATACACTTACGTAAGAGGAGGTCTCATCTTGGCAGCTAAATGTGGTGAAAATTGCCTGACTGTTCTTGTTATCTTCTCACTAAAGGTACCTGCAAAGCTGCAAAGTATTGCCAATTAGACTGATGTGCAAGAAAATATAATAAAGTAAGTCGTTAAGCACTTCCATTATATTTGAACTGGGACCGACATGATGTAGACTTCATAGTTTAAACTTTCTCAGACTCTTACACTCCCTGGATTGTAACATTTATTAAAATATTTTACAACTTGTACAGAGGTTAATATTACTAGGAATTGTTAAATAGCCTTTCCATCTGACTATAATCACATATTAAAAGTCATATTCATAACTCTCTTGGCACCCCATTGTATTCAACAGCCATGTTATAACCCCTTGGAGTTTCTTTTCAATTTTTCTTACTTCTCTCTTTCATAACCATGATAAATTGATGATAGTATCACAGCCAAATATAAATGAGACTTTTTCTTTTTTTTTGACAGGAAATATAAATGATTTTACTTTGCCATAAATTTGTAAAAGTCTCTCCCCTCTGCATACAGGACTAGCAGAGTACTAGAGAACATAAATCACCATTGCATCCAAGTCATGAGCAAAGCTACCAGAAGGATCAAATTAAAAATACCATGGTGACCATCCTCAAAAATCAAAATCAAACAAATCATGACCTGCTACACAAACCGTGCACTGATGGCACCACATCAAAAGATTGAAATAAAAATATCTCATTTTTTTATGTTTATTGCATGATGCATGATGGGGATCAGTCTTACTGTCAATATCAAGTTATACCATTTAGAAAACCAATTCATATTCAACTTTTATTTTCCCAAAGTTTTCTAAGAAGCATGTTTCAGCATAATTTACACTTCAACAATACATAGAATATTCATTATTCTACCAAAGGCAGCACAAGAATTCTTTAACACTTCTACCCCACAAAATATGGCATATGGATCGCATAAATATAGAACAGTAAATGGGCTGACAGGGATGGACGTAGTAGACTACTATGATGCTGGGGGATTTGATCAACAATGACACCAAACAAGCATAAAATTGAAGCATGAGTTAGTTTTTTTGGCACAAACCCATAAATCAAACGACCACGCCAAAAATAAGCAAAAAAATCCGAAGTTTTCAACTGACACAAAACCCTACCCACCTAATAAGTAACATCACTGGACCAAAATGTGTGTTAAATCAAGTAAACTCCAAAACCAATGATGTAATGTAATATATGAAAAGAGCCAGTAACATAGCCAACCTGTCATTCAGAAAAGCAATGCTAAGTGCAGTAAGAAGCGCGGCTACTATAGCAAGCGGCCTCGTAAGAAAACCCAATACTACAATTCAAAAAACGTGGATAATTAATGAAACAGGAACGCAGACATCAAAACCTTGAAAATGAACATGTTGATTTTCGTCTCTGCTCACTTACTCAGAACAGAAACAATCAAAATGAAGTAGTTGGTCCGGTAGCTGCACACACAAGCATAACCATCATTATTTTCCATTCCTATATATATATATATTTTTTCCTTGATGATAAATCCACAAACAATACAATAACAAGTCATTTACCAAATACATACATGATTTTTTCCCCTCAAAAGTCAGTGAATTCATCCTCATAAATTCAAAATCTATCACTGAATTTTCCAAAATAAAAAGGGGGAAAATGAAACCCATATAAACAAAGCCATCAAGATTTAGAAAACAGATTGTTAAAAAAAAACGTAAATATAAGATTAAAAGTAACAAATAAATTTGAAGTTCAGTAAATTATAATACAGCAACCGAGCATTTTGTTCGGTTCTAACTAATGAAATTTCCTCTTTTATCCGGGAGAAAAATACAGCAACCAAGCCTTGTCCAAACAGGCTATTTTACCGGGAGAAAAAAAAAAGATGAAGAAAACTGTGCCAGACTAATCAAACCATTGAAATCTATTTAGAAAAAACAGAGAAATAATAATATTGAAAAAATTGTCTAAAAATTAGAAGAAAAAGGAAACCAGAAAAATATGGAAAAGTTTTCTGGGCCAGAGGTTTACTCCCTTCGGGAAGTGAATCCCCTACATTAGTCACAACTGCTACCAGCCGTGGATACCCGGAAAAAAAAACACAAAAGAAAGTCTGTTCTCCCAATCATAGTACCATACAGTTTGATTCCGGTTGCAAATATTGAAAAGAAAAAGGAAAAAGAAGAAAAGATGGGAAAATTGGGATTTGTAGCGATTAAGATAGGTATTGAATAAAGAAGAGGGAGAAGGGGAAAGCAGGAGAGGGGTTTACTAGTAGAGATTGCATTTGAGGCGGCTGTTCCACTTGGAGGAAGATCTGGGCACCGTGAATCGCGAGAAGAATTCCGGCAGCGGCCGCGGCGGCGACGACCAGTCCACCTCCCGCAGTGCGTCCATCAGATCCTCCGCCGTCACGTTTCCCCAATCCATTTCTGCCTCTCTCTCTCTCTAGAACTGTGTGTATGTGTGTGTGTTTGTGTGATGCGAGAGAAAGAAAACCTAGCTATGCCTGAGAGAGGGAAGCTTGGGTGTTTGATGGTGTTGGTGTGCTGGGAATGAATGGGAACAAGGAGGGATGAAGTGATCAAAGTATAAAAGGAAACTGAAAAGCGAAGGGGAAGGAAAAAAGGAATGGAGAAAGAGCAAAGGCTGGATTCTATTTTGTGTGACTTGACTTCATTTCCACTCTCTCGTTTATTTCACCTATCTCCACAATTATTATGATGCTATTAAATCTATTAAGGATATTTTAAAAATAATGATACGTATTTCCATACTTTTATATTGTAAAATAAATAAATTTAAAATCTATTCTCTTAAATCTCAACAAATAATCTCAAAAATATTTAATATTAAATAAATAAGTTTTCTAAACTATCTAAGAATAATATTGCCAGGTATAACATTCCCAAGAACATGATTCCTAAAATGTAATTTGAAATTATTATGAACAGTAGTATGGTAAAGTGTGGATCCAGATACGCCCAACTATGTTGGCCCAATCCACCAACCCATGCCTTTTAGATTCTGGGTCCAGAGCATCATCCCACTTGAACGTGAATAAAACCTCCAACAATGCTAATTTGACACCCCGTTTTGGTGTCCCGTATAGCCACCGTAGAATACTGTAGAGGGTGCATGTATGGGGTTAAAAATTCTAGTCCACCATAGTTCAACTTAGAAAGAGAAATCCTCCCCTGCAAATTGGTTTCCCTCCTTCTCCATTAGAAAGGAAAATCCCTCCCTCAGCATACCCTCTTTCTCGTTCCCCTTCTACTCCACTCTTCTCCCTCACTTCATCAAACTCGAAGGCGTCCCACCACCAGATCTGCTTCCCCCATCACCAGATACCCATTCCGCCTTCCAATCCCTTCGATTCACTTTACCCGATTTTTATTTTCTGTTTCGTTAATGCTCTCAAACCCCACTGAATACCTGATTTCCTTGCCCCCAATCCCTCGCCCTCAACCCTCTGAAACTGCTTGCCCTCACCCTCGCCCCATCGTCTCTGGAGTTGTGCTTTGTTGGCGCCCCATTTTGTGCCTTCATCGGTGGTCTTCAACAGTTCCGTGTTTGCCGTGATCAGTGTTGTTCTTCTCAGATTATGTGTGGGTTCTCTTCTTGGTGAGTGAGTGTTTCTTCTTTAATAAATTTATCATATTAGAATACTTCCCATTTTGAAGCATGTGTTTTTTTTCCTACAGTTTAATGAACTGCAAATAAGAAGCATGTATGTGTGTGTGAAGGTGCTAAGTAAATACCCCTGATAACTCTTTTAGTTCCCTTTTCATTATAGTGTGGATACTAATTTATATAGGATTGGACCCATTACCTGTTCAACTTGGCTTGAACTCTTCTGAAGGTAGTTTTGATCTTCATCAAGAATCAAATACACGCCTATTGCCTAGTGAATGAATATGCCAGGGAACCCAAACTTAAGCACATAATTTGATGATATTTCACAAGCAATAAGAAAATATTCTGTTAGATAATTGTTTGTGTTATGCAGATTCTTATTACCTATCCATAGTAAACCTACTGAATATGGTTTTAATAAGAACTTATTTTATGCTTATATATGTCTAGTTCAGGTAGGTATATATCAGCATAAATTAAATTTCTTTGGTATAATGGGGGTATATACAAATTGTATAGATTGCTTCCCCGGGGTATATATGTAATTCAAACTGTTCTATATGATCAGTGAATGAATAAGCAACAATGCTAATTATAACATCTCTATTTTATTTTTTGCCTGACTGTTACTAGGTAGGTTTAATTTTTTTTTCCTTTTCTTTCATGGATTTCCAGAGGAAGCAGGTTTGGTTGCTCCTTTTAGTTGCTGCCATTGTTGCTCTTAGCATCACAGGTACTCCACTATTCTTCGCAGTCAATCCAAGTTCAAAACACCGGTCTGTGTATGATTCATAAAGAATAGATCCAACGTATAGGCAATTTGTGCTCTTGGTTTTAACTGTGCAGCATAACTAACTCTGTTCATGTGTGCTGTCTGGTAAAACATATTTAAGTCTTTAATGCTCATTGTATGAAATAATTTCTTCTATAAACAAAGAATTTCATCAATGCAAGTCTAACAATTGAATTGAAAATTGCAACTAAATAGATAAAGCGTATAGAATTTGATACTGTTATGTTGTATATAAATAAATTGATGCTTTTATACTTGGTTGCCATGAAGTAGATCAAGATAATGAAGTTTCATGCCTATTTTGAAACGATTTGATACTTCATCGGCCCACTTTATATCTGAATGCATATCATGTTTTTGAAAATATAAGTTAGCATCAACTATTGAACTACATATCTATTAATGAAAAATTTCTCTGAAATTACATGAAGCTTGAAAGCTTCTTGTTTCATTTTTAGCCGTGTCATGTTTTCAACCACAACTAATGTTTTCTGTTGTATATAGGAAAATTGTCGTTCATTCTCAGATGGTTTTTATACCCTCCCTGACTTGATCTTGCATTGCAAGATTCTGGGTGTCTATACAGACACCGTATGGGACTGTAGCAGGGTGCATGTGTGGAGAAAAAAAAAAAGAACACACCATAGTGGATCCCAGATTTTATTTGCTTCATCTCCATTTTGTTTCTTCCCTCCTAATCTCTCAGCCTATTTGCTCCCTCTCAAAGAACATCCACTTTGAACCTCATCAAACTTGCACTCCCCCATGCTAGCTGAAAACCAGCTCCATTCCTGAAGTCCGTGCCCTCTCATTTTCCTAAAGTTCGTGCCCTCTCATGGGCTGTGAGTGTGTGTGAGATAATGCTTTGTTGGATTATGAGATTAGTGAGTGCTAGTGCTTGTGAAAAAGTGCATGTTGAGTGAGTGCACAATCGAAAAGTTTAAAAATATGCACGTGTACTAGCAAATCTATAAATTTACAAGCTTTCTAATAAGAAACTACCTTCGTATGAGAGCTATTACTAGCTACAGATAGCATTTTTTTTTTGTGACTCGTAATCATGTTAGTAATTGCTTGGTTTTTAATTACTATAAGTAGACCCAATAAATAGAGCTAGAGCTTTTGGAAGGCTTACAGCCTAAAAAAAAAAAGTAATATTTGAATGGTAACAATTGAAAATTAGAAAAATTAGCGCAAATACCAGCAAATTTAGAAAATTTACAGCAAGTTTATGAGGCTTGGGCAATGTAGAGCTAGTCATGATTAGTTTCTTTTGAATCTGTTTGTGTGCGAACTACGTTTGCATTTATTTTTTAACCAACATTGTCCAATTTTCTTATGCTATTTCTTGAATTTGTAACTGCATGCTTCTTGTAATGTCTTTGTGAATCTGTGACATATGGTTAAGTATCTGTGCATAGAGTATATTTTAATTTGGTTGCAAATTCATTTGCAAAAGATTCTAGAGTTCTTTATCTTTTTGCTTTTGACCTGGGCAGCTATGTCGAAATTTATATCCTACTGGATAGTCAGTGTTAATGTAAATTTTTTTTGTATCCGCTGATATTGTGTTGGTAGGTCTCGTGATTGACTGGTGTTTACATTCCTACATAGCAAATGGCACGAGAAAAAGGATGTACTCGGCGTTCTATACATGGTATGTCATTCTATGGTACCCAATATTTCGCGTGTTTAAAGTGGTAGTAGAGTTTAGAAATTAGAAGATAGTAATAAATTTTTATTGCTATGTATTGTCACGGTGGGTTGACAGGTTGGCTATATCTTAAATTGATAGTTGCACCTGTAGTTGAAGAGTGTACAAGCTCTGGATCAGACAAAGAGTTTAATCCTACTGCCATCACTGATGGTAAGAATGGCTAGCCTATACAAATTCAACCGTTTGATTGAAAAACCTACGGTCTACTGACATTTTTAATTGAAATATGGTTCATATAGATGAGCATTCCAACAGTGATGACATAAGTGGTGATCTACAATTCTCCAAAAGTGTTGAGAACGCTGAACATAGGAATAAGGGCAACAAGAAGAAATCTATGAAGCTTCGAACCGATAAGAAGAATAATAAATCTGGGAACACTTGCATTGAAGATGGGAAAAAGAAAAATGGGGACGTTCCACTTGAACAAAAGAAGAAGAAATCTGGCAAAGTATGTATTCTTCAAACTTTTTTCCCTTTACCATTCATAGTAAGGTTTGATGGTTAATATTTTAATTGCAATGCATGTATACAGCCTGTCTTCCTTAGTCGGTGCTCACCGAAACGTTTAGTAACGATTTGTAAGTCGTTGACACTGGAGCAACGAGACGCGGTCATTCAGATGGGGTTTGGAGGACTTCTCCATGTCAAATGTACAAAACTTGATAGGAGGGTCTGCTTGAAACTGGTCAAGTGCTTTGATTTACATCAACACTGCATATTGACTAAGGGAGAGGAGATTCAAATCAGCCATCGTGATGTAGGCAAAGTGTTCGGCCTACCACAAGAAGGTATTGTACTTGTCCATATTGCTCAGGCCATTATTTTTTCTGCCTATGAAAATTCTCATATTTTGGGTGAAATAGGATTGGAGATTCCTGAATCTGCCACAGCCGATCAAAGGGCAATGATAAAGGAATTCAATTGAATAACGGATGTCCAGCTAAGCGGCATTATTGCCGAAGGTAGAGTCGATGAACAATTTAGAAGAGCATTTATATTGTATGTGTTGTCGTGTTTCTTGTGCCCAAACTTAAAGATGGCGCCCTGTGCACAGCTGTTATGATCTATCGTCGATATAGAGAATATAGAAAAGTACAATTGGAGCCTATTTGTGTTCAAGTGGCTTGTAAGGCACTTGAAATCGTACAAGGCCAGACAATACAAGAGTAAGGTTCCAGGGATAGAAGGTTGCATCTTCTTGCTCAAGGTATGGTCACATATATTTGCTATAGTTTACTAACACCTTGTTGCATAATTATTTTATAAATCCTTACCTTTCATTGGGTGACTTTCCTTTTCTATTGTGATTTCAATGTTTCCTCTTTGTTATTGCTACAGATTTTGTATTTTCATTGCCGTCCACTTGGCATGACGCCATCGATGACAAACTGTCCGTTGGTTCAATATTGGGACAATGAAATGCTGGGAAAATGGCTTCGGGAAGAGAAGATTAATGTGCTGGTAAAGTCCAATTATCTATTTTGAAGATCCGGACTTGTGTTTATTAGCTGGAGTTAACTTTGCATATATTACTTTTAAGGATAACTTAATTTGAAAATGCTTGCTATGAATACTTGATCAGAAAGTAATTCATGATAACCAAATATTTGATAGGGAATTTTGTACCACGCAAAGGATAAAGGTGATCTTATTGACCCAGTGTGGTTGAAAGACAATTTTCAAACTGAGGTATAGTCCATGTTGTTTGGGTTACGTGCTATTCTTGATTTCTTTCTCTGCTGTTTATATTATTGTGTGGTGGTGTTGTTTCATCGTTTGAAAAATTATCCTCTGAGTTAACCCATGATGTAGGTGTTTCGAAACTTGGTTGCGGAGAGTATTAGGATGTATAAGGCACAAGAAGAAGCTGCTCTAGCTGCTAATCGTCTTGTGTTGCCTTCAAGTTTGACAATGTCCGCTTCCAAGCAAAAGGGAATGGCAAGTGCTGATATGGAATTTTCAAGCTCAAAAGGGGCCAAGGCAAGTTTGAAAGCAGCTGATGAGAATATACAAATAAGCGATGTAGGACTTAGTTGTTGTCCGAATGTCGAGACCAATGAAGGACATGGTCGTACAAAGGCACGCAATGCCTTATACGAGTATTGTATTAGGAAGCCAAGTACTCCAAAATCAGAACAAGAGTATGTTTGCATTTCTGTACTTTATAAACCTTTGTAATATAGTGTACTTATGTACAACTATATTACAAAGAATAATATTGTGTAGTTGACTAACTACTTTTTGTTTATGGTTAGGGTGCTGGTATCAATGTGCAGATACTTTTTGAACCGTGTTGACACGATAAGTATAGGACATAGGAAAGAAATTTGTAACAATGTATGGTGCAGGTCAAAAAATAGCCATCAAATATGTTAATTTGTTCTTTCATGACCCTTGTTGTAACCCACTGTCTTGACATGCTTAGGTTGTTAGTTTGGCTAGTGCAGTGTTCAATGATACAGGCATTGCCCCAAGTTCAAAGTCTCGTTACTGCCTGTCTTCATACTTCATGGTGATTGCAACTTTTTTTATATTAGTCACATGAATATATGTTTAAATATGGCCTAATATTATCCTTTTCTCTAATTGCAAGAGGAGGTACAAGCCGATCTGAAAAAGAACAGGAAGAATAAGCACCTACCATGGCACAAGTTACCCACCTTTTTTCCTAGTGGTCAGCCAAGCATTGTGACTTGTGATTTGGTATTGCATTTCAAAAATTCTACCATTTTTTTTGTAATCAATGAGGCACAAGATTGATGCTTGGCTTGTTTCGTTGTAGATATTTGCGCTAGTGTTGTATGAAAAGCACTGGTGGTGCTATGTAGTGGACCGGTAGAAGATGAAGCTATATGTGCTGGATTCTTTGCACTCCAGGCACACGGGCAACATGGCCTTTTTGGACAAGTTGACGGTGTGGATAATTTTACTTATTGACTAGTAAGAGTCTTTTCTTAGACAACTTTGATGAGTCTGAAGCTTAGTTATATTTCAATAACGTAGGCCAAGCGATTTGAGGAGATATTGGCTTTGCTTGATAAGAACTTGGACAATGGTGCCCCGCATCTAGAAATTGACTATCCACGGGTCCCAAAACAACATAATTGGTGAGTTTGTAAACAATTTTATTAATTATATATTAATGGCTTTTGAATGTTCTCCTACTAGTCTGTAACAATGGTGCAAGTGTAGAATGTTATGGATGCATGTATATTTTGATACAGTTATGATTACGGTGTGCACACTATAAAATATATGGAGATATGGCATGGTGATGCATCATATGAAGGAGATTATACCATGCCTACATGGACTGAGGTGCGACAATTGTTATCTTGTTGGTGTGTTGTGTGTGTACCAAATATTAACATTATTTGCTGTAAATGTAAATATATAATGCCTGTAGGATGAGGTTGCTGGCATTCGTCGAGATTTGTTAATAAATTGGGTGTTGGATGCCAAAAATCAACAAAGAGACCATGTGTGCAAAGTGGCTAAAGTTGACGAGCTCCTATCAACCCCTTCTCCATCTGTGCTTGCTAGCTCATGCTATGAAAGGGTCTTTTGTCATGAGGTTGAAGGCCGCAACACATTCGAATTTAACGACGGCGATGGAGAGAGGGAAACCAGTCAAGTTCATGACATAGGTAATATATGTGAATATTTATACTCATATGTGCTGCTTACCCACATACTTAGAAACTACAGTTTAACCACCTACTGTTGAATGTTGCTATTAGCAGATGTTGGGGGAAAAACACACAGAAATGAAGGTCAACCAACTGAAGAGAAAGCCAACCCTACATCGAACATTGGAACAAGGATTAAGCAGCGGACATATCAAAGAAAATGAAAACCGGGCCCGCATCAACAAACCCCTTACACTGCAAGCCATTTGAGGCCAAGGAAAAAAATTTAGACACGGGTCGGCCTTGTGGAATCCTGGGTATGAGTAGGAGTTGATGGAAATTTGAGAATGAGTTAAACTGAAGTTAAACAATGCATATTTCGAAATATGCATTGTAATTATCATTTTTATTTCCTTCCATTCCTTCCATTCTCACTTCTTCCAAGCACACCACTCACCTCTGATTATAGGGGAGTGGAAGGTCTTCAACTTGCTAAGTGTTGAGAATGCTTGAATGTTGTTTTAACTTTTAAGGGAATATTTTTCTTCTCTTGTTTGGTTCCTGCCGTTGCTGATTTATATATTATCAGGTTTCTACTTGTAGCCCTTTCAGATATTTTGTGATTCCCTAGTTAGAAATGTATGTATGGAAGTGATTTTTGGTATTTTGATTGAATCAACGTTTAAAGGAGGCTTGTTTCCATATGTTGCTGAAATTTTGCTTTGCTGTGGTGGTTGTAACTTGTAGGCTAATAGCCCCCTAATTAAGTTTTGCATTCATTTGTCTTGGGTATTATTTTGTATACTCTCTCCTTTAATTCTGTGTTTGCAGGCTAATAGATTTGACTTATGAAATTCATTTTGCTGAAATTAATGGTCTTTCTTCTCTCAAACTTGGACTGATAAAGTTTGGAAGTCTGTGAATTTCAAGCAATTATATGGGGAACTGTGGACCTAAGGTGAGTGTATTTTGATACGTCATTGAGATTCTTTATTGTTCTGGTCAGTGAAAGTTGAAAAGCTGAGGCTTTTCTCCTGTTTGTTGTGAGAAACTGTTTTATTGAAGAGATAGCATATTCTTAAAGAAAGAGTCATAATTTTTGGAGTATGTATTTAGTGTATTCTTTCTTCTCAATGTTTATGAGGATAGCATTACGAATATTTGTGGTTGTATTGTAACTTTGAGGTGAAAGTCTTTTACTATGGCTTTTCTCTGTGTCCAAAAGCTACTTGTCTGCTAGGCAAATTCAGATACTAACTTTCACATCTTCAGCCTGCCTATATGTCTAGTATTGTTGAATGATTTGTACAGGACATATAAGACAGGGATAATAAGAACATGAATGGAGAAACAAAGATAGTAGAAATGGGTAATTATATTAAGTGTGCCAACCGTTCTAAAATATCCACATATTATCCAGTGATCAATGGCCACTAATGAAAAGAAGTCTCTAGTTGTTATTTTTTTAGTTGTTGGTTATGTCAGGCGTACCATGTTAAGAGAAGCAAACATGGAGGGATTAAGTAGTAGTTTGTTATTTGCTGCTTCATTTATCCATTTCACTTTTTTTTTCCCTTCTCCTAGAGAACGGGTGTCTTTCATTTGGTTATTCTCTTTTAGTGGATAGAGTGCATGCATAACTGATGGATATTTCTAAACACAGGATACTGATTCTGATCATCATGTGGAGTTTGGTTCTGTAAATGTGAAACTTATTACCACCAGAGAATCTTGGGACCAAAGGGTGGAAGAAGCAAGGAGGGATCGTAGAATTGTAAGTTTTCCAAAAAGGTTATATTCTGTTAGATAGTAAGCTTAAATGTTATACAAAGAACATTTTCCAGTTACCTACTTTGAATGAACCATTGATAAAAATACACACGTCACATCTATATTTTCAATGCTTGATAGCAAAGCCTCCCTACATTTTTCGTATATTTTCTTTGACTCTTTCAATGTTCTTTTGATCATGGAATTGGTTTTTTGTTTGGGTTCAATAATTAGTACTGAAGCTTCATGTTTTATAGGTGATTGCAAATTTTAGTGCTACATGGTGTGGTCCCTGCAAAGTGATTGTGCCATATTACTGCGAGTTAACCGAGAAATGCTCATCTATAATGTTCTTATTAGTTGATGTGGATGAACTATACAATTAGCAGCGAAGCCATAAATATTTTAATTTCATACCATTCCTTTGAAATTAAGTTTACTAGAACATGATAGTTTAACTAGTATTCCCTTTAAATTTGAACATGCCAAATTAATGCCATCTGACTCCTGAATTCAAGGCTATGTGCTAATGATTTTACCACTAGTGTCGTTTGTATTTTTTGGTGTTGTTGCAAGAAAAGGCGCTATATCCTGATGAAGCCTGTAATTAAGTTGCATACTCCTTAGGGGGGAACGGGAAATTATTAATTTTTTACGAGACCTTGCAAGAGTACAAGCGTTCATCTACGGTTACTTTGTTCTTGTGAATATTGTTATCAGGTAAGCATGGTAAATAACGCGCTACTATAAGTCCTCACCAAGGGCAATTTTAATCAATTTAGCAGAAGTGGCATTTGTAATTATTGGTGCGGAAAAAAAAGGTTGTATTCTAATAAAACCTTTAATTGAGTTGAATAACTAAATTATGGGAGTGGCAAATTTTTTTTTTAGCACCTCACCACGATTACTAGCTCTTTTCTCAAGTTAACAGCGACATTGAAATAAATTAGCAGCTAAAACTGACAATTTCCAGCATCTATCAGTCATATTCAAATATAATTTTATTCACATTGGAATAAGTTCCATTTATATTTGTTGATGTTAGTCCTATAAAAGGCCTATATGGTAATGAAACCTTTAACTTAAGCTAGACTTATGGGAGCGGGGAACATCAAAAAAAGAACCCGTGGGATTACCAGTATCAAATCATAATTACCAACTACTTTAAAAAAGTTACAAGCTATATATGCAAAGTACCAGCATCAGCACTAGTGTCGTTAGTATTTGTTGGTGTTGGTTCTAAAAAAGTGCTACATGCTAATGAAACATTTAATTAAGACCTATGGGAGTGGCGACAATTTTTCTTTAAGTGACCATGGGGCATTACTAGCGTAAATTCATAATTACTAGCTAATTTAAAAGTGTTACCATCTATATATACAATAGTACCAGCATCTGACAGTCTTATTCAAAGTTAACTTAATCATTTTAGCACAAGTTCCATTTGTATTTGCTGGTTTTAGTCCTACAAAAGTGCTACATGCTAATGAAACCTGTAATTAAGTTCAGCATGACTTATGGGAGTGGGGACAATTTTATTTAAGAGGCCCTGCATGATTACCAGCGTAAAACCATGTTTACCAGCTACTTTAAAGAGACTTACTAGCTACATTTCTAGATTACCAGCATCTGCTTGGCCTCTTCAAAGATAATTTTAAGCATTTTGGTAGAAGTTCCATTTGTATTTGCTGGTGTTTATCCTAGACAAGTGGTATATGCTAATGAAACCTTTAATTAAGTTCAGTAAAACTTATGCCAATGGATACTATTATTTTTTTAAGAGAACCTGTGGGATTACTAGCGTTAATTTAGAATTACCAGCTTAGCTGTCAGATGTACCAGCTATCTATGCCACATTACCAGCGTATGCCAGTCCTATTCAAAGATAATTTTGATTATTTTGGCAGAAGTTCCATTTGTATTTGCTGGTGTTTATCCTAGACAAGTGGTACATGCTAATGAAACCTTTAATTAAGTTTAGTAAAACTTATGCCAATGGATGCTGTTATTTTTAAAGAGAACCTGTGGGATTACTAGCGTTAATTTAGAATTACCAGCTTAGCTGTCAGATGTACCAGCTATTTATGCCACATTACCAGCGTATGCCAGTCCTATTCAAAGATAATTTTGATCATTTTGGCAGAAGTTCCATTTGTATTTGCTAGTGTTTATCCTAGACAAGTGGTACATGCTAATGAAACCTTTAATTAAGTTCAGTAAAACTTATGCCAATGGATGCTGTTATTTTTTTAAGAGACCCTGTGGGATTACTAGCGTTAATTTATAATTACCAGCTTAGTTGTGAAAAGTACCAGCTATATACGCCACATTACCAGCGTATGCCAGTCCTATTCAAAGGTAATTTTCATCCTTTTGGCACAAGTTCCATTAGCAATTGCTGGTGTTGGTGCTACAAAAGTGGTACATGGTACTGAAGCTTTACTTAAGTTCAGTAAAACTTATGGGAGTGGGTGCTGTTATTTTTTTAAGAGACCTTGTGGAAAAACTAGTGTCAATTAAGAATTGCCAGCTAATTTAAAAAGAGTTACTAGCAAATTTAGTTGCCTTTACCAGCTATATATGGTTAATTACTAGTGTTTGCATACAATTAGCAGCTGTTCATTAACCAGTTACCAGCATAATGAGCAAAATTAGGACAAACCGGCTATCCAATTTAATGTGCATTATAATCACTTTTGCCCAACTTCTTGTCATATTTTTATTTGTGGAAATTGGCATCGAAAAAATTCAGGATACTGTTGGAGCCTAGTAGTAAGCTGAGTAATTATATTACATAGGAAACTTCAACTAAAATGGCTCCAAACATTGATGTTTACAACCAGTAAACAAAATGTGCACCACTATTTCATACATTACACTACATAAAATCAATTATGCCATCAAATAAAATATTTTCAATAGTGAAACCATACACATAAGAAAATTTAGAAAGCACACATCTATATTGCTCTTCAAAATTCTTTAAAAGTAGGCTTCAGCTCTTGGGCTATCTACTTCACTTGGCAAATAACTGGAGAATTGTTCAACAAAATGTATTGAGTCGTCTAATACACTGTACATGGTGAATGAAAACATCCAAAACAATGCAAATGTAAATGTAGTCACTACACGCTGCAAAAGTGGTCATCATCAATAACCTTATACATGAATATCTATCGCCTATCTATTTCCCTTGCCAAATGACCAAAGAACCTATAGAGAAACCATCTTGAGCCAAAAATACACATGACATGGTGAATCAAAAAGTCCATGTGTATATATATATACATATACAGATCACCCCGCATAGACACACATCCATGATTATTAGATTGGAAATACATAATAATTTGGTAGATTTGTATATGATTTCTATTAATCTTACCCATTCAAAAAACAAAAGGAAACACAATCTATCTAGCGTTAGCCCAAGCTGCGTGCCATCATATGTGTTCATGTCATTTACTTGTCCAAAAAGTCAAAAAATATTGCTAGTCAATTATTTCTTTTCACAATGTTCTTGAACACTATCCTCTTTCATGAATCTTGGGGTTTGCTTGTATTCATTCCCCCCAATAGAGCTGTGTAAGATAAATCCTGGATAACCTGGATACGAGCACATCATCAATATTCCTATATATAAATAAGTCCAAATAAGAAAGAAAATCTTGTGGTTCACATGCCTGCACCCTGGGACAACTATTCTGCTCAACAGATTGAAGAAAAGAGACAAATCCACTTGGGTGCGAGCTAGATGACTGTGACCTCAATAAATTTTCTTCAAATCTGGGAACTGCAAAACTTTCCTTTATGCAAACACCCCTCGACTGTTACATAATAACAGAAAAAAAAAATCATACAAATATCTTACAAGATATATTTAAAAGTGATTATCAAACAAAGATCATATAGACTGTATTTTCATTCTTCACATTGGTCAAATAAAATGTGAAATAACTTTTTCATCTTATGTTGCAACAAACAAATAAGCACTATACAATTGCTTTCACAACCTAATTCCATACTATTCATTGTCATTGATCTTGCATTCACTATCATGTGGTTGGATATTATCCTTTCTTATGCAAAGTATGGCACATAAATATAAGACCACCCTCTTTATTTGATCAAACTGCTCACCAAAATATACGCCGCTTGTTAAATAGTTCAAAGTTAAATAAATAAATAACCCAACAAAGAAGAACCCTAAATTGGATGAACATAACAATGCAAATGGTGCATTGACAATTACTCCACTCACATGATGAACAGAGGACATAAATTGTTATAATATGGGTCTTGAATTTGCATTCCCTACAAAATTCATTATAAAGTTCAGGGTAATCACTCCAATATATGGAGATACGATGATCATGATGAATAATTCAAATGTCCTTCATAAGTACAACCCATTAGCACCACCACACAATGGTAGTTTAAAATAACACAACCTTTAAATCCTAGAGATTGGATCATTGATACAAGCTTATCTGATAATTCATAAGCCTTAACTGATATCATGGCAACAAATCTTGTGCCATATCACCCAAGAAAGCTTAAAGTTACAAATTTAACTTTAGCTTGGTGTGTACATGGACCAATGGACTATTATCATTCAAGTTTGCATGACTTACAACCTCCACAGAGGACTCAATGCAGAAGCTGCTTCCACACTGCTCGGTAAGCTTTCCACCCAAGGATTCCTAGACATTATAACAAGGAAAGATAACATTAGTATTTCTCTCTATTTATACCACATGAATACACATGAAAAAATATAATTAAAAATAAAAGCACCTCAATGAAAAACTTGTCACTTGTCTTGATGCTTTGCTTCCTATACTTTCTGACAACTTTCTCACATTGAGAAATCTTTCTTTTCAAGGTCGGGCGACCTTTACATTTTACACTTATCGGGCTATGAATCTTATTCAATTGAATTGGACACCCTTCGCCCATGTTCTTGCCATTGTTTTCATCATTTGAAGATCTATTCAAATTATATGACAAAGAACAAATAGATGGCAAACTTGTAGTGAAATTCTCGAGTGTAGTATAGAGAAGATTGCTTGCTTCTTCGTTATCTGCAACAATTTCGGCCACATCATAGAAATGCCTGCACAACTTATCATACCTCTCCTTCACTGGCGTCAATTCATTTTTATCATAACTGCTCTTGATGTAGGAATGTCTTCGTTTGATGTTCTTGCTCCATCTACTCAGAACATACTTACAAGGCACTTGATTAACTCTTTCAAGCGCAAGCACAAAAAGAGAATGCTTGCATATTATACCTCTAAATTCGAAAAGCAAGCACTGGCAACTAACATCATGACTATCCCTATTAAACACAACCTTGAACTTAGCTTCTTTTAATTGATTTCCAAATATAATATCCTCAACCACTATGTAAGAAGCAATTGTTCCATCCTCACACTTCATTGCAGCAGCACAGTTCATTTTTCCTCTAAATTGTGCTTGAATTTCAGCAAATTTTGAATTAGTATACTTAGCTTGAAATTGCCTCTCAATAAGGGAGGTTGACCCACACTGAATTGTGGTGTTCATTGTGCGGAAATCAGCTTCCACTTTCTTCTTCACCTTGCTCTTTAGGGCATTGTCATATTGCTTGACAAACTGTTGCAAGCTTATCTTCAAGTTCAGATATTCATCGAAAAATGCATGTATGCTCTCACTTCTTTGTGTGGTAGACAGCCCTGCCCAAAAATCTTTTTTCAGAAAGATTGGAACCCATCTATGCCGTTCATCGAACAATCCACACAGCCATTCATTTTTTTCAATATCATACTCTTTCAAGAAAGCATACCATTTCTCTTCAAATTCCTCCTTCGTAAGAGTCTCATAAACAGCTTCTTTCATTGCCGACTTGATTTCCTTATATGCACCATATCCCTTAAGTTTTTCAAGGATTTTTTTCATTATATGCCATAAGCACCATCTATGGCGGGTATCAGGCAAAGCTATTGCAATAGCATTTTGCATAGCCTTGCATTGGTCAGTCACAATCCCATTGGGTGGCTTTCCAGACATGCACCTGACCCAACATTTGAAAAGCCAAACAAACGTTTCAGTATCTTCTGCTGATACTAAGCCACAACCAAGTAAAACTGATTGACCATGGTGATTGACACCAACAAAGGCAGCAAACGGCATTTCATACTTGTTTGTTAGATAGGTTGTATTGAAACTAACAATATCTCCGAAGGCTTCATATGCAGCTCGACTTCTAGCGTCCGCCCAAAAAATATTTCTGATGCGAAACTCCTCATCAAGATCAATATCAAACCAGAAATTACTATTTTGCTCCTTCATCCGACAAAAATAATCCACCAAAGCTTTGGCGTCTCCTTCCTTCCCAATCAAACGTCTTTCCTTGTTAATATAGTTTCTCACATCTTTTTCTATGAATGCCAAATTTTCATGCCCACCAACATCATGAACAAGAGTCTGAAAAGTCTTATTTATCCTCACCCCTGCCTCATCATGTAATTCAATTGTTCTTCTTACATGTATGCTAATATTTTTGTTTTTCTTAAACATCCTTGCCTTCGAAGGGCTAACTTCATGAGAATGATCAAGAACAACTGTTTTTATAAACCATTTTCCACCTCCCCCCTTCTTTGCTGTAATCTTTGCTTCACATTTGGCAGCTACGGTGGGACGTGTCTTCAAAGTTGTTGGCATCTTCGTTTGACTTTTTCCTTCCCGTATGCATGCGAGAATCAAATAATTCACCTCTCCATCCACCCCCTTTTTTGAATTTCTGACCTTCCATCCAAAACCCATTTCAATTGAATACTTCTTGTAGAATGTTTTAATAGCTTCTATTGAATCAAACTCCATTCCAACTGCTGGTTCAACTATTTCAGAGGTATCATTGGGACTACCAACCTCACTAACAGGCTCAACAACATTCTCAATGTCATGGTTGATTAACTCCTCCTCCATACATCTTTCCACCTCCATTTACTTCAACTAGAAAATTAATCACCTGCACAAAACACAAAACAGTTAGAAAAAAAAAACTCCTACAAAACCACATCAACAAAGAGTATAAGAAAATTGGATCATGTTGGTATAAAATAAATGCACACATAGTTCACATACCAGACAAATCTACATTCTCCAAGCCTCATGAACTTGCTGTGAATTTTTTAAAATTGCTGGTAATTGTGCTAGTTGCTCTAATTCTAAATTATTACCATTCAAAGAATTTGATTTTTTTTAGGCTGTAAGCCTTCCAAAAGCTCTAGCTCTGTTTATTGGATCTACTTAGTAATTAAAAACCAAGCAATTGCTAACATGATTAGGAGTCACACAAAAAAAACCACTATCTATAGCTAGTAATAGCTCTCATACAAAGGTAATTTCTTATTAGAAAGGTTGTAATTTTATAGATTTGCTAGTACATGTGCATATTTTTAAACTTTTTAATTATGCACTCACACAAGATGCACTTTCTCATAAGCACTAGCACTCACTAATCTCACAATCCAACAGAGCATTATCTCACGCACACTCAAGGTAGCCACCCTTTGTACCAATTGGCTTAAAAATGAGCCAATACACCTATATACTTACATATGTTAGTAAAAACCAACCACCCACAGCCGCTACAACTTAATACTATATGCCTTTATGACAATGTATCCAAACTATACCTCACTCACTAGATACTTATTTATTTTCCAAGAGATTATTTGAATTATGAACCATTGCCATGCCCTTACAAGATTTCATCATGGCATTCTTCATCTATTAATGAGTTCCAAATCTCTCACTGATACCACCTGCATTTGGAGAATTTTCTTTTACGGATTACACCTTCTATCATTACTTCATATTTTACTCCCCACATATTTCACTTTTCTGGTTTATTGATTCTCTACGTATGTATAAAATTTATTTCTAGATTGTGTTTGAAACTGTGGCAAAAGGTATCAGATTTATATAGTTTCTGACAACATACATTCGTAGTCTACTGCTATTAAACTCTTAACAAGTTTCAAATTACAATATTTTAACTGATTACATAAAAAAACTTACAGAAACATGTACCAAATTATGTCACAACAAACTGTTTGCATCTCATAGCATATTAGCATTTCTGCCAATAACAAAAGCTAAGAAATGGGAATCCTGTTGAGTCTTTACTTACTAAAGAATTGAAGTTAGGACAATTAGACCACAAGTCTCCTTGTTCCTCAAATACAAATCCAATGCTGGATTAAATCCTGTTTTCATAACGATAGTATTTGGAAATTTCAAATGGCCCTGTCAATTTTCAGAACTTCAGATCATTCATTCCAAAGACTATCAATTCCACATAGGGGGGCTGGAATTTTATGGAACATTAAGGCATTGCCATAGAATGAAACATGAAGCAAAAAGTTTGATATACAAAGAAAAGTTTCCAACAGACTACATGATACATATGCCAATCATTAGTCAAGTTAATTAAGCCTTCCATGCAACCCCAACAATTCCCACACTCAAGTAAAGTCTAGTTACACAATTCCAGAATCTTTTGCAAATGAATTAGCTGCCAAATTTAAATATGCTCCATGCACAGATACTTAACTCCAATCATATGTCAAACATTCATAGAAATATTGCAAGAAGCATACAAATTCATCACAGCAACATAAACCAATCCTCCAGCCCAACCATTTTACGCACAAGGATAAATCGGCATCTCTCAACCACACTCAATACAGTCATCATCGAAAACAAAAGTCAAGAACACAACCAACATTGTAGTGAAAAAAAAACAACTACATTAAGCTCTGTTGAATATGCAAAGCTCTATGACAAAGAGGTTAGCAACCTAGCAAGAATATCAATGACTACCCAATGGTTCAAAAAATAAACATCTAATCCCTAACAAATCTGATACACACCCTACCCTCCTCAAAAAAGAAAAAATCAAAACACACACACACACAAACCTAAAACCTGAAACACCCTTACTCTTTTTGCAAGTTTCAAAAAAGAAAAAATCAAAACACACACACACACACAAGCCTGAAACCTGAAACCTGAAACACCCTTACTCTTTTTGCAAGTTTCAAAAAGGGACACGGAGAGCTCGAGCGGCGGACATGGAAACCGAGAGCTTGTGGGGCGAAGAGGGGAACCGAGAGCCAACAAAGAGCTTGGGTGATCGACAGAGGAGCACCACCTTGATCGCTCTTCAGCGACCACGAGCTTGAGGTAGCAAGACCGACGCTGACTGACCGCTCTTCAGGCCATGGGTTAAGGGAGGACGAGAGGGCACAAACTTTAGGAATGGAGCTGGTTTTCAGCTAGCATGGGGGAGTGCAAGTTTGATGAGGTTCAGAGTGGATGTTCTTTGAGAGGGAGCTAATGGCCTGAGAGATTAGGAGGGAAGAAACGAAATGGTACTGAAGCAAATAAAATTTGGGATCCACTATGGTGTGTTCTTTTTATTTCTCCACACATGCACCTTGCTACAGTTACATATGGTGTCTGTATAGACACCCAGTAGCAACGGTCAAGTTAGCATTACTGTAGACCTCATTAAACTCTCAACTTACTTGCTGGTGGAATCCTTATAGGTACAGACTCCCATACTTATTGGAGACTCGAAGACCATGGTCACCATGCATTCCCGAATTCAATCACCCTGTGGGTAACAAAGTACATTCCAACTCCTCCCTCCCCCTTGTTACATTGGTCTCATCTATGGGAATGCAGTGCTAATCATTTTTCTTTGTTTTCTATTTGGCTCGTAATGAGTTGTGTCTACTTTAAGGAAAATCCCATCTCAAGTGCACCATAGAGATCATCATGTCCCGAAAAAAATCTCCATGAGGTCAAAGTGCACACCATTTCTGAATATGCTTCATGGGCTAACACCTGCATAAATCGGGATGAGGTCCCCAACACAAATCACAATCAAGCTAACATGAATAAGGTGAATAATGCTGGAGTCAGAGACGCGAACTCTCCCATCGTAATGTAAATGCTCAAAGTTATATACGAGCAGACTGTAACCATTCAGGATTTACAACGGGATGTTGACGACGTGAAAGCAGTAGAAGAAGATCGTTGAAAAAGACAGAAAAAGCACTTTACCGAAGAAAAGCAAAGGAGAGAAGAGGATTTCGCCGAAGAATTCCGTCAGAAAGAAGAGGAGGAAGCTCACCACTAGTACAAGCGTCATAGGTGGGAATTTGGCAAGTGTGGGTACGTTGATGCCCCACGAAGGCTATCTCGGAGCCTACTCCGCCAGAACTCAAGGTGGCACAGAGGAAGAACGAGTTGCTTGGAACTCGATCCTGCCCTACAAAATTCAAACCTGCGATCTTAGCATCGAGAGTGGGAAGCGGAAGGCAAAAGCCATAGAAGCCAAACAGGACTAACCGCAGCTCCCATCGATCATGAGAACATGAGATGACGTCGAATGAAATGTGGTCGATGGAATCAACAAACTCTACTTCTTGGGACTACCGCATGTAGAAAAGGAAGACAAAGTCAGTAGTCTAGGATGAGGAGGACAAATTCCCGTTCTCTAATTCCATCATGAATCTAAAACTCCCACTAGATTTGAACTTCCGACCGAAATTGAAGGCTATGATGGGACTTCAAACCCCCAAGATGTCGTAAGGTGTCATACCTTCCCAATTACTCTTTGAAAAGTGGCATTGAAGTAGATCAACAACTTGCCTCCAAAGTCCATTGATCGTTTCTCTGAGTTGGCCTTGAAATTCTTGGCCTGTTTAACATTGGCTTGTGAAGAACTTAACACCTTAACATCTCTAGTTACCTAAATCAATGGCCTCCAAAATGGATTGTGGAGTCCCTCACTAAAAAACCCCAAAAACACTACAAGAGATTCAGACTTGGGTAGAAAAATATATCCACTTAGAAGAAACCATGCAGGTCAAATTCGATGTTCAAAAGTGGCTCGGCCTCCAACAGTAGAATGCAAATCGAAAAACGGAAAAAGCAAATAGCAAAAGTGAAGCGAAAGTCGCCCGGGGTCCGAGATACACTGAATATACCCAGTTGGCTGTCTACCTAAATGACATTAATAAGGAAATTTACAGTACCGAGGTGCTACCAAAACCAAGACTTTTGAAGCCAAAGAAGAACATGGATAAATCGAATTTCTGCGCTTACCACAATGCCCAAGGTCACTGGACCAAAGATTATTTTGACCTAAAGGATGCAATGGAAACCTTGATCCAAGAAAGGAAGTTGAATAAGTACGTGGCTTCTCAAAAACACACTAAAAGGGGAAGATCCTTACCTACTTGGGATGATAAAGACAAAAGAAATCCTTGTAGTCGGAGATCAAATAATCCTACCCCATAGGATGACAAGTTAAGAGAAAAGGGTAAATCTGACCACGTCATCAAGGTGATAGTAGGACCTTTCGCCAGCGGAGGAGCCACAAGGTTGGCCTGGAAAAGGCATTTGAGAGAGATTATGAGCGTGGCCCTGAATGCTCTGCTAAAGGATATCCTGGCCACAATTATTTTCCAGCGGGGACATAAAGGGCATGGCACCTAATCATGATGATCCAGTGGTGGTTTCAGTAAGGTTTTTCAATGCTGAAGTTAGGCGAGCATTGATTGACCAGGGAAGCATAGCCCATTTACTTTTTCAAGATGCCTTCGATAAGCTCAGAGTTCCAACTTCAAAACTATGAGCATCTCCCCAAGAGCTGATCGGTTTCACAAGAGACAAAGTCTGCCCAAAAGGATATATACTCTTGTACTTAACTCTAGGAGTCAAGTCTTTGAGCATAACGTTGAAGGTGGATTTTCTCATTGTTAACAAAGGCTCAACATATAGTGCAACAATTGGAAAACCTACTCAACATAATTAAAATAGGAGGGTAGTCTCCACGCCATGCAAACCTTTTTACAAAATTAGTTTTTTCCCCTAGAACTAATATCTTTAAATTAAATAGATACGCTTGATTGGATTTACTTTCATATTTCTAAGTTCTAAATGTGATGTTTTTGTTTGATTTTATGTGCTTAATTTTAGTAAATATTCTTTCTAACCGATTCTAATATCACTTGTCAATTTGAAATTTTAATTGATTTTACTCCAAATATTATTATTTAAATAAAATATTTGATTTTTAAAAATAAAAAATAATCAATCGTTATTTTTTCTTATATTTAAAACTATATCCTTCAAATTAAATATACGATAGATCTCTATAATTTATAAATCCCCTGTGTAGAGCATAGCTTCCATACCAGTTGATAAACAAAATAATTTAAAAGAATTTTAATGTTAATGTATAATCTATAACAATCTATCTATAATAATACTAATATTTCAAACTTCTATAAGAAAACTTTTACAGATATCGCTTCTCGAGCGATTTAGAGCCCACAATTTTCATATGGATTTTAAATCACCAATCTATATTCATTACACTTAATTGATAAATATCAACACAATTAATTATTAATTATAAGATATCAATTATAAATCATAATCCCACTCTCACTTCACAACCCAATTTCAAAACTCATTATCAGGTACTGCAATACCACCTTGCAAATTTTTTTTTGTTGGTTGACTTTGAAAAAATTATTTTATATTTTAAATTTATGAAATAATATTTTTTCATTCTAATATATTTCAAATTATTTTTGTATGATTATATTATTTGGCTTATTTATTAAAAAATTATTTAGCTTAATATATAGTCATGGTTTCTTTCAAATGTATTATAATTCTATACAGAACATGTGATTTACATATTATCAATGAATGCATAATTTGAAATTAACTTATATGATAGTTTTCAATCAATATGTAATTATCAATTTGTAATTTATGTAATCTATCACAATAATGTCAATCATAAATAATAGATGGATATTTTAAAATGATTGAAAACATGCCTATCAAGATAAATAAATTAAAATCTTCCAGAATTAATTCAATGTTGATTTAAATAATTTAGTTTACCTTTTGAAATATATTTTTAATTTTAAAAATATAAAATATTTACTATGAGATATTTATTTTGACTTACATTTAGAGAATTTTCTTTATTTAATGCTTGAGTATTTTTTACAAACTCACATATACTCTATTATCATTTAATTTTAATATGAAATTTTCAAGTATGGAAATTATTCACTTATTTTAAATGGGAATCATGAGGTTTTTTAGGATTTTCAATATGATTTAAATGTGATACTCTTTTTGTTTTATTATATTCATATACCATTTATATATGGTAATTAGTGGTTGAATACTTTAATTTTATATAATTAAATATCTGTGTAAAATATCTTTTTACATTATAAATGCATAAAAATTAAATCCTTGGAACAATATATTGTAAAAATCAATGAGATATATATCTTTTAATCATAATCTATATTAGCTACGGTTAGATCCATAAATTTAGAGAAGAAATTTCAAATCGATATTATTGAGTCAACCTTAAATTTGTGCTATGATTGACATAGTAAGTATATTAATTTGAAATTATTTTATTAATTACAATCACAGCAAATATTATCATAGCCAACAAATTATAAAACTAAAAACTTCATACCACAAATTAACAGATAAATATGATCAATTAGTCACTCTATAATTAATTAATCACTATCAAGTTTAAATTAAAATTTTATAGAATCATTAATTACGTATCATTTTATTTTAACATGTTAGATCTAATTAGTATAATATATAATTTATTAAAAATCATTATAATATATAAAATTTGCCACATTATATTGTAATGATATTGATAATAAAAATATAATAATACATGTTATACTATATTAGTTTTGATATTTTAATAAAACTTAATATCATAGTTAACATATTTTTGAAGGATTTAATATAATATATTTATAATACTAATAATTAAGATTCATTACATGGATAGTTTCCATGTGTCATTCATAAAGCAAATTATGTCCCATGTGTCATTTTCATAATCTTAATATTTAAAGTAAGTTTTTGGATTTAATTTACTTTATAATTATTAATTATTTTTTGCAATCATACCTTCATATCTCTCTTCTTTAAAATTATTTAAAAAATAGTTCAATCAAAATTATTTAACAAATAATATAAACAAAATGATAATTAAGTGAACTATACCATTAAAATTATATGTGTATATATGTACACATAATTATAGTATTAAAAATAACAAAGCTATTATAATTACACTACTCAAAAAAATATTATAATTAATGGTTATAATTATAGTATTAATAATAACAAAAATATTATAATTATAATAATTAATAATAACAAGAAAAGCTTAGCACACCTTTATTTTTTAATTATCTTTATTGGATTTAATTTGCATCATATATGTATTTTTATTTTTAGTCTGAATTATGTTACATTAGTGGTATTTATTATTATGAATATTTATGTTTTGAATTTCAAAATATTTTAAAAAAATTTCACTTTTTGAAAACTTTTTAATAAATCTGTGAATATCAGTATGGATTTAAATCTCTGTAAGGAATGAGGAATGGAGACTAGTGACAAGAATGAAAATGAGGATAAGAGGCGAAATTTTGAATGAGGATGAGGTCGGGGGAGGGGGAGTTTCTACTTCAAATGTAGAGTTTTTGAAAATCATAACAATATATATATATATATATATATATATATATATATATATATATATATATATATATATATATATATATATACCTGTCTTATTATATCATATTTAATTGTTTTACAATTTAAGCATTTCAACTTACCAATTCTACAATTATTACATATTAATTTTTTTGAAAAACAAGACTTCAATTTTTCAACATTAAAATATTTGAAAAATCAACCCCGCAATTTACACTTCTTTAATAATGATACTAATTATTTATTAATTATTTTAAAAAATTAAATAATTGTGTCACTTTTTATTGAAAATAATTGGATAATTGATATATTGCTCCAATAATTGAGATGACATAAATTAGGATTATAGCTGAGGTTTTTATTAATTATAACACATTAATTATAACATATATTTTAAAATTTATATTTTAATTTACTAAAAATATATACAAGAAAAGGGGTATAATTGAAATCACATTAATGAAATTTATTAATTATTTTTTATTAATTAGGAAATATATTTTATGTTTTTATAAATAAAATACTTTAACTTATTAAAAAAAATATAAAGGTCTAACGATGACAAAATAAATTGCTGAAATAGCTACATCTGGGACGGGATTACCCACAATAGTGATAGAAATAGGGATAGATTTTATCTTTATAGGGGTGGAGTCCCTGTTTGTTAAACAAGATAAGGACGGGGATAACACATATTTATTTTTTCAACTATCTATATTGGATTTGCATTATCCATGTATTTTTTATTTTTTAATTTAGATTATGTTTCATTACTACTATTTGTTAGTATAGATATTGATGTTTCAAATTTCAAAATACTTTTAAAAAAATTTTCCTTTTGAAATTCTTTCAACAAATTCGTGAATATGTACAGGGATTCAAATACCTACGAAGAATGAGGACTGGAGACCTATGACAATGATGAGGATTGGGAATGAGAGACAAAATTCTAAACAGGGACGGGGGCATAGGACATGTCCTCTTTGTTATGAATACTCATTGTCATCCCTATAAATGGCTCATGATGTAATAAAATTATCCACTTATTCTTTTTCATTATTTAACAATTTCAACTTTCGAAATATGCAAAATTTTTATAAAATAGGCTATTTATTGTTATAGGTCATCTATCAAGATTTTTTTCAACCTTATAAATATAATATTCAAAATAGGATATAAAATAGAATAACACATTTATAATTTATCAATTTATTTAATTATTTAAATATTAAATTATTTTTAAAATAAATTTATATACTCAATTTTCTATAAGATATATTTAAATAAATTATTTACTTTTGATAATAGTCAATAAACTATTTTTATTATCACCTCGTGCATCACACAGGTAAAATTACTTGTATTCAATAATTATATTTACAAATCAAGCCCTTGTGGTGTATCACATGAGATGGGTAATTTATTATAAGGGTGATACAAGCAAATTTTGATCGTATAATCATACATGGATGGTTAAAATTAAAGTTAATTAATGATAATTAATACTCACATACTCTCTTAAAAAGTCATGTTATATTATATTTTAATCTTGACCATTAATATATATATATAACAGTCTAAATTCATTCTTAATGCAACTTTTGAGCATCATTTGTCACTTGAGAAAATGGAAAATATGACAATGAGAGGGATAGAGATGTCAAAATAGGCCGAGTCCACCTGGTTGATCCGCCAAACTAGTCATTTTTAGCTAGTTGGGTTGAAGTTTTAAGCCCACAAACAAATTCCAACCTGCCTAACTTGCCTTGCATAACATGTGGGTTTTAGTCAGTTGAGGCGGGCTTGGCTCGTGGGCCAAGTCTCTTTTTTTTTTAGAAAAATTCACAATTTATTAGTAAAAAAAAGTAAAAAAGTGTGACCCAAAAAAGAAAAAAGTAAGAAATATATGCATTCACCAACACAATAATACTATACAATTGATATTATTTACTTAAAGTTAAAATTTAAAAATAAAACAATGTCATAACTCACAAATAATACTATTAACAATAACATTTTTTAGTCAAAGTTGGTATATAGTTGTTATGGATATTGAAAAATTGGGTATACATAAATACAAAATATTATTTAAAAATTTTTTTAAAAAAAATTCATCAAAACACTAAAAAATATTTTTTTGGAACTTCTTTTTATTTTTTGGTGGGCTGATGAGTCTAAAATGGGCTGGACTGGTTGTTTCAGCCCATTTTATTTTGGCAGGCTTTTAGTGGGATGAGCTAACCAGTTTTGACACCTTTAGAAAGGAATGACTTACTATAGAGTGAGATGAGTAAATCGTGATTTTTGTTGGTTTTACATTAATGGCACAATTAATATAAAGTCATGTGATTTTTTTTAAATGAACATGTGAGCATTAGTTACCATTAATTAACTTTTAATTTTGATCATTCATGTATGATTATACATAGGGGTGTTCACAATGCGGCCCACTTTGCTAAACCCAACCTGCCCCAAAGCTCATTATGATAGCTTGTTCAGGCCTTAAAATTTGATTTGCTGCACTTTTTTCGCCGGGTTCTGGTCATACTTCGGGTTGGTCAACCCGGCCCAAAGTTAAATAAGCCTTATAAAGACATATTTTATTATAATAATTAGTGATAAATTACAAGATTTTATTATTATTCAATTAATATATTTTATATAACTTGATGTTATTTTTATATATATATTGATATTGTTTTTTTTAAATATATATGATAAAATATCTCTTAAATTTTATTTCTTACTTATAAAATTTCATAACTTTACATGTATAATGTTCAAGTACTCATATGTTGTTTGAAAGTCGGGTTGACGCAGTTTGACCCGATCACTAGTCGGGTCATTAATGGATCGGGTTCGGACTTGATCCAACTTAGCTTAACCCGTCTCATGTACACTCCTAATTATATGGTCCAAGTTTGCTCTTATTACTATCATAATAAATCATTTCTCTCATGATACGCCCATATATATATATATATATATTATTATTCTATGTAATTGAAAACATATATTATTCAACATATTTAAAAGCATATATAAGTTCAAGTTATTCAATGTACTTAATAAATATTATTTTTGTTTTATGATCGAAATAATTTTTGTACTTTTATTATTGTTGATATTATATTTGATATACCGATTTATCTTTTTAATAGTGAATTTATTTCTATTTATATACCTCTATATAAAATATCAATGTTTTACCATATTTTCATTGTAAACTTTTCTAATTTTAAATAAAATGGTAAAAAAATAATTAATTTAAAAGTTGCCTGTATGATTGAAAAACCTGGTTTTGGAATGGGTGGTTTAGAATTTTTCCCTTTTTGTTTTTGGTACAAAGAATTTACCCTTTTACTTTTGTATGATTCGTCAAAGATAATAAAAAACCTTCTAATTTTAATAACTCATTCATTGCAAATATCTTAATTATTTCAATATAGAATAAATGTGTTCATACCTATTTTCATAACCGTAGTAAGAAATAGCTGGCCGTCACAAAAAAAAAAATTTGCTGGTATATGTTTGATAGATTGAATGGGTATATAAACACTCTTAAGGGATCAACCTTCTCACGGAGTTCCTATTACATGTTCATTCCATATCATTTGAGAGCTTATTATGGCCCTTCCATTTTCTATTGAAATTGTTTTCTATCTCTTATATCTTTTTCTTCTGTCACTGATATATACAAGTTTCGATAATGACTTTTGTAAATCATCATATTGAATTAATGAAGTACCAAACGATTTTGCTTGGTAAGTCTTCTTCTCATCATAAGATTTCACATATGTAATTCACAAATCGATTGTTTTCATCTCTTTGAAAATTGTGATTGTTTCTAGACATACGATTGCGATTAATTGTACAATATCTATAGGAGCTTTTTCACCTAATCGTATTCTATTGAATCATATTTAAAGTTGAATATTAGATGATACATGTCACAACATGCCCGGAGGGCGCCGCGACTAGGGGAATGACGACCATTTTAAAATAAACTTGAATAAAATGGAAGTCGCCACCAATTTTAATTTTGGCTAAAATTGAAAAACCTTTAAATTTGCAAACTGGTCTTTTAAAAGAGATCAAAGGTTCGGGAGTCTGATTATGATTAGGGAAGAGTGGAAACTTAATCCCGCTGCACCCCTAATATATCCGTATAAATACGGTTACCCTAGAGCTTATTATGCAAATTGATTATAATTTTATAATATTTATTTTTCCCCTAAAAGCTATAATTATATAAAAAGAAATAAAATAAAAGAAAAGAAAGTTAAATTAAAAGAGAACACAATTCAATGAAAAATTAATTTTGACTTGATAGTTGTTGGCTACGCCGACATATCCTCTGGTACAATGAGGAACTCAAAGTTACGTCGTTCTGTAGAAAATGATTCTGTGTTGATGGATTTTAATTATAAAAAAAGTGTGTTGACCGATTTTAATTTAAATCTTTTTCTTTTGGAAATAGGTTTTTATTACGGAAGGAGAACATTTAGACAAACACTAATTTTAATGAAAACCGACAAAATTAATTCACACACATGTAACAAATACAGTTAATTTGAATATACATATAAAATTAAACTAAAAAAAATTAAATTACTATTTATTATTATTATTTTTATCATTTTCAGAATTAAAAAAAAGCCCAAAAAAACCAAAAAAATGAAAAAAAAATGGGAAAAGAAAAAAAACCCAAAAAAAATGGAATAATAAAAAAAGGCCCAATTATTTATCTTAATCCAAAAACAAACATCTAAACCCAACATAAAGAGAAAAAAAAAGCAAACAGAAACAAAAACAAAAAATCTAAACCTACTCTCTTTTTTTAACCCAAAGCATAAACCCCAAAAGTAGAAAAGAGAAAAAAAAAAGTTACTAGCCCAATAAAAACAAATCTGAACCAAAACACAACCACATCCAAAAAAAAAAAATTTAAAAAGATGAAAGGAGGAAAAAAAGTTATCAGATGTTTTATTTTGTAGAAAAAAAGTTAAAAAAACTGACGAAAAAAAAAGCCCAAAACGAAAACAAAAAATAACAAATCCAACCCATTTATTTATCCTAATAAAAAACTAACACCCAAACCCAAAATAAATAAAACAAAAATGCCCCAAAACCCACTCTCTCTTTTTATATAGCCCAATCTCACATATACACAAAAAAACAAGCCCAAATAATAATCTGACTACAAAACGAACTAAAAAAAAAAAAAACCTCTAACGCCCAAATCTCACTTACACTAAATGAAAAAAAAAATGAGAACTGACCAAAAATGCAAACACAGACATGTATTTTGACCCAAAATACTAAATCCCTAGCTAAGCTAATATAACACAAATAATGAAAATGGAAACCGAGGTAGAACACAAACAGAAAGGGTGAGATACAACGCATGCAAGAGAGAGAGAGAGAATCGGTGCAGCTGAGGAGGAGGCGGTCGGATTCACCGCCGCGGTGGTGGAGAAGCCCGCGCGGCTAGCATGCCGAGAGGGGAGGGGAGGCTACGCGCGGGTGGCGCGGCGCAACAGTGGTTATGCTGGGGGAGCTGGGTGGCCGCGCGGCCATGGCGGTGGCAGATCGGGGGAGGAGGAGTGAAGGGAAGGTGATAGGGCGGCAGCTGCGATGAGCACACGGTCACAACGAAGACAAAGAGGCTTGGTTCACGGTGGTCGATCATAGATGGGGAGGCTATGATTGGTTCGAAGGAAAAAAGGTGGCTCCGCGGATCTAATGGGGTTTGGCACAGATGGTGGAAGGCCGAGGAGGGCTCAGCCACGATCTGGCGCATGGCAGTGGCCTCACGGTGGCGCTGGTTTCCCCGCGGTGGCGAAGAAGAGAAAAGCGGAGCCGGCGAAGGCTATGGTGGTGTTGGTGGAGTTGGCCGAGGGAAGTGGGGAAGAGAAGATGAGGAGGCTATGGTGATGGCGGCTGAGGGAAGCCGGCGGAGTGAGGGGAATGAGGCTAGTGGTGGTTTGGGTAGAGATGGAAGATGGGGAAGGAGGTTGAGACAATGGGGAGGCCACGGCGATGAGGAGTGGCCGCAGCCTCCCTCCCCTGTTTCTTCCTTTTTTGATTTCTTTTTGTTGATTTCTGATGATGATGATGATGATATGTACCTGTCTTTGTTGTAATTCCTAGATTGTGGTTGATTCCTCCTTGTATTTGTTGGTTTTGCTCGAATTTTAGCTGATATGCTGTCGGTTTCTGATTTGGAATTTTATGTTGATTACCTTCTCTGTGCTTTGGAAAGATTTTGCTATCTGAAGGTCAATCAATGTATGAGAGTGTTTGAATGGATGTGTCTGAAAAAATGTTTTGCTAATCTTCCGAGCCCCCCCCTTTGCTTTGTGAATTTGAGTCCTATTTAAGCACCATTGTGAATCAATCCCATGCTTCAGCAATGAAAGGGAATGATTGAGGGAACAAACTGAATTGGAGTTGAGGGGAATGTTATCATTGGTGTTTTTTGATGATGATGATAAGCATGGGTCTTCAACTTTCAATTTATTTTCATTATCTTCAACTTTGCTGCAATCATCCTGTCTCAGCTTTCTTTTTCTTTTCATTTTTTTAGTTTTTAAATTTTTTATTTCCTTTTTTGGTTTTAAGTTTGAAGATCAAAGAACATGGGCTGAAAAAAGAAAAGAAAAGAAGAAAAAAAAAATCAAAATATGGGCTGTAGCAAGATAAAATGGGTTGGGCTGAAAATTGTAAATGGGCTGAAAATGATTTTTTTTTTGACAATTGTGGGTTAAAACACGAGCTATAACGACAAAAAAAAATGGGCTGACACTTTTTTTTTGGAGAGATTTTTTTTTTTAGAATAATAAGAGATAAAAATATAGACAAAATATGGTGTTCACAATACACAACATGTATATTCTCACACAACAAAATATTCTACATATAATTTAATAATTTGGTTACTTTGACTTAGCATAGCTATTAGTTTGAATAACAAAGTTGGAGATTAAACTTTGTGGAACATGACCATATTATATTTCTATGCTTTCATGTTTTTTCCAAGACAACTTATGAAACTAGTTGATTAAAAATACTTATATGGATCCAACCATTTCACCATGATTAAATTTTAGGGTACACTGTGGAGCAGCAACAGATATTGAATGAGCAGAAATCAATCTATTCAACATGGTTTCTGCCCTTATCAAAAGATGCGTCAGAAAATAATTTGCTTATTCCTCTTGTTAGAGTTTGAACCTTGCTAGGCTCTCTTTTAGCAATGGGAATTGATTCTTTGGGAGTACGGAACGTTAGAGTTGGTTACATAGTCATCTTGGCTCCAAAGGAGTAGCATCACTAGAGTTTTGAATTGAAACAAATCCAAATAACCCTCAATCCATGGACTCGGCCCTTTTCCCATCTTCTACCTGATCACACGTCAAGCCATCACTTGGTCAAGATGGCAGATTGTGCTGCAATGGCTTAGTTGCTTTTAGGATTGGGAGGATTGGTAGAATTGACATTCAAATGTGGTGCAGGATGTCATCTTCTTTTTGTGCCAATTCTTGAGCTACTATGGTTAGTATTATTTTCTTTTGTTTCATAGAGTATCTACCATAGACCACAGTGAATAATCTCTTCTAGACGAGAGCTTCCTTAAAAGTGGTAAATTTCTGGCTGTGTAACTCTTTTTATACACACTGCTCGGAATTAAACCTTTGACTAAATATCTAAGGAGATACGGTTAGTATTATTTATGAAGCTACATGCACGACACATATACTACTTTAAATAGTCTTAAACGTAGTACTACTCACAACAACTAAGAGGAAATTTTCGAATTCGATGAAGCTGCATATCAAGTTTAATTTTAAAATTTTCTCTTGTAAATTTATAAGTCTTAGATCAAAGTTCATTTTTATTTCTATGATTTCTTTCAATATCACATTTTATAGGGGAATTTTTTTTATAATGATGTATAAGTATGTGTATTTGAATGAAATGGGGTTATGGAAAAATTTGAAATGAAATGGGATTTTTCACATGTAAATCGCTTATTGCCATTTTGTCACACACAAAATAATCATTGCGGTGTGACTTTTTAGATTGCCCTCAAATCGCTAGGTAGCGATTTATGAAGGAAAAAAATATTGTTCACGAAAGAATCTTTGTAGTTTGACTATGGGAAGTCGCTTGGTTGCGATTTGTGCACAAAAGTGCACTGTTCATAGAAGAATCTCTGTTGCGCTGACACTGCTGACACTTGTAGGTGCAGTTTGATGACCTGGAAATCGTGAGCCAGCGATTTGTGAAAGATGAAGCTGTCACCCAGTCCCTCTATGCAAATCTTCTGCAAGCCCGTGAATGAGAAATTGTTGCAAGCCACTCCTATTCACAATGCATGTGTGAATAATTGAAAGAAAGAGAGGGATGAAGCTGTATAAATATCATAAGGGGGAGGAGCTGTGAATGGCAGGAAAAAACCATGAAGCAAGTGAGAAAGGAGAAGCTGTGTTAGTGTTAGAGAGCATTTTTTTTTTCATAACATAAGAAGAAGATGGTTAGAAAAGATGAAACAATGGATCGAAGACTTCACATTGTGCAGCAATTACAGGAAAGTTATTTTTTTTATTGTGTTTATAGCATTTAATATTAGTAAAATAAATAAAATGTGATTAGATCTGATGTAGATTTATAATCTAAGGGTTTATAATTATGATAACATTTATTTTGATTTTTCAAATTGCTATAGATTATATTTATTTGATAAAATCTAAATTTTTTAATTAATATTATTGTTGACGTTGGCTCCAGTAAAAAGATATCTATAGAGTGTAGTATGATGGTTATGTTGAAAAGTATCATGGTTGTGTTGTATAATTCATTTTGGTTTGTGATTGCAAATGGCCATAATTTTCAAAGTGCAGTTAACGTTGATTAATAAGCATTCATAGTTAATTGATGTATACTGAAAATGATGAACCGATTCTTGATATGGTGAACTTATTTTTATATTTTGTATCATTATGTGAATGTATTAACTTAAGTTGCACCAAGTCTCTTTGATATTCATTTCATTTATTTTTATGAAGATAACAATTAAAAAATAATAAATAATTTATTTTAAATAATTAGTATCAAACAATATGAAATTAATGTTATTTAAATCTATAATTTGAAAGTTAAAGTTAAATATACATTTAAATTAATTTATTCTACCTTCAAAATAATCTATAATTAAAAAAATTTAAAATCAATGTTTCCCTGTAATTTATGCATTTGCATACATAACATGCTAGTAGTCTGAAAAAAGACTAAGAATCAGTATTAATTTGTTTGTTTGTTTAATTGCATTAAAAAAAATGTATTGAATTTTTTGTCAAAACAAAGATCCCTTGAAAGTGCAAATTTTTTAAACTTGATTTGTGTTACGAATGTATTTAAAAGATGTGTTTTAACAAGTAAATAAAGTATTGCACCCCTGCCATTTGTCTATTCCTGCAATGAAGCCGGCAATAACTCACCATGTTCAATGTGCTGGTCTGTACCGTATTTCGCAACTAGTGGATATAGAATTGAATTGGCCTCTAATTTGTGCTTTGGTGGAAAGGTGGCAACCAGAGAGGCATACATTTCAACTACCATGTGGAGAGTGCACAATTACAATGGAAGATGTTGCACTTCAACTTGGACTCCTTGTCCATGGTGAAGCTGTCACTGGATCTAACACCGATAATTTTGACACACTCCCTGAGTATTGTAATCATCTGCTTGGCGGTGTGCCTAGACCACGAGATATTGATGGCGGGGCACTTAAATTAAGTTGTCTGAAGTTCCATCTTGCACGTCTTCGTATTACGACTGAGATGGAAGTATAATTCCATGCTTGAGGCTACATACTCTTATTGTTGGCCAATTTTATTATCCCTGACAAGAGTAATTCTGAGATACATACAAAGTACCTTCAACTGCTTGAAGATTTAGAGCATGTTGGCTCCTATAGTTGGGGTTCGGCTTGTCTAGCTGTGCTATATCGGGCGCTGTGTTGTGCATCCCATAAAAAAAAACCGATATCAGCGGCTGCATGTACAAGTCTGGGCATGGATACGACTCCCATTTTTTACTCCAATTCCCAATGCATTGAGTTTTCCACTTTTAATGAGGTAAAATTTATTTAATTTTTAGGGAGGGACATTGTCACTCCTAAATATCCATTGTCACAAAAATAATAGTTTAATATTAATTAGTTGTGTCATCACTTATAAATTTATCTAAATTTGTTATTGCTAAATTAGCTAATAATTTATTCAATTTTTGGAATTCTAGTTGTTAATCTTGTTAATTTTCTAATCCTTGGAAGAATTATTAAACATTATAATTATTTAAACTTAACTTAGTTACATGCTCAATTTTTATGTAGAGCTTGTAGGTGTTATTCATCTTTATTTAATATTTTCTTTAAAAAGTGGTTGCTGTTACATTATTTAGATAATTATTATTGTTAAAGTTGTACTTGATTAATATAATATGTCACAGTTGCCACCGAGCACAATATCCAAGGGACAGACTTTACCAAGGGCTCTATAAATTCTGCGATCATGTTTGAATCCAATTTTGAGTAGTCTGGTGGAATCCTCTCCAAGCTATAAATGTGTGGTCCATTATAATTTCTGATTTCCCAAAAACCCTTATTTTTCCTCAAGCTGGCCCTAACAAGCCAGTTGCAACCACTTTTATGGTATACACATTTGAAATAAAATGTCTTTGGCTTTGACTCCCACACTTCATAATCTACTCCTTTATCTATGCTATAAGCCTTAATTGCTCCTACAACAACCTTTATATCATTGAAAATCATTCCAACAAAGAACTTACCATTTGCAACAGATGCACCTATGAAAAACCATAATAAATTGACAAAACAGTAAATATAATTTTTCCAGTGTTTATATAATACAAATTTATAATGACCACCAATACATGTTTCTCTAATTCATCTAATAAAAAATAAATTAAAAATTTCTTAATTAGTACTACACACCTGTATTTGCATGCTCTAGGAGCTTAGGTGTATCCATAGCTTCCAAATCTAAAGCACGCATAAAAGATGGCTCCTCATTCAGATGATGCTGCATAGCCATTGTGTTTGATACGCCAACCATATTCGCATCATCATTGCCACTTTCATATTCATCTTGATATTCTCCTTCATCACTTTCTTCCCATTCTACATTTTCTTTGTTTCGACTAATAGCAACTTCTCCGAAATCAACATACAACTCAACTGCAGGAATGCATGGTTGATGCAATTGATGTATCCTGAACATTTGTTGAATGTCATCGTCATTTCTTATCGAAGTTGCTTGGTATTGTATGAAATTGCCAAAAAGTGAGACAAGACATCTGTATCTAACTGCCACAACTGTTTTTGGGGCCTCACTATTTATAGAATGAGAAAGTGCATCTTCTAGCTGCGCATATGAAGAAGTATAGGGAATATTAAAACAAACCGGTGCCTCACACACAAACGTGACACCCTCACTTGTATTTGTGAACACATTACCATCAAAATAAACCACTATATTGACAATGCTATTCATTTTTTCTCTCTTACGTGTATGAAAGACTCTGCGCAGAGGAGAGAGTTTATATAGGCAAAAAAATTTAGTTTTTTAATCGAATATCAACACAAATTGCTAAGTAGTGATTTGGAATATTATTTTTTTATACAAATCGCTGCCTAACGATTTACATTAAAATATTAGTATTTTTTCACTCACAAATATTTGTGTATTTCTGAAACACACAAATCGCTATAGCGATTTGTGTGTTTCAGAAATACACAAATATTTGTGAGTGAAAAAATACTAATATTTTAATGTAAATCGCTAGGCAGCGATTTGTATATGAAAAAATCCATATTTGTCTTAAACTCTGAAAAATCCAATAAAACACTTAAATCACTGCTGTTTTGTCATATATAAAATAATGCCCCCATTTTATATGTTTGAGATTTTTCTTCCATTTTGAACATATTCTAATGAAGTTTAAATTAAAAGGAAAGTAATAATTTGAAGGACTAGAAGTCAAGTGAAGATATGATTAATAGATATATTTTTTCAATAGATGAGATATAATAATAGTACTTTTATCCCTTTCATGTGGCAATTATTTTATATCCAAAACTGCTTTATTCAACAAAAGATGGAATTCGACTCTTATTCGCAATTTGCAAATGAGCCCAGGATTTAGCCTTAAACTCCTATATGTCTCTATGAATTACGCAAGGTCGTGAGTTTGACTCTTATCCCCACTCTCCAATTCTCTAATATCTTAGTTAAACAAACGAATTCAATAGAAAGATCTTGCATTTATTTAATGAAAGTGGTTAAGCATATGAGTTTATTTCATTGCAACCCATCCTTGAGCCGTGACTGGTGCTTAGGGAATATATCCTCCTAGAGCAAGTCTTAAATATTTAAATGACACATAGATGATATTTTCCCTATAATGGGGCTTTTATTCTATCGTCCCAACACAAAACCTGATAAACTATTTTGAATAACCAAACAAAGATATTTGCATATACTCATCACTGCCTGGCGGTTCAAACTCTTAGCATGAAACTACACAGTATATACAATACTCAAGTATCTCAAGCGACACAAAGAAAACATTCAACATGGACAACAACCCATAATGGAGCCCCACTATAAACAGGAATTGGCCTCATGGCCTCAGAAAACGACAAAGCAAGTGCCCCTTCTAGAGGGCTCAACAAAATAATATAGACGATGACATACTACGTATGTGGGTAGAAGGGTAGCATAAGTAGTAGACTCTATTTTGTGTGTGTGTGTGTGTATATATATATATATATAAAGTGTAGAGCAGATATTTTTTACGATCAAACATGAGAATGCCAAAAGAAAACTCATGATTGTATACAAAATGCTAAGCTAAAAAAGAACGATGCTCTATAAGTAAATCAACTAAAAGTGTCAACATTCATGATTGATGCGAATTGTCGCTATCTACAGCAAATTAAAAATAGAATAATTACTAAATTGCATTAAAAATATAGTTTGCAATGCAACTCAGGTCATCTTACATAGAAATGTTTATAGTTAATTAAGAAAATTGGGGGTTATTTGAAATTATTGTGAGAATCAAAATTAATAGAGAAAATTACATAAGAAGAATTACTTGTATAAGGAGTCCTTCAAATTAATAATTGTTTAATCATTGATTCAAAGAATTAATTCATGGCAGTGGTTACTTCCATTAATTATGTTATCACACAACAATTATATAATTCTACTAAGCTATCACACAATCTCACTCCCACTAAGGGTTTGACTAACACATGCACTATGTAATCCACAATCATGGTTTTATGAGCTTATGTTAGTTTAATTACCAATTATAACAACCTAATCTCCAAACAGAGTTAATTTCAATCCCTTGCCAAATGGATATAATTTAATCAATTGACTAAATACCCTAATGGAATCCTACTTATGCATACAACTTACAACATGAATGAACATACAATCAGGTAGCTATCAAAAACACAATTACAATAACACACAATCAATATCAAAGAGAGGTAAACTAGATGGAAAGAAAAACTAACCATAAATTGCAGTAGAAATTGGAATCGCAAGTACAATTCTCAATCTTTAGTTATTCTTGCACAAGGTAAAGAAAATTATTCCTCCATAGGTGGATGATCACAATCAATGTTAAGGAGAGTACGATCATAATCCCAAAAGGGGCCAAAACAAGGATTACAAGCTCCCAAAACCTATAGAAAGAATAGAGAGAAAGTGTAGAGAGAGTGGAGATCGCCTTAAAGCAAGTGCGAAAAATCCCCTTCTAACTTAGGCTAAGTAGGTATGAATAATGTATCATCACAATGTGAAAACGGCCCCAAAATAATAAAAAATGCAGTTTTATGAACTGGAGTTCGTGCAGACACCGCTTTGCCTACTTCCAAGCCCATTTTGAGCCCCAAAACATCCTAATTGGCTCTTGGGTCTAGAAATAGAAGTTGTATCCCTTTGAATAAGCTTTCTAAAATCGTAAGAATCATATCAATTGGATATCTGTATCTCCAGATATTTACAAAATAAGAACTGGTGGTCAGACTGGGCAATATTAGAACATCAGTGACCTTTAATTTTGCAACTCGATTTTCTCCAAGAGACTTTTAGAACTGGGTTTTGAGCTAAAAAAAAAAGTTATGGAGGACTTCTTGAGCTTTCCAAATATCTTTATTTGTCTCAATCTAATCTCTATAGAAGGAAATACTATTTAGCTTCTTAAGCTTTCCAACATATCTTTGTTTGTCTCAATCCAATCTCTATAGAGAAAGATACTATTTTTTTATTACAATATTTCCTACAAATGTGCTTAAGCGAGCTTCAAAACTCTTCTATCCAGTTCCTCAAATTCTCTCAAATTGAACACTACTCCAAACTTCATGTACATCTATAGCTTTCATACACTAATATGGGAAATATCTGCAACAAAATTGCACTCATAAGAGATTATTAAAAGCATAGGAAGCTTCAAAACATAACTAACATCAAAATAGTGCAATTAACCATAATATTACTCAATGATGCATAATGAGAACTAGACACAGATCAACCAAATATCAACCAATTAAGCTCATAAATGATGCAATATGCCTAAAGTATATTGATAAGGGCGTGCATGAATACAACTGATCAATGATCAAATAAAAGTTTAAATCCTTTTTGTATCAAGCAATAACATAGCATAATACACGTATTCATCATATGATAACTTTTAGAACATCTTGTGGTTTCATGGATTGTGCCGAAAAAAATCTAAATGCTCATTTGTAAAGGAATCGAGAGGAGTCTAATCATAGAAATAATCCCTAACTAAGTGGTCCTTGTCAACTAGACCCTAGTAGGGTTGTGACATGGCCCCTCATTAGGTAATCCCCATCAACCAAACCTTACATGGAACCAAGATCACCCACAACTAAGCTGTCCCTATCAGCCTAGCCTCAATATCCCTAAAAATTATCGGACGTGTTGGTTGAAATGCCTAGCTAGCACTGCCCTACTAGGTGGGTTAAACTAGGTACAGTCAAGCTAACAAAATCCTTATTGTTAGCATACAATCTTTGCCTACGATTCCTCCCTCAAAACTTACTTTCGTACCACTTCCAAACTCAGGAAAAATCTCAATAATAGACATCATCATGCTGCAATTTTGGGCCAAGCCCTTATGAAACCTCAAAACCATTTCTTATACAAGATCTTCCAAGGTAAAAAAACGTGCTTAGTCTCAAACCTATCAGCAATATTAAAAACTGTTTCCACATCAATTCCAATATTTATCAACCAATCATGAAATAGTTTTTTCTTGTTGCAATTTACAATTTATACATGTCTCATGTTTACAAATTCAAACAATAGCAAATACTAAAAGAAACCAATTAGTATTTTGTAAAGCATATTGTAATGAGGTAGAGTTAAGGCAGAATAGAACTAGCTACTAGAATCTGCAAGATATCGATGGGCATTATAGATAGGTTTGTACCTATCAATAACTATCCACATGTGTTTTGATAGGTTAAGACAGTTTTTTACTATTTAGATTTTGATAAAAAGAAAATAGATGACAACTCATTGGTATACCCATCGGTAGTGCGTGATGCCATTACACACCATATGATGCCCACAATTTTCGATACGTATACCAATGGGTTTACTGACAGGGTGGAAATTTATGCTAAGTCCATTCGTAACCCATTGGTATATGCAAGGGCGCCACGAGGGGCTAACGGTTTACTGACGGGTTTTTTTATTTATTAATTTTTTTAAATGTTAATTTTCAATGGGTATATCGATGGGTTAGCACTGAAATAAAATTTATTTCTTAATTTACATTACGAATGGATTTTAATTAAAATAAATTAATCTTTTTACCTTTTAATGACCAACAGGTATACTGGTAGGTTTTTGAATAAAAAAATATTTTTTAATTACCAATAGGTTTTTGAATTATTAGGACATTGTCACGCATCTCTTGGGATTTCCTGCACCCATCGATAAACCCATTAGTAATTAATGAGAGTCGAAATGCATCATTTCATTTAATAGTGTTGGTAACCCATTGGTGAGTTGCACTTAAGACGAAATAGAATGCCTTTCCTTCCTCATTTATGCAACTTCTCTATCTCTGTCTTCCACGTTTCTCCCCTGCCACCATACTTCCTCACCACTATTCGTCACCGTTGGAGTTCTATTCGCAACACCAAGCCCACCATTGCAATTGTGGTACATTTCTGAGCATGTTAATCAATTTAGTTTTTTTTTATTTGACTTAGTTTTTCTATTCATTTTTGTTGCCCAAAGTGTTAGTTTTTAATGCATTAGGGGAGTGATTATTGTTGCTGTTTTGTCAATGTAAGTGTTCTATTAGAGGGAGCACTGACATTGTTTGCTGTGGAGGCTTTTGATTTTTTTTCCCTTTTTTATTATGTATTTTCTATTTTTTAATTTTTCACAATTATATAAAATTACTTGGTTGTTCATTTCCCATTTTCAGGATTGGATTAGGCTAATTGTTGAGAACTTTTTATCTATTATTTTTGCATTGCACTAGAGGTTAAGAGGAAAATCCTTATTATTCATATAGTTTAATATATATATAAAAGATAGAGACTTATGATTTCCAGGATAGAATTGTAGGAAATGGGGATTGCATGTCTGTTATGTTGTTGACATTTAATAATGTCTCTCATTGTTGGGTGTATTGAATTAATTGATGATGGAAACTCTTAATTTAAGCAGAGATGTTATTGAAATTTTGTAAAAATTTTTTAGGCAAATAAAATTAAAAGTAATTGAATTAAAAATATTTAAAGACAAATTAAATATGTTTAAAAGTAATAATCTGATGTCATTAACAAAAAGGATTACTCACTTACGCAATGTTTCCTTCAAACTAATCATGGCCACATGACATATTGCATCCTAATAGGGGAGATTAAAACGAAACTCTAAATGATATTGAAGAATTTATGAGGATAACATGTGAAACACAATGGTTGATTGATGAGGCAAAAGTTAGATGTCCATGTTATAAGTGCAAATGTAGAAAGTATTTAGATGATGATACCATAATGGTTCATTTGTACAAGTGGCGGTTCATGTTTGACTATTGGATTTGGACCGAGCATAGGGAGGTAGTTAATGCAAGGAATCTAATCGGTGTACTTTAGATTGGAAGTAGTCTGGTAGGGTCCTCCTAGCCCGGCATGATGTGGGTAATATGTCATGAGAAGACAATAAGTGTAAACATTAAGAGATGGTTTTGATTCTGTTGGTCTTGAATTTATAGTGCATTATTCTCAGCCTTCAATTGAGGAGCCTAACCAATATGCTGCTTGATTTTATAGCTTGCTAGAGGTTACAAATTAACCCTTATGGGAGAATCGTGTGCACTCTGAATTGTCATTAGTAGTTTAGATGTTAACTATTAAGTATGAAGTGAACCATAGCCAAAGTTCTTTTGATCAGTGGATTACACTGATCAGTGAGCTAAGTCCAAATCCCAATCTAATTCCAAAAGATTTTTATTAAGTTGCAAAATTAGTTTCTAAAGTTGTGTTAAAGGAAATAAAGATTGACTGCTATTTGAAAGGCTACATGCTTTATTACAAAGATGATATTGTAGTGATCGAGTGTAAGTTCTACCACGAGCCTAAGTTTAAACCCAAGTGATATGGTGGTTGGAGAGATAAGGATGTCCCTCAGAAAAGAATGCACTATTTGTCCTTAATTCTTAGGCTAAAGAAACTCTATGCCTCAATGAGCTTGTTTTGTCATATGAGGTGGCACAATGAAAATCAGAAGGGTGACAGTGTGATAACTCATCCATCGCATGGTTAAGTGTAGAAACATTTTAATCGAACATATCTTGACTTTGCCTTTGACCTGTGAAATGTTAGATCGAGACTCTGTTTAGATGGATTTTTCCTGAATAACCAATTCAACAAATTTTAGTTGTGTTGGCTTGTAGTTGTTACGCCATATAATCTCCCTTCTAAAATATGCATGAAAGATCCTTATCTGTTCTTAACATATAAGATCGTTGGCCTTGATAATCTAAAAGCTAAGATTGATGTGTATCTCCAACCTTTAATTGATTAATTGAATGAATTGTGGTATGAGAGTGTTCTTACTTACAACATTTCAACAAAGTAGAATTTCATGATGAAGATAGCATTAATGTGGACCATCAATGACTATCTAGCTTATGGAATGTTATGTGAATGGATGACATAAGGCAAATTAGCATGTCCAATTTGCATGGAGGGTATTAAGGCAGTCACTTTGAAACATGGAGAAAAAACTTAGTTTGATTGTCGTAGGAGGTTATTAGATATTGATCATCCATATAAGCAAAGTAGATATGGCTTTAAAAGTAATTATACTGAATATGATGATGCTCCAGTTAGACTAAGTTATCCCAAATGTGGGGTCAAGTTAAGGATTTCCCAAAAATAACAAAATTCAAAAAGGTAGTGTGCTTGTGAGGCCATGGATCATACCATAATTGGACCAAGCAGCGTATCTTCTCGGAGTTGCCACATTGAACAGAAAATTTGGTGCATCATTGTTTAGATGTCATGCATATTAAGAAAAATGTGTTTGACAATATTATGAACACTATTATGGATACAGATCAAGCCAAAGATAATGACAAGGCAAGGCATGATCTGGCTAAGTATTGCACACATTCTAATTTGCATTTACAAGAATTAACACATGATCATTTCTATAAACCAAAGGCCAAATATACTTGGAATTCCATTTAGAAACAATGTATTTATCAATGACTTCAAGAGTTGAGAATGCCCAATGTTTGTACTTCTAACTTAGGTAGGTGTGTCAATGTTGCACAAGGTAAACTTGTTGGCACGAAAAGCCACATTTGTCATGTCTTCATGGAGTGTTTGATTACTGTTGTATTTAGAGAACTACCTAAGCCCCTAACTAAGCTGAGTTAGTGTTTTAGGAATTTATGTTCTTCAACTCTTAAGGTAATGATCTACTTGTCATGGGAAAAAATCCACTTATTTTGTGTAAATTAGAGAGAATATTTCCTCACGATTTCTTTGACTCAATGGAACAGTTGCCCATACATTTAACATATGAAGCACAAGTATGTAGACCTGTTTAGTACAATTGGATATATCCATTTGAAAGGGAAATATGAGAGTTTAAAAGAACCGTGAAGAATAGGTCTCAAGTGGAAGAATAATATGTTAGGAATATCTATCAAAACAAACTTCAAATTTCTACTGATTTTAAGTTTAGCCAAATGTTCAATCTAGGAAAACTTGGATTAGTCATAATGATAATAGAGGGAAATGCTCTATTCCACCTACATTGTTTGTCTTCAATTAACCTAGTCATGCTGCTGGAAAGAGTCAGCCCCAATGATTGACTTTCGAGGAGTAGAATTTTGAACACTCATATATTTTGATGAATTATGATGAAGTGAAACCACTTAGAATGTGAGTCAATAACCCTTTTTCTACATGAAAAATTGTGATGTTATACATCCTTAAAATGATCTAAAAGATATTTTCAACAATGAAAACTTTGAACAACTACATGGTCAACATTCTCTTTGACAATTTTCAAATTAGTTTAGATTACCTGTAAGTCCATTTTGTTAAATTATTTAGCCTAATACATTGTTGTTAGTTAATTTTGTTTGATACAAGTTAATTTGGTATTTGAAACTTAATCTACATAGGTGCATAATAAAAATAATCGTGTAACATGTCCCTATTTGTTTAATTTAGCTTGGGGGCCCAAAAATAAAGCTGTAAGTTTGCCCATGTACTATTTTAATAGGTACAAGTTCCACATAGCCAATTGAGGTGTAGGAAAAAAACCCAACAATACTAGTGTTTTTGTAAAAGGCGATGTTAGGACGAAGAATGTGATTGCTATAGTGTGGTTAAGAAAATTGTTGAGTTTAAGTTGGTTAGTAAACCTACAAAAAGATGTGCTGTTCAAATATAAATGGTATGATCCTACTTGACTAACTAGGACTCGACAACACAACAATTACAAAATCATTGAAATCAATCACACTGGAAGATTTGCAAGTTATGATCCATTTATTATTGTCCAAAACACTAGACAAGTTTATTCCATACCTTGTCTTGGGAAACATAGATCAAACTGGAGGGCTGTAAATAAGATAAGAGTAAGAAATAGGATGGAAGCAGAGGAAAATATTGTTAAAGATGCTTATCAAGTGAATGATTCAGCCTCTTCAATAGTAGTAATGGATACATACAATTCTAAAAAACCTCTTCTGTTGACTAGTAGAGAAGTTGATATAATTGAATGCACAAGTCACCACCTAATGAGAAATTACAAAGATGAAATAAATAATAGTAGTAATGATGATCAATAACAAAGTGATGATGAAAATAACCCTAAACTTTTAGATTAAGTAAGATGCTAAATATTCTATGCAACAATGTTTTGAAATAACTCTAAATTTAGATATGTAATTATATCTTTTTGTGAATTGTGTAATTATGTGTGTTTGAGACAGAGGCCCACCGAGGAAGGTCAATTTATCCACCACCACCTCTACTATTGCCCCTCCTACCACCTCTACCAACATCCCTGCCATTACCACCCTTCCTATCTGGATGATGTCCACTCTTGGGTATGTTGACCCTCTACCCCAATCCATAGCAATGACCCCAATCCCAGCCCTACCACTAGCCCAACTCTTAGCCCCACTTCTCATTGGACCCCTGCCTCCTCATGTTAGTCACAGACCCAGATAGTAGGCCACTCAGCCTAAATGGCAGGCCATTCTATAGATTAGGCTGAACGGCAAAGATATGTAAATTTAGACATATTTTCTATTACATATTTCATCACAGATTGTGTCTGATGTTTAAAATATTATCATTATATTTGATTCATCTATGTAACACCTTTTATCCTTTTACTAAGGATCCCCATGAGATTATAGAGGTTATATAGAGTAGGTATAACCACCTATGGTCTACCTAGACCGACATTGGAAAGATGTCAACGAAATGTGGTGGTGAAGTGAAAGGTAATAATTTAATTTATTTGATCATGTTAAAATCATATTTATATTATCTAAATGCTTATGATTATTTATATGTTATGAGTTTTGTATATGTAGAGGTCCTTGTACATCTTGTTAGAGCATGAGGCTACCATCAATAAGGCTTGGAAGAGTAAGTCCTCCAAGCACTTGCGAGACATATTCCACGATGTCCGCAAGGGGCACATGAGCAGCTCTTGGTTGAATGATGCCACCCTCCGTCAGTTGTAGTGCCATTGGGCATTCAACCTGACTTTTAAGGATAGGTTCGAGAAGGGCAAGACAAACCATGTCCCAGTGAAAGGTGGGTCGCTATACAATGGTGGGTTGAGCACCCAAGAGAGGACCCAAAAGCAAGTGGTAAAACTTTAATTTTTTTTATATTTAATTTATTCTTAACTTCCTACATTTGAATTGTCTTAAATAATATGTTATTATGGTTTTAATGTACATTTCCATGCTAGCTAAGGAATTAAACCACCTTCTAAACTAGGGGGCTATTCCAAGAGACCCATATCCAAAAAGGTGAGGAGGGAGACAGGAGAAGTATAGGCCGACCCTTATAACCTCTTAGTATTTAATTTTAATTACTTCTTCATTTATGTCATAATTGTTATTTACAATGAATTTTATCTTTTTTCCTCTATAGCACGAATATACAAAGTTGTCGGAGTAGATATAGACCCAGTACCAAACCTAGGTGGTGGACAATAGGTCAATGTCGACATCCCTCCTCCAAATAAGGAGGATATTTGGGCATAGGTGGTTTGCAATCCTTACAAGGGTCACATGTATGAAATACGACACTACCCTGATAGTAGGTCCCTATCCTTTGCCACTGGGTTAGTAGCTGGGGATAATGCCTTGCGAGAGCATGCACATGCCCTAAATAAGGAGCTACATCAGTAGGCCCTATGGTAGCCCTTGCTGGCCTTGTCCTCCACCTTGGGTTCTTGAGGCTGGGGTCATGGGCTTGAACAATGTAAACCATGTTTGGGTTCCTGCCGACTTGTTCGGCCCTGTGATTCCTCGAGCCTTGGTAGGTTGGGCTCTGGGATGGTCTGCTTCGGGCATCAACGTATCTTCACTCGCCAGATTCCTACATACGGTGTTTGTACTGACAGTGAACGGTTTCTTCATCTTGATGCCAGAGTTCCCAGGCAAGACTTTCTACCAACCTTCACTTTTTGTTGGCATAGCGTTCATCTTCCCTCTTGCTTCTATCCTTCTTTACCACCTTCATAACATCAACATCCCATTGCAGATCCTAAATGGTTACAATCTATTCCCAGATAACCTTGAGCATTTCTATGATGCGGGGAGAATCTGTGTCTCTAGCTCTCGCATTGTTCATCCTATAAGGATTCACATGGATGTTCTTGGTGCTGGGAACCTTTTCCTGATCAGTGTGGGTATAGACCTGAGAAGTGAACATTAATGTAATGTACACTTCAACTTCATGGAGTTTGTTCTCGGGAACACGATGATCTCCTCAATGAACTTTGAACAGGATCCTCCTAGAAGTTGACATGGTTTCTCGTCTAGACAAATAAGGAAAGAGAAAGATGGTCAGCACCATGTCCTAACGGATGGCGCCAATGTAATGAGGTAGAGTTAAAAAGGAATAGGATATTAACTCATTACCCAAGGGATGATTGAGTTTGGCAATGTAAGGTGACTGTAAAGCTTCCTTCTTCATCGAGGATATGGGGTATGTACCTATAAGGACTCAAACAGCAAGTAAATAAAGGCTTAAAGTGGGTTTGAGCATGTAAGTGAACGTAAACAATATACGTGGGTCCTTGCAGGTATTTACCGAGGTAGCCTAGAAAGTGGTTATCTCGATCAGGAAGCCAATCGTGTCCTATTCCATTCTATAGCCCAATGTTCTCCCAGTCATGGGCGAAGTGGAGACAGGGGATCATGGCTTTGGTAATCATGGCCACGTGTAGGTTCTCTAGAATCCTGGTAGGGCAAGTTTCCAAACCCAGACTTCAGAAGGTCTAGGCTCCTTGAATTAGACTTGATTGATTGGGCCTTTTTGGGTTGAGAGTAATTGGGATTTGTCTTGGCTTTTCAGTCTGTAACAGCCCAGGCTGCCTTATAGATTGATGACTATCCTTACAAACCAACACAGAGTCTTTTTAGCATGCTTTGTCCTCACTCACATGCTTCCAAGGAAAACTTCCCAGGAGGTCACCTATCCTGAAATTGCTCCAAGTCAAGCACACTTAGCCATGGAGTTCTTTAGTGATAAGCTATCGAAAAGAAGATACATTTTGTTGTTATAGGTAGTAGTGCAAATCAATTCATATACGTAATCCTCAATTGTATAGTCCCATACTTATACAGTCTTAGGATCCCTCTCATTTTGGTGTGTAATCAGTTCATTTATGTATCCCTTCGCTTGGAAGTCTTCTAGGAGCTGTTCATTGTTTATGCCTTCTTGCACCGGCGATCAATCCCCGTTTTCACCTAGCATTACATGTTATTATAACACCCCTTTAATCATAGTACTCCATCTAGGCTATAACATTGTAATTAAGGCTATGGTGCTACGTATCGTATTTATATGCTATATAGTAATCGACTCGTTTATTTTTCCTTATTCATATTTACTCAGTATTAAGCATTAGCGCTTAGCGACATATAGGTGAAACCTTTTGAATAGAGAGAAAATAATGTATAAACGAGTCTTATTAGATTTTGTCAAGATACTAAAAATATCACTACATCATATAATATACAGTCATCCACTAGTTTAAGGCATATACCAAATAGTTCTTGCAAGGACTGTTTAACACATATCAAAATACATTAAAGTACAAAACATTATTCTGCTGCAAGGCAAAACCCAACAGCTAAGCCTGTAATTCCTAACGTAGTGTGGTTAGCTAGCAGTTCATGATATGACCAAACTTTCTAGCGAATGCCATTTAATAAATCTAAGGTAGACATGGAATACACATGCATATGGATGAGAATTCTAGAATTCCCAGTAAAGTACTCACATACATATAAACAGGTGTCATCATTATCTACCCCAGCTGCTTCGATTTATTTAGGAACTATTGCATGCAAATAGAATGAACAATAATAATTGGCTTAACTTGTAAGAAAATCTTTACTCAAAGTAGGTTCATTTTATTCGATCATTATCATGTAGAGTATATAATATTAAGCTGAAGCATAACAATCCTGATCTCAAAACAATAGTAGACTTACTTACATAGCATATAACAAAGGAGACAACCTAGGACAATTGCCATTTTAACTATCTTGGCTCTTGACTATGGTGCCTTTGACCACTCTTGGGATAATAGACTACTTTTTCAGGATTGAGCCCATTTCCATACGTGTCCTTGGATTTTCTCTCTAGTTCACATAGATCTATTCCTACCCAGGTTTGCTCCCCGACTCAATTCAAGGGTAGCCAGGTTTACTCCCAGCTAACCGGATTTACTCTCCGCCCCAATAAGACATAATCTCATGCTTTTCTCTCACATATAAGCAATTGTAATAAGTATTCACAATCTTGTGCACATAACATCATTAATAGAGTCACATATACAAGCATTATAGTTATATGTGCATCTCCTTTGTGTGTGCATCTTAACTATATATGCACACATATTATTCATTATCTTAGCTTTAGCTCATAGAGCATCGATTAATACATTTAGTCTTAGACATTCACCATGGTATATTCATAACATCATCAATAAGTGCATATATCATGAATGAGATCAAATTATATATCTTTCATGACTTGTTCAACTAATTTAGCATGCTGCCAGCATTTTAGTCACAAAGAAAATCATGGCTAAATTGTTAAACATCATAGAAACAAAGTAAAACTATCTTTCAAAGATGATTTGATGTATTAGGAAGACCCTGTAAAAATTTCAAGGCATAAAAAGGTCTCTAGATATATTTAAAAATTCTTACATTTTTGGAGGTCAGAAACTATACAGTTTCAACTAACAGCCAAAGTCTCAATTTTTCTACCCTATCAAATGATGACCTAAATTCATATAAAAATTTGGGTTGGACTTCAAGATGTCTTCATCCTCTAGTAAAATTTTCAGTTAAAAATTCGATTATTTGCTATGGTAACAAAATTAGACAATTTCAGTACTACAAACTGGATTGTGCAGGCAGAAACCCTAACCTGTTCGGTTTCCAATTTTTAAAAATAGCAAAATTGCTTAAGATGAGCCAAGAAAATTTCTAAAACACTTCCACATGTTGGTTTCATCATATAAAGATTTGAGCTCATGATCATGTCTCTAAATCAGTTATAAAAATCATGTAAGTTGAGCTGGTGCTGGAAATCCGAGATTTAGCAACTTAGTTCACAACATGTTTTGGGAAAACTAATTCTCTAACGTCATCCAAACCCTCCACCAAAATAAACACATCAATAACTATGTAACATCAATCAGAAAAATAAAAATTTCCAAGCTTAATCAATCAGAAAAATTCCAGATTAATTTGGAAAGGAAAATGGATAAATAAAGCCCTACTTAGCTCTTATGTGTTCTTGCTCTTGTTCTTGGTTCCCTTCAAAAGCTTTAAACCTAATCTTTGATTTAACCCACTCAAGTCCTCTTCTTAGACATCCAACACAATAGAATTTATTGACGATGAAGTGAGATGATGATTCTCTATTGGTGTTTCATATGAGGATATCAAGAACTAGTTTTGTGTTTGTTATTTGATCATGGAGTCTTGGTATTGTAACTTGAGTATTCAAGCTAGATGATGATGTGCTAATGAAGAAAAAGAATGAAAGAGGGTTGTAGGAGGTCTAGCCAAGAATTCATCTTGGACGAAAGAATGGAATTTATGACTTTGTGTTTCTAATAATAAATGTCTTGTAATTTCTATACCACAAAATTTATTTTCTTAATATATATGGTGAAATTTTGTGATAATCTTATTGTTTGCTTATAAAGACAATGGTGTGGCTTCTCCTAAGCCATGCACTAGTCATATTATGTGTCTAATTTACACTGCGAGTTTTATATGGTGTAAGAAACTACACATTGTAATTTAACCATATGAGTAAAATACCGTACCCGTAAAACAAATATTTCCTGAAATTAAATTATGGGTCTAAAATTTTTATTTCTAACATTTTCTAACTTAATCCCACATTTTCTCAGTCTCGGGAATCTTCGAGCCCCAATTCTAGGATTTCGGTGGTCTCGACGAGCCTGCGAGGCCTGCATGGTCACTATTCACATTTTTTTTTCATCTTTCTCAAGTTGTTCTTACCTCAACTATCCCTATCAGAATTATAAAATTCCAATTAATAAAGTTTAAATAAAATTTTTGATATAAATTTTGGGATATTACACGGCCACCCAAGCTCTTGTCCGTAATGCATATTTTTAACAAATTTATTGTTCATGAAAAACTAATTAATGATTGCAAAAATGACTATAAACATATCCAATCACTCACAATACAACCCACGAGATGAAATTCCAAGCCTATTCTGTCATGGAGTCAAATGATGCTTTTTTAGAGAATCTAACCCAACAAACATCATCAATTAATAACCCAAATTGACTCCTAATCATAAAATCCACAAATCAAACCCTAGGTAACTAATACTAGGAGCTTGAATCTAACACCCATAGTGAGTTTTAGCTAAAATTATGAAATAAAGAGAAGTGTGAACCTTGGAAAATACCTTTGGAAGTGAAAGGAAGAAAAAGAAAGGAAGGGGTGTTGCCATGTTCCCTTCACTCGTGAAAACCCAACCCCGCCCCAAAACTGAGAATTCCTTTCTTAGCACCACAACCGCGATGGAACATGAACGTCGATATCCCTATAGTGGTCTATGGTGGCAGAAACTAGAGGTTGAGGGAGGAAAGAGGTAGAGGAAGATGAAGAACAAGAGATAAAGTTTATAAGCAAATAAATACAGTGCAAAAGGAGGTGGAGATTGAGAACGAGCTTTCCCCAACACGGTAGAGGTACATGGCACTGGCCACCATGATGGAGTGGCGGTGAACAATGAGGGATTGAAGAACACAAGAAGAAGCAAAGAGAGATAAGGCCATGAGTTTCCAAAATATGAAGGGGAAATCATGGGTTCAAAGAAGGAAAATACCCTACATTTGGATTCAAATAAAAATTAGAAAAAAAAAATCCAAATTTAAGTTTACACTACCAACATTTTATTTAAAACAAGGCTATTACATTTCTTTTTTGTTTTTGACCTTTAAGAAAAAGTAAATTGTTTTTAAAGTCTCTATAAAGTTTGGGTTTCAATCTATTGGAAACATATTTACATGATTGGACTACTTTAATCATGGAAGTGGCAATTACTCATATATCCATGCACAAGTAGTTGTTTTTGTTATTTGACTCTATTGTTGATTTAAAAAAAAAATTAATAAAGAGTTTGTTTTGATGTTTATGTTTAATTACTCTGCAGGTCCTTATAATTTCACTCAATTTTTAATTAGGTCCCTATAGTTTAAAAGTTTCTAAGTAGGTCCTATAGTGTATGAGATTTTTCAATCAGGTTTCTATTATTATAAAAAATGGAATATTCTACGGAATATGGAATATTCCATTTCTATCTCCCTCATCACATAACAATAGGGACCTGATTGAAAATTCTCATACACTATAGGGACTTACTTAAAAACAGGAACTTAATTGAAAATTGAGTGAAACTGTAGCGACTTAAAGAATAATTAAGCCTTCAAAATATGCATTTGTCTTACAACTAATGCATCAGTTTCAAGAGAGGTGTAATTTTAGTTTCTTGGTAGACTACAAATTTTTTTATTGTATATTTACAGTACTTTTGGTGTTGGATCTGTTTGTCCCTATATGCACTGAGTTTTAAAAATCATTATTCTACCATTCTCTAAGTTTATAATATCATTATACTGCTTTTTCCTTCATTAATCATAGAACAGATAAATTCCATAAGAGATTACTCAAGGAAAAGATGGTACCTTCAAAATCTAAATTTCAAAATAAGTTAATAATAGAAAAGACAGTAACTTCAAACAATATAGTCTTTATCATGCATCAAGTTTTTGAGGAAATTCTACATAATGTACATAATAAATAAACGTCACAACTTATCACTATAAAGAAGGGTTGAGTTGTAAGGAAGTAATGAAGATGATTGAAATTTAACAAATAAACCTTAGCCAATTTTAATTTAATAGTAAGGGAAAGATAATAGACACACAAGGAAAAGATTAGGCAATATAGTTGGAAACTAGTATAATGCAATCTCAAAATTGCAAAAGTAATTATTAGAATGAGATCGGACATTTACTAAGATTAAACAAATATAATAAACTAGAAAACATAATTCTAGAGGGACAAACAAATCCACTACCAAAAGTAATATAAAATATGTAATAAAAAATTTGTACTCTACCAAGAAATTAAAATTGCACCTTTCTTGAAACTGAGGTATTAATTGAAAGATAAATGCATATTTTTTAGGTTTAATTATTCTTCAGGTCCCTATAGTTTCACTCAATTTTCAATTAGATCCATGTTTTTATGTAAGTCCCTATAGTGTATGAGAATTTTCAATCAGATCCCTGTCATTATGTGAAGAGAGAGATGGAAATGGAATATTTTATATTCTATAGAATATTCTGTTTTTTATAACGACAGAGATCTGATTGAAAAATCTCATACATTATAAGGACCTATTTAGAAACTTTTAAACTATAAGGGACCTAATTGAAAATTGAGTAAAACTATAAAGACTTACAGAGTAATTAAACCTTTAATTTATTAGAATAAATTAAGTTTTAGTCCATACCCTTTATATTTAGTTTCAAATTTATCAAAACATACAATTTTTAATTAACTCCTATTATGGGCCATATTTTGGGCCTGGAGTTTGAAGTCCCGTTCTCCCACAAGAATTGAATGTGGAAAATTAGGGCATGAAGGCTTGAACTTAAATAGGAAACCCAGAGCTCGTAACAAGGTATGCATTCTATTCCAAAACCCTATATCACCTAAAAAATAACTAATTTGAGCATTGGAGTCCTTCCAAGTACACACCCTTTTCGCCTCCATCTTGGAAGATCAAGATGCCAGAGCTCGATATGATTTTGAGATCTAGCCACTTCATCTGCATAAATTCTTAAGATTTGCATCAGGTAACCCCAATCCTTACTTTAACATCCAAACAATTCCCTTGTAAATGTTCCTAAATAGATTCCTCCTCATTTCCTTGAGATATAACACCACTAACCATGCAAACAATCAACTGATTTGATATGTTGTTTTATGTCAAATGCACATTTGATTCAGCATACTAATCCATGGCAAATTTCTTATCTCCCATATCCACCTATATATGAAGCCTAACAACATTTTGAAATAACAAATACCAAAGAAGCATCATATTGTTCTTCCTCTAACTTTTACCCATTCATATTTGTCTTCACATCTTTTCCGTTTCTCTCATGTTCTCAGTTAGAATGTTAAAAAATTCATGACTAATAAGTATAGAATCTAAGAAAAGGATCAAACGCAAAGATTAAAGTAAATAAAACAGACTTCTTGTATTTTATTAATTGATTCATTTTTCAATTGATTTGGCAATAATATACAGACTATGAGTAACTTATGACAGTCTCCCTAAATAAAGTGCGTCCACAGAATAAGATGTTTCTTTTGCTCTTTTTGGGCGATCAAACAATAAAGAAATGATTGGGAACATGCACTTTGAATTTGAAGGAAAGAGTCCGAAGACATATTTAATCTTCTTCACCCTTCTTGCCCTAACAACTATACTAGAATGACAAAATAAAAAAGAGACTATCTATGCATTCTGAAGCAAAAAAAAAAAAAAAAAGAGTCAAATTTAATGATGTTATATTAAGATAATAAACGCGGATTTATTCACAAACTTTTACAACTATAAAATATGGGTTTCTCTTTTTATTTTTATTTTTGTCAAAGCCACGTTTGTCCTCCTATTAGGAGAAATCTTTTTTAGACAGTAGAATCACTAGGGTGGCAAAAAACTCTCTTTCGAGTTTGTCACAGTTGCAATCCTTAAACTCAAACCATGTAATCCCTAATTAAGTTAGAAGAGTCCCCTGCCAACCCAACTACTCTCTCATTGGTAAAGTTGATTAAAAAGAAAAATAGGATATACGGACCATTTAAAAAATTGATATAAAGTATATAGATGACATTTTAATATAACCAATTTATTGTTATGTCACCTACAAATTCATGTAATTCAATGTTTACACTATTGACTAATGGGAACGACTATATATTATAACTTTTCTGTGTCTATTTTCCCTCTCACTTTCACTAAATTTATTTAATTTTGCCTGAATACCTTTTTTTCTATAATCAAAGAGGAGTTCTTTCACCAAAAATAAAATAAAATATAAATGATTGGCGTCATCCTTTCACCCAAACTTTTCTTCAAAGAAAAGTTTAATTTTTCTTAAGACTATATTGAGATTGAAAACTTTAAATTAAAAGTTTGATTGGTTGAGAGGTAAAAATAAGATGAAAACTTTTATGGATGAACCCTATGTGTAAAATTATATGTGAATCTTATTCAATTTACGAAATTTGCATCCCTATTTTTACTCCGCAATCAAAGAATGTGTTTGATTAGAGAGTAAAAATAGGATGAAAACTTTCTTGCATAAATTTTATGTGTAAATTTGCCCTTAAAGCTTATTCTTGAAAATCCCCCATCCCATTTTTATCCTTAACCAAACATAGCCTGAAAGATAAATGCGAAAGTTGGCTAAAATTCATAATTGATGTCATTCTAGATTTCCTCAAAACTCTATGGATGAACAGTTTATTTGATTATTCTCTGCTTCACTTCTAGTTTAACATAAAGTTCTTTCATTTAAGAAAATTTATTGGCTTATTGAGTACTATATGAAGGCAAGAAACTCCCATTATAGAATTTTTATTCTTTTTCGATTCGCTCACAACATACTTCATTTTGATTGAATTTGGGATAATGATTTGTTTTAAGAACCTGTGGTAAAAAGATATTGATTATAAGTTATTCTAATATAAAATAAACTAGTCTAAATATAAAATAGAATTACTGACTTTATGCTTAGTTTATTTAATTATTTAATTTATAATGGCATATATTTCGTCATTAGAGAAAATTTGAGAAGATCTACTAATTTGGGGGACTGGAGATCATCATTTCGTCATGTATTACAAATGTGTTTCAAATGAAATAATCTTGATCACTATCTCCAATTAAACGAACTCTCTAACTCTGTAAAACTTATGTTAATATTGTTGGGATTACGTTAATTCAAATAAGAAAATCTAACATCTCATATCCAAGATTTTGAAAGACATAATTACCTAATTGTTCAGCTAATAAAGGAGTATATTCCATTTCAATTTGTCTATTGATTTTTTTTCCTTTGAAAATTATATTGATTATAATAACGTTTAAACCTAAAACGTTATGCATATTATTCAAACCTCTAACTGCTAGACCAATTCCAGTAGTTTAATTTGCATATTGATTAATTGAGTAACTAGTTTGATCAATAATTTTTTTTATAATAATTAAATATCAAAATATAGATAAATTATATATGAATTGTCGGAAAATTATTACTTAAGTTACTTCAACATTTGGCCAAATAATGTATCAATTTAAATAAATATTTCTTCACTAGTAATTTACTATATTTACATTATCATTTGGCTAAAATATTACAGCAGGTGAAATGAAATGCAAAGCAGCTGGAAGGTCGAACTCTTCCCTATACAAGATAAAAATAAAAACACAAGCACGCAATAGCAATTTGTTTAGAATTGCCAAAAAGAAAAGCAGTTTCATTCACAAGAAAAGACAAAAGCAATTTTTTTAGTGTGATCTTTTAAAAAATAAAGTGAAATTTTAGTTTTGGTTTTAATTTTTTTATCTGGATATTTTAAAAACTATTTGATTTTAGTTATTATCATTATACTATTTATACTAAATGATGACCTAATTAACAGAGAATCACATCATTTAATCCTATATAATAACTAATTAACATACGTGATAGGACTAAAATCAAATATTTTTAAAAATATTTAACCTTTAATAAAGACTTCAAAAAATAAATTAAAATTCCTTTATTTTTCAGGATAAAAAACTCTTTTTTTTTTCGTGAATAATATGGTTAATGACTTAAGGTTGTGGTGTTTGTTTGTGCTACCAATAATGACGATCATAGGAAAAAGGACTTTTTATAAAAATCTCACGTTCGTGAACCACGCAAATAGAGGTCCCCACGTGTAGGATTCTATAAATAATAGGTTTTACGGTCAATCTCTTATTTTTTAATTTAGTATGTGCCTCTTGTTATTAATTATTAGATTAAATTATTAAATAAAAATATAATTATTCAATAATTGATATTAAAATATTTATCATAAATATTAAAATTTGATATTTATTTTATAATTTACTTTCTATCAATTATTATTGTTAATAGTAATACATCTTAGTACTAATCATACCAAGCCGTAAAGACCGATCCAAAAAATTTTAATAATAAGGGTAAGAATAATATATTAACTTAACAACAAATAGATTATATTATGTTTTATTATTTTATATTATTTAAAGTTAATATGAGTCAAATAACATAAAATAATAAGATTAAAATATAAATATCTATATTGGGGGCCATGCCCCACCCTCACACACATAGATCCGTCCCTGCCAAGCAGTTCCAAGGTGAATCTCCCAAGTATATAAACTCAAGCTGCATCAGCACCACGAATACGTAGGGGAACCACAAAAGCCAAAATTCCAACATACTTAGGAGCTGTTACCCTCACTACGCCGCATCTTCCCCACTTCCTGTTTTCTCCCTAACTCACTGCCACTCTTCCCATCATCACTAACTTCACAACCCCTTCTCCTAAGTTCTCAATAAGGTAAATTTCTTAACCTTTCCACAAATAATGTCATTTTGCAGTTTTCCGTCTCTTACTTTATTCTTTTAGTGAGCTTTCATGTGAAAATTTGCACTGCTTGAGAGTTTTAGAACATTCCCAGAAGCATGCATTTATTTGGTTCTGTGATCGTTTTGTTTGAGCCTTTGTCTCGTGCGGATTTGGGGTGTGTTCTGATTGGTTTTTTCTCCCCTTTGATCTGTTAAGCTGCTGATTGGTTGCTGGGGTTATTTGCTAAGAATTTGTCGAGTTTTCCGGGTATTTTTGTGGCGATAGAAACTACAATCTTTGAGGATAATGGCAGGTTGTTCTTCAAATTTTGGGGTGGCTCATGTTGCCAATGTAAGGAAAGAAGCTGTTTTGAGAAAGCTGGGAAATCAAGATGCAAGTTTGAGTAGGTTGAGTTTCAGGGGTGTGTTGAGGGAGGCTGTATTACCAGTCTTACGTGTGAACAAGTGTGGTAGGTCTGTGCAAAAGAAAGAAACATTTTTTATGATGAGTATGTCGCAGCCGCCAGATGAATCGCAACCTGCTGTAACTACAATAGAGTTTTCGAAAGATGGAAGTGATAGTTTTGTGAAAAAGGACCCTACTGTTTTGGACAGCGAGTCAAACTCCATTACTAGTAGAAATGATAATAATGGAGTTGTGTTTGATAGTAGTGGTGGAAATGGGAGCTTTGGCAATAATGGTGGAGCAGGTGATGGAAGTGGTGGCGGTGATGGTGGTGATGATGATGGTAGTGACAAAGAAGAAGAGGAGTTTGGGCCAATATTTAAATATGAGGAGGTAATTAGAGAGACGCAGGCTCGAGGGGCTACCCTTCCTTCAGATATGTTGGAGGCAGCTAAGAGTGTGGGAATCCGCAAGGTGCTGCTTCTTAGATATTTGGATTTGCAGGTACAGTTTCTGGATGTCCATGCTTTTCTTTCCCTTTTCTTAGAAAGTAGTATTTATATAATTATGTAATCGATTATATGTGCCCACCCTATTGTAAGACAATTGGATCTTAATGTTGTTATCTGATATTTGAACTGCAGGGATCTTTTTGGCCTCTGGGATTTGCCATTAAATCTTGGTCTTCACTTCGCAATCGAATGCTGGCCGATCCATCATTTCTTTTCAAAATTGGCTCAGAGGTTGGTTGGGCTGGTTTTGTAGTAATCTTAATTCTATTTTTTGATATTATTTAATGGTAGAATTGTAGTGCCTTGTGTTATTGAATTAAATGTTCTGCAATGTACAACATCAAGTGATTGATGTTTTCAATTATCATATATTAACCTGCTCTAATTTATTGAGAAATTGGGACATAGTTGACTCCTTTGTCTGCTCTGCTTCCCTTGAGCTCTTGGAAGGGGATTGAATAATTCATCTAGTTAACAAGGTATTTGTAAGCTAAAAGAACTTGAGCTATATTGCTCATATGTTAGGGGTTGCAACTAGTATATATTAGAATTATGGTTGCAGTCTGATTTCTGTTAAAATTATTCTTGTGTTATTATTGACTTACTGGCCTACTTAAGGAATTTCGGATGTATGAAAAATGTTTATGTAATTTTTGTCTCTTATGATATACAGATTGTCATTGATTCTTGTTGTGCTACTTTTGCGGAAGTTCAAAAGAGAGGCAAAGACTTTTGGTCCGAATTTGAGTTGTATGTTGCAGATCTTCTGGTTGGGTTGGTTGTCAATGTTGCTTTGGTAGGTATGTTGGCACCCTACGCGAGAATTGGGAAACCATCAATATCTAGTGGATTCCTCGGAAGAATGCAGAAAGCTTATGCATCTTTGCCTAGCAGGTTACTCATCACGCCACTGATGGCTTATTTCTTGTCAATATTTTTTATATATGTTGTTGAGATAATAACAGTTATCCATCTAAACAAGACATGGCAGTCATGTTTTCCACATCTGCTCTTGCATCCTTAGAGTGCGAACAAGCTTTTGCCTATGAACTCATGCCATTGAATGGTTTAATTTCATGTCAATAGTTTTTATATATGTTCCTTATGTGTAGAGATATCAACTGTTGTCCATCTAAAAAAGAACACATGGCAGCCATGTTTGACATGTCTTAACTGCTTTTGTGTCTTTACAGCATGAAGAAACTTTTGTCTAACAGTCTATTCTGCTCACTTTATGCAGTGTATTTGAAGCTGAAAGGCCAGGATGTAGGTTTTCTGTACAGCAGAGAATTGGAACATACTTTTACAAGGTGAGGACCGCAAGTTCATGTCACTGGTCCATTGAATTATGGGAAGCTTCTACTCAGTTCATTTTTATGAACATTTCCAATTTCAGGGTATAATGTATGGAGCTGTTGGATTTGCATGTGGCATCATAGGCCAAGGCATTGCCAATTTGATCATGACTGCAAAGCGGTAAAGTTTCTTGTGTAGAGTCTTTTACATAGTCTTCATAATCATAGACACAAAAGTAACCTTCCCAGATCAGACACCCCTCACCCTTCTCTACTCTTGGCCAGACAAGAAATTTTTTAAACGTCTTTGTAATGATATATATCACTACTGGCCTTGTGGATCTTCTAATACAATGATGATTTTGCTAATAGTTAAAAATAATTACTGAATTAATTCTTGGTAATAAATGAGCATGTAAATGTTTTAACATTTATTTGGAATCTATAATTTTCTAAGACTTGTATAAATTAGATTTTAAAGTTTATCCACTATCCACGCAAAACTCTGCAATTTATTAATTAGAAAATGCCTTATCATTGGAGAAACAGATGTTTTTCACTTTCTGTGAAAGCTTAGGTCTTTGAACAGGTGGCACCATATCAAAGTTAAACTAACAAATATATAGTGTTCATATTGAATGATACTGCACTGTTTGTATTGTATGAGTCCTTATTTTTGGAAGTGATTAATTTCTCACTGCTTTTACTGTATATCAGGAGCATAAAGAAATCAGAAGAGGACATACCTGTGCCACCTCTTGTGAAGAGTGCAGCTCTTTGGGGTATGGAATTGTTCATTTTTCAAACTTGTTTCATGCTCTCTAGTCCGTCTCCTCTATACAGCTAGAAAACACCAAACTTTGTTTTCATTGAGCAATTATGACTATTCTCAATTTTAAGGCAATTGTCAATTTAATGACAATGAATGGATCTATGAGATCAAAGTTGATACACGTGATTGTCAATACTCACATCATTGGACAATAAATTGTAACCATCTGAGGATGACTAATAAAAGGTTTATTTTTGTCCTTTGAGTGTGTTTCAATATGATTGTTGAATGGAGGTGGTTGGATGCAACTCAGAAAACTGTTGCCTCGAAATTAATTTATGACTTTTATGGTTTTCTATTCAAGGATGCAATTTAGTATGTTGCTTTCTGGCATCCTGAATTCAACTTTTTCCCTCTCCAACCTGTTTGCAAAATTCTTATAAAAAAGGGAAAGGCTTGATCTCATATTTTGTGTTTTACCATAGAAGCACATTTGAATGTCGCAGGTTAACTATTGTTGTCAAAACAATAGAAATAGAAACTCACTTTATGCCATTTTAGATTAGTTGAATTCATGTGCAATATGTTTGGTGTAGATTTCTTATGCTGGATTTGGTATTTTCCGAATAACTGTATTTTGAGCATTAAAATTGATTGATGATTAGCTTCCGTTGTATTCTATTCCTGTGTGTAATGTAACTCGTCTCGCCTCCCTGAACATGCAGGTGTCTTTCTTGCTGTTTCTTCAAACACCCGATACCAGATCGTCAACGGACTAGAGCGTCTGGTAGAGGCATCACCACTGGCGAAACAGGTTCCCCCAGTTGCTCTGGCTTTCACGGTTGGTGTGCGTTTTGCCAACAACGTTTATGGTGGCATGCAGTTTGTTGACTGGGCTAGGTGGAGTGGGGTGCAATAACTGTTTTATCTAGTTTTGTGTTCCAGTCTAGTCTTGCAGATGTGATTTTCTAGTTTCAGAGGTGAAGCATAACTGGACAGGAATCATCAATGGAAATGTATTGATGGAAATTCCACCTCAGATGCATTGGTCCATAATGACCAAAGGTTGTATTGTGCTCGTACCTTGGCTATGGCTGCATTGTTTGGTAAAGTGATTTTCTTGGGATATTATAAATGGCACAGGTTGTATTGTGCTAGTACCTTGGCTAAGGTTGCATTGTTTGACAAAGTGATTTTCCTTGGGATATTACAAATGCTGCTAGTCAAAAGCTCAAAAGCATGAGCATCTTATTTCTTGTGTATTCATTTAGAGCTGTAAGGTTCTGCCTTCTGCTTTACTAGTAAGAATCATTTTGGTCGATACATGCATCTCACTTAGGGGTGTAACAGATTGGACCTATCCAGTAAACTTGATGGATCCAAACCAAACCAATGCAATCAAATTGGTTCAGCTCGGGTAATCGGATTAGTCAATTTGGATCCAGCTAGAATCAAACATATATTGGTTTGGGTACCGGATTTCCATTTCCAAAATTGAACCTAAACTGAACCCCTTGACACCCTATAATTGTTTATTTATTTTTTCATTTCTATTATATTAATTGCTAACTTAAACTTACTATTAACACGAGTCACCATTCTCTCTTCTGCTTGTGCTCCTGCTTTCCATTATTATGAATTGTTGATATTCAATGACTTGATATTAGAAGAGGAATTTTGTTTTCAAACTTAGGACTTTTTTATGTTATTTACCAAAATTAGCTAAATTCAATATCCAATCTGAACCAATCAAACATCGATCTTCAGATTTGTTTTTCCCCATAATTCAATCCAAATAAACTTGTTTACACTCCTAACCTCACTCCCGTAAATAAACAAAAAATTCTGACTAAAACTATACATGCTATAACCCAGGGAGTAGTAGAGATGCACTTTGTGGATGGTCATAAGCCTATGCCGTGGCTTTAGTACATATCTTCGGAACATTTCTGATTTGACCCGATTTTGGCAAGTTTATCACTTGAGTTAAAGCTCCAATTTAGATGCTACCTGCTAGCTTAGGACCTTAGGTGATTTAGTTGAAGGTTAACACAGGCAGAAAAACATTAATTCCTGAAAATATTTTACATCAAATTGCTAATGGCCTCCATTAGGGTTAAAGAAAAGACATTTAGGAACTAATTTGTAGAAAATTGATGTTTAAAGGACTAATTTGTTAGCACATTGGTTTTTCTGGGGACTACTTAGTTAGTGCACTCATCATCTTCTACGGACTAATTTGTCTGTGTTGATTTTTAAGGGTTAAAATGATAGATCTCTCGCAAATAGATCCCTAAATATTAAAATGTAATATTATTTTACTCCTTCTAAAATTTATTTGTCAGCAAATAGGTCTCTTGATACACGTACTTTATCTAGAAAAAAGGGAGATCAAATAGTATTCTAATCCTATGAAAGTTATTTGACATTAAATATATGGTTGAAAACTTATAATTTCTTGAAAAAGGGGACCTAATGGTCTTTTAGAAACACTAAAATTAGAGATGGGTATATGGGTTATCCCGTATCATTTAACCCGCTTTGCCATGATGGACTATATTTAAACGGTTGGATCGGGCTGATCTATTTATTCAATGGGCTTGCAATTCTATGGGCCTCTCAAAAATTCAAATTGTTTATCTTTTTTGAAATGTGATGGACTAATTTAAGATTTATAAATATAAGCTTGTCACCTAATACATTTATGAGAAACCAATTTATGTATTTTGTCTATATTTTTATATTTTTTACCTTATATATTTAAACTCTCAAAAACTTGGTTATATGAGAATTGATCCGTGGTCCTCTAAGTTAGAACAAGGAGCACTTATTGTCATGAAGTCTTATGAATCTAAATACATCTTTTATTTTATAAAAAGACAAAAGCTCTATATTTAAAAATAAAAATAAGTGGGTTAGTAGATCAACTCACTAGCGCACAAATTTATCCCTTGGGTTAAGCAAAATGGACCAAAAAACTCGTGAATTAACATGATGGAAATTATCTTAGTCCTAACTCCTGCAAACTACGGATTAAATGGACTAACCCGCATATCATGGCCATATACCCAGCTATAGCTGAAATGAAGTTATGTTAACTTTTAAGGACTTATTTGATGTAACAAACTTTTAGAGATTAACATACATGATCTCGTATTTGACCACTTAAAGAATTTATTTGATGTAAAACATATTTTTAAAACTAAAATTAATGTCACATAAATCTTTTAGGGATTGAAATGCATGTGTAACCACAATCAAACAAGCCATTATTGGTGGCCAAATATATGGTAATATATAGAATTCTTAGAAAGTTTGTATGAATACTAGCAAAAACTAAACAACTAGTGAACGAGTTGTTAGACAGGTTGAACTTGTGTAATGATTCATGCCATGATATGTATATATTTTTTTTTCCAAATAAACAATGGGCTTATCCCCATAATAAAAAAAACTAAGAAACAACTATTTTGCTGTTTGAGTGCTAATTTTTATAGCACATTTTGGATTGAATATCTCAAGTTTCGGGAAGGGAATCACTCCCTCTGAAGAAAGGAATTACAATTTAAAGTGAAGTATACCATGATTTAGATGTTGAAGAAAAGCAATAATAAAGTAGAATTATATTAATGTAAATTAAGGGTGTGTTAGGTTTAGAGAAAAGTATTCAATTTTCATTATTTCTTTTTCTGTTTTCAGGATTTTGTAAAAGAAATAGTGAAAACTAAAAATAAAAATTGAAAAGTAATTGAAAATAAGAAATGAAAACCGAAACTATTTTCTAAAATCAAATACACCCCAAATGTGCGTACAAGAAAATAAATGAAAGCAATAAAATGAAATAAAACAACGATGAAATGAAATGAATCTGCCTCCCATAAACTTGTTGGTCCTAAGACTTAGAGTGATACTTGTCAACCTCAATATGACATATAACTTATTTTTCATGCCCTATATGTTAAAACCAAATCACCGGGAAGAGGAGACTTAAGATGGATGTAGAATCATGGGTGGTATTGGTCAAGGTATGGTGGTACATCAGGCTCTGGTGGGGTGTGTATATGGATGAAATGGTAGCTTGTGGTATGGCTGAAGGTGTAGTGGTGATAGATGGAACTGTGCCTAGTAATACAAAGGTAGTGGTGAGTCAATACCCCCATATCACTAGTCAATATTGTCATACCAAGCAAGCTCAAACATACTGGAGTCGGGCTCATATTCTTGAGGTAGCTGATATCCAATTCCTTGATAAGGATCACCGGCTGCTCCATTTCTTGCAAAATTCCAAGAACCAAACCACTGGGAACTAGAATAGGGGTTAGCTGACATGTTGGCTCAAGTGGAAGAGAATAAACAAATATAAAGAGATAAAGAAAATAAAGCAAAAGAGAAGATATATACCATTATCTACAAGCCTAATACTAGTGATATCCTTTGAAATGACGCCAAAATCTGGTAAAATTAGGCGACTCAAGATCCAACAAATTATAAGTTTATAAGAGTTGGAACAATAGAAACAAAAATAAACGAACTACACAAAATATTTAACGTGGTTCTACTTCAACTGTCCATAGCTATGACTTCACAAACAATTCATTAATTTTTTTTAAAAAAATACAATCACTAATCTAACAATCTCTCACAAACCTAAAATCTCAGTACATCCAATTTCACAAAGTAATAATTTTCACTCACAGAAAATACTAACAAATATGCTCTACCTAACAAAATTTCACTCAAACAAATCAATCTTTCTCCCAAAAATGAGGCTCCTACACTCTAATTTCTTTTCACCACTATTGTGTGGCGCTACACATACGAAGAGAAGAAGCAACCTTTTCCTTTGAAAAAGTGAGACAAGAGTCACGTGCATGATATACCAAAAAAGGCTTTATCATTTTTTTCCTCTTTTTTTGTCAAATGGGCTTAAAACCAATCCAAGGCAATAAACCCAACAAATATCCACATTGCCTTGTGATTGAGACAAATTGTATAGTCCGTAATAAGAGCTAGAAAGCCTTGTTAAAGAATTACCAAATGTTACCTTTTTCTTTGGCACATGCACACACTTTGCCTTCTCTACATTCCAATATACTTGGTCATTGCCTTTATTCACAATAGTCTCTCCCATCAATTTATGCAAGTTACCAGGAATCTTCTTACCTTTTATTATCCTCAAAGAACCTCTAGTAACTTGCATTACTCCATCTCTTGCAAAATGTCCATAGCCCAATGCATCAAGTCTATCCAAAGAAATCAAATTTCTTCCAAGTGCAGGTACATATTTCACATCACCAAGTGTTCACACACAACCATTATGCGTTTTAATTTTCACAGTATCCTTTCCAACAATATCAAAGTAGTCCTCATTAGCCAACCTCACAACTTCATCATCACAAGCACCATAAGTATCAAACTATTTATTCTTGCAATAAACGTGATTAGAACAGGCGGAATCTAAAAGCCAGCAATCACTACAAACACCTTTCTCCTCTTCAACCATCATCACATCGGTTTCATAATTGGGATAATCTTCCACAGCCGCGATAGCATCTTCAAACTTCTCTTTTCCTTTGCCTTTACTCCTTTCAAATTCTTCCATATCCGCTTTCAATTTCTTGCAATAAAATTTAGTATGACCCATTTTGTGATAATAATAACATTGTTTGTCTTTATAGCCCGGTCTTGATAGGGAATCTGATCTTGAATTATCTCTACCAAAATTACCACCACCACATGCTTCTACCACGATTAATTCTAGCAATAAAGACACTTTCTTGGGTTTAATAATTCGATCTTTTCAATTTTTTATTTTCTAATAACACAACAATCTTGTCATTAACTTTCAAAGTATCTTTTCTAACTAGCAATATGGTTATTACACTGTCATAACGTGAACACTATATTTTTGTCTTCAATTTAATTTTCATTTTGTGCATTTGAAATTTGAAATTTGAATTTTCCCTTAGCGATTCAACAAAAATAAAATCAGATTAAAATCTTAATTGGGTCAACAAAAATCAATCAAAATCCTAACTGACTCAACCCTCCCTAACTGATCCCAAAATCTCTCTAATCGGGTCTCTATATAATAACAAGGAGGATACACAGTAATAGGAGGTAACAGATAAGAAGCAAAACTACCCACAAACTCACCATTTTCGTCCATCACCCTATTCTTTGGCCTTCATTTTAGTTTCGTTATCCTGAAAGCATCAAAATTACAGCCTTTCACCATCTGAAATCACTCACATCATCCTCTTTCATCTATTCACCTTCATCATGAACCATAAGCCATCATCATCAGTGAACCCATTCCCATCACCATCATCAAACTTTCATCCTTGATCCTATTTTTCACAGAACAGCCATCATCACTAGTTGATCACCATTCCCATTTGACTACCATGAAACTCCACGAAGCCCCAGTGAAGCCCGCGCAGCGCCAGCCTCAGCGAACCTGCCAGTTCAGCCACGAAGCCACTGCTGCCACAGTAATCATCCTTAGCGTTACCCCTTGTACCACTGCTTCCTCACAGTTTCGTTTCTTCCTTATTCCCACGTTACAGTGATCAAGCAGGTTTAATCTCTTTTTTTTTTTTTTTCTTTTGTTTTAGTCTTATTTTATTTCCTTTATTCCGTTTTCTTTCGTGGTCAGGTCCGTCCTTTTCATTTTTCATTAAATCTTGTTTGTTAGTCTTTTAGGCATTTATGAATTAGGACATTTTTGGGTTAGAATTATTTTTTGGTTTAGGCTACGTTGTTTGTTTTTTTTAACCATTGGTACGTTAATTTTCAAGTCTTCCTTTTTTCTTAAATAATTTATTAATTAAAATTCTTTTCACAAATAAAAAAAGTCAATACACTTTTATTTTATTTTTATTTCTCAATTAAAATCTATTAACACATACTTAATTTCTATAAGAACGACGTGACTTTGATTTCCTCATTGAACTAAAGGATACGTCGGCGTAGCCAACAACTATCAAGCTAAAATTAATTTTTCCTTAAATTTTATTTTTATTTGGTCTTCTTTTATTTAATTTTATTTTATATGTACAAAAATGTAATTTTTGGGAAAAATAAATATTATTATAGTTATAATTAATTTGCATAATAAGCTCTAGGGTAACCGTACTTATACAGATGTTTTAGGGGTGCAGTGGAATTAAGTTTTAACCTTTCTCTGATCATAATTAGACTCCTGGACTCAAATTTTTTCAAAAGATCAATTCCGATCATCAAAAAGTTTTTCAATTTTAGCTGGAATCAAAATTAGTGACGACTCCATATTTAAATTTATTTCTTTTAGGAATAAATCTATTGTTGTTATTTTGTTAGGGTGCCCTCAGGGTACGTTGTAACACATAATTATTTGGAAGAGATGATAATAACAACAATGCTTTATCTTCATCATCAATTTTCACATCAATACTAGCTAACTATGTAACCAATCTTGTAAAATAATTCACATGATCTCTAATATCAGCACCAACGTCTATCTTCAACTGATATAATTCTTTCTTTAAGAATAAACGGTTGGTAAGGGATTTTGACATATACATGTTCTCTAATTTTTTCCATAAGTCAACAGCAGAAGTTTCATTCAGGATATCAAATTTTACCTCAGCAGCTAGGGATAGGCAAATTATACTGACATCTTTCATCTCTATCTCTTTCCATTCTTCATCTGTCATCTTTTTAGGATTTTTCTTTTTCCCATTCAAAGCTTTAACCAATCCCTGCTACACTAGAATATCTTTAACATTACACTGTGATAGACTAAAATTATCTTTTCCATCAAGGAGCTCTACCTTAAATTTTCCCATTGAATTTTGCATCCTTGCCATAAAAAAAAAAAACAGAAATAGGATCAGAACCCTTTCTGATACCACTATTGGAACAACGAAAGCAAAAACAAACAACCTACACAAAATATTTAACGTGATTCGTCCTCAACTGCCTACAACTATGACTTCACAAACAATCCACTTTTTTTTTGAAAAAAGAAATAAAATCACCAATCTAACAATCTCTCACAAACCCAAAATCCTAGTATGCCCAATCTCACAAAGTAATATTTTTCACTCATAGAGAACACTCACAAATATTCTCCACCTAACAACATCTCACTCAAACAAATTAATCTTTCTCCCAAAAATGATGTTCACACACTAATTTCTTTTTACCATTGTTGTGCGGTGCTACACACGCAAAGAGAAGAAACAACATTTTCCTTTTAAAAAGTGAGACACGAGTCGTGCATGTTATACCAAAAGAGGCTTTATCATTTTTTTTTCAAATGGGCTAAAAACTAATCCAAGGCAATAAACCCAACAATAAGAAGCCGAGTGGCAATGGAAAATATGAGTAAAGCAAAGGCAACTTGGGTCATTTCCCAAGATATTAATGTCTAATAGGCTAGGTAAAATAGGGGGTTTTGTGAAATTTAATTGCAAAGAAATTAAAACAAGGCATGTAAAATAAAAGAGACTACCAAATAAAAAGTCTTATCTCAAGATTTCTAATGAACAAATGCCAATTCAAACATTGGCATCAAATTGTAAATTGCTTAGGTATGAGGTTAGACCTCTATAAGCCGAGATCTTTGGAACTTGAAGTAATCTAACCTAGGATCCAATTAGACTCCTAATCCCCCAAATTCCCAAATTCATATCCTTGCTCATATACCTACAAACATAAACACAACTCCTAAGTAGCATGCAACAGAAACTAGAACCATACACTTGCATAACATACTAAGTTGAGAGGAATGAGAGAATCATAGCATGCAAATTAAGACAACATATATAGGGCTAGGCCAAAAAACCAATTTCCACAAGGACCAATGTAACCCCCTAAATTCTAACCCTTTTACACTCGAGTCGTATTAAGGTTAACCTTTAATCATTACATTTTGGTCTTATAATTTTTTCTTTTTAAAGTATGTCATATGGAAAATGCGTAACTTTTTTTTTAAACGTTTGAATAAAATTTTGAGCCTTGGTGCATTAGGCTTAATGACTAATTAAACTTGTTAATCTTAATTTGCGGAGAATTAAATGCATACATAATTCATCCATACATATCAAAACATCATAAATCTATAAAAGCATGCCTTGATCATAATGCATAAGCATCATACATCTAATAAATCTAATTATATACTCCATATAAAGTATTTAAATAAAATGTATAACAAACATAGTAAACCGATTAACCTCCCAGCCACTTATTGGTTACACACAGAAAACATAATCTTAAAACGAAAAGCACGTAAACTAAACATAACTAAGAATAATTAAAGATAGATGTCTGATAGCTAGGTCATGGATTATTTAAGTCCTTTAGCAGCATAATCTCTTCATCAGTTTCCTCTAAAGACGACTGTAATGCCCTTTCACCTTAATAAAGTGTTAATTGAGATTATTTTAGGATAATTAATCCTAATTAAGAATTAATTACCTTAGTAAGTTAATTAATGGAAAATTAGTCATGCATAATTAATTTTAGCCTCTTGTTAATTAAAATGCATAATTTCATTCTTGATTGTGATTAATTAGTTTGAAAGTTAAAATTGTTGTGATGATGTCATGTGTGATGTAATGTGAAATTTCAGCTTCCCTTCAAGTGAAATTTTAATGTTTTTAATCATTTTCAAATTGAGATGCATGAAATAAAATAATAGTTGTTTGAATTAAAGTATATGTGTAAAATTAATATTTTAATTTTGCTTTTTGATTATTTTATACCTTTTGTTGTGAAATTCCTAAATCACCCTTCACATGCCCTCATTACCTTACGCTTACACTCCTTATAGCATAAAAAATAAACCTTAGCCCCACTAAAATGCAAACCGGCCTTTTTCCCTTTATCCCTTATTTTATTTTTAGTACACTTTTTTCCTCTCATTCTCTTTATCTGCTCTGTCTCAATCCCTCTCAAAGATCCAAACTCCAAGAGGATGGGCTACTCCTATTAGCTCAAATTACCTTATTAAATACCTAAACTCCACCCACTGTTGAAGGAAGCTCACTTTCTCTTTTCGGACAGCAGCTAGTCATGAAATTTCCAGGGCAAAGGAGGGAATTTCATTACTCACTTTTACCTTCTTAGTTTCTAAACACTCATTCCCTTGATTATCTACAAGTTGGTAGAGGATTTCTTTCAAAATCTTTTTGGTTGATTTGATTATTTGAACCCTAAACTTAGGGTTTGGGTTTTTTTTTTGTGTCTTTAAAGTTTGATTAATTGTTCTCTTGCTAGACTAATAAGTTTAGAAGTGTTAGAAAAAATTTATGAAGAGCTCTTGATGATTGTACATATGTGAGTGTATTTTCTGCCATGTATTGAGCACCCACCATAAACCTTGTGATGTTTTGGTAGGATTTTGATGAAATTTAAGAAGTTGATCCAAGTATACATTTATTCCTTAGTTTGTGATGTATAAAAGCTTGTAAATATGACTTTTAATGGTGGGTTTGGATGTGTGGAACATACCCCATGAAAAATGTTTAAATATGCATCCAATTGTTTGATAAAATTACTAATGAAACTAAGGTGGTTTGTTGATTTTTATGTTGTTTTCAATGCTCCTATCACTAGTTGCACTGATAAAATGATGTTTTTGATATTCTTGTTACTCTCTACACTAATAAAATTATGTTATTAATATTCCTATCACTTGTTGTACTAATAAAATGATTTTTTGATATTTCTATCCCTTAGTACACAAATGAAATGATGTTTTAAGTTTATTTTTCAATTTGTACAGGATTATGTTTTGAAATGGTTTAAAATAAGTTTAGAAAGTTGGTTTGGAAGCATGGTATGCTGGCAAAATTATTTTGGTTTCCCTTTCTTTTAGATTCAACCATGGCTTGGGTGTGAAGCTTGGGTTTTTTCTTTGTAATTGTGATATTTGGATAATTATATGTTGTTATGTAAAAGTATGAGTTTTAGAAGAGAAAAGTCTAATTTGGGCATGTTTATAATAATTGTAAGAGGGCATCTTATTTTTGGCCTAAAAAGGTTTAGTGAGACTTGGGTTTGAAATTTTGTATGTTTGTTGGATTGATAGTATTATTGTGTTGGTTTAATAATTTTGAAAGCACAAGATTGAAATCTTATGAAGCTTATGGTAATTGTGAGATTAGTTTCAAGTTTTGGCTTAAAGTGGGAATAAGGATTAAGACTTGTGCTTCTATGTCATGATATGCCTAACTGATATGTTTTGATCTTATGTGATGACTTGAAATATGTATCATTGGGTTATGTTAGACTAGATAAGTAATTGTGTGGTTGTGCCTCCCTATATAGATTAATACCCCTTTACTTGACATTGGACTTGTATGTCATGATCTGATTTGGGAATGTAACCGACACATAAGGAATTGACCTTACGCGATAACATGACATGCATAAAACCTTATAATTTACATTCAAAGTGTAATTTAACATATTCTCATATTTCATAATCCAAGTCCAAAATAATAAAATCCATCGAAACATAACTATCTAAGCATTTCAAATCATATATCAAAAGAGTGCATGGTCTAATCCTATCTACATATCTACTAGAGCACCATACTAAATATAAGTAATAACTATCGCTTCACTTCCAAGTAAAACTCACCAAAATGAGCTACCAATAACTACTAAAGAAGAATCTGGGAGGTAATTGGGCAGCAATTGTATTTGGAAGATGGGAAAAGAGATGGATGAGTTCCACAAAACTCTAAGTGGATTCGCATTCACAGTCAAATATGGGATAATCAAGGAATTACATAAATAATAATGCAACAAACAAAAACTTTATATATATATACACATATACATATAACCTAACAATAGCAAATGTGTAATCAATATGAGAAGGCATACATAAATCTTTCTAAGGAATTAAAGGGATAAATAGAATTCTAATTCTGTCGTAAATGGCGATATTCAATCCCTCATGAACAAGACCATACAAATAGAATAGAATGGTTATTTGCAAATCGCATCCCTCATAGATGACAGGGTATACCAAGATTAACGAGTTTTAACTTACAGCTCTATTTCTCTCTAACTCCTATCTCAAAATCTCACTTACATAATCAAGCTAAAGGGGTTTAGGGACTAAAATCTCATGCGAATATTTTCCATCATCTCAATAGTTCATATTCAATATTTCTAAATAAGACACATTCAATTTGCAATTTTATTAAAATTTGTTCTAAGGGCAAAATAGTTTAAATATATCAATAATGGTATCATGTATTTCTACAGACATTCTTTTTCATGAAAAACTATACAACCATGATTTTTTCTAAATTGGCATAATTTATAAAAAACCATACGTAGCATAATTTGATTTCTAAATTCATAAAGAGTGTGTCCAATGCATGAAAATTATTTGTAATAGCAAAAAATAGAGTCATGAGCTTAAATTCACTTGCCTAGAGGGGCCGGGTAAGTGGTATCACCGCCAATTTGGCTCTAGGGAGCAAGGACAGCTCCAATGTCAAGGACAGCTCCAATGTCTTGCATGGAAACATCCAAAACCATCAACAACTTATAAAACCTTAGCTAGACACATACTAAGAATGATTTCATGGGAGAAAACAAGAGAAAATCGTGCATAAGGACATGTTAACCCATAAACTTGAAAGATCATGGAATAATCTTGAAAAAACATATAAAAATCAGTTACCAAGGGATAGATTGATGAAGGAGAAGGGAAAACCTAGCAAACAGGGGTGGAGGGAGTGTTTGAAGTTGGCTAAGGTGTGTATCTTGAACTTAGGGATAAGTTTATATAATGTAAGGGATGTTTTAATGAAATTGCATTGTTTTGGGGGAATTCTAGTGTGCAAAATCGCATTGATGTGCATTTTATTTTGCATTTGTGCAAAATAAAAATGTGCTTCTGAACACTTTGGGCGTATCTCTGCATACTTACTAAGAATTTGGGACATTCTGGAAGTCGAGAAGAAAATAAGGAAACGTAAAATTTAATAACGAGCCAAAAATCACTTGTTCACGACAAATAAAAACGTGTTCCCAAGATAAAAACGTGATCTTAAGGGCAGATTTTATGTAGATTTTGCTGAACTCTATCTTAAGGTTGCTAAGAGGCCTTTCCATATCCTAGAATAGCCTTCTTAAGGGCACTAAGACTTAGAATATATATTGCATTGCACTTAGATGCATGGTCTAGTTCAAAGTTATGAGATATTATGCAAAATGAGTTGTGATGCAAACAGCAAGTGCCATGAGGACCATAAAACTATAGCATAGCCCAAATCATTGCAAAGTGGGCTTTGGAACAACCAATTGCACTAAGTATGTGGTTCATGGGATTTAAAGTAAAAACCATGATAAGATATGTGAATTGTTTCCTTATGTCTCATAAACATGCATGAGATTTTGTCCATATGCAATTTGACCTAAAAAGGATACAAAGGGACATGGGGTAGTGCTTTGTGATTTTGTATGTTTGTGTGAAGAGCCTTGTCTACTTTAGTTATTTGAGAAGTTTTGAATGGAACTTGTGAAAGATATGTTGGTAAATTGTGGAGCTATGTTTCACTTGTGGCTACTTGGTATGTATAATTGGTAAGACTTGTCTTGTCTTAATGTTGATAGAATCGATAGTTGTGATGTTTATGGTTAAGAAAATGTCTGAAAGTAATGCCATAGTGTTTTTGACCAAGTGGGGATGGCGATGTGTAATGCCTACATTGGCCTTTGAGTAAGTAAGGATGACGATATGTAATGCTCACATCAGTACACAATTAGTTTGGCGAAGAATAGTGGTATGTAATAGCTACCTCGGTACCTGTTTAGTCCAACTAGAGATAATGCCTAGTTGGCATAAGATGTATCATTATGTTTTGTGGTGGTTAGTCAAAAGTCTTAAAGTTATTAAAGCATGAGAGAAGTGAAACATTTTGACCTTTGTATGCTCATGCATACTTATGTTTATGTCCTTTGCATTATTCCTTTTCACACTGCTACAAATAAGGGAACTTGCAGCGGTCTATCCATGGTGGTTTAAAAGGATGGTCGTCGATGACAACTAAAGGCAACATTTCCAAGTAGTTCCTATAACCGCCACCGCCTGCCATTAAAATTTTGCGCAAAGCTCGTGCATTTCCATTGCTCTCCCCTGTTAGCCCCATTCTCTCGTGTTGCCCATAGCTTATTGTCCCCCAAATTTGTTTGCTTTCCCCCAAAGGCTCCAAGGTTATGGCTTTGCCAAGGTTGCTGCTTTCTCGCCACAGAATCTCCAAGGTCTCCATTTTCTGGCACAGAAGACACTCCAAGGTCACCCGTTTCTGGCACGCGTGACACTCCAAGGTCATCGCTCGATCAGAGGTCGTTGCCATCTCTAAGGTCGCTAGCCACTTCTAGTACGTGAGGCTCCGAAGTCTCTGATTTCTCACACGTAACACTCCAAGGCCTCCGACATTTACTCCAGCTCTGAGGTGTCGCCTCCTGGTCCGAGGTCGTTGCCCGTTCCGAGGTCATCGATTCTTCCTCACCTCCCATCTCAGCTTCAAGGTAGCTTCTTTCACCATAGCTCCTTCATTAATGCAGAGATTTCAAGGTTCAGTTTTTTGTTAAGGGTTATTTTTGTTTTGCCATTAACAATCATAGTATCATGAACCCTTTACTGATTCACCATTCCTAGTAATGCGAATTTTTTATTATAAAAAACAAACTCCTACTGGCGAAACAAACACTTACACCATCTCCTTTTGCCCCAAGGAGGATGCCTACCATAGGCAACTTGTCCAAAATATTGAATCTATAATCTATTCTTTAGTTGTTCATTAAGAGATGATTTATGCTGCAAAGATTTAGGGGTGGCAAATCCAGCACTAAATCCATGAATTTACAGAAATGCTCGAGCTGACTCTCATATCTGAATTACAAAAACAGATAAATAAAAGGAAATGGAAGAAAAGGGTAAAAGACAGACAAGCCTTGTTAAATTCAGAACATAGGGTGAATGTAGCTGAAAGATAACCTTGCCAAATTAACATCTCATAAAGGTCAACGAAGAAATTGAATTGAGAATACCAACATGTTTCCTAACAAGCCAAGAAAACTATTTTCTTTTAATCAACTCGTCTAACAAACAACATTTTAATTTTTATGCTTATGTTTTTAAAGCATGTAACTCATTTATCCTACTCTGCTATTGTATTTTTAATGACTTTTTGAGGAAGCCATTCTGGGAAAATAACTCTAGCTCTCAGTTAAGAAGAAGTTCTTCAGCATTAGGCAAAACCAACAGTTTGAAAAAAAATTATGGTTGAGTTTGGTATAATTGCATAGGTTTTCTGACTTCAGTTATTCATTTTCTTCAACGAATTACAAAGCAAAACCTTCACTGTCAAACTGGTATCAAATAGAATTCCCAAATTCATGCAATCGCAAGAAAACATGAACGTTTTGAGAAGGTTAAGTAGATTTTTTGAGGAAATTTTGATTGGAAGCATTTTGCTCATCATAAGGGTAAGTACTTAGAGAAACCTTTTGAGAAGGTTAGGACTTAAGAGTGTATTCGGGGTGTGTATATCCTTTGTAATATAAGTGATGGTGATCTTTTCAAAGTTCCACAGTGCTTTCTTTGTGGAATTATCAACTCTATGAATTCTGCATTGAATTGCTTTCTTTTAGTTTGTTTGTTGTAACCAAACATTAGGTGTTATGCTACTTTACTTTTTCTGCATTTTCTGGACTTTTCTGTTGTATAGTTCAATGAATTTCTTCTTTTCCCAAACTTGAATTCTTACTCAGTAAGCATTAAGATTTCTTTCTTATTAGAAACCTTGCTGATTCTTGCTTGGATTTTCAGATTCCCATATTACTTAACTCACCCTTAAAATCGTGTATGCAACCATTGTTGTAATTGTCATGCATTATCATTAGATCATTTGAAAGATTTTCCTTAGTTTGTTACCACTATATCAATCATGTTGCTAAGGAGTTTTTTGTGGAATACTGTAGGTACCATGATCCAAGGACTAAGTTGCCATATGGTACTAAAGAAGCTTTTAAAATAATTCGACAACTGTATGACTGTTTTTGCAAATCTTTTGTTGAATCAAATTGCACAAACCTGGAACCCCTATTTAATTTGTTGAAAGAGGATCTCTCACGATTATTGAGTTTAGTGTGTTTTATTTGCAATTGGCATAAATTTTTATTAAATTTGATAGATAGATAAATTATTGACTATCAAATTTTGTTGCACTGAATTGTTTCTTATTTCTCACAGTAATTGGATTCAATTGGACTTATGAATCTGAATTGTCCATGGAACAATACCATTAATTCCTGATTTGGGACCATATTGTGATTTCACTATAATGTTTTGATATGCTTAATGTGACTGATAAGGGAAGTGATATTCATATTTCTTTGAAGTCATTTCACAAAGTTAGCTTTCTCTCTAATACTATGTAGTTATCTTATTTGTACTTTGCTTTTAAGCATGACTTGGATACTTTCAAGTGTGTGAAAGTGTAAATATTAAGATAATTTCCTCTGATTTGTCAACTTACAGTTGGTATATCTTATTGGCAGAATTACAATTTAGGATTTATTTGCGTTGTGAAGCTAGCTATGCAAGTATCTTGTGGTTTTGATCATCTATCTCAAGTTCTTTCTAATTATACCATTGCGGTGTCATAATATGCCATTAGAAATAAGAACATTTTATTGCTATTGAGTTTTACTTACATATCAATGTAATTTTATGATTAACTTTGTGCTTTATTGGTGAAAGAAATGAAATAAAACTGAATTAACCCTATGATATTTCATAGTTACACCTAATTGCATTAATTTTCCAAGCTCATTTACTTCTTCTTATTATTGGATGCAATAATAGGTACCTTTTTCAAGGATCTCTAACCCAAAACCCTGATGGGTTATGTGTTTAGATTATCTTAATGATGCATGACTAATTTCAGGAACTCCTTGAAGGTTATTACTCTGCCAGGCACAAAGAGGAGAATTCATTCAAAGAGCTAAGCCATATATGTAACATTCCCTACCGCTTTATGGATTGATGACTGTCCCTACAAACTAATATGGGTCTTTTCAGCATACTTTGTCCTCACTCACACGCTTCCTAGGAAAACTTCCCAGGAGGTCACCCATCCCAAAATTGCTCCAACTCAAGCATGCTTAATTATGGAGTTCTTTAGTGGTGGGCTACCAAAAAGAAGATGCATCTTGTTGGTATAAGTAGTACAAATCAATTCATATAAACCCTTCTCAACTGTATAGTCTCATACTATACAGTCTCAGGATCCCTCTCATTCCGGTGTGTAATCGGTTCATTCATGTGCCCCTCCGCTTAGAAATCTGCCAGGAGCTGCTCCTTATTCGTGCCTTCTTGCACCGGCTATCACTTCTCGACTTCGTCACCGGGCGTTACATGCCCACCGGGTTCCACTTGGTTCGTCCCCAAACCACACTGTACTGGGAGAGGTGCAGGCTCTGATACCATTTGTAACATCCCCTGCTACTTTATGGATTGATGATTGTCCCTACAAACCAACACAGGTCTTTTCAGCGTGCTTTTTCCCAGGAAGCGTGTGAGTGAGGACAAAGCATGCTAAAAAGACCCGCGTTGGTTTGTAGGGACAGTCATTAATCCATAAAGCAGTTTCCCAGGAAGCATGTGAGTGAGGACAAAGCAGGCTGAAAAGACCCGTGTTGGTTTGTAGGGACAATCATCAATCCATAAAGCAGCAGGGGATGTTACAAATGGTATCAGAGCCTGCACATCTCCCACTACACTGTAATTCGGGGACGAACCAAGTGGAAGCTGGTGGGCATGTAACGCCCGGTGACGAAGTCGATGAGTGATCGCCGATGCAAGAAGGCACGGATAAGGAGCGGCTCCTGGTAGATTTCTAAGTGGAGGGGTACATGAATGAACCGATTACACACCCGAACGAGAGGGATCCTGAGACTGTGTAGGTATGAGACTATACAGTTGAGAAGGGCTTGTATGAATTGATTTGTACTACTTATACCAACAAGATGCATCTTCTTTTCGGTAGCCCACCACTAAAGAACTCCATAGTTAAGCGTGCTTGACTTGGAGCAATTTTGGGATGGGTGACCTCTTGGGAAGTTTTCCTAGGAAGCGTGTAAGTGAGGACAAAGCATGTTGAAAAGACCTGTGTTGGTTTGTGGGGACAGTCGTCAATCCATAAAACAGTAGGGGATGTTACAATATAAGGACTATCCAACAATTATGAGGTAAGTAATTGTTTCTTTTCCTTATTTAATTATATTTTTGTTAGGATAGAGACTTATGATTCCTAAGTAAGAGTTGTAGGAAATTGGGATTGCATGACTGGGGGGAAGGGCGTAGAGGTTCTTCCCCGATTTATTTGCATTGTTTGCTGTGGAGATTGATTGTGTATGCGGAGATTGCAGGAAATACATGTTGTGATGTTATAAGGGGATGTGCTCTAGAAAACCCAAGCTTTGAGTATATTATTATTCTTTTAACAGAAAATTTTTGTGAGATTAAATTTTGTTCTCTGAGTTTTTATATTTCCTTCCCATAGCATAAATTTCAACAAGGCAATTTTATTTTAATTGCCAACAATCTGCCTCAAAAATTCTATAAAGGACTAATTTCTTATGGTTGAAACTATCAAAAGAACATTTTCCATGGACCACTATTAGAGAACAATGGATTTACAAAGAAATAGGATACAAAAAAGTTAAGTTAGGAAAAGAATAACTACATGCAGGATAATGTTATTCCTTGCGAATAGATATGCAGCAAGAGGTTTTGGCTTTGCTTTGATTATACCGAAGCTATCTTCTATGTTTTCTACCTGCAGATATGTCAGGGAAATGTTACATAAGAACTGTAATATTCCATAATTAAGAAGCCAACTTATCTTTCTTATTTTTGCTTGTACTCATTTTACTTGTTCTTTGTAGTTCTTCCAGTTTCTCATTTTATAAGGTTATGTTGTGATATTTTTTCTTCAATTTCAGGCTGAAGACTTGGAATCACTAGGGCTAACAAGACGATCCTCCTCTTTTGCTGGCCATGATCCAACAAATGAGGGACCATCCAACAATTAGCATATTATTGATTGTTTTTGTTCATCAATTTTAGAATTATAGAACTTCACTTTCTATGATATTGCATGATTATAAGTATTTGTTGTTTTATTTTATAATTTTGTAAGTAAGTTTAAATGTTTGAGACATATAACACATTATGATATATTATCAATTATGAGATACATTCTATTATAAGTAATGAATTATTGCAATTTTAATATTTGCTTTATATTTAAATTTTGTGGATGTTTGAAAGTATTTGTAATAGAAAGGAAGCTATAATGAGCAGATTTATAAGAATTCAAGAGGGGAAGAAATGTTATATTAGCTATTAGCGGCCCCAAAAGCAAATTTTTCATTTTTTTCAATTTTGCGGCGATTAAAAACCGCCATTAAATTATTCAAGCAATAAAAGGTCAATTTTTTTGCGGCGGTTGCTAACCACCATTATGATTTTAAGTGATAAGGGTCAATTTATTTGTGGTCCCTACAATATTTTCAGCATATTTTTTTAGAAAAATTGAGCGGCAATTCAAAACTGCCGTAATGTCTAAAGTACCATTTTTCATTTACCATTTGGCGGCGATTAAGGAAAGTGGCATTTCACGGCGGTTGTTCCAGTGGTTGGCGCGGACCGCCACTATAGGGGTTGGCGACAGTTGATTTGGCGGCATTTCTGAACAGCCGCGAAAGGTAAAATAAAAACCGCCGCTAAAGGTATTTTTCTTGGTAGTGTTATGTCATGCATTCTTATTATTATTATTTAATGCAAGCTTTCATAATTCTTAAAATGGGCATCCCTTCGGAATTTGTGTTTTCGAACCTATTAAATGAACAGATGCAAGACGACAATGATGAAACTTAAATTGACCATTTCCGAGTTTCCGTTGTGTTACTCACCTCCTTTTGTTTTTTGTTCTTCTTCAGACGAGCCTCAGGATGCTGGAGACCCATGAGATTGAGCTTGGGGATAGTATGTGCTAGAGGATTTTTAGCCATCATATATATGGTTTATCATTTATGTTCTACTTCCTTTGGCATGTAGGCTATCATCTATCTTTGACTTACGTTTACTATAATCTCTTGAGATATTTTATTTTAGGGATTATTGTAGCTGAGATCGAGCCTTTGTTAACCGACATTTGACTTAGGTTATTTAAGTTTATTTTTCGAATTTGAAAGTATTTAGGTGTGGTTACCATTCATGAGCCAATGTCGCCTATGACATATTTATACCCATTATGTTATGGATATCGACGATGCTATGTTATGTTTAAGATTATGTGAATGATCAAGTGATATTTAAATGCTATACCCAGCAGATGATTATGCACGTGACTTGATTAAGCATTGAAATGTTTTATCCTTTTTGTCGTTGATTAGGCGATAGCGACAAGTAGCATAATATTACAGTTATGTTATGCGTAAGGCTTTTGTTGTTTTAGGTTTTCTGAAAAAAAATAAAAAATTCATGCTATTTACTGTTTGCGTTGCCGTTGTCAATGTCGAGTTAACAAAAAATATTTCTTTTTATATGGCCAATGAATTTAAATCTTGGTCAACAAATTTAAATCAATTTTTTAAATTCAAATACAAATACAAATATTCAAACATAACTATATAGCCACTTCAAACGTACTTATAATTTAAATTGAAATATAAATATTCAAATGTGGAAGTTTTTTAAACTCGTTTCAACAAAGTCTATTTTTAGAATTTGACCGATTGCTTGCGTAATTTTAAGATGAATATGTGGCAATTAATTAAATAATTTTTTCTAAAAAATAATAATTTTGAGATTTAAATACCTATTATTATAAATTGAATTTATTTAGAGTCAAAATTCCCTTTTAATGCAACTAACTACTATTAAAATAATAAGTACACTTATATATGTATGTTTTCTGGTTTATTTGCAAGAGAGTTGACGTTATACTTTCAATTGATAAAATTTAAAGAAAAAGTTAAATCAAGTTTAGTAATTAATTATTTACTATAATAATTACCTACCATATATTATCCTTTTTTAAATTTATTTAGTTGATAGTATAAAACGAATATTTTATACTCAGTGCATCGAAATGATAATTTTTGGTTAACAAAAATTTAATTTTAATTTTAATTTTTTAACTATGAGTTTGTCTCAATCATAGCACAGAATATAAAATGCAGACAAACATCATTTGGAGAAGAAAGTGGAATTACTTATGTTTATATGAAATTGACAATACACTCAAATTAGTCTATTAAAAATATATTGGAGGACAAATTAATCTATCAAATTTTAAAAGTCTCAAATTGATCTCTTATGTTTCAAAAAAGGGACAAATTGATCCTCCTATATTTCCATACAGTGTACGAAAGGACCAATTTATCCCCTTTTTCACTGTACGGAATTGTATAGAAGACTAATTTATCTCTTTTTAAGATGTGAGAGATCAATTTGAAACTTTCAAAATTTAAGAGACTAATTTATCTTCCAATATATTTCTGAGGGACTAATTGGGATATTTAGTCTATAAAATTCTTCTCAAATTTATGACATTACAAAAAGGGGTATTGAAAAAGTCTTTAATAGCTTTAATTATTTTGTTTACTGTGAATTGTGTCAAAAAAAATAAAAGAAAATAGTTTTATAACACATGTCTGAATAGTTTTGTATGTGAATTTTTCAAAATTTTGAATTCTAATATATTTTAAAATCGTTCAATTATGTAATATTATATTGATGACCAAATATATTAAGTTTTAGAAAAATTGGACAATAATATATATGTATTCTGATAATTGATATTTACTTATATTTTCAAAAATATGTTATCAGTCAAAATAAAGTGGTATGATAAATATCAAAATATTTTTAAACTATATGAAATTTGATATATTTGATTTACTTATTAAGAACTTTGAATTCAATAGTTGGATTGATAAAATTTTACACCCACAAAAAGTTATTAAAGAGTGTAAGTGTACAAGGGTTACACTTTGCGCAGATGGATCTCCAATATATATATATACACACACACACACACAAGATCAAGTTACACCGATATAACTTTAAGATATTACACCATTAAATAACTTTGTATCGGTGTGAATTTCTATAAAATCCGCCATTGGATTCGAAGCTCATATTGTATAGATTAAGTCTATAAAATTTTAAATTAATCTAAAATTATTTGGTATAATTTTTTTATATATAAAAAATAACGTAATATATACTTAGAATGAACAAAAATAAGAGCTACATGATTGCTTTGCTATTGATGTTGATGTTCAATTTTTATAAAATTTGACACAAATAATTTTTATGATAAGTTATTGTAATTCAATAATTGGATTGATAAAAAAAATATTCAATTGAAAGTTATAAGTACTATAATTTTACTTAAAGTTACACTAGTGAAATATAACTTCAAAATTACATCTCGATCTCCTAACTACTACATAGGATACAAGATGGATGTGTACCATTTTTGCAATATATATATATATATATATGTTTGATAAAATAATAAAAACTACAATAATACTTATGAGAACTTTTATTATTTGCTCCATCCATTCCAAATCATAGCGGTTAAAAATAAAAAAATACAATATTAATAAAAAAAAAACCTTAGTAAATATAGAAAATTATACGAGTTGATAAAATTATCCTTATATAGTCATTATTACTTATTTTGATAAATGTGCTGATTACTTAACTAGCATTCACAGTAAGGCCATAAATGAAAGTAAAAGATTAATACTATCTATATATTGTAAATGGACAGATATTCTAAAATATGTAAAAGTAAAAAAACAATGATAGTTATTCTAAAATGGTGGAGTTTTTATTTATAAGTTTAATTTGTATGCATTGGTAGTGTAAAGCTTATTTATGCTGTCATCCAATCAAATTATCCTATTTGTATAACTTTTTAAGTAGTGAGTGTAAGACTTAAACACTTTTACTAAGATGGTATTACATGATTGGATGAATGTCAATCCTTAAAATTAAATTCTTTATTTATTTGTATTGCTCAAAGGCTACAAGCTAGCTACAAGGCACTCTTGATAAATATAGGATATTGACTGCTCTTTGTAAATTGGTTTTGGTTCCCAAGCATATAACCCAACTCTTCCTTAAACCTCATAACTTTCGCAGGCAAGTAGATTGGAAATATTATACCGTCTTCTCCTTTTGCATTCTCATAAGGAATGAGAAAGGTTGCTCCAAGAAAATTCCCAGCCCCAGCTTTAGCTGGTCCAGCGTACACTGCCTTGCCCCATCCAAAATCAACTTCTCTAAACCTAGCATGTGCCAAATTTGACACAATGCAATACCTCATGATTGTAAATAAGGGTCTACCTTTAGTCACCATTAGATCTGCCACAGAACACATGTAATCTTCAGTCATCTTGTCTTTTGTTTTCTTTATCAACTCCACAGTGTATCCAAATGGATTTCTACAAAGCTTTCCTGTCGTGGTAACCGCAAGTGAGAGTGCAATACCATTACCATAATAACCAATTGGCATTGGAGGGTTAAACCTGGCACGTGCATTAACAAGGCATATCATGCGAACCTCTTCCTCTGGTTCTAGTTGCAATGCTTTTGTGCGGCAATACCAAATGCATGCTGTTATAATCTCAAATCTGGAGCATTTTCCTAGGTGATGAGGAACCAAGCGACGAAGAGTAGCTATTTCAGTTGGTCCAAAGAAGAAAGATTCTTGAACCATGTCATCCTTATATGAAATTATGGTGTCTTTCTCAATATCTATAACTTCCCCATATTCGCGATAGTTGTATGTGATGCATGGTAAGTTTTCTACGCTCAGGATCTCCCTACACCACACGGGTAGAATGGAAGGTTGAGGTGCACCTTTAGCCATTTCAGTCAAGGCATTCATGAATTGTAGCATACCAGTAGCATCACTCATAGTGTGATTCCAACGAATGGCGAGGATGAAACCACCACATTTAAGGCGTGTAACCTGATGTTCATGATTCAATATGAAGAAAATAAACTTCATTACACTTACTCCCAAAATAAGCAAAATTCAAATTAAGTAAGAATTTTTAACTACTTCATATCACTTAATGATTTACACACTAATTATTACATTAAAAAGTATGCTTAAAATGAGAGAAAAAGACCCTCAAAAATTCATTTGTAACCAATTATAACTCTCTGTCGTTATCTTGACTTCATATATGTGAGTTTAATTTAGAATTCCTTACATAATCTCGATGGGAAGAACATTTTCTTACTTTTTGGTTGTTTAGGGTATCTATCACTGATAGTAGTGTTTGATTTCTCTGAGGCGAGAGCTCTCCTAAGGAGTAAATCTCTAGTCATGAAACTATCTTCATACATACCTCCAGGAATCGAATAACTGACTAAATATTTAAGAAATTTCGCTAACTATCAACTGTAATAGGTCTTGTGCTTAACATTTTCTTACTAATATAATTTATTGTTTAACATCTTAAGTATTGTATTGAAAAAAATAAGTCCATACTTTAGTATCTAAAAAGTTCTCGTCCTTTTCACTTTTTAACTTAAAAGACAATGCTTTGATAATTGGTAGAATCACTCAATAAATAAATATTTTTCTCATAACAGAATTATTAGGATTTTACTAACTTGTGTATTAGAACACTTGTTGATTAACTAAAAAAGTTAAAATTTTTAATGTATGTGATGTACCAAAAACTTAAGTTTTAGGTCAAAATTTTACTTTTTCAGTTTTTAAATTAATGGTTAGAAAAATCATGATAATTAATGTGTTTTTCCCCTTAATTTCCACTAACCGTATACATTTCTCTCTCTTTTAAAAAGTACAACATGGATAAACTTTATTTATTAACAAAATTTTAATTTGATTTAATTTAATCAATTTCAATATAAATTACAACTTTTTTCTTTTGGTGGCAACATAAATTACAACTTAAATCTTTAATTTGTAACAACGATGATATATTATTAGAAATTAAAGAATCGTATTACAAACTTTTGCTTGAGTAACAAGTTGAGTTCTAAATTAATGAAAAAAATTTAAATTTGAATTGATAAAATTATATGATATATTACAACGATTAAGGTTTTCTTTTGGTATCCAAGGGTGCTGATATATTCTTTTGAGTTCAATAATTATAATTTAATCATGTGTTTTTATCAATGTCAATAATTTAACTTAATGAGACTTGTGGTTAATTCTTAATACTAAAAAAAAGAAAACTAAAAAGTATCAATACTTTTAAATTTTATAAAGGTATCATCAGAGAAATCCTTCAATGATAAATATCATGGGAAAAAGTTAACGGTTATTATAATAGAAGAATATTTACTTATCCAAAAGAAACATAATATTTAGAATTTCGATCCTTTAAAGCGAGAAGAAAGTGAAGAGGTTTTCATTTTGGATCAATGAAATACATGGTGTATAGGACTCATTAATTAATCCAACGGTGAAAACTTTATCTTTTTCTCATTTAGAGGATGTATAATTACTAAGCCGAGTGTTAATAACTATTCAAAAGTTAAAGAGCATTTTCAAACCTGTATGAGTAGAAGGGGACAATTTATAATTCCTTCTGAACCCGGAACATCATAAAGGAGTTCTTGGAAGCATGGGAACGGAGGCTGAAGAGCGTCACCGAACTGATCAAGTGTGACATCTGCATCAGCCTCAATGAACATGACACCTTCCCCAGTGCAATCCACCATCAACTTGCGAGCAGGCCCTTCCCTAAGCCTACCCGCAAATGGGTAGTAGAATACAAGTGTTTTTGCAAGTGCTTCTCTAATGACTTCAACTGGGTCTTTCCCTACCATTGATGGATTGTGACGATATATATGTATGGTTGGAATTTGGAGGCGCAAGCCTTCTTGATCATCTATGTCAGATAGTAGCTTGATTTCGTGGGGTGTAGGTATGGCTGGAGTCACTAGCTCTGGTTGGCACCTCCACACGTTAAAAATTCGAGAGGGAGATGATGAAGCCATGTTTATGAGAAAAAGATGGCCTATGAATAGAATAGGTCTCTATTTAGTTTGAGTTTGATGGTATGAGTGAAGTTAGCAAGGGAGGCTAGTATTTATAGATGATTTCCAAATTAATTGAAAAACATATAACTGTTACATGGCTAGGATTGCTCTAGTTCTAGGAGCTCGGATATCGTGAATCACATTTCATTTTTTGTGTGGGTCTCATTATTCTCTTACTTACCAGAAGCTAAGTAATTATGTTTGAACATTTGCGATTTCATAGAAGTAGAATTCTCTAGATTAATATTTCACAATCAGAATTCGAATATGTAACGAATTAAATTAAAAGAAATGTACATCTATCACTTGCTGTATATTGATAACATTTTTCTTCCCACAAATTTTTTGTGGGAATATTGAAGATGGGGCGGTGGTCCATTGTCCACTTCAATTGCTGAAGCCAAGACTTGTACAAAATCTACTGTTGATCATTTTCTTTTCTCGCACTTTTTTTTTCTTGATTCAACAAAAAAGAAAGGCAAATGTACATTAAAAAAAAAACTATGATACCAAATGCGGTTGGAAGATATAAAAGTGCTCGCAATTGAATTCTGTTTGTTTGTTTCGGGGTAGTTAAATGGGGTATGTTGTTCAAAGAAAATTTTTTGGGTGAATTTCACTTTAAACCTGTGTTTTATAATACATATATGTCATATTATACTTATTAAAAATATTTCTCTTTTAATGTAACTTAAGCTAGTTAACATATATTATATATTATTTCACGTGTATAAAATATGAAACTCCAAATTAAAATATATTTATGGTCCAAACTCCAAAATATATTATATATTTAGTTGCATTTATAAAATGTGGCTAAATTCCAAATGTGTGATATGAAATCTACTCTTTTGTCGTGAGTACATCACGAAAAACTCTTGTTTCACCTCTTGATACACGTTGACAGGTTCAGTCAAGGCAGAAAATAGAAATGGTAGCAATGAGTGGTCCTTCGTCATTTCATTCGAGTTGATACACATTGAAGTGTGGTACATCACGTTTGGAGTGTGGGACAACGAATTTTATTTTCTTTGACCTTTCTTTGTCTATATTAATAGTGGTATGGTATATGACCTGAAGAGTATATAAAAGAGAGAAATGTTTTGTCTATATCACAAATCTACAATGTCGCAACCGGGATCGCGATGGGGACGGCGAATTAAAAGAAAAGAGAATTTTCATTTTTTTTGAAAATTAATGGAGTCGCCACCAAGTTTATTAAATTGGGAAAACGTTGGAAAAACCCATTTATTTTAAAAGATAATCTTTGAAACCAGATTATGAGTTCGGGAGTCGGTTATGCATAGGGAAGGGTATGAAATTAATCTTACGCACTTTAAGACACCTGGCCCCAGATGCACCTTAGTAAGTTGTGCAAATTAATTAATAACCTTCAAAATCCCTATTTAAATAAAGAAAAACTATGCAAAATATTTACAATCAAATAAACAATTTATGAAAATTTAACTTTGGCTTAACAGGGATCACCTGCTCCTACGTATTCCCTGGTGCAATAGGGAACTCAAAGTCACGTAGTTCTGTAAAAAAAAGATTGTGGGTTGACAAATTTTATTTATGAAAAAAAAAAGAATTTATAACAAGAAAATCCATTATCGCACAGAATCCAAGTTAGCACCAGGCCATTCAATGAATTCTTATGATTTAAATAACAATGAAGGTAATATCTGTTACTCAATCATCGTTATTGACCATTGCACGGATTAATCATGAAAATCCACTTGTGCACAGGGTTCAAGTTAGCACTAGGCTACTCAAAAGAACCCTTATGATTCAAATAACGATGAAGGTAACATCTGTTACTCGATCACCATTATTGATCATTGCATGGATTAAAAAGATAATATTTTGAGATTTGCTTTTTATTGATGAAAGAAAAAGAAATTTAAATTACATTGAAATTCATATTTCTTTTAAAACTCATTTTTAAACAAAATCCGTTTTTTTGCTCAAGGTTTAAGTTAGCATTTAGCTACTCAATAAACCCTTATGACTCAATAATAATAAAGATAACATTTGTTACTCAATTATTATCATTGATCATTTCGCGAATTAAAACTTTTTTTTTGAAAGAAAATATATATTTTTTATTCTAAACAACCACTAATTTCAATTATGAATTAATAAAATAGTTTTTTTTATAAAAAAACTAATTTAAAAAAAACAGAAGGAGCAAACGAAAAAAAAACTCTTAACATTTTCACTTTTATTTTTTAGTTTTAATTATCATATAAAGAGACAAAACGAATTGATGGACAATGAAAACACCTATATAACTACTTGGAATATAAAAAAAAACAAAACTCTTAATTCATAAAAAAAAAACGAGACAGACATGCAAGTACCTCTCTCTTTTATTTTAAAGGAAATTGATACAACCACACAAAATAAAAAGGAAAATAAAGAAAATAAAAAAAATAAAAAAGAGGAAAAAGAATTCAGACTCCACAAGGATTGACTTGTCTTTTTTTCTTTGAAAACCGAAACTACTCATATGTGCTTCAAAACTCAACTCTCAAGAATAAAAAAAAATGTTAAGATTCTTGAGAAGTTTTTTTTTTAAAAAAAAACAAAGGGTTCCGTTTCTGGTGAAGGTTCTCGTTGGTTTAGTGGACTACCCCTTTTACTAACACACAAACACACCCTGAGACGCAAAACAATCTCTCACTTTCACTGACCCCCTCACACTAACACACACATATTTGCCTATCTCTCACACATCACACACTAAAAGAAAAAGAGAAACAGAGAGTAAGAGGGGAAGAGAGATCGGGACGCAAGGAGAAAGAGAGACGGGGGAAGTGGCCTAGAGAAAGAAAGGGGAAGGAGAGAAGAAGGACCGCGGTCGTGGAGGGGAGGAGGCCACGGTCTTCATGCGACAGCAAAGGAGGGAGGGAAAAGGGCTGGCGCCGACGCGACCAAGAGAGGCCGTAGGCGGTGGGGCTTCGCGATCGTGCAGATCGGCCCGGCCGAAGGAGCGCTAGAGGCCGACCTGTTCGCTGGCGACAGAGGAAGGGGCAGCGATCAGGATTGTCGCGGTGGTGAGGTGTATGCGAGAGGGAGATCGGCGCGCTGGGAGGAGGAAACCGAGGTTGACGGTGGGGGTGCTGGGCTTTGAGGCGGAGACCGATCAAGAGGCAGAACGGAGGGAGCTCGCGAGGAAGGAGGCCGCTCACGGTGGTGGCCGGCGCGAAGGGGGGTAAGCTCCGTGGCGGCTATGCTGGCAGAGGAAGGAGGTTGCGCCGCTGGCGGGGAAGGTCATGAAGGGTGATGATGATGATCAAATGCGCGGGAGGCCGCGGCGGTGACGTAGAGAAGGTCGCGGCCTCCCCTCTTTTCCTTTTCAAATTTTTTTTTTTGTATTATGGCTGTTGATATTTACCTTCTCTTTCTTGTTGCTGGACTGGAACTTGTTGTTGACTAATGATAGCTTTCTGGTGTTGTTCTCTCCGTTTTTTTTTTTCTTGTATTGTTGCTGGGATTTTATGGCTGGATCTTGAAAGATTTTTTTGGTTGCTGGCGGAGAAAACTGATATATGGTAATGGCTGATTTCTCTAAAAAAATTTTTTTGTTCTCTGTTCTCCCTCCCCTCCCCCCCCCCCCATTTTTGCTAATGCATTCCTTTTATATTGAGCTTACATTGATTGATCAAACAATAACTCCATGCTCTCTGAAACTTGGAAACACTCACATAGGTTTGTTCCCCACGCCTTTAGCTAGTGAGCATTCCATTTGTTATTTTTAATTGCAATTAACATACCTGCTTGCTCGCCCATTATTCTGTGTTCCCTTCGTGGATATGCAGGGCATGGCAGAACTCCAGGAAGCTAGAGGGGAATGCTGGGAGCATGTGCACCCTGTTTCATCATCTCTTCATTTTCATAATTTTTGGTTTTAGACAGAAACTGATAGGATCAGATGCGCATGGCCTTGTGGCCAAACAACCTGCCTCGGTTGGGCTAAAACAAAGGGACAAAGTATAAACGGACCAAAACGAAACGAACTCTCTTTTTTCCTTTCTTTTTTTTTAAGTTTTTTTTTGGGTTTAGAAATAAATAATGATAATCAGAAAACTGTTTTTGTTTTCAAAAGAAAGTGATGAAGTATTATAATGAAGAATTGCAAATTTTTTTTTGATTTTTTGTTTAACGGACCGGACAAAATCGGGTGTTCACATACAACATACTTACATTGTCCACAAGAAAAGAAATAACATTGTAGTGCAATCATTTTCATGTTTCCCTATATTTCATAATTTTATTTATCTTCTTGTGTACAGTATAAGAATATTGTAGATTTGTGTTATACACAAAATATTTCTCTATAAAAGGACACCTTTGCAGACAGCATACGTAGAGACTTGGTAGTTATCGGAGCACAAAAAATATTTTCTTATTTTATTTTCTCTGGATCCTTTGAGCAATCCAAGAAAATTATCCTTGTAACTTTACTAGTTTAAATGCAGTGTTAATAAAGAGTAGCCAATATTTTCTAGAGATTATCGACCGTGAAGACCATTTGTAGCAGTTTGAGAACTTATAATGAGAAAATACTCTTAGGTCGATATATAATATCTTTGATTCTTTGTTATTTATTTATTTATTTAATTCTTTTGATGCCACACAAATCTTTCTAGGATTGAAATATATGTATACTCTAATTTTTGTCAATCATCTACATACATATAAACAAAGAAAATATATATCATAATTAAAATACTTGTTTCTTACAGTTATAATAAATACTTAAATTTGTTTGTAATGTTTGAAAATATACTGAATTTTAGTTTTGCTTCCTATAAAAATATCTGTTTGTTTTGATTAATTTTTTTTAAATATTAGCTGTGTTACCCGGTTTTAAGTGATAATATTTATAAGAACTAAAATAAGATTATTAAAATATTTCTAAAGGCAACAAACAAAATTTCTAATATTAATTTAAAAGTACTAAATACATATTCTTAAATAGTTATAGAGGCCAAAATTTAACACAACAGTGACCAAAAGTAAAATTCATTATATTTTCAATAACTAAAAGCATATCGTAGCCTCAACATAATAATATTTTTATTTGTATATATCTGAATATTATAAATTATTTATTTTCAAATATTTATTACTAAATCGTTTGATTTTACATAATTATCTTTAATCATTTATATAATTTTTGTTGTTATTGATTTATTTAATAATTATTTTTTTTATTTAAACATTAAATTAATAAAAAATCTCATGCATTAAAAAACTTAGCATGCCTAATTTGGTCTTGTCACAATTGATTAAGATATCCATTATTCTGATATAAGAGAGTTATAATGGATAAATTTATGAACTACTTTACATGCACCAAAAAAAATTTAAAGACGTAATATATAGTATTAAAATTTAATTTTGATGCATAATTTAAAATATTTTTATATCATCATTTAATCAAGTAATGGATGAAAAAGTCAATTATCATAATTAAATGTGTATAAATCTTTTACACTGTGTAGAAAGTAAATTCATATTATTAATCATATTTAAGACTTATTTAATCGATTAAACTAGGAATCAAATGCCACTGGTAAAAAATTGTGTAACCAGTAAACCATAAAAATATATTTACATGGTTGGTTGATCTATGTCTAGAAAATATTTTTATTTATATTTTGGTTCTTTGAAAATTACAAAATTTGAACCTAAGACTTCATATATACCATTTAAATTACTCACCATTAAATCAATTCTAATAGCGTGTATATATATATATTGGTCTGGCTAGAAAATATATTTAACTGTTTGCAAACTGAAAAGCATACATATATTCACCAACTTTATTGGCTCACTTGATTACTTCAATGTGCCACTGTCACAGTGCATGGGCCTTAGCTTTTGGTAGGAAGCATGTAGCCTCCGTTTATTTCTCGCTCGATGTTGGACTTCAATGAGACTCATAAGATAACGACGATATGGGGCTTCAAGTAAAACAAAAATTCCAGGTTCGACACCAGCCAAGTTGTGTGTGCAAACTGATTCCCGCAACCCCGCGACCAAAAAAAATAAATAGCAAAAGTTTGACCATTTGACCAAAAACATAGTAAGAGACGAAAAAGTCTAAACCAAAAACAAAGAGTTAAAAAGACAGCTGAAGCTAAGAGCTATGTTGTTTTGACAAAAAAAAAAAAAAAGCAGGAGCTATCCTGTTTTGCTTCTGTCATATATCAAATTTTAACAATAAGAGCCAAAAAAATTGAAAAATAGAAGAATAAATCAAATCAAACCGAATCGAATTGAATTAAACCTAGTCAAATCGAACCGAACCAAACCAAACTGAACTAGACCGAACCGAACCAAATTAAACTAAACCGAAATAACCGAATTGAACCGAACCAAACTAGACCGAACCAAACCAGACTGAATCGAATCGGACAGGACCGAACTAAACCGGACCGGACCGAACCAAACTGAACTAAACCAAACCAAATCAGATCAAACCGAATCAAACCTGATCGAACCAAACCGAATCAAACTAGAGAACCGAACCGAATCGGACCGAACCAAATCAAATCGAACTAAATTGTACCAAACTGAACCCAACCAAACTGAACTTAACCAACTAAACCAAACCAAGCTGGACCGGACCAAACTAGACAGAATCAGACCAGACCAGACAGAACCAGATCGGACCGGACCAAACCGAATCGAACTAAATCAAACTGGACCGAACCAGACCAAACAGGATCGAACCGAATCAAAATAGACCGAATCGAACCAAACCGAACTAGACCGAACCGAATCGAACCAGATCGAAACAAACCAAACTCAACCAAATTAAATCGAATCCAACTGACCGAACCGAACCGAACTGAATCAAACTGAACATGTTGGACTAGATCGAATCGAACCAGATCAAACCGAACCAAACCAAACTGAGCTGAACCGAGCCAAACTAAACTGAACTGAACCAAACTGGACCGAACCGAAGTAGACCGAACCAAACAAAACCAAATTGAACCAAACCAAACCAAACCGACCAAACAAAACCTTACCAAACCAAACCGAATTGAACCAAAATCGAATAGGCCAAACCAAATCGAATGGAAACTGAACCAAATTGAACCAAAATAACTGAATCGAATTGAACCAAATTGAATCGAACCAAACCGAAATAACCAAACAAACCTAACCAAACTGAATTGAACAGACCCAAACCAAATAGACCGAGGCAAACCGAACCAAATCGAAACCAAACCAAACCGAAACAAAGAAATCCCTATATAGTATTTATTGGTTTTAATCTCTCATCAAAATTATCTGGTGTTCAAAGTAATTTTTTGACACTTATTTATTTTTAAGAAAAATTTTGAGACTTGTTAACGGAAAAAATGTTAGTCTATGATATATCAACTTAGACTCGAAACAAAATAGTTGAAATATGATAATTATGGATGCTTTGCTTTTAAAAGAAAAAAACAACAACAGGTTTTTCAATCCCTTATTTTTGGAAAGTGACGTGAATAAATTATTTTTGGCGGCTTACGTACTTCCAATTTCCCGAACCCTCTATCATATCCGTAGATATTTACTCTCACTTTAAGTAAATGAGTAACTAAAGCAATGTAAATTTTTGTATGGGGACAAAATACAAGGTGTTACATTCATTAAGACAAAAATCATATTCATATTCGTATTTAAGCCTGAAAATAAGTTTGTTATGGAGGTTTTTAATTTATTAAGATACATAATCAGAATTTAAGAATGGAACCAGCAATTTCAGGGAGTCCTCAATCTATACTAATTAGAACCATAATCTAGAGTATAGTTAGCTAAATATATCATATGCTATTTGATGACAAGAAGGGGGAATATGGTAGCATTCAAAACTAAAAAATAATGCCGCATGAGTAAGAATATCCTAAGAATGATGCCATTTTCGGAGTGTTAGTTTAAGAATGCGAAAAAAAGAATAGAATTTTCATTATGTACTAGGATTATATTAGTTTAAGTAATTTTGTACTTATCTCACTTAAATAAAATCTTATATTTAAGTATTATAAACAAAATTCATACTGAAAGAGTTTTATTTCCAAATTAAATTTATCTAATTATAGATCAAATTAGGTTGAGAAATAAAAAAAGACAAACATTTCTTTTTAACTAAGATATTAGAGAATATATAAGGAGTACTAGAGATGAGAGTTGAACTCGTGATCTTTCGTAACTCATTGATACATATAGGGGTCTACTACTAGATTGCATGCTCACTTACAAAATTAAATGTTGATCGTTAGAAAGAATTGTGTCTTATAAACTAGGTTAACGAGTGGCTTTATTGCTGTTTAAGGATTCTAATGAGTTACTACGTGAAGCCATGAACATTAGCAAGAGTAGAGAAATTATTTACATATTTAATAGATCTTGATATAGTTTTTCTATCCTTTCTCAAATTCAATGTATACATCATAGTTTAATGTAATACCCCAGGTTTTAAATAAAAATATAAGAAAAATTTTTTGAACTAAAAAGGATACCAATTACTCTTACCTGTCGTTCCAGATCTTGGATTTTATTAAGTTTGAATCCTACACATTCTTGGAGAGCTATGTAATAGAGTCATATTATGGACCCTGCACGTCCTTGGACCTCGGTGCAATCCACCATCAAATTGCGACCAGGCCCTTACCTAAGCCTACCCGCAAATGGGCAGTAGAATACTAGTGTTTTTGCAAGTGCTTCTCTAATGACTTCAACTGGGTCTTTCCCTACCATTGATGGATTGTGACGATTTATATGCATGGTTGGAATTTGTAAACGCAAGCCTTCTTGATCATCAATGTCAGATAGTAGCCTGATTTCGTGGGGTGTAGCTACAGCTGGAGTCACCAGCTCTGGACCTTAAACATCAGAAAGGGGGATGATGAAGCCATGTTACGAGAGAGAGACACACACAAATGGCCTACGAAGAAAGAATGATGAATCGCGCTTAATGAGTGGTCTCTATTTACAGATGATGGTTTCCAAATTAACTGAAAAATAGATATTTAATATATGGCTAGAATTGCTTCTTCGTAGCTCCGAGGATATGCTGCATCACGGACATTTCAAATGTTTTTAGTTGTTTGTCTCTATTTTTTTTGTCCTAGTATTCTTTTTCTCAATCGCAATTATATTCAAATATTTGAATTTTTTTATGATTATTAATTCTCGGGACATTGATTATTTCATCGTCAGAATCAATATATATGTGTGTAAAATAGACTGTAATCAGCATTCAATTCCATGCAAAATACACAGCAATTATGCACCGCCCCAGAAAAATGCATTCAGCATTATAAATTGCAGTCAGCATTCAATTTAATCTCATGTAAAAAATACTGCAATTATTATATACCCAGAAAAAAGAGCAATTAGCATTTACTCTCCACGCTTTGAAATTCCAAATTGAAATGAAATTAACAATATTACTGTAACAGTCTCCCATTAACCTTCCTTAACATATGTTAGCATTCCCTATCATTTAGCTACATCAATTAAATCCCTTTCATTCATTTATAATAATTTCTATTAATGATTTAGTCATTGTAACAAAAAAAAAAATCATATGTTTTAAAGAACATATATAGAAGAGGAAACAAATCATTTTGTATTCAGAGGCAAGATGCATCACACTAGGAACTCTTTTATTCTCTACAGAGGCTTTGTTCATTACTTTGTTGTAATTGATGATTTATGATTTTGTAGTTCATCTAAAAGTATTAGTCGATGACAAGGACTTGATATCGAGAAAGATGCAACAATCTAAAATATTTGGAGAAAGATTAGGCACCTCAGAGATTGGCTTGCTTGCTATAGTTGTTACTGTAACGATGGTTAAAGTATTCTTATAAGAGTTCCTTGAGCCTGTAACCAAGCAAGCTTCTCCCCATATAAGCAAATAGATTTTATTTCATTCTTTGCAGGCACATTGATATGTTGTATTCTATATTATTTTTAAAAATATTTCTCATAATCTTCAATTTGAGTTTTTCCTCCTTGATGCAGACACATTCATCAGTGTTTGCATTCCTATTGACGGTGACAAATAGCAAAGGTGTTGACAGATACTCCTTTCATAAGCTTTTGTGATTTCTTATTTGCATTCCTAGAAATGAGATTTTGATTTTAACATATTTAGAAGCGAGCTTGAATATTGTTCACTAAAGTTTCAATCGTTATTGCTTAATTATGTGGTATGAGAACCTTGCCCTTGCTTTACAATATATGTCATACAAATTAGTAGTTCTTCATTGTGGTGCATGTTACATCAATTGGTTTCAATGGCAAGGATATATTTCTCTAGAACATATTCTAGTCTCATTTGAGTTATATTTTCTGTTTAGTTTTTCAACAAGAGACATGTAAGATTGTAATTCATTTAATTCGTTCGTATGTTTTAAACACATGATATCCGTCTTTTGTTAGTAATGTTCTCCTTACTTGGTAGGTAAATGTTAAATTCATTTTTCGTCCGTGCCAAAAGTTTATGGAAATGCGAAATTGGAATAAAAGAGATGACAATGTAGGTTGAAAAGTATACAAGAATGGGAGGTTGAATCGTACTTTGACTTTTCTTTCCTTCTTAGTTTCTAAAATACTTGAACAAGTACTATTAAGTGTGAACTTGAAGTACAACGAAAACAACGTCAGTATATGCCAAAAAGTGACTTTCTGAACTAAAACAAAGACAAGAAAAACAAGCTTAAAAAAGTTTTTCAAAAGAACAAATATTATAAGCACAAAAACATAATATAAAAGAGATTAAGGCAAAGAGAAAATATTGTACAAGAATTTTTTACTGGTTTAGCCAACCTGCCTACATCCAGTTCTCAATAACTGCTGAGTTCCACTAAACAACCCTTTCTTAATTTTGAGAAAGTCAGATAGTGTTTCTATAGCCTTTTCAAGCTATCTCCACGTGACCAATAGCTCACTCTATTGTCACTGCCAAGTAATCTTTGACTAGTCTCTTCAAGCTAACTTAACATGACCAATAGGTCACTCTACTGTTACCTTCAAGTAGTCTTTGACTAGCCTCTTCAAGCTATCTCACAGTAACTATCGGATCGGGTTACAATGGATGTATGTTGGGGTTGGCTCACTCAAATTGTCAAGTACTCATGTTTTCTCATAATAGTACAATATCAGAGGTAAAAACTTGAGTAACTTCTTTCTAACTAGGAAGAACATATTATCTAATGAGAACATAGAAAGAAGAATTTTGTAGATGAAAGAAACTGATTACAAGCTGTAATAGTTTTACAGAAGATAAAGGAAAATTTCTTTAGCATTTCAGCACACGGTGATGATCAAAAGTCTCAAGTTGTAAGCATGCCATCTCCTTTTATACTTGATCTTCATTTATGACCATTGCCCTTGATTTGTTTTCCCAGTTACACATGTTGATACTCTTTGTGTCACAGAAATAAAGTCTAGAAGAATAGCTCGGCATGTTAGAGTTACTTTTTGCAATTGTAGAAGTTGTTGTCTAACAGATGTTTTCTGAGTCTACTTTCAGAAACTACTTTTTCCTTTATGAATGAGGTTTTTGAACTTTTGCTTCTAGAAACTATGGCAGTTGACGAAGTTGAAAAGAGATGTCACTATTAGTCCCTGACTAAGTCTTCTGATCTTCTTTGCTTCAATCAGATTTTGTTATAATAGATATATCATGATCATGATGATTAAAGATGGTAATTACACTTTGCTTTAAAGTTGGATTGAAATCTTCACTTGAATGACACTTTTTGAAGTCGTGTGACGCTTTGTGAAGTCGTATGACACTTTCTGAAGATCTGAGTCTTGGTTTTTTTATCTTGATAATTTCCTTTTGTGCTCTCACCAAATTAACGTCTATTTCAAGCATTATTTTTCACTTTGTTTAAGTTCTAAATCTCTTTGAATGAGATTAAACATGTTTACACATGATTTTGTGAAAATAACACTTGTTCATGAAGTTGTATGTTAATGGGAACGAACCTGCTTGAATACTTAAGAAACTCAAGCAAACTATTAGTTCTTCTTCAAAATATTTTATGAAATTGGTTTGGTTATCACTTAAAATATTAAGTGTCTATGCTTTTTGAAAGGTTTTGGAACTAATAGAAAGATGGTGTAGACTCTGCAAATAGTGATTGGTAAAGAATGAAATGATTTTGAGCTATGAGTAATTTTTCTCCTATGAGGGAATTTTAGTTGTAATATATATGTGTGTGTGTGTGTGTGTGTGTGTAAAATAGACTGTAATTATGCATAAAAAAAATTACAATCAGCATTATATATTGTAGTCAACATTTAATTTAATCCCATGTAAAATATAGTACAATTATTACGTACCCAAAAATCAGATCAATTAGCCTTTACTCTCCATGCTTTGAGATGTCAACTGAAATAAAATTAACAATATTATTATAACAGTCTCCTATTAGCCTTCCTTAACATACGTTATCATTTCCTATCATTCTGTTGCATCAATTAAATCTATTTCATTCATTTATAATAATTTCTATTAATGATTTAGTCATTGTTACGGAAAAAAAAAAGAAAAGAAAAATTCATACGTTTTAAAGAAGATATGTAGAAGAGGAAACAAATCATTTTCTAATCAGAGGCAAGATGCATCACACTAGGAACTCTTCTATTCTCTATAGAGGCTTTGTTCATTGCTCTGTTATAATTGACGATTTATGACTTTGTAGTTCATCTAAAAGTATTAGTCGATGACAGGGATTTGATATCGAAAGATACAACAATCTAAACATTTGGAGAAAGATTAGGTGCTTCAAAGATTGGCTTGCTTGCTATAGTCATTGTAATGATGGTTATGGTATTCTTATAAGAGTTCCTTGAGTCTATAACCAAGCAAGCTTCTCCCCATATAAGCAAATAGCTTTTATTTCATGCTTTGCATGCACATTTTACAGGTAAAGATGTGCACGAGAAATGGGGTTATGTCATACATTGATCCTTTTTGCTTTTCCTAAAACTTCTGAAAATAAATACTATCAAATATACAACTTGTAGTGTAGTGGAATCATAATCAGTAGCTTCAAAAAGTAGATTTCTGAATCTCATTAAATAAAATGCTCATTATTAAAAGATATAACAGAAAGCAAGAAGGATATATCAGGTTAAAAATAATTAAAAGGAACAAACAGATATAAATAAAAGAGATCAAAGAAAAGAAAAAAAGGATTTTATATTGGTTTGGCCAACCTATCTACATCTAATACTCAACAACCGTTGAGAGTCCATTCAAAATAACTTTCTGAACCTGAGGAAGTAAAGTTGGATAGTCTTTACATTAGCCTTCCCAAACCCTTACTTGCGCCAGTAGACCAACTAAAGACTGTCACAAGTTGATTATTCTTTTTCAAGCCTCTCTAGGCTAAACCGAGTAGTATTGTACTAGCCTCTCCAAACTAACCTGAGTAGTATTGTACTGGCCTTTCCAAGCCAAACTGTGAGCACTAGCAACCACTACTGTCGCTTTGCAAGTAGTTTTACAATAGCCCCTCTAAGCTATCTCACAGCAATCACTACCGGATCGAGAATACAAAATTTAAGTGTTTGGGTTGCCACTCAAACTAACCTACACTTAAGTTTCCTTAATATATTCATAAAATGTTCTTGGGAAAAACTTGAATGACTTCCTTCTTCTACTTCTTCCATAGAAAAAGCATAAATGTAACTAAGAATATAAAAAAGAAGATTTTCTTACACTTCAAAAATAAAACTGATTACATCATAAAAGATTGAATATTCCAGGAAATGGGAAGAGATTTTTGTAGAGTTTCCTCTCTTGAATCTTCAAATCTCTTATTTCCTTTAAACATAGCATCTTCTTATATAGTGGTCTTTCTTTGTGACAGTTGCCATAGATTAGTTCCTCAAGTGACACGTATTGATCATCAGTTGTGTTTTGAAAGAAACAGCTAGAAGAGAGGTTGATAGATCTATCACATCGGTTGCAGAAGCCGTTGTAAAATTGAGTTTTCTGATCTTCCTTCAGAAACTACTTTTCTACTTTTTGAGCATGCTTTCTGAACTTTTCCTTCATGAAGTCAGGATGATTGACCAAATAGGTAGAAGAGACGGTGTACCAGTTTGAAACTAGGTTTGGCTTGATTGTTTGAAATTCAAATTTCAAATTTCTCTCTCTTTCTGGGTTTGACTTGATCATTGGAAATTCAAATTTCAAATTTCTGTCCCTTTCCTGTAGCATTCTTTGCTCCACTCATAGGTAAGCTTTCTGATGCACACAATCAGTCCCTTGAAGTGTTTTATACTTTCTGATTTTCAATCACATCTTCTTTGCTGATAATATCTTTGCAACTATGATTATTGAAGATTAAGTAACATGTTGCTTTTGGACATGAGTTAATATCTTCATCTTGAATGTACTTTCTGATATCTTGTACCACTTTCTGAAATCTCTAAGGTTGGTTCCTTGAGCATTGAAAACTTCTTCTCATCGTTAGCTATTAATTGCTTGAGTAATTTCACTTCTGTTTCATTTCAGATCTCATAACATGAGATAAACATATTTACACACGTGTAGTGAAATATATTGTTATTTGAGTAAGTCTTGCTCTTGCTAAACGATAGAAACTTGTTATAATCTTACAAGGGAACTTAATAGGGATATCAATTGTTCTTCAAAGCATTTTCTTTAAATTTGCTTTGTTTTCATTCAAAACAAATAAACGCAAAAGGTTCTGGAGCTAACAATCTCCCCCTTTTTGATGATAACAAACCAGTTTGAAGAAAAACTTTTGAAGACATAAATGAAAGAAATATTACAGAAAATATAAACATGATATATCAAATTCTTTCAATCTTCATTAAGAGAGATTTTCAAGAAGTTCTATTTCTTAAGGCATAATATGAATCACAAAAAAAATTGGGCCTTAAGTGACATTTAATCAAGGCTACTATTGTTTCGCTTGAAGCATAAGACAAACTTAACGTACTTTTTTAGGTGTCATCAGAGCCGATGTTAAAGAGAAAGATGTTTAAGCCATGGATAAACAACCAGCTTGATCATTTGTCAAAAGAAAAGAACTTTTTGAAGATTCTCATGCTTGAAAACTAAACAAGAAATACTTGTGATAATTATCTTAACTAGATCCTTTTTCAACACATCGTAATCCAAAAGAAAATTTGAAAGGAATTCTCAAAGACGTGATAAACAAAATAGAACATTTGTAATTTTGGAAAATAAACTAATATTTATGTAGTTTCTGATGCTTAGAGAAACCATAAGAAGGATGAGATCAACATATTGCTCTGGAAGGTTTCCAAAAGCTCATTTTGGGATCAGTCCCTAAATAAGCAAAAAGGAGCTTTTGCACTGAGCTATGAAACTTTCCCATAAGAAACAGATTATGAAAATGATGTTTTCAAGATAGAAGATATATGATCTTTTAAAACAAGTTTTGTAAAAACGTAACATATTACTCTTCGAGAGATTTTTGAAGCTTGTTAACTGATCTTGGTCTTTTCAACGCGTGTAAGCATAGGTTTCTGAAGACAAGTCAGAAAGTGTTTACAACCAAACCTTGATCAAGTTATATGCAACACTCTTAGAAACCCATCTCTTACAAGAGTAAAGGATAAAGACAAAATGATTAAGCTCATCATGAATATCAAGACTCAGCTTATAATAACTTAGTATCAGAGCAACAACCACCTTGTGCTCTTAAAGATACTTGGCCAAAACTAATCATAGAACACATGTAAGCTAATATCTAAGGTATATGAGTAAACATGTCAAACCATATGCATTATATGTGTGATTAGCTGAGCTTAGATAGAGTATTGATCCGATTCAGAGCTTAAGATAAAACATAAAGCATGATAAACATGTATGCATGGGCTAAGGAAGACATAAGATATAAAATATATAAAAATATAAAATATAAAAAAGATCAAGATAAAGGAAGAAACCAAAAAAATTTATATAAACCTAACAAATGTTTAGAGATATACAAAAAACTAAAACATGAAAATATGCTAAACAAAAAGAACTCTCTAGGCTCCCCCTAAGCATATGCTTCCCCTGAGTCCTCAACATAACCTTCATAAGCATAGCTCCTTCTGAGTCCTACCAGCATAGATTTTCTTCAATCTAAACTTCTCCCCCTTTTGGCATCATCAAAAAGGAGATGTGCCAGGAAATGCACGCTGCATCCACTAAAATATCTGAAGTTGTAGATCTTCCATTTGTCTTAGCTAAGCACCATGTGCTAACAGGGTTGCTTCAAACCTGCCTTGTCTAGTAGAAATCTCTCTCAGATTTCGCAAGATGACTTGATAACTTGCAAAAGTCTTTGTTGAGGATGGAGGTGGCAAATTGATTGGTGCAGGAGCAGCTCTGGGAGATGGCTCTGGAATGTCCAAGAGTATAGTGTCCTCTAATCTTAGTGAGTCAGCCTTGGTGTCATCTCGTACATAAGAAGGAGGAGAGAATGGTTGTCCATGAGCATTTGTAGATATGGCAGAGACAAAAATAGAGACTACAGGAACTAGGATAAGCTCAACCATAGCTACAACTAACAAGTGAGCTAAGGAAGGAGCATGAATGTCTTGTGCAGAAGTAGAGAAGTTAGGAACATTTTGACCCAATGTAGTAGCACTAGCTTCTAGAACAGCAAGTGCTGGACCTTCAGACGTTTTGTTCCGTTCTTCTTCAACTGGAAGGACATGAATGGAAGAAGGAGGCAATGATACAAATAGAACCAGAGCAGAATAAGTTGCATAGTTCTCTTCATCTGGTTCTTCAATAATAGGCTCCAACTGAGGCTCTTTAGATGTAGGTCTAGAACTTGACATAGCGCACAATATGGCCTTTTCACTACTTAAGAGATTTTCCTCTTCTTCAGATGATGATGCTGCAACATGTTCTTCTTCAGCTTCTTCTTCTTCTTCTTCTTCTTCTTCTTCTTCTTCTTCTTCTTCATTATCGTTCAGCACAGTTACACGATATCCCTCCTCCTAAAACTTTTTAACTTCTTCCCACACCATAGTTACACTTGATACACTCTTGTGCATCTTAGCTCAATCTCTTTTCTGTTGATAACCTTTTCAGGTTTGGTTACAGCTTCAGATGTTTGAGAGCCTGCCTCCTCTCTTCTTTTTGTTCTTCTTTCATAGTGTTTGGATTAAAGGAGCATCTTTTTCATCAGATTCACTTTAGGAAGGATGAGTTTCCTTTTCCCTTTAGCTTTTTCTTAGTTGGACCGAGACATCTGGGATGTTTCTCGAGCTTATTCACCTCTTGTTCTAGGGCTTTGCCTTATGGGCTCACCTATTTGGAGGGTTGACCTCTTTCTCGAGGTTATGAAAAAGGAAGGTGTCGCAGTCGGGATGGCGAGGGGACGATGAAAAAGAAATGTTTGAAAATATGGAGTCGCCACCAAGTTTGTTAAAATCGGAAAAACATAGAAAAATCCATTATTTTAAAGAAATGATCTTTGAAATCAGATTATAAGTTTGGAAGTCGGTTATACATAGGGAATGGTAGACACTTAATCCTACGCACCCCTAGTACACTCGTCCTCGGACGGTACTTATAATTGATTTGTGCAAATTATTAATAACCTTTTGAAATATTTATTTTTCTATTTTTTATTTTTAAGAAAATTACAAAGAAAAAAAACCTTTCTTTAAAAAGAAATTTTGGAGTATCAAACTGTCACAATTCAGATGTTCAAAATACCAAGTAACAAGTCGTCACAGCTAAGTTAACGTTTTTATTTGAGATTGAATATTTGAGAAATAAATGACAAGTTTAACAAAATCTCTTATGAATTATAAATATTTACAAATAAGACAAAAAGAAATTAATTTTGTATTCTTCAAGTAAATGAAAATTAAATAAAATATTTCAAAAAGATATATTAAAAAAAATTTACAAAATAAGACAAATTTTAAAAATTAATTTTGACTTGACAGGGATCGGAATCGCCTGCTCTTACGTATCTCCTAATGCAATGGGAAACTCAAAGTCACGTAGTTCTGTAGAAAATGATTCTGAGTTGATTGATTTTATTTTTAGAATGTCAAACTGTCACAATTAAAACATTCTAGAAGTCACGGCTCAGTTAATCATATTAAAAAAAATTGATTAATTAACCAAGAAAAATGTTTAAATATTTATTTTATGCTCAAAGTGAAAGAAACTCCCTTTTTTATTTTAGACCCAAGTTGACCTAGACTCGAACAAATAAGTCCAAAAGTTAAAAAAAGAACAAATATTAACCAATCAAACAAATCCAAATCCAAATAAATAAACCTAAAATTTGAACCAAACAAAAATAAAAGATTCGTAACCAAAAATAATACATAAATAAAATAAAATTTAAATTCCCTAATTGCCCTAGCGCGCACGCACACAAACACGTATAATCCGGTCTTTCACACACACGCGTGCGTGTATCCGCTCTCACACACGCGTACAAGCACAAAACACTTGTCCCTCTCACTAACACACTTACACGTTTGTCCTGAGAGAAAAAGAGAGAGAGAGAGAGAGAGGCTAAGAAGGAGAGGTTGGCAACGGCCATTGCACCGGATAGAAGAGGAAGCCGCGGATAGAGAGAGGGGGGAACATCGCCGGCGGCACGCCAGTCTAAAGGGGGAGAAGGCAGATCCGGCGCGCGGAGGAGCTAGGCCATCAGAGAGGGGAGGCAGAGATCACGGCCAAGGGAGGGGGTGTGGCTCGCAGCGCATGCGAAAAGGGAGAGGGGGCGGCGTTCGGAGGGGTGGAGAAGGGGAGATCGGTGGGATGGTCCGAGAGTGGTTCACGGTTGGGGTGGCTGAGAATGATGGAGGTGGCACAGAGGGAGGATTTCATGGTGATTGGTGGTGACAAAGCGGGGAGAGGCCGCGGCGGTGTCAAGGTGGGGGGAGGCCGCGGCCTTTACACTGTTTTCCTTTTTTTATTTTATTATATATTTTTTTATGCTGGTAAAATTATTACCTTTTATACTGCTGCTGGTGCTGATTTATTTGTGTATGAGTTTGAAACTTTTTCTTGCTGATGTGCTTGAAAAATTTTTCTCATCTCCCCGCCCCCTCCTCTGATCAAATATTGTAATCAGATTCATAGATGTATCTCCCTGTTGACCAAAATAATCAATTCCTCTTGACTGGTTGGCTGGTAAGATCACCGAAAGAAATTCCATCTCTTGGGAAGATTAGACAAAAGAAAATTATCATTTTGCATCATGATGTTCACCATTTCTGCTTTTTTCATCTACTCTCTATTTCACTATTGATTCACATGTAGGAGAAGCCAAAGAATTGAGAAGCCCGTGACTATACCTGCGCTGCTCTGCTGTCCTTCCTTTTTTGTTTTGAAACAGAAAATGATATGGGCAAAAAAAAAAAACGTTGGGCTACCTCCTTTTTATTGTTCTTTGAATGGGCCGAAGTATTTATGTTTTGATTGGGCTGAAAATGCAAATGAACTGAAAAGGATTTTTTTGTTTTGTTTTGTTTTAATTTTTGGAAATAAAAACAATCAGACACTTTTTTAATCAAATTTTTTCACAAGAAATGAATGAAGCAACCGTAAATTAGATATCACAAATTATGCAAATTTTGAATTTTTTTTGTTTATGGGTTAGATAAAATTGAGTGTTTAGGTTGTCCCTCTTTACTCATTGCTTATAAGAGAATGTTAAAAACCTAAATTTTTTTTGTTTATATATTGTCTTCATAAGGAATGAGTAAAGACATGAACATTGATTTTGTTCGGCAATGCATGAAATGCAAACAATCTAAATCTAAACAGCAAAAAAAATATGCATATCTTAAGAAAGTCAAATACAAACTATATAACTCAAAAAATCCACTACGTATGAATCAAAGAGAATAATGAGAAAAGAAACTAACTAATTTGAAATGAATTCACAAATGACACGAAGCGATAAAACTTGAGAAATATCCAATATGGATTCACAAATTACAAGAAAATTAAAAGCCGTCTAGGAAAACAGGAAAAGTAAAAGGCGACAGGGAGTGACTGAAATTTAAAAGTCAACGGGGCTGGCTGAAATTTAAAAACCTTGCGACCAACTGCACACTGGTCAACAAGCAACAGGAAATGACAAAATCTTGTGGCCAACTAGATACAGGTCAGCAAATGACAGGAAATCAAAGGACCTGTGACTAACTGGATTGGGCCAGCAAGTGACATGAAATGAAAAATTTTGCGACCAACCGGATATGGGTCCACAAGCGATAGGAAATGAAAGCAGTGGCAATCTGAGGCTGATTGGAAATTTAAATGGCAATATGAGGCCGACTGAAAAAGTAAATCGTGGCAATCTGAGGCCGACATAAAAAGTTAAATGGCAATCTGAAACAGACTGGAAACGTAAAAGCCATTGGGGGCTAACAGGAAACATAAAACTGGCAAGGAAGACAATCTTTTTCCTTTTGCTCTCTCTCTCTCTCTCTCTCTCTCTCTCTCTCTCTCTAGGTTATATGCAAAAGACATATTCTTGAAAAGCTAACTGTAACCAAAGCGAACAAGCTTCAAAGAAAACTTTGATCGATCAAACTCATAATTCTTGCATTGGACTTTCTAGCACAATTAAAACTTGCTTTTCTTCTGTAACTTTGCTCTCTTCCTTCCATTCTTCGTTCTTTTCCCTTTATTCTTTCAGGGTGATGATTCATTTTTTTTTTTTTGCCAAGCTTAATTGAAGCTTCTGAATTCTATTGGTATGATGCTAGTCATTGATATATTGCTATAACATTGCTAGATAGTATAATTGAAGCTTAAATTTTTCCTACTTGAGATATCATAAATAAACATGCATTCAAAGAGAAGTTGGAAGGATAAATTGAATGAACATCTTTATTGCTTGGTGTATTGGATGACAAAACGTTTGGAAAAAGGCAAGAACATGAAAACGAAATACAAAATTGTGAAAGACACAAAATTTTGCCCCAATTTAGATTCTTTGTGGCTTAATCGATTGACTTCTTGCAGGAAATTGAACACCATAGGCATGATCTTTGATGATCTGTCGCAACCGAGATCGCGAACGGGACGGCGAGAAAGAATTTTTTTTGTTTTGTTTTAATTTTTAGAAATAAAAACATCCAGAAACTCTTTTTATTAGCTTTTTCCACAAGAAATGAATGAAGCAACTGTAAATTAGATATCACAAATTATGCAAATTTTGAATTTTTTTGTTTATGGGCTGGACAAAATCGGGTGTTTACAGTTGCCCCTCTTTACTCATTGCTTATAAGAGAATGTTAAAAACCTAAGTTTTTTATATATTATCTTCATAAGGAATGACTGAAGACGTGAACATTGATTTTGTTTGGCAATGCATGAAATGCAAATAATCTAAATCTAAACAGCAAAAGAATACGACATCTTAAGAAAGTCAAATACAAACTATGTAACTATCCTTTTATTGAGCTCTCTAATTATGCTACTAATCTAAGGTTATTATTTGTGTTACTATAAAAATAAGAATTGATTATAAGGGCATTCCTTGATCTAGAATTAATTCTAAGAAAGACTAGTTACTAGAAATACTTATTATTTGCATGCCTTTGGAAAATTAAATTCTGATTTCTATTCTAACATTTCCAGATCTGATGTATGTTGTTTGGAGTGGTTTAAATGTGTGAGAACTACTATTAATTGATGTGATAATTATTCTTGACACCCTAAGCAAGTCTAGTAATTAAAAAGGGTCAAAGATGTGACTTCTAAAGCTTTCTAAAAATTGAAATTATAGTTTCTATTTCAGCATGTTTAAAAATGGTAGAAGTGTATTATATAAGATATATGTGTTAGAATCACTCATAATTGATTTAGAAATTAATTCTAGCATCTTAGGAAAAGTTGGTAACGAGAAAGGGTAAAAAACGTAACTTCTAGAACATCGAAATGGTTCATTTTCTCTGTTGATTCAATTCTATCCAGATTTGTTTAGTAATGTTCTTAAGGTTAAAAATTAGTAAGAATAATGAGAATTGATCCCTTAGATGCATAAATAAATAAATAAATACAAAAGTTAGATTTACCCGATTAGGTGTCTAGTTGATTAAAGAATTATTATAAGCACTTGTTTTATAAAGTGTTATAAATTGATGTACTTGAGGTTTATGTGATGATCATGTTTGCATAAATATTGTAATAGCATGTTATGATTTCACATGAGATTTTTAAGATGCATGTGTGAAAGTAATATGAAAGCATGTGACATTGTATGATAAGTTGTGTTTTTGCATCTTAACATAACATGCTAATATAATGGTGACATAAAAATATGTGGAAATGATCCTTTAGACTCCCCGAATTAAAAGTTATGAGAGGTAATCCAATAAGGAAATGATCGTTTGGACTCCCCAAATTAAAGGTTATGAAAGGTGATCCTATTGCCCCCTATCCCATACTCTAAGAGTCGGGTGTTAACTTATCATAGGATAAGATTATGCTAGTGACGACTAGTGAGGTATGAGCTCATAACCTATAACTCTCAAAAGGGAGAGTAGTAGGGTGGCCCCAATGAGTGAAAGAATAAGCTTAAGTCACCAAAGGAATAAGAATAAGGAATTCATGCTATATCCATTTTGCCCTATATGCATTACTTATGTTTCTAAGTTGCATAAACATGCATAGCATAATAAGATATGTTGCATTCATAACATCCGAGATGCATACTAAAATGAATGGGCCTCGATAAATACTATTTTCAAACTTTAAAATTGAACCTTATGCATGTTCACCCTTTTCATAAAGAAACCCGAGGTTCCTGAGGACGTAGACGATGACACCAAGATAGGAGAATGCCTTACTGAGATTCTTTAGAAAGTTTCTCACTCCCTTTATCTTTTCTTTTCGTCGCATCTTCAGAGAATGATGGCGTCCTTCATGATTTACGTTGATGTACTGACGTGAGAGTCGCATTTTGATGCCACGCACCAGTCCTATCATTTTGTAGGCCGTTGTTCAGTCCACATGTTCATGCTCCTGGATCGCCTTTTTGCTCAGCCAGTTACGAACTTCTAGTTTACACTGACTTCACCCTTAGCCGATGACCTACTCTTCGAGCACACATGACCCTGAGGAGAGCATATCTGTTGCACCCCCGATGATGCCTCTACCATTCATGCCTATCTAGAGTACATCCCCCATTCACCCCCAGCCCTCTCTGAGACTGACCCCTCCGAGACGGACATCTTGTCCATGGGTTCCTCCCCCACTGTGCCCATGGAGTTGGGCAGCGAGGCTACCGTGACGCATCTACTTCGAGGAAGTAGGATAAGGATGGCGCCTCACCGTGGAGCGCATGTCCGACCCACTCACTGCTTAGCTACCCCGGCCGAGTTGGCCCAGTGGGTTGGATATGTTCCCCTCTCCCTCGGTGATGAGCAGGAGTAGGAGTTGGCAGTTGACTCATAGTGCACACACATGTACATGTTTAGGATAGCTTTGTTTTGCTTTTTGAGGTTGTCCATTTTAGATGCACTTATGTAGTTAGGGGATTCAGTTGTATTTTCTTTATGTTATGCACGAATGACTGTATTAACGCTACTACTACTTGACTTGGTGTATGGTATAACTATTTATGTATAACGATCTATGGTGTTGTTTCTTTTCGTTTCATTTGTTATGTTATGATTTTTCCTTTGCAAATCAATGATACGGTTTATTTTATGCACTCGCGTGGCTCACGTTTTAGCTTTCATTTCCAAAAAGAAAAATTTAACCCATATTTTCACTAAGTATTTTCTAAAGACTAGAATTAAGAACAGGAACAAAAGAGTAATAACTAATAATTAACTTGAATACATCCTAGGTGTATTGAGTTAATTATTAGGGTGGTATATTTTGGTATCAGAGCAGTTCGGTTCTCACAGAGCCTAAGGATTGGACTGACTATGCTTTTAAGCATGATGCGGTAGCTAAGTCGTATGTAGTTGCTCTATTAATAGGATGGGCCTTAAGATTAGGAATGCATGACCCCTGTATGTTGCACGTGGCACGTGCCATGGTAACTAGCTCACTTTACAATAAGTATCGGGCCCGATTACCTCGGTGTTTGCTGTTTTGTGTACGTGGGAACCAATGGCACATCGACAACAGAATAGGAACCCGACCAACTGCAACCAAGACAACGAGATTGCTGAAGCCCTACGAGATGTGGCGAGGACCATGAGGGCTATGTTCGAGAGGATGGATCAAGACCGCCAAGCTAATGCGAGTCGTGGTCCCAATGCTGCCGAAATCCCTGAGCATGCCTGTTTTAGGGAGTTTTGCAAGGCCAACCCTCCATCCTTCAAAGGGACCTTGAACCTAAACCACGCCGATGAATGGATCAAAAGCATGGAAAAGATCTTCCCCGAATCAGTGAGGAATGCAAAGGACGTCGAGTTCATGCAATTAACCCAAGGAGGAATGAGCATCGCCCAATACACTGCCAAGTTTGAAGAACTCATCAAGTTCTCCAGGATGTACCAAAGAAACCTCGATGAGTACTGGAAGTATGTCAAGTACGAGTCTGGGCTGAAGGCTGAAATCAATGTTGTGGTGGCACATTTGGAGATCAGGGACTTCCTTACCTTGGTCAACAAATGCTACATCATTGAGGACGGCCAAAAGAAGCTGAACACCTCAAAAGCTGACAACTTCATGAAGAGATTAGCGCCTCAAAGCCCAAAGTTCAAAGCGCAAAACCGACCACCTTTCCGACCACTACAACGACTACAGTTCAGGCCACCGTTCTAGCCCCAAGGCCCTCGGAGATATTTCCACCATGGAGGATCAAGCGGTAACTGAGGAAAGATGCCTCAGAGGACCCCAGCTGCACTCCTGAGACCTACACCCACTGTCGTCGCCCTAAGTGTGGGAAACCTCGTGGAGACCTACCCTACCAAGCCAGCCTAGACATTTGTTATCAATGCGTGAAACCCGGCGACTTTTCATGGGAATGCACGGAAAGAAACCCAAGAACCCCTAACCCCAAGCTGCAATAACAAGGAAGGGTCTTCACCCTCGATGTCGAAGAATCAACATAGTCGTGGAATCTCATGGAAGGTAAGTGCAAAATGAACGGTAAAACCAATTGTACTTTTTGACTCTGGCGCTACCCATTCTTTTATATCTCACTCTTGTGTTGAATCCCTTAAATTGCATATGTCAGAACTTCCCTTTGATCTTACTATCTCTACCCCTATTGGAAGGCCTATTAGAACTTGTAAGTGTTGTTTAAACTGTAGTTTTATTGTTGAAAATAGGCCCTTTGACTTAGATTTAGTTTGCTTACCTATGAAAGGTCATGGATTGGCTTTATGCCAACCATTTAATGTTGAATTGTTATGAAAAATCAACCATCTTTCTCCCTACTCCTATTGAATCTAGGAAACCCCTAAGCTTTTACATAAATGCTATATAGATAAATAGTGGTGAGGGAAAGAATAAGAGCTACATTCTTCTATCCGCTAGTGATGTGAACTTTGAACAAACTTTTGATGAAATACCCGTTGTGAGTTACTATCCCAAAGTGTTTCCTAATGAGAAACCTGAGTTTTCCCCTATAAGAGAAATAGAATTCTCAATAGAATTGCTTCCGGGAACAGGACCCATAAGGAAATGATCCAATAAGGAAATGATCGTTTGGACTCTCCGAATTAAAGGTTATGAAAGGTGATCCTATTGTCCCATATCCCGTACTCTAAGAGTCGGGTGTTAACTTATCATAGGATAAGATTATGCTAGTGATTTACTAAATGGCGATGAAACATAACTTAGAACTCTCAAAAGGGAGAGTAGTAAGGTGGCCCCAATGAGTGAAAGAATAAGCTTAAGTCACTAAAGGAATAAGAATAAGGAATTCATGCTATATCCATTTTGCCCTATATGCATTACTTATGTTTCGATGTTGCATAAACATGCATAGCATAATAAGATATGTTGTATTCATAACATCCGAGACGTATACTAAGATGAATGGGCCTCGGTAAATAGTATTTTTGAACTTTAAAATTGAACCTTATGCATGTTCATCCTTTTCATAAAGAAACCTGAGCTTCACAAAGTAGATTTCTGAATCTCATTAAATGAAATGCTCATTATTAAAAGAGATAACAAAAAGCAAGAAAGATATATCAGGTTAAGAATGAGTAAAAGGCACAAATAGATATAAATAAAGGAGATTAGAGAAAGAGAGAAAAGACAAAAAAGATTTTATACTGGTTCGGCCAATCTGCCTATATCCAGTACTCAACAACCATTGATGTTCCATTCAAACAACTTTCTCAACCTGAGAAAGTAAAGTTTGATTACATTAGCCTTCCCAAGCTCTCACTTGTGCCAGTAGACCAACTCAAAGACTGTCACAAGTTGAGTACTCTTTTTCAAGCCTATTCTGGCTAAACTGAATACTATTGTACTACCCTCTCTAAGCTAATATGAGTAGTATTGTAGCAAGCTAATATGAGTAGTTTTGTACCATCCTCTCCAAGCTAACCCGTGATCAATAGCAACCTCTACAGTCAGATTGAAAGTAGTCTTAACGCTGGCCTCTCCAAGTCAAACCATGAGCAGTAGCAACCACTACTGTCGCATTACAAGTAGTTTTACAGTAGCCTCTCTAAGCTATCTCACAACGATCACTACCGGATCAAGTTTATAAAGGTCAAGTGTTTGGGTTGCCACTCAAACTAATCTATACTCAAGTTTCCTTAACATATTCATAAAATGTTCCTAGGAAAAACTTGAATGACTTTCTTCTTCAACTTCTTCCATAGGAAGAGCATAAATCTAACTAAGAATATAGAAGGAAGATTTTCTTACACTTCAAGGATAAAACTGATTATATGATAAAAGATTGAATATTCTAGGAAGTGGAAAGAGATTTTTGCTGAGTTTTCTCTCTTGAATATTCAAATCTCTCATTTTCCTTTAAACATAGCATCTCCTTATATAGTGGTCTTTTTTTTGTGACCGTTGCCATAGATCAGTTCCTCAAGTGACACGTGGTGATCATTAATTGTGTCTTAAAAGAAATAGCTAGAAGAGAGGTTGACAGATCTGTCACTCGATTACAAAAGCAGTTGTAAAGTTGAGTTTTCTGATCTTCTTTTAGAAATTACTTTTCTACTTTCTAAGCATGCTTTCTGAACTTCTCCTTCATGAAGCCAGGATGATTGATCAAACAAGCAAAAAAGATGACGTACCGGTTTGATCATTTGAAATTCAAATTTCAAATTTTCCTCCCTTTCCTGTAGCATTCTTTGCTTCATTCACGAGTGAGCTTCTGATGTACGTAATTAGTCCCTTGAAGTATTTTAACTTTTGGATCTTCAATCACATCTTCTTTTGCTAATAATATCTCTACGATTATGATGATTGAAGATTAAGTAACACGCTCTTGGACATGAGTTAATATCTTCATCTTCGGTGTACTTTTTGATGTTACGTGCTACTTTTTGAAGTCTCTGAACTCCGTTCCTTGAGCATTGAAAACTTCTTCTCATCGTTAGCTATCAATTGCTTGGGTAATTTCACTTCTGTTTCATTTTAGATCTCATAACACGAGATAAACATGCTTACACATGTGTAGTGAAATATATTCTTATTTGAGTAAGCCTTGTTCTTGCTAAATGATAGAAACCTGTTATAATCTTACAAGGGAACTCAATAGACACATCAGTCTTTCTTCAAAGCATTTTCTTTAAATTGATTTTGTTATCATTCAAAACAAATAAACGCACATGGTTTTGGAGCTAATATATTGATGTGTTGTATTTTATATTATTTTAAAAAATATTTCTAATAATCTTCAATATGATTTTTTTTCCTCCATGATGCAGACATTTTCATCAGCATTTCCTATTGATGGTTACAAATAGCAAGGGTGCTGACAGATACACCTTTTGTTTGCATTCATTGATTTTTTATGGAGATATTTTGGAATTTGTATTTTTATTTTGTTTAATTTGAGGACCCTCTACACCAGAGATGAGATGTTGTTTTTAACATATTTAGAAGCCAGCTTGAATATTGTTCACTAAAGTTTCAATCATTATTGCTTAATTGTGTGGCATGAGATCGTTGCCTTGCTTTCCAATGTGTATCATAGAAATGAGTAATTCTTTATGATGGTGCATGTATGCATCAATTGAATTCAATGACAAGGATATATTTCTCCATAACAAATTTGGGTAATTTATCGATCTTTTTAGCCCTTATCCATGCTCTTGCTCGGGCTTTTCAGAGGTGTACAATCATTTTTGCTGAGAGAGCCACCTAACCCCCACCCCCCAATTTATATATATATTTTTAAAAAATATGTAAATAATTATTTAAACTATTAAAAGAGTTAGAGCCAGTTTGGTTTTAACCCGCAGGTTTTCATTTTTAATTTTCAGTATTTTTTTTAATAAATTTTAAAAACTAAAAAATTAAAAAATAAAAATAAAAATTGAAAATTTAAATTAAATAAACCCTTAATATATCTTGTTATATGTGAGGAAAGAATCCACTAATATTAAAAGTATGTTTGGTTAAGGGATAGAATTAAAAAAAAAGAATTTTAAGGATGAATTTTATGTATAAAATTATACATGAAAATCACCCATAAATATTTTCATTCCATTTTAACCCATCAACCAAACACACCTATGTTTGAGAAATTTTTAATCCATTTCACTTTCATATTAGTATTTCAGTTTAATTTTTATGCACCGATTTTATAAAAATATTATAGAAATATTTACACAGTTATTCAATCAAAATATTTTATTTCTTGATTTTTTAAGTAGTGAGATGAGACTCAACTATATTTACTGATGTGATAATATAACATGACTGGATATCGATATCAAATTTGGTTACATTATCAGAACAATCAAATTAAGTCTTTGATATTTTAAAATTTAGACAAAATATCTAAATTGGTCTCTCATAAATATATCGGGTAACAAATTAAATCTCTCAAATTTTGAAAATCTCTCGCATTCTAATTTCTACCCTTTTTAAAAAATACACCTCCTCTACTTGTCACATTTTAAGTATTTATATTACAGTCATACTCCTCATTCATAGAGCACTATTAATAAAATTAACAGAATAACATTTTTCTGATATTAATTATTTTTAATTAAAAAATTATAAAAATATATTTACCCACTCTATTAAATTTAAAAATATTTAATAATTTTATTAATTAAAAACAGATAATATCATAAAAATATCATTCAATTAAATTTAAATAGTGCTTAAATGGGAACAGCCAATCAATACCGCTTAATGAGTGGTCTCTATTAGGTTTGAGTTCAATGGTACGTATGGTTGAAGTTGCAAGGGTTGCCAGTATTTATAGGTGATGATTTCCAAATTAAATGAAAAATAGATATTTAATATATGGCTATAATTGCATATTCGTAGCTCCGAGGATAAGCAGCATCAAGTACATTTCAAATGTTTTTAGTTGTTTGTCTCAGTATGTTTTTTGTCCTAGTTCTTTTTTTTTTTGAATCAAACGCAATTATATTCGAATATTTGAAATTTTTTATGATTATTAATTCTCCGGACATTGACTATTTGATAGTCAGAATCAATATATATATATGTGTGTAAAATAGATTGTAATCAGCATTTAATTCCATGCAAAATAGACTGCAATTATGCACCCAGAAAAAAAAATGCATTCAGCATTATAAATTGCAGTCAGTATTTAATTTAATCCCATGTAAAAAATACTGCAATTATTGTATACCCAAAAAATAGATCAATCAGCATTTACTCTCCACATTTTGAAATTTCAAATTGAAATGAAATTAACAATATTACTGTAATAGTTTCCCATTAGCCTTTCTTTACACACGTTAGCATTCCCTATCATTTAGCTACATCAATTAAATCCATTTCATTCATTTATAATAATTTCTATTAATGATTTAGTCATTGTTACTAAAAAAAACAAGAAAAGAAAAATTCATATGTTTTAAAGAAGATATATAGAAGAGGAAATAAATCATTTTGTAATCAGAGGCAAGATGCATCACAATAGGAACTCTTTTATTCTCTACAGAGGCTTTGTTCATTGCTTTGCTGTAATTGACGATTTATGATTTTGCAGTTCATCTAAAGTATTAATCGATGACAGGGACTTGATAACAAGAAAGATGCTATAATCTAAATATCTGCAAAAAGATTTGGTGCTTTAGAGATTGACTTGCTTCCTATAGTTGCTGGAACGATGGTTAAGGTATTCTTATGAGAGTTCCTTTAGCCTATAACCCAGCTAGCTTCTCCCCATATAAGCAAATAGCTTTTATTTGATTCTTTGCAGCAGGCACATTGATTTGTTATTTTATATTATTTTAAAAATATTTCTAATAATCTTCAATTTGATTTTTCCTGCATGATGCACACACTTATATCATCATTTGCATTCCCACTGATGGCGACAAATAGCAAGGGTCTTGGCAGAAACTCCTTTTATTTACGTTCATTGATTTTTTATGGAAATATTTTGGAATTTGTGCTTTGATTTTGTTTCATTTGAGGACTCTCTACATAGAGATGAGATATTGCGTTTAACATGTTTAGAAGCAAGCTTGAATTTTGTTCACTAAAGTTTCAATCGTTATTGCTTAATTGTGTAGTATGAGATCCTTGCCTTACTTTGCAAATCTATAATAGAAATTAGTAATTCTTTATGATGGTGCATGCATGCATCAATTGAATTTAATGACAAGGATATATTTTTCCAGAACAAATTCGGGTATTTTATCTACCTTTTTAAACCTTATCCATGCTCTTGCTTGTGCTTTTAGAGGTGATGGAGGATATTTTGGCAGAGGGGGGCACCTACCCCCCAATTTATATATATATATTCTTATAAAAAATATGTAAATAATTATTTAAACTATTAAAAGAGTTAGAGCCTGTTTGGTTTCAACCTTTAATTTTAATTTCATTTTCAGTATTTCCTTTACAAAATCTTGAAAATTAAAAAATTAAAAATAAAAATTAAAAACTAAAAATTTAAATTGAATGAACCCTTAATATTTCTTGTTATATGTGAGAACAAAATCCACTAATATTAAGGGTATGTGTAAAATTATACATGAAAATCACCTATAAAAAATTTCATCCAATTTTAAGAATTTTTAATCCATTTCATTTTCATATTAGTATTTCAATTTAATTTTTATTTATTGATTTTATAAAAATATTATAGAAATATCAATCAAAACATTCTATTTCATGACCTTTCAAATAGTGAAATGAGACTCAACTATATTTCTTAACATGATAATATAACATGAATGAATATCAATATAAAATTTTGTCACATTATTGGAACATTCAAATTAAGTTCTTGATATTTTAAAATTTAGACAAAATATCCAAATTGGTCTCTCATAAAGATATCATGTAATAAATTAATCTCTCAGATTTTAATAGCCCCATTTTGAAAGTCTCTCACGTTCTAATTTCTCCCCTTGTTGAAAAATCACACCCACTCTGTTTATCAAATTTTAAGTATTGAAATTACAGTCACACTCCACATTCACAGAAAACTATTAGTAAACTTAACAGAATGATATTTTTGTGATATTAATTATTTTTAATTAATAAAATAATAAAAATATCTTTATCCAAATCTTGCCTTGCTTTACAATATCTGTCATAGAAATTAGTAATTCTTTATGATGGTGCACGTATACATCAATTGAATTCAATGGCAAAGATTTATTTCTCTAGAACATACACTAATTTACTTTGATTTCCTTTGAGTTGTATTTTCTGATTAGTTTATCAACAAGAGACATGTAAGAGTGTTATTCATTAAATTGGTTCGTGTGGTCTAAACACACGATACCCCTATTTTCGTTAGTAATGTGTTTTTTGACCAATACTAATAGTTTATGGAAATGTGAAATTGGAATAAAAGAGATGACAGATGGTGTAGACTCTGCAAATCGGCAAAAAATTAAATTTTTTTGAGTTGTGTGTAATTTTTTTCCTACTACGGATTGTTAGTGGTAATATATGTGTGTGTGTGTGTTTAAAATAGTAATCAACATTTAATTCCATGTAAAATAGACTACAATTATGCACCAAAAAAATTGTAATCAGCATTATAAATTGTAGTTAACATTTAATTTAATCCCATGTAAAAAAATACTACAATTATTTTCTACCCAAAAATTAGATCAATCACCATTTACTCTCCACACTTGCAAATTTCAAACTGAAATGAAATTAACAATATTAGTATTAGCCTTCTGTAACGTACGTTAGCATTCCCTATCATGCAACTGCATTAATTAAATCTATTTCGTTCATTTATAGTGATTTCTATTAATGATTTAGTCATTGTTACCACACAAAAAATTCATATGTTTTAAAGAAGATATATAGAAGAGGAAACAAATCATCTTCTAATTTGAGGCAGGATGCATCCCACCAGAAACTCTTCTATTCTTTGTAGAGTCTTTGTTCATTGCTTTGTTGTAATTGATGATTTATGTTTTGTAGTTCATCTAAAAGTATTAGTCGATGATAGGGACTTGTTATCAAAAGATACATGCAACAATCTAAACATTTGGAGAAAGATTAGGTACTTTAGAGATTGGCTTGCTTTCTATAGTTGCTATAATGATGGTTAAGGTATGCTTATAAGAGTTCCTTAAGCCTATAATCAAGCAAGCTTCTCCCCATATAAGCCAATGACTTTTATTTTGTATTTCAATATATTTATCTAATTAAATCAGATTCAACTGGTTAAACCAGTGAATCACTAGGTGAAGTAGTAACTCAAGAACTCTACGCTTTTAATGCTCAATCACCGCCCTGGTTCTGATGACTATGATTGAAACGTAAAGTCATATGATTTTTTAAATGAGCATATAAGTATTAATTACCATTAATGAACTTTTAATCATGATAATCCATGTATGATTATATGGCTTAGATTTTCTCCTATCACTCTCATAATAGACCACCCCTGGTTCATTCTGAGAGTGGGAGCAGCAAATCTAGGCCACATGATCATTTAGAATCATCATGTGATCTTATAATTTAATCTTGATCATTCATGTAAGATCCAATTACCCTTCTCACTTAAGTCATTATATATATATTTGGCGAGGACAGTTTACACCAAGTATAAGTCTTGCCATACTTACACCCTTCAATAACCTTTTATAGGTATAAAATTCTATCAATCCAATCGTTAAATTCAAAGTTCTTACCAAGTAGATCCATATATCAAATTTCATTTAGTTTTAAAATGATTTGATAATTTAGCATGCCACTTTATTTTGATAAATAATATGTTTTTCAAAATATAAGTAAATATCAATCATCAAAATACATATCTATTATTCTTCGATTTTTCTGAATTTGACATACTTAATCATCAATACAATATCATATAATTTAAAAATCGGATCAGTTAAATTCAATTTCTTTAAAGAGTTATTGAGGGCATAAGTGTACAAAACTTGCACATGGCATAAACAGATCCCCATATCTAAAAATATATATTTATATGATTATTAGATAATTAATATCACCTTGTTATATGAGAAAATAAAACTCATTAATATATAATAGGGACTAAATGTATTTTACCACCTAAACTTTAAATCATACACAATTTATACCATAAATTTTTAAAACGTACATTGTGATATCTTGAATTTTTTAAATAGTACAAAACACCTTCTCAAGATAATTTTCCCAATCAATGAAGGTATGATTTATATGAACTTAACTCCTCTGATATTTTTGATTCGTGCAACTGGACACCTTGTATGCACTTAACTCCTTGGTCTTTTATTGTGTAGAACCTGACATTCTGTTATGATCTAAAGTTTTGCACTGTTTTGAAAGTCTAGGGTATTTTACATTGTTTGGAAAGTTTTAGGGTGTCATGATGCATATTTTGAAAAGTCAAGTTGTAAACTGCACATAATCTAAAGTTCAAGGGCTAAAATGAATTTAATCCTATATAATATGTTCATGATTTTTTTTCTCGAATATTTAAGGAAAAAAAAGTCTACTAAAACTTTTTCAATGTTTGCTATGTTGTAACCAGACATTTCATTTGCATATTAGTAGTTTCAAGTTTGTTTCGTTAATAATTTTCCCGAGAAATGATAGATCTTTTCAAATAATGTGTATAATAATTCTCTTAATTTAAAATCTCACTTACATGTATTTATTTGTCATTGAATATTGTGTAAATTATGCCTCTTACGATTATGAGTGTAATTTAAAATTAAGAGAATTGATGGTAGGAGATATATCATTATTGCTCTATATAAATTTGATCTAATATTTCTATTCACCTTCCCCCACTGCATAACAATAGTATCATTAGAAAAGAAGACTTTATTAGTCATGATGAAGGTACTAATAAAGTAACTTAATATGTATTGAAGGTAGGCATAATTTGTTTGTAAAATCACATTAGTTTAAATATGATTTTGCAAATACATCTCTCCTAAGTCCTAACTACATAAGATACAAGATTCAATGTATAGCACTGTTGCAATATATGTAACAAATAATATAATAATACTTATGAGAGATTTTTATTTATTTATTTGTAGTGCTCAAACCTAGAAGCTGGCTACAAGGCGGTCTTGATGAATACATAGGTCTTTGTAAGTTGGTTTTGTTTTCCCAAGCATATAACCCAACTCTTTCTCAAACCTCCTCATAGCTTTGGCAGGCAAATAAATTGGAAATATTATACCATCTTCTCCTTTTGCATTCTCATAAGGAATGAGAAAGGTTGCTCCAAGAAATTCTCCAGCCCCAGCTTTGGCTGGTCCGGTATATACTGCCTTGCCCCATCCAAAATCCACTTCTTTAAACCCAATACGTCCCAAATGTGACACAATACAAGCCCTCACAGTTGTAAACAAGGGTCTCCCTTTAAGGACCATTAGATCTGCCATAGAATGCATGTACTCCTCAGTTACGTTATCTTTTGCTTTCTTGATCAACTCCACGGCATACCCAAATGGATTTCCACAAAGCTTCCTTGTTGTTGTAACCGCAGGAGAGAGTGCAAAACTATTGCCATAATAACCAATTGGTATTGGAGGGTTAAACCTAGAACGTGCATTAACAAGACATATCATGCGAACCTCCTCTTCTGGCTTTAGTTGCAATGCTTTTGTACGACAATACCAAATGCATGCTGTTATAATCTCAAATCTGGTGCATTCTCCAAGGTGATGAGGAACCAAGCGACGAAGGGTAGCTATTTCGGTTGGTCCAAAGAAGAAAGATCGTTGAACCATGTCATCCAAATATGAAATTGTGGTGTCTTTCTTAGTATCTATCAATTCCTCATATTCACGATGGTTGCATGTAATGCGTGGTGGGTCTCTTGCGCTTAACAGCTCCCTATGCCAAATAGGTAGAATAGAAGGTCGAGGTGCACCTTTAGCTAATTCGGCCAAGGCATTCATGAATTGTCCCATGCCAGTACCATCACTCATGGTGTGATTCCATCGAATGGCGAGGATGAAACTACCGCACTTTAGGCGTGTAACCTGTACATTATATATTGTTCATGATACAATGTGAAGTAAATAAGATTGATTTCACTCACTCCCAAATTAAGCAATATTTTTCACTTCATATTATTTAGTGATTAACATATTAATTATTACATTAAAGAGTATAGTTAAAATGAGAGAAGAGGGCCCTCAAAATTTTATTTGTAACCAATTACCTTTGAGTGCATATGTTGAATTAATAAATTCGAATTTAATTTTGATACATCAATAAGTATATCAGGTCTTCCTATTGAGACAATATTTTAAATAGTAAGTGTGAGAATCATATTTATTAATGTGATAATATATAATTGGATGATATTAAAGTAAAGTGAAATCCTATGTAGATTTTGAGAACCTTTTAGATAATCTCTATGGAAACAACATTTTCTTGCTATTATCATTTATTGTTTAACCTCTAAATTATCGTGTTGAAGATCTAGTCTGAGCAAAAGATAAGAATAGCCAATGAAATTGAGGTATAATGAAAAATAAATGGTACAGGGTAAAAAAAATAAGGCTCGTTTGGATAAAAAAAATTTATTTAGTGACTTATGCAAAAGTAATTTTTGAAATATAACTTATGAATAAATTATTTTATAATTAAATAGATAATAATAAGTGTTTGTTTGATTTTTATTATTTTAAAAAGTACTTGTTAAGAAGCTAGAACCTGTTTAGTTAAAGTTTTCAATTTTTAATTTTTCAGGTTTTAGAATTTTTTAAATAAAATACTAAAAACTAGATTTTGTAGTTTTTATCTTTTTGCTATTTTTTTCATAAAATCTGAACAATTGAAAAACTACAAACTGAAACCAAAATATAACTTTTAACTTTTATGAAATTAAAAGAAAAATCATAAGCTTTGGTATCCAAACAAACCTCTCCCATACTTTAGTATTTAATTTTTTTACTTATTTTTAGCTTGAAAGACAATGAATAATTTGATAATTAGTAGAATCACTAAATAACTAAATATTTTTCTAATAATAATTATTAGGATTTTACTAACTTGTGTATTAGAATACTTGTTGAAGAATTAAAAAACTATCATTTCTAGTATATTTAATATATTAAAAACTTAATTTTTTAAGTCAAAATTTTACTTTCGCTGTTCTTAAATTCATGGTTAGAAAAATCATGATTATTAATGTGTTTTTGTCCTTAATTTCTACTAATAATGACCGTATACATTCTCTCTCTTCTAAATATGTACAACATAAATTTTATTTACTAATGAAATTTTAATTTAATTTAATCAAATTCATTATAAATTACAACTTGAAACTTTAATTTGTAACAACAATCATAAAAATTTGTATTATATTCTTTGATTTGAGTAACAACTTGTGTTCTAAATTAAAAAACAAAATTGAACTAATAAAATTATATGATATATTATAATTGTTATTTTCACGAGAAGAAGCTTATGGTTATTATAATCGGAGAATTTTCAAATATGCCATATGAGAAACATAAAGAAAATTACACTGATTTTTTCTAAGATTTAGTATAATTATATCAATTATCCTTTTATCTTACAAAATTAATCCAACGTCCCCTATTGATCTTACTTCATTAATTTAAGTTATAATAAAGATAATATGTGGCATATACATGATTATTAGTAATAAAATTATATTATCTTTGATAGTATTTTACATATATATATATATATATTTATATATATATTAACTAAAATATCTCCATTTTATCATAAGTTATAATTATAAGTTTCATTTCTATATGATAAAAAGTATTTTATTCAATCAATATGTTAAATATTCACAACATATTATAAATTTATCATTAATATATATATATATATATATCACCATTTTTACTACTTAAATTAAGTAATTGGTATATGTGGGGAGATCAGTATAATTTTAGTGAATCTTAGAAGGATCAATGATAATTTTGTAAAATAAAAAAAATATCTAGCGCAATTACACCAACTCTCTAGAATTTTCAGTATAATTTCCTCTAAAATTTGTAATTATTGTGGAAGAGAAAATCGGAATGGATGCTTCAAAAACTAAGGGAAGTCAAAACAAATCAAGAATCAGTCAAAATCGAGAAAACCAGGCAAAACTATCAAACATGACCCGTTTAAAACTTTTGATTTTTTTCTTTTTTTAAAACTTAAATACTGATATCTTTTGACAGCCACAAAGTATAAATGAAAAAAAAAGGAACCAAAGAAGGGCACTAACAAAGATGGTTAGATTGTTCTTCTTTTCAATCTGTCATTCATAGATTATTCACCATAAACCTCACTAGTCACCAATAAATATTGTTTTCAAATGTTTTGTAACTGTGTTGTAAGGTTGAGACTAGAGAATTTTATATGGATTAAGTTTATTTTTATAAACCTATAAATTTTTTTTTTTGATTATATTAATGTTAATTATTTAATATATTTTTATATTCTAATTAATTATATGCATGTATTTATATATGTATCTCTTTCTTGTGATTACTAAGCCGAGTGTTAATAACTATTCAAAAGTTAAAGAGCATTTTCAAACCTGTATGAGTAGAAGGGGACAATTTATAATTCCTTCTGAACCGGGAACATCATAAAGGAGTTCTTGGAAGCACGGGAATGGAGGCTGAAGAGCGTCACCGAACTGATCAAGTGTGACATCTGCATCAGCCTCAATGAACATGACACCTTCCCCAGTGCAATCCACCATCAACTTGCGAGCAGGCCCTTCCCTAAGCCTACCCGCAAATGGGTAGTAGAATACAAGTGTTTTTGCAAGTGCTTCTCTAATGACTTCAACTGGGTCTTTCCCTACCATTGATGGATTGTGGCGATATATATGTATGGTTGGAATTTGGAAGCGCAAACCTTCTTGATCATCTATGTCAGATAGTAGCTTGATTTCGTGGGGTGTAGGTATAGCTGGAGTCACTAGCTCTGGTTGGCACCTCCACACGTTAAAAATTCGGGAGGGAGATGATGAAGCCATGTTTGTGAGAAAAAGACGGCCTATGGATAGAAGTGGTCTCTATTTAGTTTGAGTTTGATGGTACGAGTGAAGTTAGCACGGGAGGCTAGTATTTATAGGAAATTTCGTGGGGTGCAAGCATAGTTTTCAACCTTGGAGCGGTGATCGACTTGGTTGAGACACCGGGTCACTGGTTTAACCGGATTTATACAAAAAAAATATAAAAATTTAAATAAAATACAATAAAATGATAACTAATTAACAATTTAATACTCTTGAAAGGGTCCAAATATAAAAGTATAAATAAATAACATAAATTCTAAAATATCATTCACATTTCACATTCACGAATCACAATTGACAAGTTCAAAACATAATTATATAAACAAATTCACAAAGTTGTACATCACAAACTCATAAGTTATGACAATACAAATAAAGTTATTACATTTTTCTATAAGTCAAATTATATTTTTTTTAATATTTTTGAAAAAATCATCATTTAGAACCACAAAGCAAAAAAAATAAAAAAATAAAAAAATAAAAAAACAAAAAAAAAATCGACCGGCCGAGTCACCTGTTTTGATACAAAATCGGCCGAGTCAAACCAAGTCGCATCGATTTTGATGCGGGATTGATCCAAATACTAATTCGGACCGATTTCATGACTGATTCACCGGTTTTCCGATCAAACTGATCGGTCCAAACCGATTTTTAATACTATGGGTGCAGGTATGGCCGGAGTCACCAGGCTTGGTTGAAGTTGAATGGCCTACGAAGAAAGAATGATGAATGGTACGGATGGTTGAAATTGCAAGGGTTGCTAGTATTTATCGATGATGATTTCCAATTTATCGAACGACCCAAATCTGTTCTTGATCATCTATGTCAGATAGTAGCTTGATTTCGTTGGGTGTAGGTATAGCTGGAGTCAACATCTCTGGCTGGCCCTCCACACTTTAGAAAGGGGGATGATAGAGCAGTGGTACGAGAAAGAGAGAGACACACAAATGACCTACGAAGAAAGAATGATGAATTGCGCTCAATGAGTGGTCTCTATTTGGTTTGAGTTGAATGGTCCGTATGGTTGAAGTTGCAAGCGTCGCTAATAGTTATAGATGATATTTAATATATGGCTAGGATTGCTTGTAGTCGTGGCTCCGAGGATATGCTGCATCGTGTACATAGTTGTTTGTCTCCGTATTTTTCTTCTTTTTTTTTGTCTTCGTATTTTTTTCATAAAAAAAAATTATATTCGAATATTTGAAGTTTTTTAAGAATATTAATCTCCGGACATTGATTATTTCATAGTCAGAATCTATATATATATACACACACACATACATGAAAGTAAATACTGATTACAGTCTACTTTATGCATACACATGTGTATAAAAAAGACTATAATCAGGATTTAATTTCATATAAAAAATACTGCAATAATTGTGTACCCAAGAATAGATCAATCAGCATTTACTCTCCACAATTTGAAATTTGAAACTAAATGAAATTAAATTAGCAATATTACCGTAACAGTCTCCCATTAGCCTTCCTTAAAATACGTTAGCATTCCCTATCATTCTATTGCATCAATTAAATCCATTTCATTCATTTATAATAATTTCTATTAATGATTTAGTCATTGTTACATAAAAAAGAAAAAAAAAAGATTCACATGCTTTAATATCGAGAAAGATGCAACAATCTAAACATTTGGAGAAATATTAGGTGCTTCAAGATTGGCTTGCTTGCTATAGTCATTGCTCTAACGATCGTTAAAGTATTCTTATAAGAGTTCCTTGAGCATGTAACCGAGAAAGCTTCTCCCCATATAAGCAAATAGCTTTTATTTCATTCTTTGCAGCAGGCACATTGATATGTTGTATTTTATATTATTTTAGAAAATATTTCTAATAATCTTCAATTTGATTTTTTCCTCCATGATGCAGACAATTTCATCGGTGTGCATTCCCATTGATGGTGACAAATAGCAAGGGTGTTGACACATACTCTTTTTATTTGCATTCATTGATTTTTTATGGAGATATTTTGGAATTTGTGTTTACACCAGAGATGAGATGTTGATTTTGACATATTTAGAAGCGAGCTTGAATATTGTTCACTAGAGTTTCAATCGTTATTGCTTAATTACGTGGTATGAGAACCCTGCCTTGCTTTACAATTTATGTCATAGAAATTAGTAGAGATTGGTATGCGGATCAGTCTGGTGCGTTTAGCCCAGTTTGTGATGGATCACAATTAAATGAGCCGGATCGGACCAGTTCGTTTCATAAATGGACTAAGCTCTCGGGTGATCCGCATCCACCCCGCATAAGCTCGCAAACTAGCGGACCGGTCCGCATAACCTTTTTTTTTGTTCACATTTTGCCCCCCGCATAAGCTTGTGGACCAGCCAGCAAACCAATCACGAACCAGCTGCGGACCAAGTGGACCAATCATAGACTAGCCGCGGACCAGCCCACAGAACCCCCTCTTTTTTCTTTCATATTTTTTTTGACTTTTTTTATATCCTATATTATATATTTATATTTATACAGCATGTTCACCAAATACAAATACCAAAAATAATAGAATAAATTAACTCACCAAAGTCCATCCATTAAGAATATAAATAAATATCGCAAATGAAAGCATTCCCTCACTTATGCAGGCTAGCGGGTTGGTCCGTGAACCCCACGGGCTAGACCCGTTTAGCCTGCGGATTAAGCAGTGCGGATCAAAAAAGTCAGCGAATTGGCGGGCTAAAAATTTTTTGGCGCATTTTCGTGCAGGTTGCGAGTTAAATGATTTGGTCCGCGGATCACGTCCTGTATACCTAGCTCTAGAAATTAGTAATTCTTTATGATGGTGCATGTTACATAAATTGAATTCAATGGCAAGGATATATTTCTCCATAACATACTCTAGTTTCATTTGAGTTATATTTTTTGATTAGTTTATCAACAAGAGACATGAAAGAGTGTTATTCATTTAATTGATTTGTGTGTTTTAAACACATGATATCCTTCTTTTTGTTTAGTAATATTCTCCTTATTTGGTAGGTAAATGTTAAATTCATTTTTTTCTAGTGCTAAAAGTTTATGGAAATGTGAAATTCGAATAAAAGAGATGACAGTGTAAGTTGAAAAGTGTACGAGAATGGGGGGTTGAATCATGCTTTGACTTTTCTTTCCTTCTTAGTTTATGAGAAACTTAAACATGTACTATCAAGTATGAACTTGAAGTGTAACAAAAATAAAGTCACGTCAGAAAGTGACTTTCTAAACTAAAATAAAGATAAGAAAAACAAGCTTAAAGTTTTTCAGAAGAACAAATATTATTAGCACAAGAACATAATATAAAGGAGATTCATGGAAAGAGGAGATATTACACAAAAGTTTTTATGCTGGTTCGGCCAACTTGCCTATATCCAATTCTCAACAACTGTTGAGTTCAATTAAACAACCCTTTCTCAGTCTTGAGAAAGTCAGATAGTGTTTCTATAGCCTTCTCAAGTTATCTTCACATGACCAATAGCTCACTCTACTGTCATTTCCAAGTAGTCTTTGACTAGCCTCTTCAAGCTAACTTAATGTGACTAGGAGCTCACTCTACTGTCACTTTCAAGTAGTCTTTAACTAGTCTCTTCAAGCTATCTCACAATCACTATCGGATCGTGTTACAATGGATGTGTTGGGGTTGGATCACTCAAACTATCAAGCACTTAAGTTTTCTCAAAATAATACAATATCAGAGCTGAAAACTTAAATGACTTCTTCTAACTATTCTTCCTAAGAAGAAGATGTTATCTAATGAGAACTTAGAAAGAAGATTTTTGCAAATGAAAGAATCTAATTACAAGCTATAATAGTTTCTAGAAGATGGAGGAAAATTTCTTCAGCATTTCAGCATATGGTGATGATCAAAAGTCTCGAGTTGTAAGCATGCCATCTCCTTTTATACTTGATCTTTATTTATGACCGTTGCCCTTGATATGTTTTCCCAATGACATATGATCTTCTTTTTGTGTCTTTGAAATGAAGTCTAGAAGAGTAGCTTGGTGTGTTAGAGTTACTTTTTGCAGTTACACAAGCTATTGTCTAATAGAGGTTTCTGAGTCTACCTTCAGAAACTATTTTTTGCTTTCTGAACATGGTTTCTGAACTTTTTCTTCTAGAAACTAGGACAATTGACCAAGTTGAAAAAGATGTCACTTTAGTCCCTAACTGAGTTTGACTTTGAAATTTTAATTTCAAATTTTTTCTCTCATTTCTATAAAATGCATCGTTTAAGTGAAATGTGCTTTTTGAAATGCTACTTTAGTTTCTGGACTTTTCTTTTGATCTTCTTTGCTTTAATTAGAACTTGTTGTAATAGATATATCATGATCATGATGAATGAAGATGGTAACTAATTTTGCTTTAGAGTTGGATTGAAATCTTCACTTGAATGACACTTTCTAAAGTCACGTGATATTTTCTGAAGATCTGAGTCTTGATTTCTTGACCTTGATAATTTCCGTTTGTGTTCTCACCATTTTAAAGTCAATTTCAAGAATTATTTTTCACTTTGTTTAAGTTTTAAATCTCTTTGAATGAGATTAAACATGTTTACACATAATATTATGAAAATACCACTTGTTTATGAAGTTGTATGTTAATGAAAATGAACATGTTTGAATACTTAAGAAATTCAAGCAAACTATTAGTTTTTCTTCAAAATATTTTCACAAAATTGATTTTGTTATCATTTAAAACATTAAGTATTGATGCTTTTTGAAAGGTTTTAGAACTAGTAGAAAGATGGTGTGGACTCTACAAATAGTGATTGGCAAAAAATTAAATGTTTTTGAGTTGTGAGTAATTTTTCCCCTACTAGGGAATTTTAGTGGTAATATATATATATATATATATATATATATATGTATGTATGTATGTATGTATGTATGTATGTGTGTGTGTATGTGTGTAAAATAGACTGCAATTATGCATTGAAAAAAATTGCAATCAGCATTATAAATTGCAGTCAGCATTTAATTTAATCCCATGTAAAATATGCTGTCATTATTATGTACCTAAAAATTAGATCAATCAGCATTTACTCTCCACGCTTTGAAATGTCAAATAAAAATGAAATTAACAATATTACTATAATAGTCTCCTATTAACCTTCCTTAACATATGTTATCATTCCCTATCATTCTGCTGCATCAATTAAATCTATTTCATTCATTTATAATAATTTCTATTAATGATTTAGTCATTGTTACAAAAAAAAAAAAAAAATTCATACATTTTAAAGAAGATATGTAGAAGAGGAAACAAACCATTTTCTAATAAGAGGCAAGATGGCATCACGCTACGAACTCTTCTATTCTCTATAGAGGCTTTGTTCATTGGTTGGTTGTAATTGATGATTTATGATTTTGTAGTTGATCTAAAAGTGAGTCTCAACGACAAGGACTTGATATCGAAAGATACAACAATCTAAACATCTGGAGAAAGATTAGGAGCTTCAGTGATTAGCTTGCTTGTTATAGTTGTTATAAGAGTTCCTTGAGCCTATAACCAAGCAAGCTTCTCCCCATATAAGCAAACAGCTTTTATTTCATGCTTTGTAACAAGTACATTGATATGTTGCATTTGATATTATTTTAAAAAATATTTCTAATAATCTTCAATTTGATTTTTTTCCTCCATGAGGCACACATTTTCATCAGCATTTCCTATTGACAGTGACAAATAGCAAGGGTGTTAACAGATACTCCTTTTATTTGCATTTATTGAATTTTTATAGAGATATTTTGGAATTTGTGTTTTTATTTTGTTTAATTTGAGGACTCTCTACACCGTAGATGAGATCGATATTGTTTTGAACATATTTAGAAGCGAGCTTGAATATTGTTCACTAAAGTTCCAATCGTTATTGCTTAATTGTGTCGTATAAGACCCTTGCCTTGCTTTACAATATCTATCATAGAACTTAGTAATTCTTTATGATGGTGCATGTATACATCAATTGAATTCAATGACATCGATATATTTCTCTAGAACAAATTTGGGTATTTTTGTCTATCTTTTTAGCCCTTATCCATGCTCCTGCTCATAGTTTCAAAGGTGGAGGATCATTTTGGTAGAGAGGGGGCCACCTACCCCTCAAGTTATATATATATATATATATATATTCTTTTGAAAAAAATTATGTAAATATTTATTTTAACTATTAAAAGTGTTAGAGCCTGTTTGTTTTCAACCTTCAATTTTCAGTATTTTCTTTATAAAATCTTAAAAATTAAAAAATTAAAAATAAAAATGAAAAAATGAAAAATTTATATTAAATGAACCCTTAATATATCTTGTTATATGTGAGAAAAAATCCACTAATATTAAAGGTATGTTTGGTTCAGGGATAAAATTAAAAAAAAAAGAATTTTAAAAAAGAATTTTATGTGTAAAATTATATATGAAAATCACCTATAAAAATTTAATCCCATTTTAACCGTTCAACCAAACACACCCTACGTCTAAAAAACTTTTTAATCCATTTCACTTTCATATTATTATTTCAGTTTAATTTTTATGCACCAATTTTATAAAAATATTTAGATAGTTATCCAATCAAAATATTCAATTTCACGACCTTTCAAGCAGTGAGATGAGACTCAACAATATTTGTTGATGTGATAATACAATATGATTGGATATCAATATAAAATTTTGTTACATTATTGGAACATTCAAATTAAGTCTTTGATATTTTAAAATTTAGATAAGATATCCAAATTGGTCTCTCATAAATATATCGGGTAACAAATTAATCTCTTAGATTTTGAAAGTCTCTCACATTCTAATTTCTCCCCCTTTTTTGAAATGGAAGGGATCAATTTAGGTATTTACTTATAATTTAATTATAATGTACATTCATTAGCAAGTAAGATAAATATAATATTCACATGATTTTTATGTAGATTGATTATTTACTGACTATATGATTCCTATGCTTAGTTGCAGTGGATGTTGAATTGAAAATCATTCCATAATTGAAGGTCTATCAAGTGAAGAAGGTAATGTAGCTTAGTTTTTTCTTTCCTTCGTATATAAACCGCATAAAGGGTTTCAGTTTAGCTTCTCTTTAATAAACATTTTATCGCACCTTTCTTTAATTTACAATTTTAAAAAGCCTATTAGCATTAAACAAAATCATGACATACAATGTGCAGAAAAAAGTATTGCTGCAAGAATGGAGTATTGCGAATGGCTGAACAAAGATAAAGGTCAATTCAAAAGAAAGACAAAGGTCAATTTTCTTTTCTTTTTTTTTTTTAATTTCCAGATGTGTAAAGTTATCCAATTTGATTAAATTAAATTGAAGTTTTTTCTTTTTTTTTTTGTCAAAAATTTTTCATCTATCATCTTTTGGAAGTGGGTAAGGTTTTGCTTTAATGCTTGTCACCAAAAAGATCACAATTACACTAGAATGCTATACGAAAATTTTTCAGGACAAAACAAATGGCATGGAAAACATATACATCGTAGTTTCAAGAGGTACAAGAAAGAATGATTGGAAGATTTTGATATGCGATGATAATAGATCTCAGAGCTAAGTAATCAAACAATGGACGTTGTGTACAATATTTTTCTTCGGAAATATAGAAACACTCGATATGGTTCATTCATTTGTTATATTCTAAAACACAGATGCTTTTTGCATACAAGAATTGACCTTTGTGGCTCTTATTTAATTTTGAGTTAACATTAATTAAATTTTTCATGTTAATTTTTATGATAACTTATGGCCGCGCGTCGCGCGGGTTCTACTACTAGTTAACTGTTAACATATAAAAGTTGCATAGTGAAATATTGGTGCTAAGCCACTCGATACTAGGAAAATTCTTCCCGCCGAAAAAATGGGCTTATGCAATTAGTGCAATTTAAGTGAGAAATAAATGCGTAAAACAATATGATTGGATTGTGTTGTCTCATAATTAATGTGATGTCAATTAGTGGTCCATTAACATATTGGACAAATCAAAATTATGAATCGATGCATAAAAATAAGAAAAACAATAATACAAATAATAAAATAAAAAACATGAAATAATACAAAAAAAAAAGTGAACAAATAGCAAAGCAGAAAAAAAAAATGAAAGATACAATTGTTGAGTATATGTAATATTCTAATTGTGTATTAGCATTTACTTAACTTTAATGCATCTCAATTTGAGATGAATGAACAATATCGAGTGTTTATAAATTTCCGAAGAAAAATATTGTACACAACGTTCATTGTTTGATTACTTAGCTCTGAGATCTATTATCATCCCATATCAAAATCTTCAAATCATTCTTTCTTGTACCTCTTGAAACTACGATGTATATGTTTTCCATGCCATTTGTTTTGTCCTGAAAAATTTTCGTATAGCATTCTAGTGTAATTGTGCTCTCTTTGAGATGCATTAAAGTCAAAGTAAATGCTAATGCACAATTAGAATATTACATATACTAAACAATTATATCTTCATTTTTTTTCTGCTTTGCTATTTGTTCACTTTTTTTTGGGTATTATTTCATGTTTTTCATTTTATTATTTGTATTATTGTTTTTGTTGTTTTTTATACATCGATTCATAATTCTAGCTGGTCCAATATGTTAATGGACCACTAACTGACATCACATTAATTATGAGACAACACAATCCAATCATACTGTTTTACGCATTTATTTCTCACTTAAATTGCACTAATTGCATAAACCCATTTTTTCGGCGGGAAGAATTTTCCTATTATCAAGTGGCTTAGCACCAATATTTCACCATGCAACTTTTATATGTTAACAGTTAACAAGTAGTAGAACCCGCGCGACGCGCGGCCATAAGTTATCATAAAAATTAACATGAAAAATTTAATTAATGTTAACTCAAAATTAAATAAGAGCCACAAAGGTCAATTCTTGTATACATAAAGCATCTGTGTTTTAGAATATAACAAATGAATGAACAATATCGAGTGTTTATATATTTCCGAAGAAAAATATTGTACACAACGTTCATTGTTTGATTACTTAGCTCTGAGATCTATTATAATCGCATATCAAAATCTTCTAATCATTCTTTCTTGTACCTCTTGAAACTACGATGTATATGTTTTCCATGCCATTTGTTTTGTCCTGAAAAATTTCGTATAGCATTCAAGTGTAATTGTGCTCTCTTTCGTGATAAGCATTAAAGCAAAACATTACCCACTTCCAAAAGATGATAGATGATAAGTTTTTGAAAAAAAAAGAAGCAAAAACTTCAATTGAATTTAATCAAATTGGAAAACTTTACACATCTGGAAATTAAAAAAAAAAGAAAAGAAAATTGACCTTTGTCTTTTTTTTGAATTGACCTTTATCTTTGTTCAGCCATTCGCAATACTCCATTTCTTGCAGCAATACTTTTTTCTGCACATTGTATGTCATGATTTTGTTTAATGCTAATAGGCTTTTTAAAATTGTAAATTAAAGAAAGGCGCGATAAAATGTTTATTAAAGAGAAGCTAAACTGAAACCCTTTATGCGGTTTATATATGAAGGAAAGAAAAAACTAAGCTACATTACCTTCCTCACTTGATAGACCTCAATCATGGAATGATTTTTCAATTCAACATCCACTGCAACTAAGCATAGGAATCATATAGTCAGTAAATAATCAATCTACATGAAAATCATGTGAATATTATATTTATCTTACTTGCTAATGAGTGTACGTTATAATTAGATTATGAGTAAATACCTAAATAGATCTCTCACATTTCAAAAAAGGGAAAAAAATAGAATTTGAGAGACTTTCAAAATGGGATTTTCAAAATTAAAAAGATTAATTTATCACCCAATATATTTATGAGAGACCAATTTGGATATTTTGTCTAAATTTTAAAATATCAAGGACTTAATTTGAATGTTCTGATAATGTAACAAAATTTTAAATCGATATCCAATCATGTTGTATTATTACATCAGTAAATATAGTTGAGTCTCATCTCGCTACTTGAAAGGTCATGAAATTGAATACTTTGATTGGATAACTGTGTAAATATTTTTATAATATTTTTACAAAATTGGTGCAAAAAAGTTAAACTGAAATACTAATATGAAAGTGAAATGGATTAAAAAATTTCTTAAACATAGGGTGTGTTTGGTTGAATGGTTGAAATGGGATTAAATTTTTATGGGTGATTTTCACGTATACTTTTACACATAAAATTCGTTCTTAAAATTCTTTTTTTCAATTTTATCCCTGAACCAAACATACCCTTAATATTAGTGGATTTTTTTTCTCACATATAACAAGATATATTAGGGTTCATTTAATTTAAATTTTTAGTTTTTTATTTTTATTTTCAGTTTTTTAGTTTTCAAGATTTTATAAAAAAATATTGAAAACTGAAGGTTGAAAACAAACATTATCTAACTCTTTTAATAGTTTAAATAATTATTTACATATTTTTTCAAAAGAATATATATATATATAAATTGGGGGGCAGCACTACCAAAAACAATGCAAAAAGACACGCTTTTATAACAATGGTGGTGCAGGCATGACTAAATAACACATTGAATACTTCACTGTGCGATTAAAATTTCAAAATCCAACGTAACACTGATGCTATCACTCTCGCTTTCGTTGTCATTGTTGGACGCTCACTCTGACTCTTTCTCATGCTCTCTCGCTCTCTGCATCTTCCACTGTGCCATTGAGCTTTCATCACCGTCTCCGTCACTGCCATCGCCACCACCACCATCACGTTATCTTTCACTCTTGCTATTACTGTGGCTGCTCACACTCACTCTCACGCATGCTCTCTCGCTCTCTGCATCCTCCACTGTGTCGTCGACCTTCCAACTCCATCTCCGCCTTTTAACACTCTTTCACTCTTCGTTTCTCTGGCACTATTGCACTCTTGTAAGTTTCTATACTTTTTTCTATTGGTTGATCTAGCATTTGAATTTCATTGTTCTTAATGTTTGAACTTTGGATTATTGATCTGCTCTCAAATTTTATTCTATTATTCCTCAAATTCTTGATTTGCAATCAATCCATAAGCGATTTAACCACGATTTGTCATTTTTCTATGAATCGCCACCTCACAATATGATTTAGGGTTTGTATTGGGGATTATTATCACTCTTTTGATTTTGTACATTTTCTTTGGTACTCATCATGGTAATGCTTGAATCTCTATCTGTTTGGTTAAAAGTGCATTGTCACCATGTTTGAGTTTGAATCTATTGAATGCTAGTGGTTTTGCTCCTTCAGAAAATTATTGTGGTTACATCTCAATTGGATTTTAGTTAAAGCATTATAATGTTTGTAAAAGGTACTATTCTTTTGGATTTATTTTAGGTATATTTATCTCTTTTAGAGGACACTGCTTCTTTTGTTAGATCGATAGCAATGATAAATTGGTTGTGAAATGGTGTTCACCAAAGCTTGTTATCTAACCTCTCATTGGATTATGCAATTTTCACTAGGTTTTTAAACTATGTCCTGCTCATGAAATAATAGGAAAAGTAGATGTCTCATCAATCACAATAGAAGAATATGAGTGGTTAGTGGTTTGGTGTTGATTAATTCTTAATTAATGTCTTTGAGGGAAATACATTGTTAAACCTCCTTTTGTAGACACATCATGAAGTTAATTTCGTGTGCTATGAATGTAGTTCCTTTAGTTGATTTGTTTCCTCACTTCCCCAATAAAATTGATACAATAGGTATTATAATGACCATCAAGGTTCAACAAGCTAATGATGTTGTATATGGTCTAGAATGATCACGTATGAGCCATGTTAAGTTATGTTATGCAGGAAATGTTCCTTTAAAATGTGTTTCCCTGCTACTAAATTTCTATTGTCCCCTATCTTACTTAGGTGTTAGCAAAATGGAAAACTTGAGGTGGAGATGAAAATTGGCCCTCCCACCCCATCAAATACCTTCTCTATATAGTATGTACTTGATATTCAGTTTCTCTAAGTTTCTTTAAAGTAGATTTAACATCATAAGTGTTTTTTTAATGAATGTATCTTGTAGGCAAAAATTTTGGCAAACATCTTGGAGGTTCCAACAATACTAGAGTTCTTGTGGCGATAATAGTTGGAAGATAACAAGGTATCTTTCTCACATCACTGTAGTAATGCTGTATTTTTTTATTAAGTCTTTGTCACATCATTGTAGTACTATGTTGGGAAAAGCCTTGGTTTCCCGTTCAAGAATGACTTATATATCCCTATTTATATAATTTGAATAATATTTTAATTCTCCTATGCTTTGTGTGTTCATTGGTTGAATCTCCAAGATTGTTTTCATATGGAGTTTCAAGGGCATAAAGCTTGGGTTTTTATGCCACGAACCTTACTTGAGTACAATAATGGCCTACAAGGGTTTCTTGATTTTGCATTTGAGCATGGTTCTGTTGATGGGAAAGTTATAAAATGTCCTTGCCCTGATTGTTGCTTTCGTTATGCATTGACAAGGGATGAAGTGTATAATCATCTTATTTTGAAACCGTTCCCTCAAACCTATAAATTTTGGTGTTGGCATGGTGAGAAAAGAAGTGAGCATTGCTCTAACAATACCCATATACCTGGAGATACTTTGCCCATCCAAGATCCAATTTGTGAAATGATCAACGATGCATTTGGCATTGCTGAACAACACGTAAGTAAGGAACTAGGCATATCGCAAGGGCCAACAGAAGGAGATCAAAGCTTGCCAGAATTAAATCTTAGTCTTGATGAAGGGAATAGAGGATTTGATGAGTTAGTTAGAGATGGAAATGAAGATCTATATGAAGGGTGTGCAAAATACTCAGAGTTGTAATTTATAGTGAAATTGTATCATATCAAGTGCTTGTGTAGGATGAGTGACAAAGCCATGTCCATGATTCTGGAGTTGCTAAGCGATGCCTTTAAACATGCCAAAATTCCTAAAACATTTTACGAGGCTAAGAAAATCATTAACAAGCTTGGTCTTAATTACAAAAAGATCCATGCTTGTCCAAATGATTGCATGTTATATTACGGGAATGAAGATAAGCATAGGTAGTCACATAAAGTGTGCAATACATCAAGATGGAAGTCAAGTGGCAAAAAGAAGCCAGCCAAAGTTCTACGCTACTTTCTACTCAAATCACGTCTCCAACGATTGTTTATGTCTAGCAAAACTTCAGAGTATATGAAGTACAACAAGGAAGGAGGAAACCCAGATGGATTGATGAGGCATCCAAGAGGCTCAGAGGCATGGAAAAGATTTGATTTTAGGTACTCAGAATTTGCTTCTAATTCAAGAAATGTTCACCTTGGCCTAGCTTGTGATGGCTTCAATCCATTTGGAACTTTGAGCACCAACTATAGCATTTGGCTTGTCACCTTAATTCTATATACTTTGCCACCGTGGATCTATATGAAGCAAAGTTCTTTTATTCTTTCAATGATTATTCCTAGCAAAAGGATGCATGAGAATGACATTGATGTTTACTTACAACCTTTAATAAAAGAGTTGAATGAATTATGGAGTGATGGTGTAAGAACATTTGATGCATCAAGTAAAGGAATCTTTACAATGAGAGCAGCTTTAATGTGGACAGTTAGTGATTTTCCAGGGCTACGAACATTATCGGGATGGAATACTCACATTGGTTTAGCTTGTCCTTCTTGTAACTTTGACTCGATTCCTATCACCTTCCATTTAGCAACAAATGGTGTTTCATGGGTCATTGTCGTTTCTAAATGGCACTCACAGATTTTGATTGAATTGAATTCATTTTGACGAAAAAACTAATTTGAGAAGTCCTCCGGTGGTCTTGTCTGGGTCTGAAATCCTAAAACAACAAGAAGATATCAATGTTATATTCAGAAAAAGATTGAAAGTTGAGGCAAGCAAAGGCAAGAGAAAACACAACACTCACCCCATGCAAGGTGAAACACAACAGTGGAGAAAGAAAAGCATATTTTTTCAACTTCCATACTGGGAACATAATTTATTACGTCACAATCTAGATGTTATGCATATTGAGAAAAATGTGTGTGACAATGTGATGTATACCATTCTCAATGAACAAGGAAAGACAAAGGATCACCTGAATGCTCGGAAAGATTTGCAAGAAATGAACATAAGGATGGATCTATAGCTTGAAGAAAATGGAAAGCACCTTCTTGCTTATTTTATGGTGTCAAATGATCAGAAGGACTAATTTCTTAGGACTTTGAAGAATGTGATTTTACCAGATGGTTATTCTAGCAATATCTCTAGATGTGTTGATTTGAAACAACGCAAGCTATTTGGTCTAAAAAGCCATGATTCTCACATACTTCTAGAACAATTGCTTCTAGTTGCATTGAGAGGCACACTACCCAAACAGGTACTACCAAAAAAATTGCTGTTTCTGACGGATTTTACTGATGGATTTTTTGAGTTATCGATGGAAAAATTTATTACTGACAGAATTACCGATGAATTTTGTCAACCGGTAATAACATCATCGAAAACAATTACCAACGGAAAAAATCCATCGGAAATTTTTACCGACGGATTCTTGGATGGATTTTTGCAAAAATATCCGTCGGTAATTTGATTCACAAATTCGTCAGGAAAATCGTTGATGGAAATTTTTATCGATGGATTTTCCGTTGGTAATTTTTTAATTAAAATAAAACTACTGACTGAAAATTCATCAATAATATTACTGACAGAAAATTCATCGATAACTGTAAGAATTAAATTTTAAGTTTTATTTCTTTTTAATTTTGCGGACAGATTTTTTGTCGATAATAACTACTAGTAAATTTTTTTTGTTTTAAATTTATTGACGGATTTTTCGTCAGTAATATTTTTAATTAAAATAAAATTTTTAATGACTTTTTAAATTTACTGACAGAAAATCCATCGGTAATTGTAGGAATTAAATTTTAAGTTTTATTTCTTTTTAATTTTACCGACGGATTTTCCATCGGTAATAACTAACAGTAAATTTTTTTCATTTTAAATTTATCGACAGATTTTCTATCAGTAATATTTTAATTTTATTTTTATTTTTTAGTTTTACCGACAGATTTTCCATCGGCAATTATAAATTTCAAAATTTCAATTTTTTTCTTTTTAAATTTACCGATGGATTTTCCGTCGGTAATATTTTTAAATTTATTTTTAAATTTTATCGATGGATTTTTCATCAATAATTATAAAATCTGAGATTTCAAATTTTATTACTTTTTTATTTTACCCACGGAAATTATGGTTTTACTTTTTAGATTTAGAGTTTAATGCGGCTTTCCACAACTTTCATAGCTAAAGGGATTATGTAGATCGAAATATCTTTTCCAGTTGCCTCCTGATAGATAACACACAAAACATCATTTAGTAAATAGGCATTAGCAAGCTTTTTTGTGCAGGTTCAGTTTACAAGCAAACAAACTATATAAATAAGTACCATAAGGTTGTCAAAGCATTGAAGATAGAAGCAAACAAGGATGCTATCATTTGATTCATTTGTATCATCTGAGCAAAATTCAAGTTCTTAACAGTGAAACTAAAGATTTGAGGCCTTTTGTTTTCTTGGTCTTTTATGAGCTGACGGCGATGGAGCTCCATGTGCCTGACCAAATCAAAATTTCAAAGATCAATAATAATGCATAATGAAAATGGTTAAGTGAAAATGAACACTCAAGGAAAGAATAATAAGCAAGAGAGTACTGTGTAGCATACCTTGCGCTTTTGATCCTTTTTGCCAACCCTTTCCCCTGAAACAAGTTATATTCATAGCTTTAATAATAAATAGATGAAATTCCCATCACTTAGAAATTTAGGCAGCAGGTGCAAACAAAATATATTACCTCCAAAACTCATGGAGTCTGGAATAAATGTCCAGTCCTGATCCAGATCATGATGCAAATGCTGTCAGTAGTTTCCCAATCACGACTCATGGTTTGAACAAAAGACAGCATGCTTGGATAATTACAAGCTGAAAACAATGAAAAAACATTAGAGGAAAAAGTAGAAAAAGTAAAACCAGATTTCTAACCATGGGTGTGCCTGGTGTTTCACTGGGAGGCGGGAACTGGAGTCATGGGGCGCGAACTGCGGTCGCGCCACCGTGACTGGGAAGGGCCGCGGGATGGCGGAGGGGCTGTGCGATGCGGAGGAAGGGGCTGTGCGGTGCGAAGGGAGGGGCCGCGGGGTGGTGTAACGCCGATGGCGGGGTAGTGGCGGTTGCCGACGACCGGCTATCGTCGTTTGGAGAGAGAAAGAGAGAGTTGAGATAACAGAGAGTTGAGAGCAGAGAGAAAGTGTTCTTTGAAATGAAAGAGGAAGAAGAATATGTATTTGTATTACTGATGAATTTTCCGTCGGTAATAATTAATTCTGAAAAAATTAAAAAATAAAATTACCGACGAATTTTCCATCGGTAATTTTCAATTTTTATTAATTTATAATTCCTATTAATTATTGACGGATTTTCCGTTGGTAGTAATTAATTCTGAAAAAATAAAAAAAATAAATTTACCGATAGAAAATCCATCGGTAATCAATAGGAATTATAAATTTTCATTGGTAATTTTCAATTTTTATTAATTCATAATTCCTATTAATTACCAACAGATTTTCCGTCGGAAATAATTAATTCTGAAAAATAAAAAGATAAATTACCGATGAAAAATCCATCGGTAATAATTAATTCCAAAAAAATTAAAAATAAAATTACCGACTGAAAATTAATGCTTAATGAGTTTACTTAAGTAATTACGATAATATTAAGCTCTAATTCAATTCAAATTGATTTCATTTATTAACCTTGATTTAAAAATTAATTACCTAAGGTTAAAAATAATTACTTTAGGTAATTAGAGCCTAAGATTACCTAAGGTAAAATTAAATTACCTTTCCTTAATTACAAGAACTCATACAAGTAATGATGTTGAGATCAAGGTTAAGATTTCGGTTTAGGTAAAATCTAGTACATTTACATTTCTTTATCCTAAGTTTAGGACTTATGTTACAAATTGATTTTAACTCATTTGAAATTAACTTCATTTACTAGTATAAGATTACTCTTTTTACCTTGTCTTGGTTTATCCTAAACACTTGATCTTTTACCATTTACATTAATCTATCCATTCCTAAAACTACTACCTAATTAAATACACTTTCCTACATGTCCTACCATTTATCAAAAATAAGAAATTGTCTTCCATTTTTCCTTGTAAAGCTCACGGCCATATCCTCTCCATACCAAATATTTTAATTTTTTTTCCAACAAAGATACATATGCTACATCATTATGTCATTTGCTTTCTTTTTCTTTCTTTTACATTGTTTTTATTCAAAAGAATTCTTTCTATTCAAACCATAGAAGTTCACGGCCAACTAGCTCCTTTATCTCCATATTTTATTTGTTTTCAACAAATAATACACATCAAACATCATCATCATAACTCATCCTTTCTTTTAAGTTGTTTTTTAATCAAGAAAAATTCCTTCCATGACGGCCATAGAAACCGTGCACCTATGACACTCCAATACCTCATACTTTATTTGTTTTACATCAATAATACACATATCACATCATTGCCATTCCATTTGCTCTTATTTTGAGTTGTCTTAGATTAAAAATTATTCAAAAAACTTCTTCCAAATCAGCCATAGAAGCTTGTGGACATTATGCTTCCATTACCTCCATATTTTTTTTTATTTTCAAACAATAATACATGTACAAATCATTACTACACATTATACTTTCTTTTCTAAGTTTTCTTTAATAAAAAAAATAAATAAAATCCTTGCATTTCTAGCCTTATATCACACGGCTACTCCTTCCATTTGTCCTATAAATATGAGCTCTTCTAAGCCTAAAATGTTTGCACAAACACTCTTAGCCTTAGCACTTACTTACTTGATAGTTTCCTTGCTCAAAGTTCTCTAATTCTCTCCATACTTCAAGCTTTCTTCTTCTTCCTCATTCACATTCAAGAGACTCTATTCCCAACTTCTAATCAAGCTCTAAACCTCCAGCATACACATTCCAACCATAAATCAACTCCTAAATACATAACCTTTTCATTATTAAACACAAAATGACAAGAAAAATCCTTCCTCCATTAGTTCTAACCTTGGCCAAATTGAACGACTCATCAAGGACATATTTTCTTCTTCTAACTTCTCTAAAGATCAAGCATTATCTTTTGTTAACAAGAAACAACTTGGTAGGGATTTTATTTCATGTTATTTTCCTTGTTCTTTGCTTATAATTCAATTTTTAATAAGCTTGATAATGAGTCCATGAAACAAGGTTTTTGGAACCATCATGATAAAAGGACTCTAATGCTCACGTCCTTTGTTAAGATTAATTGAGGTTAAATAGTTTAATTCTCTAAAAGTTTTGAGCTTAACAAGATAATAAATGAACTTGCATCCATGTTTATGTTTCAAGCTCTTGCATATCATGTTTAAATTTCAAGCCTTGCATAATCATGTTTAATTTCAAGTCATCACCTTAAATCTTGAAGATAATAATATGAATTTGCATCTTCATATTTAAATTCCAAGTAATGCATTCCATATTTATATTTCAAGCTATCACCTAAAATTTAAAGATCTAAAATTGAACTTGCATCTTCATATTTATATCTCAAGTATTGCATATCATGTTTATATTTCCAAGTTATCACCTTATAATGATAAAGATTAAAAATGAGATTGCATAGCATGTTTATGATTCTTGCTATCACTTAAATCTCTAAAACTCAAAACTTACCTCTTTAATCTTAAATAGGAACTTTTATCATGGATATATCTAAATTATGTTATTTTTGAGCCTCTTGATGCTCTTGGTATTGAATTTGGTTTATTTTACTTTTAAGGCTTTGATCTTATCTTTGAATTACTCAAAGAATTTTTGTTAGACTTAGAAATTCAACGAAGTTAAAGATTGTGCTTTTTTTTAAGCTCTTGGAATGAAAGATTTAAGTTACTAACCTGATTTAAATAAAATGGATAGAATGCTGTTTTAGAAGGTTTGAATGTAGCATTTTTGGGGTGAACTAGTAACTAGAAAGGATCAAAACTGTAATTTTATGGAGTTTTAGAGAATGAATTTTCTGAAATAATTACTTATTATTTTGATACTGATCTTGCTATTTACATACACAAGAATGGTTAATATTTGATGTAAAAATTGTTTTTGGCATGTTAGAGATATAAAAAAATAATTACAAGTGCTAGTTTTGACCGTTTTGTAAAAAGCGGAAAGTTATGTTTTAAACTATCGATTATATAATTTTGATCAAAGGATTTAATTAGAGTTAGTGATGATATCTGATTTGTCTATGTGTTTGAAATACCATGTATAATGTTTAGAAATTTTTTTAGAAGTGTTGGCATTTGTTAAGTGTCAAAATTGAGCAACTTTGCACTTTGATCCCTAAAGTGTGTTAGAATTTGGTGTATGGTCCTAAAAGGTTTTTATGATGAGTTTAAATGGTTTCTAATAGGTATATGTCTTTTAAAAGTACTGGTTAAATGTTAAGGATGTTTAGTTGATGAGAATGTGTTAAAAAAGGATAATTATGCTTTGACCCATAACCTTTGAGAAATTGCAATTTGACCTCTTTTGGGGCTTAAGCGTAAATATTGATAATTTGATAAAATGAATGTGATTGATATCTTGTGAAGGCTATGTTCATATATTGAAATTTATATGGTTTAGATGTATGTTATGTAATTTGAATTATGGCATGTTATAATTATGTTTGATTCATTGAGATGCATAATTTCATGAAGTTTTATGAGCATAAAATATTGAATGATGAGTTATGATTATATGTTCATGCTTGTATCTCTAAATAACATGCTAAGATTAAAGGTGACATAAGACACATGGAAATAATCTTCTAGACTCCCCGAATTAGAGGTTATGTGAGGTGATCCAAATAGGAAGTGATCCTTTAGACTCCCAGAATTAAAGGTTATGAAAGGTGATCCTATGCTATAAACATGAAATGTTAGATGATAATTTATAATTATATGTTTCATGTGTACATCTCTTGATAACATGCTAGAGATTAAAGATGACATAAAACATATGAAAGTGATCCTCTAGATTCCTTGAATTAAAGGTTATGAGAGGTGATCCAATAACGTTAATGCAACATAAAACATATGAAAGTGATCCTCTAGATTCCCCGAATTAAAGGTTACGAGAAATGATCCAAGGAAGTTGCATACTTATGATGAGAAAGTTGAACAAAGGCAAGAAAGTGATGTATTTTCCTCTTGTATTACCCTATATTAAATCTAGCGACGGCTAGTTAGGTTGAGCTCATCCTAGGCGATCGGTGAGGTGGAGTTTTGGTGTTAAATAAAAAATCACCGGGGAAGGTGAGATGGTTGGTTTGAGATGTTGACGTAAGAGAATGGTTGTTAAGAAAGGAACTTGAGAGTTTCACTATGAGAAAGTAAATTATCATGGGTTCTCTTGCCCTTTCCATGCAAGCTAAATAGTATACGACTTATCAGGTTTGTTATATCATGCATTCATACTAAGTCACCTAAGAAAGTAAAGTAAAGATGTATATGTGGTGTGTTTACTCATATGATATGGCTAGATGACTTTAGTTCCCCAGTTTAACTTATGTTATGTAATCAGCCTTGTCTTGTGTTTTGGTTTTGTGTGTTACAAATTCATGTTAAGAGTATGCTTATGTTATTTGCATACGCTACTTATGTATTGGAGGCATTACCATGCATACATGAGATATCTATTGCATTCATGACATTAAGATTCATACTAAAAGATATGAGCCTAGGTTAATGGTATTTAGAACTTAATAATATGAACCTTATATATATTCACATTTTCATAATAAAACTCGAGTTTCCTAGGGATGATTTCAATAAAACTTGCATTTAGAATAGGGAAGCCCTACTGAGAATCTTGTATAAGTTCTCATCCCTTTTCTTTCTTCCATGTCGTCTCTAGACAAAGATGATGGTGTAGCTTGTGAATTTCTCTAAGAAGCAGACGAAGGAGTTGCACTACAAAAGGGATCAAGAAGGTTGCAATGGGAGTATAGAGATAGTTTCCCTTGGATATTGGCTTTAGGGTGATCATGCCCTTTTTATCTGCTTGTGCTTTAGTCTCTTGATGGATGTGTACTGATGCCCTCGATGTTTAGAGGATGTCACCATTATGATATAATTCTAATGTGTTAATATTGTTATGTCATGATATTCCATGGTTTATATATATATATATATATTATGGTGTTGTATGTATCTGTGACTTGTCTTTATCCTTTCTTAATTATAGGAAAGGCAAACGACGTTAGTTACTTAGCATGCGCGGCTCACATTTTGTATTTATTTTTTTAAAAAAATTTACCCATATTTTTACTAAAGTAATTTCAAGAGCTTAAGTTAAAGACTGGAACAAAATAGTAATAACTAATAATTAACTTAAATGTGTCCTAAACGTATTTAGTTAAATATTAGGGTGTTACATTTCCCCCTTCATTCTTCACAGTAATGGTTCATTTAATTATTCATCTTGTTAACGAGGCAAAACTAGGAGGCCCAATACATTATTGATGGATCTATCCTATAGAACGGTAATTTCATTTCTCATTTAAATAAATAACTTTCATATCCCAATACATTATTATTAATTTTTTTTTATTCTCAAACAACTAGGAAAGTTTAAGGGCTATGTGCATAACAAGCCATAACCAGAAGGCTTTATAGCAGAAGGTTATGTAGTTAAAGAATGTCTTATTTTCTGCTCGAGATATTTGAATGATATTGACATAAGATTTAATCGTCTAAGACGAGTGAATAATGAACCAGATGACGTTGTTCAAACTTTAACATTGCACACTGTGTTTCCATAAATTGGCAAACAAGTTGGTGGTGCGACATTTTTCAACCTAACGCCACTAGAGAAATTACAAGCATATCACTATGTCTTAGTTAATAATGGACTTATGGACTTCTTTATTGAGTAAGTATCTAATTATTATTTTTTCATATAAATCTTACAGAAAAATTCTTCTTACCATATGCGCATAATTGCATATTTAGTGAATTTAGATGAGAAACAAGAAGACAATTATGGAGTAAGAGTAGGCGGTTAGTTTCAGAGGTTGAGAGGATAGTTCACATAGAATTTTGTCAATGGTTTTATTTGCGAGTGAGGATAACAATAGATGAAGCCAATCTATATTAAATTTTTTGGTTTGTATTTATGTTTCTAATGTGTACAATGAATTTAGGTCATGAATAATTTTAACGAGTCACACTCAGATGACATCAAGTTACTTGCACGAGGTCCACTTCAGCAAGTGAGAAGATGGACTGCATATAATGTTCATGGATTCAAGTTTCGAACTATCACTCATGAACAAGGGTTGAAAACTCAAAATAGTGGAGTTTTTGTTAGTGATGGAACTACAAATTTTGCTAGTAGCAATGATAACAACCTTAGTAGAGGATCAGTGCCATATTATGGAAAGTTGGTCAATATCATAGAGCTTAACTATTCGGGTCAGTTCTTAGTTACTTTATTCAAATGCAAATGGATTGAAAACCACTACTAATAGAGGGATAAGAGAAGATGATTTCAAATTTGTGAATATTAACTTTTCTCGCTTGCTACATCTAGGAGACAGTATTGATGATGAGCCATACATTCTTGCCTCAAATGCTCAATTAGTGTATTATGTGGAGGATGAGATGGACAAAAATTGGTGTGTTGCCATACATTTGAAGCCCAGAGACTTATATGAGATGAAGGAGCATAATGTTGCAAAGATTTTTATGAGAGTATGTCATATCAAATGAATGGCCTAGCTATGTTATCTAATGATGTTGAAAATATTCCACTAGTTAGGGAAGAAGTTGATGATAAACAAGACACTAATTGATTTTACTTATGAATATTATTTGATATTATGTTATAGTTGTGTGCTCTTTCTCTCTCTCTCCCTCCCTCTCTTATTTACCTTTATTGTTCATTTATCTACTAAGTTACAGTATGCCTTGAGTAGCATTATTTGGAGTTGTGAACAAAAAGAGTTGAGACAAATTACCTACCTAAGCTTCCCCATCACAAGCACCACCAGCCACCCGAACTCAAGTTCAAAGCCGAAAATCCTCTAGATATTGGACTGTTGATGTGAAAGGTAATTTGAGTGCATATCATATCCTTGCATCTCATTTAAAACGCTCTAACAATTATAATTCACAGATGTTGCAGGAGTTATAAAAGTTGCACACTTGAGATTGAAGGACCTCTGGGTGCTTTCTGTTGGCACCAAAGTAGTGTTGCTTGTTAATGATTGTAAACAACCAATAGGTGAAGCAGGTGGTCTCTTAGGACAAGCTCTTGGACATGTAAGAGCTAATTTTACTACACTTCCAATATGTTACAAGTCTTGGTCAGATGTTCCTGAAACTTACAAGAATAATATTTACAAGGACAAGTTACTGGTAAAATTGAGTATAAATTAGAGATTTATTTAGTATTTTTCACTTTTAAATACTCACAATTTGCAACAATGTTTCACTGATATTTTCTTGTACATTGTAAGGAAAAGTTCATTATAGATGATGACATGGTAAAGAAGATCATTATGAAACGAATAAGAGAAAAGTGGAAGGAAAATCAATTTGATGTTTTTCATAAATATTATAACCCAAAGCTTAGTAAAGAAGCGAACTATGCTAATCATCCTCCAAATATAAATCAAGATCATTGGATTGAATTTATTAAGTATCATTTGCATCCAGCCACTGTGGTAAGTAAATCACATTATATGATTTATATATTCCAATTATTTCATATGGTTCACCTTTTCTTTTTTGAACATTATAGAAAATATGCAAATAAAATGCACAAATTCAATAGAAGCAATTAATTGTGCACTCTGGAGGATTGAAGACCTTATCAAGGAAACAGCTTGAGATGGTGATAGTTTTATTGGTCAACAGTATTTTCTTTTTCATTTTTTTTATTATGTCATTTATGACATTAATTTGAACATGTGTAGGAACTTGAGAGTGGACAACTTGTTAGTCGGGGGAAACTTTTTATTGCCATACATACTAAAGTAGGTCGATCATATGCAAATAATTCTACACAAACTATTTGTGTAAGTATTTGTTGGAGAGCTTATAAATGGACATAATAGATCATTTATAGTGTTATTTTAACATTTTAAAGAATATTCAGTTTTCTTTTTTTCCATTTCTTGAATTAGTTTGAATTTTTATTATAGGAAAAAATTATTCAAGCAAAGAGTGAAGGAAGCTGTTCACAGGTAATTGCACCAAATGATTCCCTTGGTCAAGTGTTCAGAAAGGAGCGTTAAGGTTGAGTTAGATGTTTGGGTTTAGGACCTTGTCTTTCCCAAGTATTTGGAATCCAAAGGCAAAGCCATGATGGGGAAGGCTCTATTTCTGCTTTAGCCGGTGGCTCCATTGCTCGTATGCAATAGAAAATTGTAGATTTGGAAGCATGATTGGAAAGAGAGACTAAAAGTAGACTTGAATTTCAGAATGTCATGTCTCAGTTCCTCCGACATGTTCCTACTTCATCCATGAATCCCAAACTTGTAGCAATCCTTATTACTTCAATGGTAATGCTTCTAACTAAAATCTCTGTATTGTTGTTCTTGGCTTTTCTCAGATAATGTTATTTTTCTTTTCAGGTTGCAAGTGCTAATGATGATGTTGAGCCAAGCAATGGAAGTTTCTCTATAGATGATGTTGACAATGATTTTTAACATTTTTAGTAGCTATTTCTATTTTGAACTTTTTTTTTCATATAGTATTTGGAAAGCACACTTTTACGGATATAGAGAAATCAGTAAATGTTACATTCACAATTTAATTCCATGTTGTATGACCTTTACATTCCTAGTAATAAATATAAATAGTCCTTTCGAATGGACATGTTACTGGTATGGAATGCACATGATTGAAATGAACATTCTTACTGATTAATTTTGATAGTTACCAGCTAAGCTTTCTTAATTTTGAGACATTGGGGAAGGTGGGAGGCTTAATATTTTACTTTGCAAGCTGTGGCACGTGAGCACATCTATGTACAATAGAATATCATAATCTCCCTTTTTTTTCCTCATTTTGTTTCTGGAATTTGGTTTTGTTGTTTAGATGGATAGGTATCAAAAAATGGAGAAGCCCAAGGCACAGACTCCTATCAACAAGAATGAGATTCGCATAACCACTCAAGGAAGGATGAGGAATTATATCACCTACACCACCATTCTCTTCCAGGTTCACCTTTTAATCAATCACACAACACTAGTGTTGAAATTTATCTTTTGTAGATTAAATTAGACAAATATTTTGGGATCTGGGTTAGTCAAAAAATGTTCTTATTGTTGTTTCCCTAGCATTTGCTTTGTTTGTATAAACAATCACTTTTTGTTTGCCTTTGGCTGGGATGGGTACAGTGAAACTTGAGTCTTAAGGTGGGAATTGATCTCTGTAAATCCCCTTATTGGTGAATGGTACATCAACCTGATCTAGTTCTCTAGCTTTTAAATGTGTCATCATTTGTAGGTTAATCAACTAATTAATAGCTATTTATATTTGTTAAAAAAAACCAATAACATTAGCCACATTTTATAACTATGGACAAAGGACATTCAATTGTGTGGCTGAATAATAACCATTAGCCGCGCTTAGGAACTGCTGTTAAATGATTCTTGGAAGTGTTGCTACTAGACACATTTCCCGACGATGTAACAACCACGCTACTCTCAAGCATTGGAAAATCATTTAGCCACGCTTGAGAAATGTGGTTAATTGTATTTTTTGAATGTGGCTAAACGACTTTTTTTTTGTAGTGTATTTGCCAAAAATACCACCAATGCCATTTTCTTGCAATATCTACTTAGCTACCAAAGCTAATTCCTATATTTCCATTATTTTCATAAAGTTCATAAACATCCTAGTTTCATAGGCCATGTGCTTCAAGTTGATGAACATCGAGCAACTCATCAAAATTCATTCCTTTATATTGCAATAAACTAAAATGTGACCCAAATTTATTTGCATTAATAAACAGGGTTTGACTAACCAATGTCATTAGGGTAAGGTTCAAAAAGGTAAGTTTATCACTGAAAGTGCGATTGTTGTGTTTTCTAAGGCATGTGGTCTATAAAAAAACTTTTAAACTTAGTATTTATGAAAATCTTAAGAAAATAGGGGACACAATTACCATTTTTTATTGGAAGAATTCTACAATTAAATCATAACGCTCTTACACCATAGCATGTGTTGTAATTTATATCAAGGAATGACCAACTCAATTTTGTGAGTGGCAAAATGTATATAGGAATGGCCAAAAGAGTACATCTAAGAAAAACAGAAGTGCGTTTGTGTTGCTAAAAATCAATCTATAATGTGATACATTAGAACTATCACCACCACCTTAATGCAGTAAAACTTATAGCAAATGCTAGTGAAATTATGGGAGTCAGATCAATATGCAAGGGTTTGTTTCGTCTTTGAAAGGATCCATGCTTGGATCGTTGTCTCTCTAAGCTTTAGGCACTCTTGGGAGGAACGTTATATCCCCCAATAACAAACTACTTTGTCAAAAAAAAGGAAGTAAACTAATAGATTTTAATGAATAATGTCAAAAGCTGCAAATACATATATAGGAGTTTATATGCTTGATAAGTATCGTGGCCAAAGTTCGTTGCCTAAATGGAGTTTAAAAGAGAGATCCTAGACCTATAATTCTTGAATCATACCTAAATGTAACTTTATCTTCTGTCAAATCCATTTCAACAATACTCGAGCCCATAGTTAAGTGACATTTACATTTTGAGTTCAACCCCTTCAAGCTTTATATGCACTTTGCTCACATAATTCTGAGAGCTTAAAAAATCTGCTACAAAGCCAATATCTTCCACTACTTAATTGGTTTTCATTTTCCTTCTATACTATACCAAGTGAAAATTAGTCACTTCAATGTCAAACAGTATAAAGCGCAAACTATTCACTAAATTCAGATAAAGGGAATGACATGCTCCTAATAGAAAGTTCACTTATGATAAGATTTTGGATCTATTTGATTGTAGCTTAGCGATCAGTTGGTGACAATGTGATGTTCATCCAATAAAGAATGGATAGCAATCAATACATCTCCTCAGGCAAGCATAGTCTAACTTACTCTTTAAAGATATTATTCATTATATTGACCTACAAAACACAAGTAGAGACGTAAAAGATGAAACAATCAGTGGCATATCTTTGGGCTTGAAATATTTTTCTAGATTATATGCCTAGTTATTCTCATGCCAAATATATACTTTGCAGAGGAGGACCAATGAAAATGTAAACAGAGAAGATACAATATTTTTCCACGCATCTAAATTTAAAAACGATAAAAAAAGATCATTTAAATATAAAGAAAGAAAAAAGTCTACCTTAGGATCAGATTCTTTATCCATTACTTTGAAGAGGACACCTTAGGATCAAAACCAAGCATTACTATACCAAAGAATTAAATAATCTAAGGTAAAAAATATGGTATTGGAGAAGGTTACCTATGTGTCACGGCCTTAGACACACTCCAACGCTACCGTGCCGGCACCTGGACTTACTCAACCTCTTGAGCTAAGCACCAAGTCAGCCTCACTCAAAATGACTCGCAACGGAAGTTAAGAGCACAAGAGAACAAGAGAACTTTGGTGGAGAGAACTCTCTTTGTATTACACAATGGAATACTTACAAATGACTTCAAAGTCTTGGATGATTTGGCCAAGAATGGCCACCCCCTATATATAGCCTTCCACCTCCTCAACGGACGGTGGAGATTGATTCTAATGGACGGTCCGGATTTTCTATCCAGAACCTTCCTATATTCCACACATCTCCTCCTATTTCTAGAACCTCCTATACATATCTACTAAGGACATTCTAGATAGCTCCTACATGCCTTTACATGTTTCTAGATACTTCCACATGTCTCTACATCCTTCTAGAAAGTTCTACATGATTCTACATGGTTTTACATGGTTCCAGAAGTATTTAGAACTCTTTAGAACTATCTACACAATTCTACAAGTTTCTGGAACATTCTAGAGCACTCTACACTGTTTCACAATATTCTACATTTTCCTACGGTCTTTCAGAATTCCTCCAATTTTCTGTCTATTAACCCCTCAAGAAAGACCGTTTGTGACATTCTCCCCCACCTATTGTGCAGATGTCCTCATCGCGCTCTGGTCATTGTAGCACTTTAGGTGGTCTTGGAACTACCAGAGATCTTCTCGTGTCTCCCAGCTAGCCTCGCTTACTGGTTGTCCTTTCTATTTGATCAAGTATTGGGTACTTGGTGGTACCCCTCTCCTTCTTATGACTCGATTGGCTAACACCTCCTCTACTTCTTTGTCAAAAGACTTGATCATTATAGGTGGTGCTTGCCTTGAGTCGCCTCTAGTTGGTTCTTCCGTGTCTTCATGGTATGGATTGAACATACTCACATGGAAGATCGGGTGAATCTTCATGGATGGAGGGAGGTTTAACTTATAAGCCACCTCCCCTATTCGCCCAACAACTTCATACGGTCCTTCATATTTACGGATTAAGCCTTTATGTACCTTATGAAAGGCCTTGAATTGTTGGGGAAGAAGCTTGACCATTACTTTGTCCTCTATATTGTAGCTCGTATATCTTCTCTTCTTATCTGCCCACTTCTTCATCCTTTTTGCGGCTTTGTCAAGGTAGGAACAGGTGACATCAGCTTGCTCATTCCATGACTTAGCCATATGATATGCTCCGGGGCTCTTTCCTGCATAAGACGATGAAAGAGTATGGGGTGTGACAGGTTGTTGTCCATTCACGATCTCGAATGGACTTTTCCCCGTAGACTCGCTCCTTTGCAAGTTATAGGAGAATTGAGCTACATCCATGAGCTTGAGCCAATCACTTTTCTCTGTGACCTTCAGCCCAAGTCTCTCTGCTTCCTGGGGTGTGATGAAGTTATGTGTAGCACCAGTTTCAATCATAGCTACAACAGGCCTCCCTTTTATAAGTACTTCCACGTACATCAATCCATTCTTCTCTATAGGGCGTGCTTCTTTACCCTTTAAAGCATTCAAAAGTTGGACGGATCCAACATACTCAGCCTCCTGTGTTTGGGATACCTGTTCCTTAGCAATGGATGCCAATGTCCCTAGCTTGGGACAATCCTTCATTTGGTGTGGCTCCTTGCACATGAAACATCCTCCTTTGGGCACAAAAGCCTTCTTTTTCTCCTCATACTCTCTCTTAGAGGAGTACTTGAAGCCTTTGTTAGGAGGAATATTTTTCCCCTTGTCTCCTCCACCTTTAGAAGAGCTAGCCTTGGAAGATGATTTGAACTTGGAGTCCCCTCGTTGGTACTCCGTGAGTGACTCAGCCACTACAATGGCTTCATCTACATCTTGGACTCCCCACATTTGCAACTCTTGCTTTGCCCAAGATTGGAGTCCATCAACAAAAAAGAACAATGCATCTTCTGAGGATAAGTTAGGGATTTGAAGCGTGAGTGTAGTGAACTCCCTCACATAGTAACTAATCATGTTTCTATGCTTTAATTCCCTTAACTTCTTTCTTGCTTCATGAACCACATTCTCAGGAAAGAATTGTCTCTTCAATTCCCTCTTGAAGTCTTCCCATGTGGTTATGTTGCAAGTGCCTTTCTCTATGTCTGCATGCTTCCTTCTCCACCACAAGATTGCATTATTAGCAAGATAAAGGGAAGCAGTATGTACCTTCATTTGTTCTTCAGTCACCCATTGGCATTCGAAGTACCTCTCTATTTGCCATAGAAAATTCTCCACCTCTTGAGCGTCCCTCACGCCCTTGAATTCCTTTGGTTTTGGGATATCAACCCGTGGAGTTTCCCTTGCTCCACCTTGTGTACCAGTAGTAGGTCGTAGCCTAACCTCCTCAAGGGATGCTTGGGCCTCTTCAAGTAGCTTCATGACACCTTCAAGCTTGCCTTCAACTTGGTTGAGGCGTTCATCCCTTTCTTCTCCACTCTTAAGAGTAG